>WOXC01000228.1:0-712846 GCA_011680675.1 Gymnobelideus leadbeateri
TTTACTGAGTAAAGTTTACTGAGTCAAATCAAATGTTTACTGAGTACCTACCATGTGCCAGGCACTATATAACAAACTTTGGGCATACAAAGAAAGGTAAGCATAGCCCCTGCCCTCAAGGAGTTTACAGTTTAATGGGGGAGATAACATGCAAATAACTGTGTCCAAACACATCCTGATGCATGCAGGATAAATTGGGGATGATCCTGGAGGGCAGGCCCTGGCAGTAAGGGAGACAGGGAGAGGCTTCTTGTAGAAGATGGGATTAGCACCTAGTCTTGAAGGAAGCCAGAAAGGAGGAATGAAAATCAACAGATTCTGTGGAATATCTTATTCAAGGATCAGGAAGGAGTCAGAGAACAGGAGCAGCCTGGGCAGACTAGGGAGGTGGGAGGAGGCCAGCCTCCTCTCCATGAACTCTGCATTCTAGCAACATCACCCTCCTTGCTGTCCGAACACAACTCTCTACCTCCCAAGTCCAACTTTCACTGGCTATTCCCATGACTGGAATTCCTTGAAGGAATCTGAGACAGCTCTAATCCCAGTTTCTTCAAGAGATCTCCCCTTTCCTCCTCCTCTTCCTTGCCCCTCACTGCTTGGGCCATCTAGAGAAAGGACCCCAGTTTGAAGCTTTATAGAAAACTGGTCCTAGGAGAAGTGTGAGTTTTATTACTATATGGAGCATCAAGCAGGCAGAAATGAAAGCATCATACATACACACAAACACACATATACACATGTACCACACCACACCACATACACATACCATACCACACCACACCACACACACATGTACATTATATGCCAACCTTCACTGATAAAGATTTAGGGAACTCACATGATGGAGACTGGTACAGTAGCAAGATCTTTGTGGGAGTACACACTCACAGTGGCATCTAAGCAGGTCAGTCTCATCCCTTAAAGGGAGGTTTGGTTGGGACAATCAGCACCACATGTGAGAGAGGGAAGTCTTAATCACACCTTGATGTGGTGGAGAAATGCCCCAGGATCCCTTATTGATGTGAGAATCATGGACTCCAAGAGTGGGTGGCAGCACACAGCCAGATAGTCTTCTGGGAGTCCATTCAGGACCTGAGGTTACCCATGGGATCAGAATAAGTCAGCGTGTGAAAGTGCTGGCTGACTGTTGTTGCTTAAATGTTTTATGGTCCTTAGGACCACTTTCCCTGTGACTGCCTGTTGGAGTCCTATCACTTAAAATGACAATAAAAATACATGACTCAATGTATTTCAAAAATCACAATTGTCACACCTTCCCTCTGAGATTATTTCTCCTTCACATTGTATATATTTTGTATCTAAATGGCTATTTATATGTCCATCTCCCTGAGAGTAGGAATTTACTTTCATTTGTGTCCCAAGCACTGAGCACAGTGACTGACATATAATAAATGCTTTCAAAGATGCTTATTAACTGATGGATTGGCTAAATAAATGAGTGATTGTCTGATCTGTGCCCTAGGAAGATCAGTGACAGCTGAGTGGAGGATGAACTGGAGTAAGGAGAGAAGAGACAAAGAGGCCAATGAAACAAGCATTGTTAGTCCAAGTGTAAAGTGGTGGGAGTTTACACTAGAGGGGTGGTAGTGTCAGAGGAGATAAGTGGGTGTATATGAGAGATGTAGCAAGGGTAGAATCAATAAGACTTGGCAACAGATTGGATATAGGGGAAAAGAGAGAGTGAGAAGTGAACAATGCCCCCTAGGTGACTAGAAGAATGATGGTGGCTTTAAGAAATAATATGGATGTTATGAAGAAGAAAACATCTGATGGAAAAGAGAAAGAATTCAGTTTTGGAAATATTGAGTTTATAATGGGACATGCATTTTGAGATAGTTGGAGATGGGATAATGTCGGTCTCTGGTCTGGAGACTGGAAACCAGACAGGAGAGGTGAAGAGAGTAAGAGAAAAGAATCAAACTGTCTAGCCATAAAAGGGAGGAGATGCATGTGATGATAGCTAGTGGGGGTGGATGGATGGATGGATGGATGGATCCAGTAAGTTTGTTTGAGAACAGAGGAGATTCATGGGCAAGTTTGTAGGTAGTAGGGAAGCAGACAGGGGGATGAGGGGGGGAGAGAGAAGGAAGGGGGAGGAGAGAGAGAGATGAAAGAATAGTGAAAATGAGAATGATAATATGATAAGAAAGGTCAATCTTCTGGAAAAGATAGGATGGAATGGGATCATTTGTGCCTGTAGAAAGCTTTGCCTCAGTGAAGAAAATGTCCCCTTCATGTAAGAAAGAGGTAAGGGAGGAAATAGTAACAGAAGGCATCTGATCAATGTGAAATATGGAGAAAGGGATATGAGGGAGCTCAGTGGTTGGCCCCATTTTTTTATTTCAGCAAAATATAAAACAAGGTTTTGAGTTATGATGGTAATGGGAAGAGGAACTATGAAAAATTTGAGGAAGGATGCAAAGGTTTAGAAAATTCAGTCTCCCAGTGAGATAGTGAATTGATTATGGAGGTGCAAAAAAGATTGCCTTGCGTCAGTGAGGACCCATCTAAGACTATGGAACATTAGTCTACATGGATCCAGGCAACACAGTTTCATGATTTTTTTTGGCTTCATTCAGCAGTTTGCAAAGAACATCAAAAGGAGTGGATGATGAGAATAATCTGAGGCTGAGGTTTGCCAAGCAAAGATTTGTCACAGGATAAGGGGTCAGTATAGAGATGAAATGGCTCACTGATGAGTTAAGATGGGGAAGGGAAGAGAGTATAAGCAGGCAGGGGTGATGGCCTGTGAAAGAACTGAGGGGTGGAGGATTGAAGGTCAGGGTGAACATGAAGAACAGTGTTAGGTATTAACATGGCAGAGAGTCTAGTGGAATGATGAGAGATAACTAGATAGAGGAGTTTCAGAATTAATGGACATAGAAGTGGAGGGTAAAATCAAGGGTGTTCCCATCTTGTATATAGCTGAAGTGGGGTGGAGGAGGAGGTTAGGAGAAAGGAATTCACTGAGGAACTGGGGACTGAGAATGCTGAAGGAAATATCAAGATGAATATTGAAGTCCCTCAGTACGAACATGGGAGTTGAGACAGAAAGACTAGAAAGAAATTACTAAGCTCATTGAGAAAGGAAGGAGAGTGTCCTAGAGGATGGTTAAGTAACAGCTACCAGAGTCTTAATAGCATGATGAATATGGATTGAATGAACCTCAAAGGAAGTGGAGTTCTGAGTGATGATGGTAGAGGTAGAGTCTGAAAATGGCAGTGGGAAACAAGGAGTATTTTGGCTTCCCTGTGATGAAGACAAGGGTAAAAAAGCAAGTATATTGGAAATGGTCACCAGGAAAACTATGTCATCAGGAAAAAGTCATCAGGGGAAGCTAAGTGGAGCAGTGAGGGTGTGGCTAGGTGACACAGTGAGTAAAGGGCTGCCTGGAGTCAGAAGGACCTGAGTTCTGATCCGGCCTCAGACACTTAACACACACACACACACACACACACACACACACACACACACACACACACACACACACAGACTAGCCATGTGACCTCGGGCAAGTTATTCAACCCCAGTTGCCCTCCAAAAAAAAAAAAGCAAAAAAATAAATAAATAAATAAAAGCAAAAAGTCAGGGTTTGGTGAGTACAAATAAATGAAAGAAGTAAGAAAAGAAAGTGTTAAAGATAAAAATAGCTTTGTTCCTGGAGCAGAGATTCTGGGGAGCACAGTAAAAGGGGTCAAATAGGTAGCTTTAGAGTAAGACATTATAGAAAATTGGTACTTGAAAGGCTAATGTAATCATGAGATTTATTACTATGCTGTACAACAAGCCAGGATTGGCTTAACTTGTTTTTGCACTTAGTATAGTGCCTGGTGCTTAATAAATGGTTTATCTATAAATCTATCCATCCATGTTGGTCTGTACCCATCTCTCTATCTATCGATGGATCGATCAATCAATCAATTGATCGATCTATCTGTTCATCTGTCTGTCTGTATGTCTATCTATCTACCTAAAATCTGAGACCAAGGGAAAAGAGAAGCTATTGGTCATAAGAAGCAGGGCCATAATATGAAATTGACTCCTATGGCCACAAATCCAGTGCTTTTTCTACTACACCATGATCACATGATCACATTGTGGGGAAGCCAAAGGAAGGCAAGAGATATGTTGTCTAGTCAGGAATTTATTTTTATCACCATTCAACTGCTCAAAAATCTAGGAATTCATCAGGGAAAAAATACTTATTTTACTGGGGTCAAATCTCACCTGAAGAACCCGAGGACGCCCAGCCTGTACTGGATGGTGACCACTACCACATTCTGGGAGGCAGACAATATGGAACCGTCAAATACGGAAGCACTGCCAAAAGCAAGAGCACCACCATGGATCCACACCATCACCTGCAGGAATCAGACAGGGTTTTCTTACAGGAACAAATCCCACCAAGCATGGTTCAGTCTGTTACTCCCTTGGTCAACAGGAAAAGCCTGCATCCTATTATCTCATGACCCTTGATAAAGTAGCTCTAAATGTAAGTGAATTCACTTATCAAGAGGTGACAGGATATACATCAAAGTTACTCTCATAAAGAACCCACTTGGCTTTACTCCAAGGCAGGGGCAGATGCTCCTTGGAATCTTCCTGGCAGAATCAGCTCCCTGAGGTCCTCCTGCTGCCAAAGATACACACAGAGCAAAACAGCCTCTCCTAAAGAATCCTTGTTCACCCCCCTCCATACACACACACACCTCCCACAGAACAGGGAAAGGATGCAGGGCTCCCTTCTAAAGGACACAGACCTAATCAGATAACAGAGAATGTACCCCCAGGCAATAAGCTCTCTGGGTCAGATCATCTTGTGGGCTTTTCAATTGTGGCCCAGGGAACCTTTCCATAAGACCTAACTACTCTCTCAAAAGCAAGATAAACTACTAGACTAGAATATCAGCACTAGGCTATGCCTTCTATTGGTTATTTTTTAAATTATTTTTAATTTATGGAGTAAACAACTGTTTCTATAATGGTATAATAAAAATATGATTGTACATTAAAAAATAAATCTACTATGAACAATTTGCTATCCCTTTTGAATATACAACCAAGTTGTCAAAGTAAATTCTTTGGGTTTTTTTGCCCCCTTTGGTTCTTATAGGTTACTGACTTTATAGGAAGGAGTTTCAACTGATTAAATCCCATCTTTAAAAGACTTTACCCCATCTCTTGCCCATAAGCCTGTGTTTAATCCTTCTGATTGCATTTGCATTGGTGAGATGGGGTGGGGCAGGATAGTGTCATTTCAATCCTATATCACTGACACCAAACAGGATTCCCCTACTCCAGCATAAGAAGGCACAGCAATTTTCAGTCAAGGCTAAACTGTTTGGGGAACATACCCTCAGAAAACCAGAACCAGTAAGAGGTAAAAATCAAATAAACATGATGTTGCTTTTATTATGCCATAATGTTGTATAATGATACTAGAGCATCAAGCCTAGAGTCAGGAAGACTCATTGTTCTGAATTCAAATCCAACTTCAGACACTTATTAGCTGTGTGACCCTGGGCAAATCACTTAACCTTGGTTGCCTCAGTTTACACATCTGTAAAATGTGCTGGAAAAGGAAATGGCAAACTACTCCAGGCTCTTTGCCAAGTAAACTTCAAATGGGATCACAAAGGATCAGACACAAGTCAAAAAATGACTGAACAACAACATGGTCTGCATTAAATGCCATAAGGAGATCCAAAATAATATTAAGGTAACTCAGAAAACACACCTGCTTTATATCCCCAGCACTAAGGTGAAGGGCTCCAGGTTTGTAGAAATGGTTGGTGAGTTCAATGTTGGTTGGTTGGGTTCAAAGATTGGCTTTATGGGAAGATGACATTTGAGCAGTTTGGTTCGCAATCATTTATTTTAAGAAAGGAAGCCTAGGGTGGCTAGGTGGCACAGCGAATGGAGTACCATCCCTGTAGTCAGAAGGACCTGAGTTCAAATATGACCTCATACACTTAACACAAAGCTAGCTGTGTGACCTTGGCAAGTCACAACCCCAATTGCCCTACCTTCCCCCCTCCAAAAAAAAAAGTCTAGTGTAGATGATAGTGGGGCTAGCCTTGGAGTGAAAAGGACTGGGTTCAAGTTCTTCCTTGGACACATAGGAGATATGTGACCACAAAGAAGTTCCTTAGCAACTCAGTACACCAGACAAGCCAAGACTCTAAGTTACGAATGAGGTGGCTATCCTCAAAAATAGAGGGAGTTTCCACACAGTGAAATTCCCCACAAAAATGAGATGAAAGGTCTGAAAAGGATCAAGAAGTGTTTGGAAGGTCACACTTTATCAATGCTTTGCTCAGTTCAGTTAGCAATAAAAACGTGTAGGAGAAATCCAGATCATGGAACCCCATCCCTGAAGTTATTTCAATCATGTAAAACTCTTCATGACCCAATTAGGAGTTTTCTTCACAAAGTGCTTTGCCATTTTTTTCCTCCAGCTCATTTTATAGATGAGGAAACTGAGACAAACAGGGTTAAGTGACTTGCCCAGGGTCACACAGCTAGTAAGTGTCTGAGACCATATGTGAAGTCAGGAAAATGAGCCTTCCTGACACCAGGCCTAGTGCTCTATCCACTGTGCCACCTAGATGCCTTGAAGTAATAAAGGTGGCAGATTCCAGCCTCAGAGGAGGAAACATTCACTAACAATGTGAGTTGATGCCCAAGAGTAGAGAGGATAGCCTTGAGAAGTAGTGAGTTCCCTGACCCAGACAGCTTCAAGGAAGGCTAGAACACCAGTCAGAGATAGGATGACTGCTCCCATGCTGGTAGGAAGAGGTGACCTTCAAGGTCCCACCTGGTTCTAATGCCCTAGGATTCTTATCCCCTTCTGTAGAAAATATAGAGATCTGACTTACCGGCAATCCAGTCCCCTCCTTTGCATGGACAGGAACATAGATATTGAGGTATAGACAATCTTCAGAATTGGCAAGAATAGGGATGTTTGCTTTCATGGCCACTGCCATGAGTGACATTCTAGGAGAGTGACATTCTGCAAACACCTGGAAAACACCAAGAATAGGGATGTTTGCTTTCATGGCCACTTCCATGAGTGACATTCTAGGAAAGTGACATTCTGCAAACACCTGGAAAACACCAGATGAATAATCTGAATAGAATCATATGGAGATAAACATGATAATACATTTGCTTTGAGGTTGTAAAGTAACTTACAAACATGACCTCATTGAACCCCCACAATCACCTTGAGAGGTAGGTATTCTTATTTTTTTCTATTCCATTCTCTCAGAGTCCTATTTATGTTTTTAATTTAATTTCACATTTATTTTTTAGTTTACATCTTTCGTTTCCACAAGATTTTGAGTTACAAATTTTCTCCCCATCTTTCCCCTACCCACCTCCCCAAACCAGCAATCCCACTGTATACCCTCTCCCCCAGTCTGCTCTCTCCTATATCCCCGACATCCCCCTTCCAATTTCCTATAGGGCAAGATGGATCTCTCTACCCCAGTGCCTGTATATCTTATTTTCCAGTTGCCTGTAAAAATAATAATAATAATAATAATATTTTTAAACATTTGTTAAAACTATGAATTCCAGATTCTTTCCTTCCCCCCTTGTCACCTACCCTTACTGGGAAGATAAGCAATTCAATATAAGTTGTACATGTGTAGCTACGCAAAACATTTCCATAGTGGATATATTGTAAAAGACTGACTATATTTACCTCTGTCCTATCCTGACCTCCATTTGTTCTGTTCTCTACATTGACCCTGTCCCTTTTCAAAAGTGGGTGCTTCCAACTTCCCTCCTCACCAGCCTTCCTTCCCTTCCATCATCCTCCCTCTCATCCCCTTCCCCTCTACTCTCCTGTAGGGTGAGATACCCTGTTTAGTGTGTATGTCATTACCTCCCTAAGCCAAATTCAATAAGAGTAAGGTTGATTCATTCCCTTTTGCCTTCCTATTCTTCCCCTCCATTGTAACAGCTTTCCCTTGCCTCTTTTATATGAGATAATTTACCCCATTATGTCTCTCCCCATCTCCTCTCATTATATTCCTCTCTCACCTCTCAATTTCACCTTTTAAGTATCATTCCTTCCTATTCAATTGGTCCTGTGCCCTCTGTCTATGTATACCTGTACATATATATGCACATACTTACATATGTATTCATAAACCCATATACCCTCCTATATAGACACATATATATGTATGTATACATACATATATATATATATATATATATATATATATATATATATATATATATATATATTCCCTTCAACTATTCTCACACTGAGAAAAGTTTCATAAGTTACAATTGTCATTTTTCCATGTAGGAATGTAAATAGTTCAACTTTGATAAGTTCCTTATGATTTCTTTTCCCTGTTTACCTTCTCGTGCTTCTCTTGCTTCTTGTATCTGAACGTCAAATTTTCTATTCAACTCTGGTTTTTTCTTCAAGAATACTTGAAATTTCTCTATTTCATTTAATAGACATATTTTCCCCCTGAAACATGATACTCATTTTTGCTGGGTAGGTGATTCTTGGTTTTAATCCCAAGCTTTGACCTCCAGAATATCATATTCCAAGCCCTTCAATTCCTCAGTGTAGAAGCTGCCAGATCCTGTGTTATGCAGATTGGGTTTCCCTAGTATTCAAATTGTTTCTTCCTGGCTGCTTGTAATATTTTCTCCTTGATCTGGGAACTTAGGAACCTGGCTATAATATTCCTAGGAGTCTCCTTTTTGGGATCTTTTCCAAGAGATGATCAGTAGATTCTTTCCAACCTCTATTTTGCCCTCTGGTTCTAAAACATCAGGGCAATTTTCCTTGAGAATTTCTTGCAGGATGATTTCTAGGTTCTCTTTTTGATCATGACTTTCAGGTAGTCCAATAATTTTTAAGTTATCTCTCCTGAATCTATTTTCCAGGTCAGTGGGTTTTCCAATGAGATATTTCACATTGCCTTCTATTTTTTTTCATTTGTTTGGATCTGTTTAATAGTATTTTGATTTCTCATAAAGTCACTAGATTCCATTTGCTCCAGTCTAATTCTGAAGGAATGATTCTCTTCAATGAGCTTTTGAGATTCTTTTTCCATCTGGAAAATTTGGCTTTTTAAGGCATTCTTCTCCTCATTACCTTTTTGAACCTCTTTTGCCATTTGAGTTAGTCTAATTTTTAAGGTATTATTTTCTTCAGTCAGGTTGTTGACTCTCTTTTCGTGATTTTCTTGCATCATTCTCATTTCTCTTCCCAATTTTTCCTCCACTTCTCTTATTTGGTTTTCAAAATCCTTCTTAAGCTCCTCTATGGCTTGTAACCAATTGGAAGCTTTTGGTGCAAGAGTTCTGACTTTGTTGTCTTCCTCCTGCTCCATGTCTTAATCCTTTTTGTCCCCCCCAAAAGAGTCCAAAGTTGGATTGCTGTGCTTGCTTTGCTTCCTTTGCTCGCTCATGTTGCCACTCAACCACTTGACTCTTGAGCTTTTTGCCACAGTAGAACTCTGCTTCCAGAGAGGAGAGCTTTGTCCCAAATTGCTGGGGTTTTCTCAGCTGCCTGAGCTATTAGTTGGGTTCTGGCACACTGGTCATGCACCCTAGGACCTCCACCCAGGACAGGGATCCAGATCCAAGCAGGTTAAAGCAAGAGCGATTATCCCTCAGACTGGTTGCTTAGTCTCCCTACAATCTGCAGGCCAGGAGCTCTGAAACACCCATGAGGTGGAAGCTGCTGAGCCTCAGCCACTTTTTCCACTGGGGGCAGAGGCCAGACCACACTTCCAGACCCCTTGTTCCCACAAGATCCTCACTGAACTCTTTGTCTTTGACATTTATGCATTGAGAATTCTGGAAACCAACACAGCTGCTGGTGATCCATTCTCCCAAAGTCCCTCCAGCTGGGGCTGGTTGTGGCTGCCCTGAGGATAAAACCTGAGGATAAAACCACAGACTCATTCGGGGCTGGGCTCTGTTCCCAGCATACTGCAGTGGACCCTTGTTGTAGGCCTGAGGGGCTGTCCTCAGCAGGAAGTTTGTTTCTCTCTGTCACTTTGTGGGTTCTGTAGCCCTAAAGTTTATTTAGAGTCATTTTTATAGGTATTTGAGGTGGTTATAGAGGAGGTATATGGAGTTTTCCTGTTTCTACACAACCGTCTTGTCTATACCACCAAGACAGGTGTTCTTATTATCTCTATTTTTTTTGGAGAGGGGAAGTGAGGCAATATGGGTTAAGTGACTTGCCCAAAGTCACACAGCTAGTTAGTGTCAAGTGTCTGAGGCTGGATTTGAACTCAGGTCCTCCTGCCTCCAGGGTCAGTGTTCTATTCATGGTGCCACCTAGCTGCCCCATATTATCCCTATTTTATAGATGAGGAAGCTGAGGCAGCAGAGGTGCAGTGACTGCCAACATTTCCCAACTTTCTTTTTTTTTTTTTTTAAGCAATTGGGGTTAAGTAACTTGCTCAAGGTTACACGGCTAGTCATTATTTATGCGTGGGTGCTCATTTTCTGAGGCCGGATTTGATCTCGGGTCATCCCAACTCCGAGGACGGCGCTCTTACTCACTGCGCCACCTAGCCGCCCCTCAACTTTCTATAGAGTGTTTTTTCTTGTTCATCATTTATTGGAATGTTTGGATTTTTTGAAGACTGTTAAGTTGGAGACAAAGCATTTTTTAAATTAATTTTTCAAAAACTTGGATACCAAATAGATATATTACCAAGAGGTAAATAGATGAACATATCATAGTGTGGGAATGTCATGGAATGTCATTGTAGGAGAATGAATGTGAGGAAGTCAGAAAACCTGGGGCAGATAGAAGTCAAACTAGACCAGTGCAGACCATGACTAGAAGCATTTTACAAAGAACAGTGCTGCTGGCCACTGGATCAGATGGATTTTCTTTGTTCCAGAGGAGCATACCTTGGAGTATGGCTTGGAGGCAGGCTGGGGTGTGGAATGGGCAAAAAGTGTGATCACCAAAGCAAAAGGCATCAAAGTATTTACAAAATAAACCGAGGGGTCAGATTCAATGACCTCTAAGGGCTCCCCCTGCTTTCTGAGCCTATCAGTCTGTGAGTTCTGGCTTTGTTATTTACTAGCTTTGTGACCTTGGGTGAGTCACTTAATCTCTGTTGTTGTTCAGTCCTTCAAACACCTTTTGAGTTTTTTTGGCAGAGATACTAGAACAGTTTGCTATTTCCTTCTCCTGCTCATATTACAGATGAGGAAACTGAGGCAAAAAGGGTTACATGACTTGCTTAGCTAGTAAGTGTCTGAGATCAGATTTAAACATAGGACTTCTTGAGTCCAGGCATGGTGCTCTATCCACTGAGTCACCTAACTGCCCCTAATCTGTGTTAGCATTTGTTTTCCTTTGTATAGCAAGATGTCTAACTACCTCACAGTATTTTTTTTAAGTCTGTTATTCTCTGAAGCCCAAATAAATGTAAACTACTATCATTAAGCAATTATTTGAGGCCTCACATCCCAGGGACCATTTGTTCCTTCAACAAATATTTAACAAATGTTACTGTGTTCAGAGCAGGTGCCCTGTGCTCATCTGGTAAGAAAAGGATAGAGGAAGATGCTTACGCAGGTGGATGAGCAGTTGCATCTCTCACATTGCTCCATGAATCTGGTGGTTGTGGAGGAGAAAACCTCAGGGCCCCCACAGGGGGTTTGGCAAAGGGGATTCCCAGGAAAACATTGACATCTCTGTCAATCCCCTTGATACTGATTTGAGTCCCTTGGATATGTCCAGACTCAGTGGTCCTTATGAGGTCATCTGCATGATGCCCTGTGAACAAAAAGAAGAGAAATACTCAGGAAAGGGGGCTGAACTGATGTCCAAATGTCTCCTCTACATCTCCCTTCCCCCAACGAGCATCGTTTTTTCATTAGATGGGAATGCAAGCCTCCTTCTGTTTCTGCCATAATTTTTTCATTTCCCTTAAAGATCTCTAGCAATGGGGAACTTACTCCAGAGAAGAGCCATTTGCACTTTGAAACAGCTCTGGCACTTACTCAGGATCTGTCCAGCTTTGGTGAGCCAAAGTTTCAAGATCAAAGCAACTACTCCCCTACAATCCCGTCCCCAGCCCAGCTTAGGAAAACAGAGAGCTAAAAATCAGTGCCATACAGTTTATCAGTATTATCCAATTGATCAAAGACTTAACAAACACCTACTATGGGCAATGCCCTCAGTTCTTAGTTGAGGACAAAATAGCAGGAATTTACATTCTCCTAGAGGACAATAACCTGTGCATCAATAACTAAGAATACAAGGAAGAGGTATAAAGGAGAGATCCTGGCAAAGAGCTAGGAAAAGATATTAAGGAGGATCAGAAAAAGTTTTGCAGCAAGTGGCAGTGCCCAAGTTGGGTGTTTAATGAAGAATCCTTTTTTTTCTTTTGTTTTTTTTGGAGGGCAATTGGGGCTAAGTGACTTGTTCAAGGTCACATGGCTAGTTTTTGTGTTAAGTGTCTGAGGCCAGATTTGAACTCAGGTCCTCCTGACTCCAGGGCCAGTGATCTATTCACTGTGCCACCTAGCCTCCCTGAAAAGTCTTCAATGAAACTAGAGTGGGGGAAGTGCTTTCTGGGGGAGGGAAAGATAATAGAAAAAGAAAGGAGACAGAAGACAGCAAGAGAAGAAAGGCAGATGGAAAATAGTTATATTGGGCTATAGTATGTGTCAGAAAGACTCATTTTCCTGAGTTCCAATCCAGCCTCAGACACTTACTAGCTATGTGACTCTGGGCAAGTCACTTCACCTGTTGCCTGCAGTTACCTCATCTGTCAAATGAGCTGGATAAGGAAATGGCAAGCCATTCCAGTATCTTTGCCAAGAATACCCAAATGCAATCTCCAAGAGCTGAACATGATAGAAAAACTACTGAACAACAACTCCCTCTGGGAGCTTACTTGCTGATGGAGGGAAACAACACATAAAGGATTGGGGGTGGGGAGGAGCCACAGAAGAAGGGGGAAAAGGGGAAAGAGGAAGTTACCATTCAAAAAGTACCAGGAGAGTAAGGATCTTGGGATGGAGAGGAATGAAGACATGATTGGCTAGGACCTGCTCCTTAAAATGGAGGTTTGAAGGGCTCCCATCAGGCAGAACCCAGCAACTAGCCAGGCCACTCATTCTACTTTTGAACAGTTCTTGTCTTTAGTGTGTCTTTCCTGGCATCAAGCTTAATTGTGTTCCTTTGCAATGTCCCCCAAATCTTACTGTTCCTGCCCTTTGGGATCCAAACAGACCAAGTTGAAACCCTCCTTCACATCATGATTTTTCAAGTGTTAAAACCAAGGGTACTGCTACCTGCATCAAAACAATGTGATCCAAATTCTTCATAGGTATGAGGCAAATGATCATTTATGATCCCAAGTGATCATTCCCTAGCTCCTGTGTGACTGCTTCTCAGGTGTGTTGCAGAAGATGGTTCTTGTCCAGGTAGCAAAGGGTCTAGATGGCTTCTCAGGTCTCCTCTGATCCTGAGACTGTAGTTCAGCCAGTTTCCACCCACTCTCCTATGGAGAATTTGAGGCCCCAGGTAAACAGACAACATTGATGGGTTGCTTGGGATATATATTTGTAACATCAGTCTATGTCTGTGATATCAGTTTGTAACATCAGTTTGTAAATGGGGTGCTTTGGAATCTATGTCTGTGAAATCAATTTGTAAAACCAGTCTGTAAAATCACATTTCCATACCCCCAGCCTCAGAGCATTGACTCTGCCCTTTCCCCCTGCCAGCACTCTGCCCAGCAACAACTCATGAACTGTCTATCTCTGCTCCGAACAATAACAAGCCACACTTATCCTTCACTAAACTATCTATAAACATTTTAGCTTAGGCAAATGTTATCTCCCCTAGTAGAGTGGCCAGCTGCACCATGAATCCTTCAGTGCCCTATCTATAGGTTAACTCAGCCAATTATACCCATACTGAGTCTCTGTTAGCCTTGGTTCCCATCATCCATCTTGTCAAACTTGACATTGATGGGTGGCAGACGGGGCACTCCACAGTTGGCCATGACCACTGGCTGACTTAGTGACATTTCAGGCCTAAAACCACACCTCCAGGTAGCCCCCCCTTGGGCTATTTCCCAGTAAATTATGGGCAATCCACCTGCTCAGTTGATATTAAAAGTGCATGTTCCTTTAAACACTGACCACTCCTTAACTCCTCCCTAATCCCACCCTAACTCACCTAGTTAGCATAGTTGACACCTGATTTACTGGCTTGACTCCTTAAAACTATACCTGTGATTTCTGTAAGTTTGCAGGTTTCATAAGAACCCTTGCCCACTGTGCTGTACAGGGTAACAATAAACTTTTACAATCTCAGCTTCCAAGTTTGCTTGAGCCTGATGAATTCTTACCAGACTGAATTTCAGGGTTTTTGGTCACTGAGAATGATCAGGGTCCCTGGTAGAACCTATTACCCTTCCCTCATCAACATGGCTCCAAGAACCTTCCCCAGGGAAGTAGGAATCTTTTTCAATGACTGTTAGGGACTGGCTGCCCTTAAATGTACCCAGTCACAGTCAATTCCCTTCAAAGTAGAACTATAAGTGGATAGAAAGAGGAAAGAAAGAGGCCTGCCCAGCCTCAGTTTCCCCATCTGTAAAATCAAGGATTTGGAAAGAAGGAAATGACCATTTTCAGGTACCTACTATGTGCCAGGCCCTGAGTCAGCACTTTACAAATATCTCATTTAATCCTCACAACAACCCTGGGAATCACATGCTATTGTTATCACCCCTATCTTATAGTTGAAGAAACTGCCCAGGATCATGCAGCTGGTAAGCATCTGAGACCAGATTGGAACTGAGATCTTTCTGATTTCTGACCCATTGCTCTAGCCACTGCACTACCTTGCTCCCTCTAGGCAGCGTGGAAAAGAGTCACAGCTGTAAGAGGAGGCCACAGGAAGTCAGAAAGAAGTGCTGGGACTATGATTGGTCTATGGAATGGTTAGTCTTATCTCTGTGCAGTAAAGACTGGAGTACAGTCTGGGCCCTAACAATTGGGAGTCAGAGTGAAGGACTTGGTGAGTGAAGATCAGTTATGTGATATGAACCAGCTTACCACCTCCCTATATTGGCTTGAACCCCTTTGAACCCCAGGACTAAAACCTGGATTGACCAAACAGGAGAAGGACATTTTTGGGCCCACACAGAGCTTAAAATTCCATAATGCTTTGCACCCTCTAACATAACAGGCATGCTTTGCTTTGCTCTCTGAGTGAACCCAAGTCATCCTGCTAGATTTTGCTCACTGGGAATATTCTTCTACCCAGGATATGGCCCACTGGAAATTTCCTTTATCCTTTTTGGCCCTCCCTTGTTAGAGGCACTACCTTGATACCCCCTTTTTATGACATCCTGTGTTTATAGTTGGCAGAAATCCTGGGGCCACACTATTTTATGAAACTATAATTTTGGCTAAGGAAGGACACAGGCATCCTGAGCCAGGAAGAGAGGGTGTAAGGGTTATGGGATTTAAAGATCTTCCATGGTCCTGGACTTTCTGGGTGGTTCAGTAATAGGGTATTGTAAGATGCCTGTGCTCTATCACCCAGCAGTGCTATTACTATACCCTGCCTCCTTATAAAGTCACATTGTTTATTGATTATTAGAATGTCAAACATTTACTGAGCACCTAACATGTGACAGGTATTATACCAAGATCTGGGCATACAGAGAAAGGTAAACATTGTCCCTGCCCTCAAGGAGTTTAGAGTTTAATGGAGACAGCATGCAAGCAGCTGTGCCCAAACCAGATCTATACAGGATAGACTAGGGATGATTCCAGAGGGAAGACCCTGGCAGTAAGGGAGACAGAAGCTTCTTGCAGAAGGTGGGATTAGCACCTAGTCTTGAAAGAAGCCATAAGAAGGAGAAGTGAAAATGAACAGATTCAATACTTTTTAAAGTATCAGGAAGAAGACAGAGAATGTGCAGGAACATGAGAAGATTAGAAAGTTAGGAGGAAGTCAGGCTTTTCTCCATGAACTCTGCAATCCAACCACATGGTCCTCCTTGCTGTCCTCAAACAGAACTCTCTTCCTCCCAAGTCTGACTTTCACTAGCTAGCCTGAAGACTGGAATTCCTTGAAGTGGGGGGGGGGGGGGCGGAGTGAAAACTTCTCAGAACTTCCCTCTTACTTCCCCCACTCCTTCTTCTGCTATTAATCAGCAGCAAGCCCTTTCAGAAGGCTTTCAGATTTCCCACCTCTGCAGATCCCTCCTCCCTTTCCCTTGCTGTCTGTCAGCCTTGAGGAAACCTGAAGCATGTTCATTAGGAAGCCAGAAGCATGAGCTTTTTTACCATGTGGTACAATGAGTAGACAAAAATGAAAGTAACACACATATACACACACACACACACGCCTGCCAAACACACAACACACACATGCGCCTAACACACCACACATATATATGCACACATTATACGACACCCTGCACTGAAAGACAGAAATTTGAAGCATTCACATTAAAGAGACTCGTCCGTTGGCAAGGTCTTAGTGGGAGTACATTACTCACAGTGGGGTTTGATCAGGTCAGTCTTGTCCCTTAAAGGAAGGTTTGGTTGGGACAGATAATCAGCACCACATGTGAGAGATGGTATTCTTAATCAGATCCAGATGTGGAGGGGAAATTCCCCAGGATCCCTTATTGGTGTGGGACTCAGGAACTCCTGTTGAACACAGGTCCACTCTGCCTCAATTGATTTGTCACTTTTTCGGGACACAAATCCACTCTCCCTTTCCTTGATTTGTAAAACAGGCAGCCCAACTGTAAAACAGAGAACTCCACCTTGCTTAATCTGTAAACAGGCAGAACACCCACCCCTTGCTTTCCCTTGATTAATCTGTGGGTAGGAGTCCTAGCCTAGGGTTTCAAGCCGGGGAAATTCAAATGTATACTGACCAATCACTAATTGTAGTTTCAAGTGTACACTGACCAATCATTGGAGTTTCAGCTTACATCACTGTAATCACAGCTTGCTTAACCTGGCTATGGAACCTCTATAAAACCAGCACAGTCTGTGCAAAAGCACTGTCTTATTTGGGTGACCATGTACCCTGACAGTCCCACGGTAATAAAATCCGCTTTTTAAACTTAATCTTGGGGATCTTCTATCTCGCTTTTATTGGGGTACAACACTCCAAGGGTGTCAGCACACATGCAGTCATCTGGGAGTTGAATAAGTCAGGGTATGTGAAAGTACTGGCTGTTTGTTATTGTTCAAATGTTTGTGGTCCTTAGAACCATTTACCCTGTAATTCCCTATTGGAGTCCTACCACTTACAACAATAATGTGACACAATATATTTCAAAAATCACAATTGTCACACCTTCCCTCTGAGATTACTTCTACTTTACATTGTATATATTTTGTATCTAGATGACTATGTATATACTGTTTCCCATTAGAATTAAACTCCCTGAGGGTAGGAATTGACTTTGATTTGTGTCCCAAGCACTTAGCATAGTCATTAGCATATAAATAAGTGCTTTCAAAATGCTTGTTAACTGACTGATTGACTGAATAATGGGGGGATGGTCTGACCTGAGCTCTAGCAAGATCACTGATGAATTGGAGTAGGGAGAGAAGAGGCAAAGAGACCAACCAAGCAGGTGTTGTTACTTCAAGCTCTTTGTGTAAGACTGAGGTAAAGGAGGAGGCATCTGATCAATGTGAGATAAGGAGGGGGGCATATGAAGGAGCTCAGTGTGTGGACACATTTTTTTTTTCCCAGCGAAATACAAAGTAAGATTCATAGTTGAGATGATGAGGGGAGGAGGAGCCCTGAGAAGTTTGAGGAGGGATGCAAAGGTTTAGAAAAGCCAGTCTGAGAATTGATTACAGGGGTGCAAAAAGATTGCCTTGCCACAGTGAGGACCCAGTTAAGATCATATAACATTAATCTTCGTGGACCCAGGCAACATGATTTCATGAATTTCTCTAGCTTCATTCAGCAGTATGCAAGGAAAAGCAAAAGGAGTCTATGATGGGAGTATTAGAAATAACCATCTTACCAAGATTCCACCTGGCCATGAGTGAATTTAGAAAAAAAGATTTTTATTTCACATCATTTCAGATGGGTGAGTGGACCTCTAACCCCTTGTGGAAAAGGGTCACTGAGTAGGCACAAGCACACTCTCTCCATCAGCTAGATGTAACCTCCTGAACCTCCCTCTTAATCTTCTCCTCCCAGATAAGTTCCCCTTCAAACAGCTGGTTAAGCATGTATACAAGCTTCTGACCTTTTACCTGATCAGAAGTCAGGTTCACCTAGGTTACAGATATGATTAGAACCAATCACCTCTGACCTACTTTCTGTTATCACTCAAGGCTGGGAGTGGTTTAATTCTGTGCAAACAGAATTCCTTCTTTTGTTTCCCACAAATTTCTCCTCTTTTCTTTTATTCAAATTTTATTTCCATATCTTTAATACTTCCTCACTCTTTTTCTCTTATGAATTCTTCTCCTTCTCTATCTTCCCTTTAAGTAGGAAGGGGGAGAGGTTGATTGATGCATTGACAAATCAAAGGGGTACAGTCACCTTAATAAACACAGACACAGAGACCTAAAAGAAAAACAATAGGTCTCAGCTATCTGGCGGCAGCTGGTGAAGTTTTTTGGTACTTGTTCCAGCCATCGCCAGCACAGCATCTCAGCATCTTCCTGTCATCTTCTTGTAGAAATCTGCTTTTTTATGTCCATTCTCCTACAAAACTATTATCCTTATAAAATCAAAATTGGAACCTTGGCCAATTGTCCATTATTCATTCCCCCATCAGAAGGGTGTGATTCCCTGAAGGAATTAATAACAAGCTCTGATACATACACAAATACATGGAGTGCTTGATTTTAACATAGTATGTATCAAATCATAAAACAATTCCAATTTCTGGTCATGTTGTGCTTCTTTTGAGGCATTTACAAATTAATCCACAAGCCCTTCTTCTTTTAACATTAACTAATTCTAACAAATATGATATTAACTAAGTAACAGAATATCCTGATTTCACAAGCCCTTGACCTAATTGTCTCCATACTATTCCTAAGAATTAAAGGACCCTAACTTATACAAGAATATATATTGGTAGTTATTTGGGCTAAAATCGTTAGCCAAATAACTCGCTCTTTTACATACATCTTACTGTTCCAGCACCAGTCTATTATTTAATAGATTTGTTATTATGCTTACCAAACTTTTGATTATAGAAATTTGCCATAAAAGAGTAGAGACATTTTTGGACACAACTCAACTTTGCCCTTCCCTTCATTGATCTGTAAAGCAGACAACTCAACCTTCCCTTCCCATCATTGATTTTTAAAACAGAGAATTCTACCTTCCCCTCCCCTAATTGTTCTGTAAACAAGCATGACCCCCATCTCTTCCTTTCCCCTGATTGATCTGGGGGGGGGGGGTAGTTCATAACCAAAGCAAGGAAACCACATTTCCCTAACTTCTTTTGTGTAGACTACCAAATGCATTGAGGGAGGCTTAAAGTCTGCCAGGAATCATAGTGGGGAAATTGAGTCAGGGGAATAGTCATTCTCCCAACCTTCCCAAGAGATCACCCTCTACAATTCACAGATACCCCTCACAGGGTTGCTGATATCATGGGTCAGTGGCTCAAAAGTATTTCTTGAAATTATACCTCAAGTCAAATCTGGAATAACAGTTAACAGTCCCATAAAATAGTGAATAACAAGTTCCAATAATCAGTTTCAAATATGACTATAATCTTACATTGGTTAAGGAACATCTTTAAAGTGAGCCTTAAGTAGCTTGCATTTCCACACCTGTTCTTTATTTCTTTTCACATTATCTAATTATTCCCATAACATTCATAAGGAATGTTCTATTCCAGGGATTTTATTCTTTCACATGACTATTGTTGTACCCCAATAAAGCGAGACAGAAGATCCCCCAGATTAAATTTAAAAAGTGGATTTTATTACCGCAAGACTGTCAGGGTGCATGGTCACCCAAATCAGACAGTGCTTTGGCACAGACATTGTGCTAGTTTTGGGCTGGACTCCCTCCCACAGATTAATCAGGGGAAAGAAAGGGGTTGGGGTTGTGCTTGTTTACAGAACAATTAGGGGATGGGGAAGGTGGAGTTGTCTGTTATACAGATTAATGAAGGGAAGGGGAAAGGTAGAGTTGTTTGCTTTACAAATGAAGGGAAGGGGAGGTTGGAGTTTACAAATCAATGAAGGGAAGGGCAAAGTGGAGTCCTGTCCAACACTATGACTACCCATTCAGGTTGAAAACAGCAAGATTTCCCATACTTGCATTATGCTCACATTTTTCACTGACCCCTTGTTTTGATTACAGAGACCTGCCATAAAAAGGGAAAGCAAAGACCTGATTAGATCAGGCATCACAGCCTTCCACATGCAGTATCCCATCTATCTTATAACCAGACTTATGAATAGTCAGGTGCAAAACGTTCCTTTCCTTTTTTTTTTTTTATGGAGGGCAATTGGGGTTAAGTGACTTGCCCAAGGTCACAAGGTTAGTTTTAGTGTCAAGTGTTTAAGGCCGGATTTGAACTCAGGTCCTGCCTGACTGGGGGGGGGGGGGAGGGTGCTCTAGTCACTGTGCCACCTAGCCACCCAGAACATTCCTTTCCAAAGGAACATAATGGGAAACTTGAGCCACAAGGATCCTATCCCAGGTGAGGCTAGGATTATCTTTTCAGCTTTTTCCCAGATGCAGACCTCTACCTGTAATAGTTACATTCTCTCTGAGTAGCTAATAGCATCTCCACCAGATCATTTGTCTAAATGAGGTCCTTGTTTAGGAACTCCATATAAAAAAAGTTTACTTACCTGATACACTTGACTTCAATTTTGTAGGATACACTTTACATAGGGACTACAGCTGTAAGAAAGCAAGTCATAGGAGGGTAAGATAGTGTGTAAAAATAAAGTAGAGGAGGCAGGAGAGATAGGAAAAGAGAGATATACAGAAAAACAAAAATCAGTAGAATAGGTTTGGGAATGTATATGATTATATATATTTGTATGTATATATATATGTATGTATATATAATATATATGTAAAGCTATGGAGAAATATATCTAAACTTTATTGTAGCTTGGTTGGGGGGGGGGGGTTATGTACATATCTAAAGCTATAGAGAAACATATCTAAACTTTATTGTGGCCTTCTGGGGGGGGCGCGATGTTGGGGGAGAAAGAACAAAGTAAAAAAGTACACAGCAGAGAACAAAAGAAAACTCAAAAGGAAGCAAAGAAAAGATGGACAGTTTTCAGCACAAGAAGTATTTTTTTACCATATAGGCTTTCTTGAAATGGAAATTTGTTGTTACATATTTTGAATCCTCTCATGTTCTGCTTTGCATATAACATGATTTTATTTCTTTCGAACTTTGTATTTAAGTTCCAATATGTTTTGGGTTTTGGTTTTCTTTCTATTCTCTATTTGTGTTCTGATGTTTGAGTCTAAAATAAAATTTTTGGGGAAAAGAAAAAAGCAAGTTTACCCAAGACTTCTGCTTAATGTCTGTCAGGTGGGGAAAGGTAAAGCATGCTGCTTGGGTAATGCTTCTAGACTTTCCAGTCCCAAGGGCCCTCATTGTAGCTGCTGCCCCTCCCCACAAAGTGTTTAAGAAATTATGGTTAAGAAATCATAAACTTCCAAGTTTTGTCTTTATTGAGAAGAAAGTTTCAGGTAAAATTGTTTTGCTATAAATCAAGCATTTACAAAAGCATATTTGCCAAAGGAAACTTGGTAATTTAGCAATAGTCTTGTTTAGGATCTCCTCTCATAATTTTTCTTAACAGCTGCGTCTTTAATTAATCTGGTCCTGAGATTCTTAACAGTCTGGGAGTGAGAGTGTGGAAGCAATGGAACCATTTAAAATAATGGCATGAGTTGCTCTCATCCTTCAGCACTTTCACTTGAGGTGTTTCCAGATCCCAAAAAAGCCCCCATTGTTAGAAATAGCCATCTTACAAAGAATTCCACTTGGCCATGAGTGAATTTAGAAAAAACGACTTTTATTTCACATCATTTCAGATGGGTGACTTGGCCTCTAACTCCTTGTGGAAAAGGGTCACTTAGTAGGTACAAGCACACTCTTAAGACAATTACAAACTCTTTTATAATGATCCTGATTTGAATTCCCTCCCCTAGCTCTCCATTGGCTAAATGCAACCTCCTGAACCTCTCAATTTACATTCTCCTCCATGATAGGTTCCCCTTCAAACAGCTTATTAAGCATGCTTAGAAGCTTCTAACCTTTTACCTGATCAGAAGCTAGGTTCGGCTAGGTCATAGCTCTGATTAGAACCAGGCATCTCTGCCCTACATTCTGATATCACTCAAGGCCGGGAGTGGTTTAATCTTGTGCAAAGAGAATTCATTCTTTTGTTTCCCACAAATGTAATCCAAGTCTGAGGGTTGGCAAGGAATGATTTGTCATAGGATAAGGGATCTGTTTAGAGTTGAAGTGGGTCAATAAGGGTTTAAGATGGGGAAGAGAAGAGAGTATAACCAGTCAGAGGTGATGGCCTGGGAAAGAACTGAGGGGCAGGGGAACTGAAGGTCAAGGTGAGAATGAAGAGCAGGGTTAGGAGTTATAAAGCAGAGAGTCTAGTAGAATGATAAGCAGTTATAACTAGAAAGAGGAATTTCTCTAGAGTTAATGGACATAGAAGTGGAACATTCATGAATCAGGGTGAACTCAAGAGTGTTACCATTTTTGTATATAGCTGAAGTGGGGGGAGAGGAGGAGCAGGTTATGAGAAATGAATACACTGAGGAACTGGGGAGTTAGGATGCTTGAGAGAATATCAAGATGAAGGTTGAAGTCCTTCAGTTTGAAAGTGGGAGTTGGGAGAGAGAGAGAAAGACTGTAAACAAGGCACTGAGCTCATTGAGAAAGGAAGGAAAGTGTACTGGAGTATAAGTAATAGCTACTAGCATCTTGATTGGTGGTGACTATGGATTGAATGAACCTCAAAGGAGGAGGAGTCGCTGAGTGATGATGGTAGAGGGAGAGTCTGGAAGTGGTAGTGGGAAACAAGGAGTATTTTGTCTTCCCTGTGATGGAGGAGTGAGTAAGAAAGAAAATAGTGCTAGAAATGGTCACCAGGAAAGCTGCCATCAAAATAAAGTCAGGATTTTATGAATATAAGTAGAGAGAAGGGGTAAGAAAGGGAAGGATTAAAGATAAAAACAAGGTTTTTTCTTTATGGAGCAGACATTCCAGAGAGTATGGTAAAAAGGATAGATAACTTTATATAAGACATTACAGAAAATTGGTACATTGAAAACTAATGGAATCATGAGTTTTATTACTATATAATATAGCAAGCTGGCATTAGGTTAAGGCAGTAGGACCATCTTGATTTCTTGTTTTGTAACCCCAGCACTTAGTACATTGCCTGGTGCTTAATGAATGTTATATCTATCTACCTGCCTATCTATATGCTAGTCTATTTATCCATTCATCCATTACTAGTGACCTAGGGGTAGAGGGTTTGTGTATTTTATAATGATTATACTTAGTGATTAATGATATTTAGTAATTCATTGCTGAATAAGTGACTGATTGAGTTAATCTAGTGTGCCCCATGAGTGGAAGACTTTGACTATTTTATTTTGAGATGATTGTTCTTTGTTCTAAATATCATGACCACTTTGGTGAAAACTATGTAGCCATTTTAATGATAAGCTGTTGTGAATATAAGTTGTAATATTGTGAATGCTGTACCCTGTTTTTCTGTGAATGTTTTGCTTTGATTTGTTATGGAACAAATAGAGTGTTCACTATACTGTGTAATCAGAACCTTAAAAGCTGTTCACAGTAGCATTCTTCTGGAAAGCTATCCATCCATCCATCCATCCATCCATATATCTATCTATCTAGAATCTGAGGCCGAGGGGAAAGTGAATTTATTGGTCATAAGAAGGGCCATAATTTAGAATTAGGTCCTCTGGCCACAATAGTGTTTTTTCTATTATATCATTACTTTGTGGGAAGGCAAGGGAAGGCAGAAGATATGTTGTTTAGTCAGGAATTTATGTTTATCATCATTCAACCACTAAGAGATCTGGAAAATCATCAGGGAAAAAATACTTGTATTCCCATTTCACTGGGATCAAATCTCACCTGAAGAACCCAAGGACACCAAGCCTGTAATGGATATTGACAACTATCACATTCTGGGAGGCAGACAATATCAGACTGTCATACATGGAAGCACTGCCAAAAACAAGACCACCTCCATGGATCCACACCATCACCTGCAGGAATCAGACATGGTTTTCCTTACAGGAACAAATCCCACCAAACATGGCTCTGCCACTCTCTTGCTCAATAGGAAAATACTGTATACTGTTTTCTTTTTGACCAGTGATAAAGTAGTTCTAAATGTGAGTGAATTCACTTATCAAGATACTGTATATCAAGAGTTGACAGGATATGTAGCATATGCTACTCTCAGCTAAGCACCCACTTGACTTGACTCAGAGGCAGGTCAGAACCCCCTTGGAATCTTCCTGGAAAAATCAGCTCCCTGAGGTCCTCCTGCTGCCAAAGACACACTCGGAGCAAAAGAGCCTCACCAAAAGGATCTTTATTCCCCCCTCCCCAGAACTGGGAGAGGAGGCAGGGCTCCTTCTAAGGGACACAGACCCAACCAGACAGTAGAGAATGCACCTGGGCAATAAGCAATTCTAGTCACATCATCTTGTAAGTGTTTCAACTGTGGCCCAGAGAAGCTTTCTATGTTAACAGTACTTGCTTTCTCCAAGCCAAGATAAACTGCTAGAAAAGATTACCAGCACTAGGCTATGCCTTCTATTAGTTCATTTTAAAAATGTATTTTATTTTTAATTTATGGACTAAAACAAGCATTTCTATAATATAGTATATAAAAAGACGATTGCCACATGAAACTGCAAAGTCAATATGCACAACTTGCTATACCTTTTAAATATACAATAAAGTTATCAAAATACATTCCTTTTTTTTTTTTTTTCGTTCTTATAGGTTACTCATTTTATTGGGAGAAGTTTCAACTGATTAATACTCTTCTTTAAAGGACTTTACCCCCTCTCCTGTGCATAAGCTTATGTTTAATCCTTCTGATTGTATTTGCATTGTGGAGCTGGAGTGAGGCAGGGAGGGATATCATTTCAGTCTTCTATTACTGACACCAAACAGGATACCCAACTACAACACTGGAGAACACTAATTTCAGCCAAAGTTAAGCTGTGCAGGGAACACATCATCAGGAAACCAGAACGAGTAAATTGTACCCTTCTTCAAATCTTAATGCTGTTGTTAAGTAGTTTTCAACAAGCTGTGGCCCAGTATGGGTGTGCCTTGGCAAAGATACTGTGCTCCTTTGCCATTTCCTTCTCCAGCGGATTAAGGCAATTGGAAGATAAATGATCTCCTCAGGCTGGCACAGCTAGTGAGAACCTGGGATCAGATCTAATCTTAAGTCTACCTCACTCCAGGCCCAGTGCTCTATCCAATTCTAAGTGTTAAAGACTGGGCTAGGAACTGACTTTATAATCCCTATATTTAAAATTACAAGAGAAAGACCTCCTGTTACAGTTCAGATAACACCATGGTGTTTTGAAAGTACTGTTCCTTTTGTCAGTACATTGGGATGCTGCATACCTGGAAGGTGCTGAGACCTGAAGGGGCTTTTACTCACTTGGGAAGATTCTTTCCCTTCTATGGGATGTAGCAAGTGATTGGTTGGAATTCTGTGGGGGACATGTTTGGGCTGGATCAGGAAGTAGACAGATCAATGCTTTTTGAGCAAATGCAATGGGTGAAATCCTGGGCACTGAGAAAGCCAGAGCATGGACTGGCTATGGTGAGGGCATATTTTTCTATAAGTAACTGGGCACATGGAGACAACAGGGAGCCCTTCATACGAGGCGATTTGCATTGGACCTCCTTCCCTTGTGTGATTATCTTGGTGGGTATGACTATGTACCCGGAATCCTGTCTCAGGCAGGATCATTAGATCATAGGTTTTAGAGCTGAAAGGGATTTTAGAGACTGCCTGGTGCAACACCCCCATTTGACAAATGAGGAAACTGAGGCCCAGAGAAGTTAAGTGACTTGTAGACAGCTAGTAAATTGCGGGGTTGGGCTTTGACCTCAGGAATTCTCACATTAAGACCTGCTCTCTTCACTATACTATGTGGTTTGGTTGCTACTACAGACCTCCCCCCACCAACCACCATTCAAGCCATAAACCCTTAAAGTACAAACAGTGAAGAATACTGTAAGATCAGATTCTTTCTGATATAGCTGGTCTGAACCCAGGCCCGCTGAGCTTTGCCTGAGCAAGCTCAGTTTCTCTTCTACAAAAGTTCTCTGCCTCATGGAACCAGAGAACCTCACATCAACCCCAACTAACTCCTTCCTTCCAGGTGCCCCTTATTCTCCTGGACATAATGGAAATTCATTGCTTGTTTCCCTTTGCAGGGCCACCAGAGGTAACATTTCCGCCCGTTTTTTCAACCCCTGAGACCTAGAGTATTCCAAATTCCAAAATCCTATTATGAAAACAACTCTGATAATCCTATGTATAGCAACTTGCTCTGACACTGTGGTATATCCATTCATTCAATACATTTATTGAGCACCTACTATGGTGAAGGCTCCGTGATGGGTATTTAGAAGAATACTAGGTCCCTGTCCTTAAAGTACTTTCAATCAACCAGAGGACAAGGATAGGATATGGATCCAAAAACTAAAATACAGATTGATATAGTCTGTACTGGGGCATCTAGGTGGCATAAAGGATAGATCACTAGGCCTAGAGTCAGGAACATTCATCTTTCTGAGTTCAAATCCAGCTTCATATACGTACAAGCTGTGTGACCTTGGGCAAGTCACTTCACCTTTTTGCCCTCAATTTTCTCATCTGTAAAATGAGCTTCAGAAGGAAGTGGCAAACCACTCCAGGATCTTTGCCAAATGATAATCATATAATATCATATTTTGGCCAAAGTTTGAATTCATCAAACAGACTGCTATGCCTCATTTTATAAAAAAGGCTTTCTATCTCAGCCATTTCAGAGACCAGATAAGGCTGGGAGTAGGATCATAAATTCCAAAAAGACCCAGCTTTGTTTTGCTATCTAAGCCCAGAGAATACCTCTTCTTGTGTCAACAAACCAGAAGAGGCCTACTTTACGGCCCTTCAGGATGAGATCCTCAACTCAGGGCATTAACTTGAGAAATGGGACTTTTTCTTATCTTAAGATTTTTTGAACATATACCTTGTTATGAAATGTTAATGGTAAAGGAAACGCAGATGTTCTCAATCATATTTTCAATCGACACTTTGTCAGCTTTCTTGTTTTTCTGTATTTATCATTTATCCAATTAAGAAATTCCTTTCTTATACAATGTTTAAACCAATATGGGGATCATAAATTTATGTGCCTCAACCACCCCTAATTGGGATGGTCCTAAAATGTACTTAAGCTCTCTCATCCTTTTGTTCTGGAGTCAGAACTTTAGTCCTGCCTCCTTGCACAAGTATAGCTGGCCTTAAGGGAATAAGAAATAAATTCTGTAGCTGTATGCCACTATTTGTTTGTCTCCTTTAACCAAACTTTTTAAAGTTGACACCAAGATGGTTTCCTGAGGTTCAGAGAAGGCTTCATGGGCAGATGACATTTGAGCAATTAGATTCTCTATCATTTATCTTAAGAAAGGAAGCCTGGTATAGATGATAGAGGGCTAGCCTTGGAATGAGAAGGACTGGGTTCAAGTCCTGCTTTAGACATACAGGAGATATGTGACCCCAAAGAAGTTACTTAATGTCTCAATACACCAGACAAGCCAAGACCCTAAGGTACAAAACAGGTGGCTGTCTTCATCAACAGTTTCCACACATTGAAGTTCCCTACAGCAATAAGATGATAGCTCTGGACAGAATCAAGAAGTGTTTGGAAGGTCACACTTTATCAATTCTTTCCTCTGTTGTTTTAGCAATTATAACCTGTAACAGAAATTAATATCATTTCAGATCATAGAACTAACTGAAGTAATTTCAGTCATTTTGAGTCATTACCAACTACCCATGCCCCTATTTTATATTTTCCTGGCAGAGATACTGGAGTGGTTTGCCATTTCCTTCTCCAACTCATTTTACAGGTGAGGAAACTGAGGCAAACAGGGTAAAGTGACTTGCCCAGGATCACACAGCTAGTCAGTGTCTGAAGCCAGGTTTGAACTCAAGAAAATGAGTTGTCCTGACTCCAGACCTAGTACTTTATCTACTGTGCCAGCTAGATGCCTTGAAGTTATAAGTAGGCAGATTTCATCCTCATCAGAGGAAACATTTCCTCATAATGTGAGTTGTTGTGCAAGAATAGATTGGAATGCCTTGTGAAGTGAGCTCCCTGACCTGGACAACTTCCAGGGAAGGCTAGATGACTTGTCTAGATATTTAAGAGAGGATGACTGTTCCTCTGCTGGTGGGAAAAGGTGACCTCCAAGGTCCCACCCAGTTCTGATACCCTAGGATTCTCATCCCCCCTTGAAGATCTCTGCAAGATCTGGCTTACAGGCAATCCCTCCCCCTCCTTTGCATGGACAGAAACATGGATATTGAGGTACAAACAGTCTTCAGAATTGACAGTAACAGGAATGTTCATTTTAATGACCCTTGCCTTATTTTCTAGGACAGCAACATCTTGCAAACACCTGGAAAATATAGCAGATGACAAATCTGAATAGAATCACATGGGGATAAAAACAATAATAACTGAGGGCTTTGAGGTTCGCAAATCACTTTACAAACCTGATCTCATTTAACCTTCACAATACCCTTGAGACGTGCTATTTTTATCCCTACTTTAAAGATGAGAAAACTGAGGCAGGCAGAGGTGCAGCGACTTGCCAACATTTCACAGCTTCCTGTAGTGTCTCTTTTCTTGTTCACTGATTATTGAGATATTTGGGTTTCTTGATGATGGTTCAGTTGGCAACAAAATATTTTTTTAATTTATAAAATACCAGGAAACCAAATAGATATTACCAAGAGGTGAATAGCTGAACACATCACAGTGTGTGAATGTCATGGTATGTGGTTGCATTATAAGAAGATGAATGTGAGGAAGTCAGAAAACCTGTTGCAGATTGATGAAAGTCAAACTAGACCACTGCAGACCATGACTAGAAGTATGTTAACAAAACCAACACTTCAGGCCACTGAGTCAGTTGGATTTTCTTTTTTACAGAGGAGCATTAGGTTGGAGGGTAGGAGGCAGGCTGGGGTGTGAAATGGGTAGTAAGTGTGGTCTCCAAAACAAAAGGCATCAAACTACTAAAAAAATCAAACCAAGGGGTCAGATTCAATGACCTCCTGTTTTCTGAACCTATCAGTCTGTGAGTTCTGGCTTTGTTACTTACTAGCTTTGTCACCTTGGTTGGTGGAGTTGTGAATTGATCCAACCATTCTAGAGAGCAATTTGGGCTGTTAAATGTGTAATAACAAACTCTATGGAAAACACAAACAAACAAATGTATCCATGACACACTCTTTTTTATATATAAAAATTTTTTATTTTAAATGTATGTGTTTATTTTTTAGTTTTCAGCTTTTATTTTTATAAGATTTTGAGTTCTAAATTCCCCCCTCCCTCCACTCCCTCATCCCCAAAATGACATGCAATCTGATATAGGTTATACACATATGATCATATTAAACATATTTCCACATTAGTCCTGTTGTGAAAGAAGAATAAGAACAAAAAGGGAAAACCATGAGAAAGAAAAAACAAAAAACAAAAAAAGAAAGTGAAAATAGTATGCTTCCATCTGCATTCAGACTCCATAGTTCTTTCTTTGCATGTGGATTGTATTTTCTATCATGAATCTTTTAGAATTTTCTTAGATCATTGCATTGCTCAGAAGAGCTAAGTCTAACAAAGTCGGTCTTCATACAATGTTTCTGATACAGTGTACAGGGTTCTCCTGGTTATGCTCACTTCACTCAACATCAGTTTATGTAAGGCTTTCCAGGTTTTTCTGAAGTCTGCCTGCTCATCATTTCTTATGGAACAATAGTATGACTATAGGATAGTTTTGGTTTCTTTATCTGAAAACTTCCTGTTTATATCCTTTGACCATTTATCAATTGGAGAATGACTTGTATTCTTGTATGTATTTTAGAAATGAGGCCTTTATCAGAGACACTGGCTATAAAAATTGTTTCCCAGCTTTTTGTGTCCCTACTAATCTTGGTTGAATTGTCTCTGTGCAAAAAGTTTTCAATTTAATATAATCAAAATTATCCGTTTTGCATTTCAAAATGTTCTCTATCTCTTGTTGGTTATAAATTCTTCCTTTCTCCATAGATCTGACAGGTAAACTATTCCTTGCTCTCCTAATTTGCTTATAATTTCATCCTTTATGTCTAAAATTTGTACTCGTTTTGACCTTATCTTGATACACAATGTAAGATGATCTGTGCTTAGTTTCTGCCACACTATTTTCCACTTTTCCCAGCAGTTTTTGTCAAATAGTGAGTACTTATCCCAGAAGCTGGAGTCTTTGGATTTATCAAACATTAGAATACTATAGTCATTGACTACTGTGTCTTGTTTACCTAACCTATTCCTCTAATCCACCATTTAGTCAGTACTGTCTAGTTCTGAAGATTATGTCTTTAAAATACAGTTTTAGATTTGGCATGGCTAGGCCACCTTCCCTTGCATTTCTTTTCATCAGTTCCCTCAGTATTCTTGACCTTTTGTTCTTCCAGATGAATTTTGTGTCTATTTTTTCTAGCTCTATAAAATACTTTTTGTTTGTTTGATTGGTGGCAATGAATAAGTAAATTAATTTAGGTAGAATTGTCATTTTTATTATATTAGCTCAGCCTACCCATAAGCAACTGACATTTTTCCAGTTATTTAGACCTGACTTAATTTGTGTGAAAAGTGTTTTATAATTGTGTTCATATAATTCCTGGGTTTGTCTTGTCAGGTAGATTCTGAAATATTTTATATTATCAACAGTTACTTTAAATGGAATTTCTCTTTCTACATCTTGCTGCTGGGCTTCACTATTAACTTTTAGAAATGCTGATGATTTATGTGGATTTATTTTTTTGTCCTGCAACTTTTTTGCATCTATATTCATTAGGGAAATTGATGTATAGTTTACTTTCTCTTTTTTTGGCTCTTCCCAGTTTAAGTACCACATTTGTATAATAAAAACAATTTTGGTAGGATTCCTTCTTTGCCTATTTTTCCTAATAGTTTATATAGTATTGGAATGAACCATTCTTTAAATGTTTGGTAAAATTTATTTGTAAATCCATATAGCCCTGGATATTTTTCTTAGGGAGCTCATTGATGGCTTGTTCAATTTCTTTTTCTTAAATGAAGTTAAGTATGTGGGATTTCTGATTTGTTCCTTTTCTAGCTTTTTTTTAGTTGTATGCCCAATTCACTGATCTCTTCTTTCTCTATTTTATCCATATAAGCATTTAGAGATATAAAATTTCCCCCATGAATCACTTTGACTACATCCCATAAGTTTTGGTATGTTGTCTCATTACTGTCTTTATCTTGGGTACAGTTATTGGTCATTTCTATTATTTGTTGTTTGACCCATTCATTCTTTAGGATTAGATTATTTAGCTTCTAATTAATTTTTAGTCTGTCTTTTCAGAGCTCTTTATTACATGTAATATTTATTACATCATGATCTGAAAAGGATGCATTTAATAATTGTGCCTTTCTGCATTGGATTGTGAGGTTTTTATGCCCCAGTACATGGTCAATTTTTGTGTAGGTGCCATATATCACTGAGAAAAAGGTATATTCTTTTCTATCCTCATTCAATTTTCTCCAGAGGTCTACTATATCTAACTTTTCTAAAATTCTATTCACCTCCTTAACCTCTTTCTTGTTTATTTTGTGGTTTTACTATCTAGTCCTAAGAGGGGGAGGTTGAGGTCCTCTCCCCAGTATAGTTTTGCTGTCTACTTCTTCCTCTTGCTCCACGAACTTCTCCTTTAAGAATTTGGATGCTATACCACTTGGTGCATATATGTTTAGTATTGATATTACTTCATTGTCTATGGTACTTTTTATCAAGATACAGTTTCCTTCTTTATCTCTTTTAATTAGATCTGTTTCTAATTTTATTCTGAGATCAAAATTGCTACTTCTGTTGTTTTTTTTTTTACTTCAGCTGACACATAATAAATTTTTCTCCAGCCTTTTACCTTTATTCTGTGTATTTCTCTGCTTCAAATGTGTTTCTTGTGAACAACATATTGTAGGGTTTTAGTTTTAGTTTTAGGTTTGGTTTTTTTTTTGTTCTTTTTGGAGGGCAGTTGGGGTTAAGCAACTTGCCCAAGGTCACATGGCTAGGTTTTTGTTTGTGTGTGTTAAGTGTCTGAGGCGGGATCTGAACTCAGGTCCTTCTGACTCCAGGGCCCGGCACTCTACTCACTGCACCACCTAGCTACCCCGGGTTTTAGTTTTTAATCCACTCTGCTATCCATTTCCATTTTATGGGAGAGTCCATCCCTTTCATGTTCAGTTATGATTACTAATTGTATCTTTTCATCCTATTTCCTCCCGTTTATGTTTTCTCTCTCCTTTCACCCTTTCCCTCTTCATTAGTGTTTTGCTTCTGACCACTGCTTCCCTTAATCTCCCCTCCCTTCTAACATCCCCCTTCCTGTTTCTTTCTTCTTTCCCATACTACTTCTTCCTTCCCTTCTTCCCTGCCTTCTATCCACCCCCTCCCTTTTCTTTCCTCTTTCCCCTCCTACTTCCCTATAGAGTGTGATAGGTTTCAATAACCAACTGGATGTTTATGATATTCCCTCTTTGAACTAAATCCCATGAGAGTAAAGTACAAACAATGCTCACCCCTCCCTTCTTTTTCTCTACTGTAATAGGTCTTTGCACCTCTTTCTGTGATATAATTTACCCTATTCTGCTTCCCCTTTCCTTTTCTCCCAGCACAATCCTTTTTTCTTCACCCCTTGATTAATTATTTTTATCATCACATCAAATGCATCTTATTCCCATATCCTCTGTCTATGTATACCCCTTCTAAATGCCATACTAAAGATACAAGTCGCCTGAATTACAAGTATCAGCTTCCCATGTAGGGATGTAAACAATTTAACCTTATTGAATAACATCTTTTTTCTTCCCTGTTTACCTTTTCATGCTTCTCTTAAGTCTTGAATTTGAAAACTCAATTTTTCTCTTCAGTTCTGGCTTTTTAATCAAGAATGATTGAAAGTTCCCTATGTCATTGAATGTCCATCTTTTCCCTTGAAAGATTTACTTAGTTTTGCTGGATAATTGATAATCCAAGCTCCTTTGCCTTCTGGAATATCATATTCTAGGCCCTGTGATCCTTTAATATAGACGCTGCTAAATCCTGCATAATCCTGATTATTGTTCCATGATATTTAAATAGTTTCTTTCTGGCTGCCTGCAGTATATTCTCCTTGATCTAATAATTCTGGGATTTGGCTACTACATTCCTTGGAGTTTTCCTTTTGGGGTCAAGCCCTTTGATTCCTTAATGTAGAAACTGCTAAGTCTTGTGTTATCCTGATTGTGTTTCCACAATATTCAAATTGTTTCTTCCTGACTGCTTGCAGTATTTTCTCCTTGACCTGGGAACTCTGGAATTTGGCTATAATATTCCCAGGAGTTTTCTTTTGGAGAAATTTTTCAAGAGGTGATTGGTGAATTCTTTCAATTTCTATTTGCCCTCTGGTTCTAGAATATCAGGGCAATTTTCCTTGAGAATTTCTTGAAGGATGATTTCTAGGCTCTTTTTTTTTTTTAGTTATGGCTTTCAGGTAGTCCAAATAATTTTTAAATTATCTCTCCTGGATCTATTTTCCAGGTCAGTGGTTTTTCCAATGAGATATTTCACATTGCCTTTTATTTTTTCATCTGTTTGAATCTGTTTAATAGAATCTTGATTTCTCATAAAGTCATTAGCTTCCATTTGCTCCAGTCTAATTTTGAAAGAACTATTCTCTTCAGTGAGTTTTTGAAATTCCTTTACCATCTGGAAAATTCAGCTTTTTAAGGCATTCTTCTCCTCATTGGCTTTTTGGGCCTCTTTTGCCATTTGAATTAGTCTATTTTTAAGGTATTATTTTCTTCATTATTTTGGGGGTCTCCTTTAGCAATCTCTTAACTTGATTTTCATGGTTTTCTTGCATCGTTCTCATTTCTCTTCTCAATTTTTCCTCCACTTCTCTTACTTGATTTTCAAAATTCTTCTTGAGCTCCTCCATGGCCTGTAACCAATTCATATTTTTCTTAGAAGCTTTTGATGTGGGAGTTCTGACTTCATTGTCTTCATCCCGTTCCACACTTTGATCTTTCTTGTCCCCTTAAAAGGATTCCATGGTCTGTTTGTGCTTCCTCTGATTGCTTATATTGCCAGCCTATTACTTGACTTTTGAGCTCTTTGCCAGGGTAGAACTCTGCTTCCAGATTACAGAGAGCTATGTCCCAAATTTCTGGGGTTTTTGCAGCTGCCAAAGCTATTAGTAGAGCACCCTTTATGCAGCCCTGATGAGCTCTGGCACACTGGCCACACTCCCCAGGACCACCACCCAAGACTTCAATCCAGATCAAAGCAGGTTAAAGCAAGAGCAATTACCCTCTGAATGATTGTTTGGTCCCCCTACATTCTGTGGACCAGGAGCTCCTGAGGCAGCTGGGGCAGCAGCTGCAGCCTCCATGCCTCTACCCTAGGGGCAGGGGCCAGACTGCACTCTTCTCCACCCAGTACCATCAGAGTTCCCAACTGACCTTTTACATTCTCTTTGGTATTTATGGGTTGAGAAGTATAGAAACCACTACAACTGCTGGTGATTCACTCTCCTGAAGTCTGCTCCAGCTGCTGCTGGTCAGAGCCACCCTGGGGCCAGTACCACCCAGCTCACAGGGGGACTACACTTGGCTCCTTGGTGCTGCAATACACCTTTCCTGTCAGCTTACTGGCTGCCTTCAGTGAGAGATTTGTTTCTCTCTGCCACTTTGTGGGTTCTGTAGCTCTAAAATTTGTTCAGAGTCATTTTTTTACATGTATTAGAGGTGGTGGAAACCAGAGATGCACAGAAGTCCTGTTTCTACTCTGCCATCTTGACTCTGCCCTGTGCCTGACACATTCTTAAATTTAACCTATATCAGTGACATTGTTTCCAATGCTTTCTTAAGTCTAAACAATCACCAAAATGAAAAATCAAGCCCTGAACTGCAGAATTTTCTGATATTAGAGGTGTAAATTTGACAATAAGTTCACAAGAGCTAGTTTGAGCTGCCCCCACCACTTCAACTGATGTGTCAAGGGTCAAATTTTTACTTACACAACCCAACCACTCTCCCTCCCAGTTTGAGAAGATTTCTATAACCTTTCCCCCCTTGAAGCTCTTTAGTTCCTTGGTTTTTCTTCTTGACTCCATTTGGAGTTTCTTTAGCAAAGATACTTAAGTGCTTTGCCATTTCCTTCTCCGGATCATTTTACAAATGAGGAAACTGAAATCAACAGGGTTAAATGACTTTCCCAGAATCACACAGCTAGTGAGTATTGGGGCAGGATTTGAACATATAATACTAAGCTCTGGGAAGACAAATCCCACAGAAAGACAGCCCAAGACCTCTGGGAGCTTACATTTTGATGGAGGGAAACAACACATAAAAGATAGCAGGAGGAGGAGAGGGTAAAAGCTGAAGGTACCATTCAGAAAGTGGAATGGAAAGGAATGGAGACATGGTTGGCTAGGGCTTCATCCTTAAAATGGAGGTTTGAAAGCAGAACACAACACCTTGCCAGGTCACCCATTCTATTTTTGAACAGTTCTAATTCTTAGCACATCTTTCCAGGTATCAAGCTTAATTTTGCCCCTTTGCAATTTTGCCCCCTCCCACCATCTTGCTGGTACTCCCTTTGGGAACCAAAGAGACCACATCTAATCCCTCCTTCACATTATCATCTTTCAATTGTTAAGACCAAGGGTACATTTACCTACATCAAAACAATGTGATCCAAATTCTTAATGGATATGAAGCAAGATTTCCATGGCAATCATTCCACACTAGCCCCTGCATGACCATTACTCAAGTATGTTGTAGAGGATGGTTCCTGTCCAGGTAGAAGTGCCTCTAGATGGTTTCTTGGGTCTCTTGATCCTACAACCATCATTCAGTCAGTCTCCCCCCACTCTCCTATGGAGGACTTAGAGCTGCCAATGAGGCCAAAAGTAAATAGATAATATGCCTCCAAGAAACTTCCCCAGGGAAGTGGGATTCTGTTTCAGTTGCTCTGTTAGGGGCTGGATGACATTAAATGTACCCAATCATAGCCAATTCCCTTCAAGGTAGAATGTGGTTAGAACTACAAGTGGATAGAAAGAGGAAAGGGGGAGACCTCCTAGCCTCAGCTTCCCCATCTTGAATGGGGAAATCAAGGGTTTGGAAAGAAGGAAACAGCCATTTTAAGCTCCTTCTATGTGCCAGGCACAGAGTTAGCACTTTACAAATATCTCATTTGATCCTCACAGCAATCCTGGGTGAAACCTGGCTGAAACTAAATGAAAAACCTACTTGTCACTGTAAATTTAGATAAAGACACCCCCCATTTACCATGCTTTATAGGTTACATAAATGAAAAAATGCTCCAAATCACTAATAACAAGAGAAATACAAATCAAAACAACCCTGAAAACTGAAGGAAATGAAAAAACATGAGAACAGTCAATGTAGAAGTAGTTATGTAAAGACAGACACATTAGTGCATTGTTGATGGAGCTGTGAACTGGGCCAACAATTCTGGGAAAGGATTTGGAATTAATAGAGTAGAATTAATCATTTTAGCTAATAATAGCTAGCATTTGTTTAGTGATTTTAGGTTTACAAAATGTTTTACAGATGTTTTTTCACAAGAATCCTGGAAGTTAGGTGCTATTATTATCTCCATTTACAAATGAGGAAATTGAGGCAAACTGAAGTTAAGCCACTTGCCCAGGATTACACAGCTAATAAATGTATCAAGGTTGGGTTTGAATTTAGTACTTCCTGACTCCAGGTTCAGCATTCTATCCATCTTACTACCTAGGGGATTAACTATGCAAAGAAAGTGATTTCCCCATCCATACCTTTTGAACCAAATGTCACCACTGTGCCAGGAAGCTGAAGGTTAGCAGGGAGTCAGGAAGTGACTCTAGGATTGTGGTTGAATTTGAGAATGATTAGAGACAAATCTGGGTACAGACTGAGTTGTTTGTCCATAGTTATTTTGAGAGACTGACCATGGGTGAAGAGAGAAAGAACAGGTATTGCAATGAGATCGTGCATTCCGTGTGAGAAGATTTAATAAATATTGATTATAGTTAGCATTTGTATAGTGCTTTAAGGTTTGCAAGGCACTCTACAAATATGATCTCATTTGAGCCTCACAATTCTGGGAGGTATAAGGTGTTATTAAACTGGTGTAGACAGATAAGATGTGCCTTCCCAGAGTCACCCAGCTACTGACTGAGGATCAGATATGAGTTCAGGTCTTCCTGACTCCAAGCCCAGCACTTTATATACTGCTCCCCCAGCTCCCTTTTAGTGAGTGTATGGGAGAGAGTGTGGAAGGAACAGTTTTGCTTCTGGCTGTCTACAGCAGAAGGGAGAGCTGAGATTGATTCAGCCTAATCACCAAAGCCCTCCAGGATCCAGCTGCCCTATGGTACTTTCCAGCCCAGCTGCCCTCCTGCCAGGGAGATTTTGACAGGTGTTTCTCCTTATTGGGAGGGTGTCTCCTGATGGTGACCAAAACTAGCAAGGAAAAGTTGGCCCAAACCATCCGATCCCATCCATTATTGTATTACAGTGAGCTCTGCTGTTGGTGTGTTTATTCTCTTCATATGCTTATATAGGTACTTATTAATTTCTCCATTAAGATGTAAGATCCTGGAAATTTAGGATTGTTTCATTCTTTGTATTTGTATCCTGGCTCCTGAAACAGTATCTTGCATGTAGTGAGTGCTTAAATTTTTTTGTTGTTTGTTCAGTATCCTACCCTTCCCCACCTCATTAGATTGTAAACTCCTTGAGGGAAAATGCATCTCACCTAAATTCTGTATGCCTTCCACCATCCATTATAATCCCCTGAACATAGTTAACATGATACATCTTTGGAATATTGTACCATACCACTGAGAAGCATCAGCCAGTGACATGGAAAGAAGGCTGGTCTTGAAGTCAAGGTACACCTGGGTTTATAACCCTGCTCTATCATATACTAGGTGAGGGGGAATGTCTCCAGTTGTCCTGATCTACATTTTGACACTGCACACAGATGGCTCTGGAGGAGAACTGGTGACTTTACACAGCCCTCCCTCCCTTAAATCCAATTCTGGTGCACTTCATAGTATCACCTTTCTAATGCCATGGTCCTCTTTATGAACGAAGGACAAACAACAATCTTTGAAATAGTCTGAGCTGCCCCACTTAGCAATGCAGCTCCATCCTTCCTTCTTCCTTCCCTTCCCTTCTGCAGAGAGCCCAGTTCCAATGGGCTGGCCACATTGTTCAAATGCTAAACGTACACTTGCCTAAAAGACTATTTTATGGAGAACTCACACAAGGAAAGTGTTCACATGGTGGTCCGAAAAAGTGATACAAGGGCACTCTCAAAGTCCCTTAAAAACTTTGGAATTGATTGTCAGACATGGGAGATGCTGGCACAGGATCCCCTGGCATTCCATGCCCTCATCAGAGAAAGTTTTGTGCTCTATGATCAAAGCAAATTTGAAGTAACTTAAAAGAAAAATGAGATTCACAAATTTAGGGAATCCACCCGACATGTTCATATTTCAGCCCAATCTGTGGTAGAGCATTCTCAGCTCTTATTGGTCTGATCAACCATAGTCAATACAACTGTATATTGACTAACATAATGATGTCATTTTGGTCCTCTTCAAGAATGAAGGACAATCACACACTCTAACACCAAGGCAATATTCACAGTACCAATGGAGACTATGAATATACTGGAATATATAAGATAGAAGCAAAACATTTATTCAGATGCCAGAAAGTAAAATCCCAACCCCAGAAAACTGAATCCATCATAGCAACAAAGAAGTTAATATACATTATAACTGCAGGGAACAACACTATCCTAAAGCCTTCCTCCTGCTTGGGTCTTCCCACAAACAAACATTCATAATCCTAGCTGTCCACCTGCCTGTGTCCTCTCTCCCTCCATTCTAACTTCTCTGAATCGTTTCCTGCTCCACCTGTTCAGTAAACTCCTCCCACCACAGGCACCATGTGATTACATTCCACCTATTAAGAGTCAGGGAAGATCTTCAAATTCCCATCACACACACACACACACACACACACACACACACACACACACACACACACCACTTGGTCATTGTTTGGGCCCTGATGGCTCAGAGTGAATGTAAGTAGTAAGTGTTTTTGTTCTGGCCAGGGCACCCTGATAATATTCCCCTCCCAGACTGATTTTTTTCACTAGGTAAAAGAGGTCATTCATTATCTCATTTCATATCTAGCCTTAATAACTAAATAGGTGTTGACTCAGTCAAACTAAGGAACAACCTTAGCTTACAAATGCCAAGCTCCACACTGCATGTGAGGCCATTGGCAGGCATCCAAATCTATATCTTGCCAATGGGTCCAGATGGCTCTGGAGGAGAAAGTGAAACAGGTGACTTTGGACAGCCCTCCCTCACTAAAATCCAATTCACTTAGGGGAGGCTAGGTGGCACAGTGAATAGAGAACCAGCCCTGGAGTCAGGAAGACCTGAGTTCAAATGTGGCCTCAGACACTTAACACAAAAACTAGCCGTATGACCTTGGGCATGTCACTTAACCCCAATTGTCCTCCAAAAAGCAAAAGATTTTTAAAAAAGAAATCCAATTCACTTACAAGTCATAGCATTAACTTCCTGAGGTCATGGTCCCCTACAAGACCAAAGGACAAACAACAACCTGTGAGTAGTACCAGCTGCCTCCACAGGAGACCCAACTGGATAGTTAAAATTTGGCAACACAGGCAGAACCAAGATGGTGGAGTGAAAGCAGGGACTCAACTGAGCTTGCCCATAAATTCCTTCATTTACCTCTAAAAAGTGAATATAAACAAATTTTAGAGTGGCAAAATCCACTAGGAGACAGTGTGGCAGATTTCCAGACCAGAACAAAAACATGGAAAATTCACTGGTAGAATTTGTTGAGACAGGCCAGGGGAGCACAGAGTGCAGTGCATGGGGCACACAGGCTGTACCAGCACAGACCCAAGTATAGTGGAGCTAAAGCAAGCCAGGTGAACTGATTCACCCACCTCAGTGGCCATTCCCAAACTTCTCATCACAGGCAGGGGTCTGCCAGAGCTGGCTAAGAGAAAAGCACAGGGCCTGTGGCAGCAAGACCAAGCTACCCCTGGGGCTATCAGTCCACAGTCTAGATGTTTAAAAGTCACCTACTTGAACTTCCAGGAGTCAAGATGGTGGAGTAAACCATGCCTCATATTGGCAGCTCCTACTCTTCATTGCATGAAAGCTGATAGGGTCATAGAATTGTAGAATTGGAATAGACCACAGAGACCACTAGTCCAAGATGAACTCAGAAGGCTATACCACAGGTCAAGCACAAATAGTCCATATGAACATTTGGAGTGGAGATGTCTCTAAATTTGTGCATTTCACCTTTCTTTTGAGCTACTTCAATTCTGCTTCACTCATAGAGCATCTTGTGTGTGTGTGTGTGTGTGTGTGTGTATACAGACATAGCATGGTGGATGGTCCTTCACCAGTATCTCTCATCTCATGCAATCAATTCCAAAGTTCTTAAGAGAGAGCTTGAGAGTGTCTTTAGCATCTGCATCACCTTGGACAAGTTCTTTTCCTCCTCTGGGCCTCGGTGTTCATTCTTGTTCAATGATTTCTAATATCCTTTTGTGATGGCAAAGTGTGATTTTTTTTGCTTGGGTTGAATTCTAGCCTGGTATGTGAGTTCTAGCCAATCAGACATGGGTATTGAGTTTTAGCCTATCAGAAACTGGCGTATGAGTTTTAGCCAGTCAGATGCTGAATAGAGCTGTATATAAAAAGAGCCTGTGGTGTGAGAGAGCAGACATTGAGGAAGCCAGTGTTGAGAGAGCTGCCAGAGTTGAGAAGAGAATGAAGAGAAGGGACCAAGAAGAATAAAAGAATGAACTGTGACCATTGAGCTGAAAGGAAACCTAAAAGAGCTGATAGAGGAGACCTCTAAGCTGAGGTGAGAGCTCTGAGAGTGAAGAGGAGAACTCTGAGAGTGGAGAAGTGTAATGGTAATGGGAATTTGAAGATCTACCCTGTCCCTTAATAGAACAAATGTAATCACATGGACCCTACAGTGGGAGAAGCTTGCTGAAAGGGTGGAACAAGAAGGGTGAAGCTGGAAGGAACAGGGGAGAACCAGAACAGAGCTGGAAGCAAGCAGTGTGGAGGCAAAGCAGCTAGCATGAGTGAGAGAGGGGTATTTTTGCTTAAGGAAGTCTGTTTTATTTTGAAGGTCTGAAGGAGGGAAGGCTTGAGGATGTTGGTGCTCACTGCATTGGTTATGTGAACCAACTTCTTGGTTGCTGTGATGGATTTGACTTTCTGGTGTTGGGATTCAACTTTCTGGTGTTTGAATAAATGTTTTGGTTCTGTCTTTCATGTGGAGAGTCTGTTACATATTGCAATTCAGAACTATACCAGCATATTCATAGCCACCATGGGCAGTGTGAATATCATATTGGTGTTATAAGAGGAGACCTTTGAGAATGGAGAGAAAACCTTTGATGCTGGCAGAGACTAGCTGAAGGAGTTTCTGAGCCTTAAAAGCAAATAGAGCTATAGGACAGAAACCTGCCTATGAGAAGGAATCTTAGCTTAAGCTCCTTTTAAGAGCTGTTAAAGTGAACTGAGCTATTAACACAAAGCCTCTGGACTTTGGAGGTGAATTGAGATGGTGGTTTTGGTAGTATGTGTTGTTGCCCTGTTAAGTTTTGTTTTCCCAAAGGCAGAATCTGTGGTCAGGAGCCCCTGGAGCCTGCTGTTAAGTAGAAAGAGCTTCTAGTGGAGTAGTCCCCATGAGCTGAGACCTGGAGCAGAAGTGGAGAGCTGCCTACATATGAATCCAAGTGAGAGTCGGGAGTGATCAGTCAACAGAAGAGCCAGGGGACTTGGAAATCAACCTAGAGTCAAGATGAAAAGGGACTTGGACACTTGGTATTAAAGGGATTATTCTTACAGTGACCTAAAGGTGGATGGTGTGGTATTTTCTGCCACCCCTTAAAGATGTGTTGTGCTAGGGAAAACCCTAACCTGGGACCCTCTTGATTTGGGGGATGCAATGATATATGCTATGTAGTGTGATGTGCTAGGAAAAACCCTAGACTGGGATGCCCTGATTGTGTAAACAGGTATTTTAGGGAATGCTACTGAATGCAATGATATATACTATGCACCATATGACATATTGAATGTTATGAGATAGATAGATACATAAATACATACACACATGTGTATGTATGCATTTGATAATATGTTTTGCTTAAAGATGTTTTTATGAATGTGATGCTTTATTGAACAATGTTTAGTTTACTGCTTAATAGACAGTTCAGTATACTATGAAATTAGACCTTTAAAATTATTCACAGCAGCAGTCCTCAGGTGTGCTGCCATGATTGGCATTATACTCTTCCAGCTCTAAATCAATCATTCAATCAATTATTAAGCATTAATTCTTTTCTTACCAAGTATGCTAGAGATACAATGACAGGAAATGAAACCATCTTAACCATAATTCAATAAAAAGAACTAAGGATTTTTTTCCTTGAAATAGAGTGAACTGACTGGTCTCATCAGATTCCCACTGTCTCAGAACTAGAAGGTCTCTTTCAAAAGAGATGACATCAGTAAAAGTGTTTCCATTACACAGTGCCTGGAATATAGGAGGCACTATATTAATCCTTTTTTTTCCTTCTGGATATCAATTAAACTCTTCTGCCATAGAAGTAATGAGTAAGAGTCAAAATATTTCACTCAAAAGTGTACTACACTTCAATTCAGACCAAGGAAATACTCAGAGGAAAAGATTTGATTGGGTGCAACTGGTCTGCAACAATTGTAAAATGGGTTATGCTTAGAGATCACAGCTCCAACCGGGATTTTTCGGGCTGTAATTCCTTCATCTTCTGAGGCAAGGTCTTAGTCCAGAACTCAAACTTATCCTTCTTCAGACTCTTTCCCACAGACAACTGCAAATTCAGCTGTAGGTACTGTTCCTTCTGGTCATAGACTGGCCAGTGAATAAGGTCTGCACCATTTGGGTCCCTGGGGTAAAAAGCCAAACATTTAGACCAGAAAGGAGCCACTGCATTGACAAGTTTAGCAAGCCACCATCAGCTCAGTCTGGGAACCAATGAGCCTGAAGGTAGGATTCAGCAGACAGTGGTAGCACCCATAGAGAGACTTGTTCACCCATCCTTAATCAGTTTGGTCTTCATCTTTCTTTGATGTTGAGCCTTTCTAATGTACCACAGGGTGAAAAGACTAAAATAGGGAATAAGTAGCCAAGTCAGGAATTGAACTCATATCAATGGACTCCTTTTTAATGGGGCAGCTAGGTGATACAGTGGATAGAGCCAGACCTGGAGTCAGTAAGACCTAAGTTCAAATCCAACCTCAGATATTTAGTTGTTTGTGATCCAGCGAATTACTTACCCTCTTTGCCTCTTTTTCCTCATCTATAGAATGGGCTAGAGAAGGAAATGACAAACTACTCCAGTATCTTTGCCAAGAAAACTCCAGATGGGTTCACAAAGAATCAAGCACAACAACACTGGACTCCAAATCTAAGGCTCTTGCCACTACCACCTGTCCTAATGCTTCCCAAAGCAGAAGAGAAGTCACTGATACTCCAGGGTGATGGGAAGGGCCAGAAGAGTTGCTAATCTTTCTCATTTTCCTTTCAAGATGCCCATGTGTAGGGTGAGTCTGACAGAGCAATGCCTCCCCCATCCCTGGCCATGAACTTGGGGAAGGGCTACACTTGTTCACCAGTCCTTGCCTCTAGGTCAAAATAACATTTTTTCCTGAATAAATTTCAATCAGGAAACTTCTATGTAAGTGGGAAACCTTTATGTGCCTAGGAACAAGCATACCCCACAGGGAAAGCATTGGGAGCCCAAGGGGGCAGCTTTCTCACCCATGACAGGCAAAGTTTGCCCAGTAGCTCATCATTCTGTGGCTCAGGAGTTTTTCCTCTTCTGTTGCCCCTCCTAAAACTGGGAACAGAAGAAGAAACATCTTGGTTAAGGTCAAAATGCAGACCCAAAGGGCTCCTTTTCTCTAGTTCCCAGTCCAAACCACCCAATCAATCCTGCTCTGGTCATTGACCTTATCTTCCTCCAATAGTTTCCTTCATTTCACTCCCCTCCCAGAGGACCTCCCAAAGTTCTTGTTGGCCTACTCTCTCTGACTCCATAACCGAGTCTCTCCCCAAAAAACAAAGTGGTCTGGACTAGAAATCAGGAAGACCTGAGTTTTAATCCAACCTCAGACACTGACTAGAGGAGTAATTCTGGGCAAGTCAATTAACCTCTGTCTGCCTTTGTTTCTTTGTTTGAAAAGTGGGGATAATAGCACCTGTGCCCTAAGGTTGTTGGGAGGGTAAAAAAAGAGAGATAACATTTACAAAGTACTTTACAAAACTTGTAAAAGTGTTACATAAATGCTATCATTATTATATACTTATTATAATATAAAATGTTATAACAATAAAGTATATTATAATTTTATAATTTCATGTTTATTATCTATAATTATAATAATGGTGTGATTGTTTTTAATATCATTTATAATAATTATTAGTATTATTATTCTGAGCTACAACAGAATAGCACAAACTCTGTTAGCTATAAAGTCTTTGCCTATGGTCCCTGCACCAGACATTGCCTGTCATTCAAGGTCCCTGCCTCGGCCATGCAGATAGGCTCAGCAGCAGTAACTGGCCCATAAGGTCATGGTTTCATTGACCATGGCACATCATGAAACAGATAAAAGTATAAACTGGCCTTCCAGTTCTTCCAGGACAGGTGTGAGGAAGTAAAAACAGGGAGAGGAGACATCCAAAAACATGGACTTGGGACTATCTGCAAACATTAAGTCCTAAAATGGCTAAATGTGAGACTTTTATCCAACAATCAACAAATAGATGCACTGGTAGAAAAAATTAATCAAGATAATTGGAGAAAAAAAGAATAATTAGAGAAAAAGGAGGGAGGGAAGAGGGAAGGAGGAAGGGAGGGAGGGAGGGAGGGAGAGAAGGAGGAAGAAAAAGAAAGGAAGGGAGAGAGGGAGGGAGAAAAAGGAGGAAGGGAGGAAAGAAAGGTTTCCAGCACGTTGGACAGATCCTCTGTGCAGGGAAGCACAAGGGCCAGAATCACCCAGGATGAGATGGTGTGACAGGTTAGTATCTAGATCAGGGGAGAGCATGAGTGTTTTGATGAGGTCACCCGGCACTGACTTATGGAAATGTGCTTTTTGCAAACCCAAAGGCCTAAGTCAGGAAGTCCAAGACTGTCTTAATCATCTTTGCGTCTTCCCTAGAGTTGAATGGAGGGCTCTGTATGTTGGATGTTCTTAATTACATAAACTGAATTGAACAGAATAGCTGATTCAGTCTCTTGATTCAGTTTGCCTGAATAACCAAGGGGACTTCCAAGGCTGAGACCTTAATCTCCAATCACTCAATCAACCAGGTAACTAGCTATTAATTGTCTCCTCTATCCCTGGCACTATGCCAAAGGTTGTAGATACAAATAAAAAGAATAGTTTAAAAAACTCTTCTCAGGGTTCTGGGTCCCTATTTAGTGCCTCCTGGAAGACCTGATAGGGCAGAAAGAACCCTGGATCTGGGGTCAGACCTGCTAACTCAGTGATATTAGGTAAGTCTGAGCTTCAGTTTCCTCTTCTGTACAACAGACACAATCCCTTCCTTTCCCCACTGCTACCCCCATAGGGTATTTGGGAAGATCAAATATCGGTAGATGATAGGTGAACTGAGTGCTGAATGTAGAATCAGGAAACTACTAGTTCAAATCCTGACTCAGATCCTTAACTAGCTCTGTGACTCTTGTCTAGCCAAGAGGCACCTTTCTCTGAAGCTGTTTCTTTATCTATAAAATGGAATAGCACCAGCACCTACTTCATAGGGCTATTTTGAGACTATCAAATGAGAATAGCCTACACAAAGCTCTTTGTAAGCCTTCAAATCCTATATAAATACTAACTACTTTTAGCTATTGTTATTATCATTATTGAATGGGCTGATGTATGGGAAGGTGCTTTGTGAAAAAGTAAGGCATTATTATTTGTTTTGATATCAGAAAGAATAAGGTAGATGATGGAGACGGCAGGCCAGAGCCCCAGGGATTCTGCCCCCTCCACTCCCCGCCCCAAGCCATAGTTTTCTGTTCCATCCCATCTCTGTTGCTTACAGGGCACTCCAAAGACAAAAGGCACGTCATCACCATGGTCTGCTTTCACAAAATCTGGCTTCACTCCATTAAATATGCTTGGGCGGTGCTGAAATTCATAAAAGTAGACTGGAGAGCTGGGACCTACACAGACATAAGAAATGCTCGTGGTTACTGACACACTCAACACAGGGCAGGGGCCCAGCCTGATTTCCTCCTTTGAGGTTGGGGCCATAGTAGCTGTTCATTAACAGGCAAGCTCCTAAAGGGCAACCCCTTAACAAATACTGTCCCAGAGCAATGCTGTGAGGCAGGACAAGTGCTGGGGCCTGGTGTAACAGGACCTGGGTTGGAATCCTGGCCCTACCATTAACTGACTACAAGACCTCAGGGGAATCCTTTTTCTTCTCTGAGACTGATTTTTCAACTGTAAGGTGGAGATGATAATCTCTGAGCCTGTCTACTCCATCTGAAGTGGGGGAAGGGAATAAGCATTTGTTGTTCAGATGTTTATCAGTCCTATTCTACTCTGCCTGATCTATAAAAGTAGACTGGAAAGCTGGGACCTAGGCAAACATAAGAAATGCTCATGGTTATTGACACACTGAACACAGGGGGTTTTCTTGGCAAAGATGCACTGGTAGAAAAAATGAATCAAGAATAATTGGAGAAGGGCAGCTAGGTGGTGCAGTGAATAGAGCACTGGCCCTGGAGTCAGAAGAACCTGAGTTCGGAGCCGGCCTCCGACACTTAATCCACACAAACAAAAAAAAAAAAAAACCTAGCCGTGTAACCTTGAGCAAGTTACTTAACCCCAATTGCTTTAAAAAAAAAAAAAAGAATAATTGGAGAAAAAGGAGGCAAGGGTTGGGGTTTTCTTGGCAAAGATACTGGAGTGGTTTGCCATCTCTTTCTGTGGCTCATATTAGAGATGAGGAAAGTGAGGCAAAGAGGGTGAACTGACTTGCCCAAGGTCACACAGCTAGTGTCTGAGATGAGATTTGAACTCAGGTAGAGGAGTCTTCCTGCCTCTGGGCCCAGGGCTCTGTCCACTGCCCCTGAAACTGCCCTATGCATAAACATTTATAGAGCACCTACTTTGTGCCAGATGCTGTGCAAATTACAAATTGTGCATGACAAATATTATCTTACTGGAGCCTTGCAACAACAGAGGTACTATTAGTATTTGCATTTCATACTTGAGGAAACTGAGGCAAGCAGAGATTAAATGACTTGCTCAGGAACACATAGCTAGAAGGTATCTGAGTCTGGATTTGAACTCAGGTCTTCCTGACTCCAGGTCCATGCTGTATCCTGAAGGATGAGTTTGTTGTGAGGATCCATAGGGACAATGGATGTAATGTGTCTTATGCCAATAAAGCACTCTAACAAGGGTTCTTGGATTTATTTCTAGTTGAGCACTTAGATAACTCAATTTCAATGTAATTGGTTTCTCTATCTTAGGTATTTTATTTTTATACATTTAAAAGCTTTACTCTGGGGCAGCTAGGTGGCTCAGTGAATATAGCACCGGCCCTGAAGTCAGGAGGTCCTAAGTTCAAATTCGGCCTCAGACACTTAACACAAAAACTAGCCATGTGACTTTGGGCAAGTCACTTAACCCCAATTGCCCTCCAAAAAAAGAGCAAAAAATAAAAAAATAAAAGCTTTACTCTGGAAGGAATCTTTAACTTTCCCTGGACTTCCAAAGGGGACCATGATGCATACCTACAAAAATGTTAAGAGCATCTACTTATAGAAATGTGGGTTATTATTTATTATTATGATTATTTGTAGACAGTGGTCACAGAGTCCCCCACCATGCTCTGCTTGGTTTAGGTTGAGGGAGGAGGAAAGAAGAAGGAAGGCGAACAAGGTTGGTTTAACCAATGTGAAGGCTATAATAGCAAAGCCAGAAGGAAGATCCCACTTCTGCATGAGTGTGTGGGTAACATACACACATTGTCCCAGAGATGAAACATTCTTAACAGTGATTCTGTAAAGGGTCCATGCCATACTCACTGTGCTGGTATTTGGCCACTTTGAGGGAAGGAATAACAAAGAACAAATCCCCCATCATTTCCTGGAATTGAGCTCGGTATCCTCCTGTGTCCTCAGTATCTCTTAAATACTCTTCCATCATCAACTGCCCAACCTCAGGGGGAAAACCCTATAGGAGACCAGGAAGAGAGAGAGTAACAGAAAAATGAACTTACCTGGCAGTGGATTGTTTGGGGATGTTTTTAGGTTGGTTATAAGGAATGAGCAAGGGAGCTAGGGGGCACAGTCACTGGTCCTAGAGTCAGGGCGACCTGAGTTGAAATCTAGACTCTGATATATATCACCTATGTGACCCTGGGCAAGTCACCGAACCATGTTTGCCCTAGTTCCACATCTGAAAAATGAGATGGAGAAGGAAATAGCAAAGCACTCCAGTACTTCTGCCAAGAGAATCCACAAAAAGGTGACAAAGATTCAGACATGACAAATCAACTAAACAACCACAAGGAATAAGCCCACACAACTTTGCCTGCTATTCTCAGGTCCTGAGTTTCATTAGGTCCCCTTACAACCTCCCCACCAGGGTCTGCTCTTGTTAAATTCCTCAAGAAAATACTAGATGTCTAGTTGTTGGGCTTGGTTTAGAAGGAATGTGAAGCTCCAGAAAAGGATAGAGCTACAGGGGCTCCCAAGGTCCCTTCCTTCTGTAACTATGACAGAAGAAAGTCAGAAGATGGAAGGATCTTCATTGGCTCTCTCCCAAACTATTTCAATGGCCTCCTGATTGGTCCCTATGCCTGAGATCTCTCCCCACTCCAAGAGATCCTCCACTCACCTTCCAAAGGGATTTTCCAAGCACAGATCTGACCATTTTACTCCCCTGCCCCAACTAAGTAAATTCTAGTAGATGCCCATTACCTCTAGGATAAATTCTTCTGTTCAGTATTTAGAGATTTTAATAATATGGCCCCACCCAGACTTAATATGCATTGTTACCTCCTCACTCTCTGTGGCTCCAGGTATACCATCCTTCTTATCCCTCACACTTCACAATCCATCTCTCATCTCCATGCCTTTCCACTGATAATATTCAGCTCGAACAGTACCTTCTATAGAACGTCTTTCTTGCTTCCTCCCTCCTTCAGCTGCTAGAGCTTTACCCCTCCCCCAAGATTTGCTTTCTGCATGTTTTCCATCTATCTCTGGATACCCAGTTTAGCTCCCTCACAGAAGAGAAGTTCCTCAAGGGCAGGAACTATTTCAATTTGTCCTTGTTCATTAACCAGTACCTGCTATGTAGTAGATGTTCTTAAAGAAAATTAACTGGTATCTCACCAAAAGTAGACTCTTCAGTGCTGATTCAATACTGTTTTTATCCATGTTTTCCTTAAATCCAGGAGTACCTATTTCCTGTGTAAAGAAAAATGGCATACTGTAAATATTCTTTAGAATTTTATGAAATTTACACATTTTAAACAATCTAATCCAAGGAAGTAATTTTATCCTTTAAAGTAGGAACAAGTGCCATGGATTTGTTTCTGAATTACTGAAAATGCACAATGAAAAATTCTCAAGATATCTTGCAAAATGGTCAGCAAAATGATGGGTAATATGCAGTGGTCATGGCTTCTTCAGAATGATCCGTGTCCTTAGACAATGACTGATATTTATTATACATTCTGCTAGAAATGATGCAGTAGAATTCTGTTTTTCTGATGAGTGTAACTAGAACAACTTTGTATGCCTGTGCTTAAGGAAGCAGCTGACAAATGGGTGTTAATGTCATGTCATATTTAAAATTAATATCAACCCAATGGCCTTGAGATATGACCTGAAATCCATAGGAAAGAGAGCTGGTCTCACATCAGAAGGCCCAGGTTCTAGTCTCTGCTGTGTGACTGGAGCTGTGGGACAGGAGCTCCTTTCTAGGAGCCTCAGTTCTCTACTTTACAAAGTGGGGACAAACATCTTAATGGTCCCTACCTCACATGGGTACATTGAAAGAAACGTTGTAAACTATTAAGTTCTATGTTAAAGACAGCTAGTATTATTCACTGTTCATTTAAAATAAAGGGACTTGGGGCAGCTAGGTGACATAGTGGATAGAGCAAAGGACCTGGAGCCAGGAGGACCTGAGTGCAAATTGGTTCTCAGACACTAACTAGGTGTGTGACCCTGGGTAAGTAACTTAACCCTGATTTGCTTCCAAAAATGAAAAAAAAATTTAAAATAAAAACCTAAAACAATATAATGGGAATTGTAGAGGATATTTTAATAAAAGGGAGCTAGACATAGCTTGGGCTTCTCTTCCTATACTTCTGAGCAGATTTGTACATGAAATGGGTCATCCATAGAGAAAATAACCAAAGTTTGAATCACTTTTGATTATTCCAGGGAAGTTGGTTCAGGGTAACTTTTCTGATTTTAGAAAAGGCAAATGTTCAGATGACACAATGTCAGCAGGGGCAGCTAAACATGGATCATGGAATCCGGATCCAAAACAAAGCTAGAATTTTGGACCAACCATGGTCACTAGGATCAGACTTAATAGGGACAAAGTCTTACAATCTCTAGATGAGGAAGGCATGGTTAGCTGGCAATTTATTTGAAAAAGATCTAGGGATTATGATGAACCATAAGCCCATAAGGAGACAACAGGGTAATATGGCAACCTAAAAAGCAATGTGATGTTGAGGAGTGTTAAGAGAGGCACAGCTTCAAGGATAAAGTGGTGAGAGTCCCTTTGTGCTCTGCCCCTGGGGAGACTATCATTATCCCTTCCACATTGGGACTTCCCTCGTCATGGTTTCAACTTGTTGATGGTAGGCTTAAGAAATAAAATGGGAATTTGGGGAGAATTTTGTGGAAGCTGCAGACAACAGGCAAAGACCAACAAATGTCACAGAAAAAGTTGAGACTCAGGAATACATCAAAAATATGTATTGTATAATGTTAACATGTGTTATTCGTTAATACCATAATAACTCAGCATTCTTCTCTGGTATGAAGGGTGGGAGACCAAAAAACATATGGATTTTCCAGATCACAGGGGGCAGTGGGCGGGCCCCCAATCTCTGTAATGTGGAAGGGATAACTGTATATCTGGAACCTTTTGTTCAGTTCTGACCATCACATTTGAGACAAAAAATAGAGAAACTGAAAAGAGTTTCTTGGTCTTCCAATATAGGGATGGGTTGAAGGAACTTGCTTTGCTGGTCAAAGAAAAAACTTAGGGCAGGGGCAGACATGTTAGTTGCCTTTAACTCTCTGGTGGATGGTGACTTGGAAGAGGCATTTAACTAGCGTCATTTTCCCTAAGGGCAGAGCTGGGAACAACAGGTGGAAATGGAAAGGAAGTAAATTCCTACTTGATGTGATGATGCCCGGTCCAATCGTGAGAGATGCCTAAAAGTGGGAGGAGCTGCCTCAGGAAGCAGTAGGATTTCCCTCCCTGGATGTTTTCAAGCAGAGGCTGGACATTTGTCCAGCAAGTTATAGAAGGGATTCTCCTTCAACTCTGGCTTGGACTCCATGGCCGCCACGGTCCTGACCAACTCGGAAAGTCTGTGTTTCTTTTTTTTTTTTGGCCAGGACAACTTTTTATTGCTACCAGAAGGCTTTCATCAGTACAATGATTCTGAGTGCAATACCTTCTTCAGACTGTGGAGGGAGCTCAAGATCCAGGAGAGGTCATTAAGAGAAAATACACAGGAAAGGAAAAAGCTATGAGGATTTTCTTAGTTCAAACAACATAAAACTTTTAGGTACTGAAGTTTATAATAAACACATTCAAGATTCAAAATCGAACAACTGCTCCAACATCTAGACAAGCAGCATCTTTTACTGATTATAATCAAGTGAAAAGTATGATTGGTTACAAAACAGCAGTTTATCTGATGCACCCCCAAAATATGAATAACTTATCACATGCTTTTTTTTTACAAATTCTAAAAGTGACTTTTAGAAATCTAAATTAAAACTGTCCTAATCACATTTTACTTAGGTTCACTTTAAGATTTAAAAAAAATGTTACACAATAATTTAGTTTCCAATGTCAAGAGATCCAAAGGATGCAACATTTTTTACGTCCATATTGAAATCCTAATCAGCGTAGCTGGTCCCTTCTGTGGACCGTGTCTAGCACTTCTCGCTCAAGCATGTGCAAGTCTGGAAGCACTTTTTTCAGATTGGTTAAAAAATGAGTCCATGGGGTGGTTAGATGGCGCAGTGAGTAGAGCGATGGCCCTGGAGTCAGAAGGACCTGAGTTTGGTTCCCGCCTCAGACATTTAACACACACAAACAACAACAACAACAACAAAAACCTAGCAGTGTAACCTTGGGCAAGTTATTTAACCCCAATTGCCCTCCAAAAAAAAAAAAAAGCAAAAAAAAAAAACTGAATCCAGTCAACCGTCCAGTCAACCGTCATTTGCAACAAACTTTGAACACCAAAGTGCTAAAGGAAACAAATTTCCTGGTAAGATCTCTTTACTGGAGGTCAAAGGACAAAATAACATGCACAGTGCTAAGTTAAAGGAAAGCGCAGGCTGAAGCAAGAAGAAATGGAAGTCAGATTGTTAGGCTCCATCTGGCTAATCAGTTTCGAAATTTCTTAATTCTAAATATGAACTTTGACGTGGATAACAGGTTACATTAAATTTTAGCAGAGAACTGGAACTAGAAAAAAAACTTTTTGCTACTTTTTTTTGTTTGATTTTGGGGGGTCTTTTATACTTTCTAAATGTTTTAAGTGTTTAAATAATAGGTGAATTAACTGCATAGGAAAACAAGGTTTTTCTTGGTCACTTCAGTTCAGCCTGATAAGGTATGCCCCTTATACATCTTTTCTTGGTTTTGCATATTTCTATTCCCAGAGTAGCTTTCCTCAGTTTACTCAGAGGTAATACTGTTACTATATAACAGAAACAGGCTGCAAATGTGGACAAGGGGAAGCATTTCCCTCTTGCCTTGATAAATCAGTGCTGCACACAGAAGCCACATTTTCTGAAGTATTATTTTCATTGTAGAGATGCTTGATTCCATCATAGAAATCATCTACTTCCATTTCTTCCGGCTTGCATCCAGTGGTAGCTAGCAGGTGTTGGTAGAAGACAGCTGTACTTCTGATTGGCACTTCGGGTTTGCTGTTGTCCTTGGAGAAGTCTGGGCTTGGGGCAGAGGAGGGGTGCAATCTAAACACTCTTCTGCCACAGGGGGCCAGGTTGTGCTTGAGAGGATGGTAGACATATACAGAATTGAGAGGCAGGGAAGACTGGAGGAGAGAAAGCTGTTGTGCCACAAGCTCCTGACAGTGGATCAGTTGGGCACTATCCATCTGTGGCTTCTGCAGCAGCTCAATTGTAAGAGCAAGCCAGTCAGGAATGAGCTTCTCCATCTCTAAACTGACCATGGTGAGAGCTAACATGAACCCCTTGAATGGCAGAAGCTGGCTACAGGCCAGACACTGGAGGAGCTGCTTCATGAGGACCGCCAGGTGCTGAGAGGGGCTCAGTTTGGGCAAGCCAAACAATAACTGGGACCTGGTTGACACCGCAATTGCACAGAAAATAGGAAAGAAATCCAATGGGGTGGCTGTATGAAGGTCCCAATTCAGCTTATCCAGAACGATTCTCTCCATCCTTAAGATCTCCGAAGAACAGCCACAGAAACTATCTCTGGCCAACACCTTCAGCACAGGAATTCTATCATCCTCCTCGAAGGGTCTTGGCCAGGAAGAAACAGCTGATTGCAATACAATTTAAGTATTTTCGACGGGCCTTGACAGTAGCTAACAATATGTCCAAAAGACTACTCGCCAAGGCCAGTGTTTCTGGGAACAGGCTGAACGGGTGCTTGCGCTTGGCCAGCCTTTAGACAACCTCATCCCTCTGGGCTGGAGAAACACTCTGATTGGTGGGTATTTTGAGCACATTAACCTTCCACATCTGGGCTTCCCTACAGACTGCCATCTCCAGAACGAAAGACAATCTATGATTTTTCAAGGGCCTGGAAACTTCATGATGCCCTCTGGATCTGCCTGCCACCCACCTTTACACAGCTGCCCTCCTCTCCTCCTCAGCAGAGCAATAGGCTTCACGCTGGCGACAGGGGGCATCCGGGGCTCCGCTACCGCCTCACCCTGCCCGGCGCGAGGAGGCCAATGGTCTGTGCCCGTCACAGGTTCATGGCACCCCCCGGCCGAGGTCCCCCGAGCCGCTCCTACTGCCGGTCTGGACAGGGGCCTCCCTCTCGCCATAGGGCGCCGGGGTAGGAGAGCGGGAGGGGACAGGGACGACAGACGGAGGTGAAAGCCGAACCCCGGGGACAGAGGGAGTGGGAGGAAGCGGTCTGTGATTCTTTACAGAAATATAAACTGTTGAGACCAGAAAGAAACTGGCACAGAAGAGGAAATCCTAGAATCTTACCACAGGAATACTCCAGCCATATTCGTGATTGTTCACACCGATAATGGAAGGGACGTGGTGGAACTCTCCTGCAGTTAGCAACTCTTCTGGATGTTTGGGGAGGAATCGACCATCTGCACCGGGGATTATCTTGAAATGCTAAAGAAATAAAAAGGAAAAAAGCAGGTGTATCTCCACAATCTCCCTTCCAAGTGTCACTTTCTCATCATTCTCATTGTTACCATCTTATTTTAAACAATTTTTATCACTTACCTGTATTGTTTTTTTTTTCTTTTTTGGAGGCAATCAAGGTTAAGTGACTTGCCCAGGGTCACACAACTAGTTAAGTGTCTGAGGGCAAATTTGAACTCAGGTCCTCCTGATTCTAGGAGCAGTGCTCCCTCCACTGCACCACTTAGCAATCCCTACTTATCTGGACTCTTGCAACAGTTTCCAAACTAGCTTCCCTGTCTCCCCCTACAATTTATATCACACACATGTGCAAGAGCACACACACACACGAGCACACACACACACACACACACACACACACATACACGTGCATGTGCACCTTCCTCATCTCACTTTTGCTCATGACACTCCATTAAAAAAAAACCACGACTCCCCATTAGTCAAAGAAAACCTCCAACACTTCAGTATGGCATTGAGCCCTCTATTCTACCTTTCCAGACTTATCTCACACTATGCAGACTCTGACCTGTGCCATGTACTTCATGTTTCACTAACAATGGATTCCTGGCTCTCCACTGAAAGTCAACCCCCTTTTTCTACCTTTCTGCTTTGGCTCACTTCACTCCACATGGACAGAATGACCTATTCCTCATTGTTATCTCTTGAAATTCTTCACTGCCTTCAAGAGTCAATTTAACTTCCATGTCTTCCAGCACACCTTCTCCAATATAGCCAGAATAACCCTTCCCTTCTTCAGAGGTCGCACCACGTATGCTTGTGACACCCTTATGGACTTAGGTTCTCTTACCTGTATGTGGCAGAAAGCCCTCTCCCCTAAGTAGGTAAGTTCCATCATGGACCCTTCCCTTATCCAAACTTTGTGGTCCCCCAGACCAGACACAGAAGCTGCTCCAGAAATGCTTCTGGAATAAGCAGCAGGAGAGGCCTGGCCTCAAAGGCTATTGCCTGGATTCCAGTCTTGGCTCAGCTACTAATGGACTTTATAACTTGGGCAAATTACTTCTCTCTGGGTTCCAATTTTCTCTCCTGCAAAATGAGTGCATTGGACTGAATTGTCCAGATATTTTCCTATAAAGCTTCCTTGAATGGAGGGTTCAATTGGACTTTAATGGATGAAGAAGAATTCTATAGACAAAGTGGGGCTATGAGAGACAGTAGGGTGGGGCAGGAAGATGCCTGGATTGCAAACTGGGAGACACCTGGGTGTGAATCCCATGTCTGATGATCATTGACTGTGATGCTGGAGAAGTGGGTGTGTTACTGCTTCCAGGCTCCCCAGAGGTTGGTTGTTGTTATTCAGTTGTGTCTGTCTCTTCATGACCCCATTGACCATTGTACACCAATACTTATCCATGGGAGATTCTTGGCAAAGATACTAGAGTGATTTGTCATTTTCTTATCCAGTAGATTAAGGCAGACAGAGGTTAAATGACTTGCCCAGGGTCACACAGCTATTAGGTATCTGAGGCTGGATTTGAAATCAGGTCTTCCTCACTCCAGGCCAGGTTCTTTATTCACTGAAACCTCCTCAAACATTTACCCATCTATAAAATGGGAATGATGATTCATGCAGTCCCTACCTCATGGACTGGTATGAGAAAGGCAGTTTGTAAACTAGTAGGATAATATGAAAGGAGGATTTTACAGACAGAAGACACACCTAAACAAAGGCACAAAGGTGAGAGAATATAGAGAACATTTAGAAGACTGAGGGTAGATCCACGCATGCAGGTAAGTAATATGAGATGTCAAGAAAGGGAAGGAGGCACAAAATTGTTCTGTAATCTGAATTCTGAGCTTGGGTTTGAGTGAAAGTCAGGAATCCTTTCTTCTCCCATCTCAAAATGAAACTCAGTCTCACAGGTGCTTGGCAAAGGATATTCATAAGATTGTAGATTTAGAGCTGGAAAGTACTTTAGAAGACCATCTGGTCGAACCCCCTGATTTTCCAGACGAGGAAACTGTTGTCAAATCAGGTAGAAAAAGATAATAGTTTTCAGAATGAAAGAAGAAAAATCAATACAGCTAATAGAAAGAGTAATTAGACGTAGGGGCAGCTAGAGGCCACAGTGGACAGAGCGCCAGACCTGGAGTCAGAAAGACTCACCTTCCTAAATTCAAATCTGGTTTCACACACTTACTAGCTGGGAGACCCTGGGCAAGTCATTTAACCCTATTTGCCTCAGTTTCCTAATGTGCTGGAGAAGGAAATGACAGTATTTTTTCCAAGAAATCTCCAAATAAGATCATAAAGAGTCATACATGACTGAAAAATGAACAATTTGATGTAATTAGATCTGGTTTTAACACTTAATCTGGCTTTAACACTACTAAGTGAGTATAGGCAAAGAATTCTTCGAGGAAGCCCTGAAATGAGATGAAGAAAGATTTTGGTCCTAAAGGCCTGGGGTCAGGGGTCCTTCTTGATACTTGTGAACTGTGTGACATTTTGCAAAGTCACTTAAACCTTCAGGGATTCAGTTTCCTCCTTTGTAAAATAAATAGTCATTACATCAATCCACAAATTGTCCTAGATTCTGGGGACGCAAATATAAAAGCAAATAGCTCCCTGACTTCTCACTGCTACCATTCAATAGTTCTAATTCCCAAGTCTGTAATTTGGGAGTGACATCATACTTGTACTACCTAGAGTAGTTTGTGATTGTCGGGAAATTGTTGCAAAATTTGCAAACAAAAATGACTATTGCAAAATCATCGAAATGAGATAATATATAAAATGTGTTTTTATGAAAGGAATATTTAGATGAGAGCTATCAATCCCAGACAATAGAGAAAGCCTCCCCACAACTGTGATTCTTTCTTCCAAAGATCCACAGGGTGTTAGATATGAAAGGTGACCAAGAACAGAATACTGAAGCTGGAAGGATGCACCATCACTGCCACCATCACCACCACCACCATCATCTTAACATTTATTTAGTGCTTACTAAGTGCCAGGCACTGTACTAAAAAACACTTTATAATTATTATCTCAGTTTATCTTCACAATAACCCTGAGAGATAGGGGTTATTAACTATCCCCACTTTACAGATAACAATCTGAGGCAAACAGGTTAAAGGTCACCTAGTGTCGGGCTAGATTTGACCTTAGGTCAGTTTCCCCAGCATTCTAACCATTGCATCACCTAACTGCATCTTCCACACTTTAGCTGATAGAATGTTAGAGCGTAGAATGTTACAACTGGAAAAAAATCTTGTGGAGCAGAATATTGGAAGTGGAAGGAAACTTGGAACAAATAACATTGGAAGCCAGAATGCTACAATCAGATCTAAAGGGACCATTCCATCTCTAAAGACATAATCCCATAAAAAGAGAATGTCTGATTGGGAAGGATTGTGAGATTGGAAAGTGAAACAGCTTAGAACTTTGGAATCTGAAATGTTTAGAACACAGAATGCTGGAAGGTTTCTTAGGACCTAGTATGTCCAGAGTAGAAGGAATAGAACTTTAGCATACAAAAAAAGGGGAGAGCACAGAATGGTTGGTGGTAGAATAGATCCTAGAAAGCAGAACATCAGAGCTAGAAGAAACATTCAGACACAGGATATTAGAGGTGGGAATATCCTTGAAGATCATCTAGTTAGGGGGAAACTGAGGCTAAGAGAGTGACATTCCCAAGATCTTCACCTCATTCCCACCTAATGAAAGTTGGGTGCCCAGTCCTGTCCTAAGCTGTTTTGGCAGCTCTTCTTGGTACTGGAACCCTGGCTTCTCAGCTTACATACCTTGGTAATGGCCAGCATCTCATCCTCAGATTTGTTTCTAAGGCACTGAACCATGGAGGCAGAATTGTGTCTCTCACAAGCAGACAGATTGGCAATGACCTGCAAAGAGGCGCCCACAGAGAGTTAATATTCTCATAGAGGAACCCCCTGGCCTGTATCACAATAGAGGAACCCTTTCATACTCATCAGCAAGCTAGCAAAGGACCACTTCTATAGGTGATGCAGTAAGGGTGAAAAGGAGACGAAGCTGGAATCTGTCTGACAGCCTAAGGGGGTGAATCCCCCAGTCATGATGATTCTATGTACAGGGCTCAATTCCCACCAATGGGAATGGGAATGGGAGGGGGCAGGTTACAAAGACACAGTCCCTGTTCTGAAAGAGTTTACCATTTGCTCAGGTAGAAAAGACATAAATATCTCTAAAGGACACACGATGGGGTCCAGAATGTTGAAAGAGACCTGGCATTGGCTCAGAGACCTCAGTTCTGGTCCCAGCTCACTTACCAACTCATTGTGTGACTTGGACAAGCCACAGAATTACAGAACCAGAGAAGTAGAAGGGACTTCACAGATCATTCCATATAACCTGTACCTGGGCCCCCTCAAGGAATTCTTCCTGCTATTCTGGGAGTGTCAGAAATTAGAATTTAGAGCTAGAAGATAGTTTACAAATGATCTAATTGAATTCAATTTTACAGAGGAAGAAACTGAGGCCCAAAGAAGGAAATGCCTTACCAAACATCACAGGCAAAGTGAGAAGCAGGGCCACAAACTGAATCCTTGCTCTCTGTGCCTCAGTTTCCTCTGCTATAAAATGACAAGCTTGAACTAGATGACCTCTATGGTAACTTTCAGCTTGAACAATCCACTGCATTCCAGTGAACCTAATTATAGCCCAGATGATCCTGAAGATCAGTGGGATACCAGGCCATGTAGTTGGGAGGTCAATAAGCCTAAGGAAGGAAAAGGAAAAATTGCAATGACAAAAGAACAAGGAACTTACATCCAGAACCATATCTGAGCTGAAAGAAATCATGCCAGGGAGGATGGCCACACCGCTCTCCATGATAGCTCTGTGGAACAAGCCTTTGGACATGGGGGACAGAACCTGGGGAAGCAAAGCACAGCAGAGGGGAGGAGGAAGCAGTCATGGGGAGACCAAGTCACTCCTGGCTTAGCAGAGACAGAGGAGACTGTAAGTCTGAAAACCAGCACTGTTATTTGTGCTGCCACACCCCTAAGCTAACTCTATAGGATAGTCCTAAACAGGGGTCTCTCTAGGGGACCCTGACCCTTGAGCTGTTTGGCACAGCCAAGCTTATATGACAGTTAGACAGAAAAGAGGGCTAAGGGGCCTTGGCCATGGTCCTGGACTGTCTGGGTGGTTCAGTAATGGTATAAGATGCCTGTGCTCTGTAACCCAGCAAAGCTATTCCAATGCCCTGCCTCCTTAGGGGGTCACATTGTTTATTGATTATGGGAAAGTCCAGGGGTGTTGTTAGGATCAAATAACTTCAAATCCAACAGTTTTTCCCACTATATCATGGGAATTTCCTACTTTCTCATCAGTTATCATTTTTTTAGCATTATCCTTCAAATGAAGTCTTTCTTCCCTGCCTTATCACAGCCTGGAGGCTATGTCAATGATGGGCAAACTCCTGGGGGAAGAAGGCTACCAATGGAGAAGATCTTTACCTCTGAGCCCCCTGACAGATTTTATGTCTGTCATATGAGGGCCAGCCATGCTAAGCTCTCAGAGGCTCATCGGCAAAGACAGGAGAGAGCAGATCTGCAGCCACAGATAGTCACAAAGGCCACCTGGGAAGGCACAGAGAGGCCCTGAGCAGCCTTGGGAGGAGGAGCACCTCAGTGGTGAAACTGGGAATCCATTGGGCCTTGAATTATTTCATCATTACCCTGTACATTTCTTTTACTCTTACTCAAAGTTGTTATTAAGCCTTTAAAAAGGGATAACTTCTCTTCTATCTCCAGCAAAGTAAGAGGAAGAAGGGCCTAGAGGACTAGTTGGGATGAAGGCAGGGGAGTATAGTGGGGTCTATAGTGGGATCTCCAAATGAAAGTAAAAGGACAGGGACCAACCTTTGAGAAAGAAGTCAGCAGCCCAAATGGTTCTGAGGGGGAGGAGGATAAGAGAAGGGGAAGAAAAACTCAGGTCCTTCTAGGGGTGGGGAACCTGCAGCCTTGAGGCTACATGTGACCCTCCAGGTTTTCAAGTATAGTCCTTTGACTGAATCCAAATTTCACAGGAAAAAAAATCCTTTTATTAAGGGGATTTGTTCCGTGAAGTTTGGGTTCAGTCAAAGGGCATCATTTAAGAACCTAGAGGGCCACCTGTGGTCTCAAGGTCACAGGTTCCCCACCTCTGGAGACCTTGGTTTTGGCTACAAGAGTCCCCCTTCAGTCTGTGGTGATATCTTTACCACCTACATGTGAAGAAACACTTATTCCCCCAGCTGACTCTCCAAAGATGGTCACACAGCCAGGATCTCCTCCAAAGTGGGCAATGTTCTTCTGGACCCACCTCAGGGCAGCCACCTGATCCAGGAAGCCCCAGTTGCCAGGTGCATGCTCATCCCCAGTGCTGAAAACCAAATATTAGACAAGGTTGGAGAATTCTGAAGAAGAGCTCCAGGTTCATATGATTATGAGAATTAAAGACCATTTCCTCCAAATTGATGATGCAATTGGGTAGACTGCTGGAACTCGACCTGGCAGGACCAGTGTTCATCTACTAGTTTCGCTTTTAGAAAACATACACTTTGTAAAGAAAGGGTCCAGGGGGCGGCTAGGTAGCACAGTGAGTAGAGCGCTGGCCCTGGAGTCAGAAGGACCTGAGTTCGGATCCGGCCTCAGACACTTAACGCACACACAAACAAAAACCTAGCTGTGTGACCTTGGGCAAGTTACTTAACCCCAATTGCCCTCCAAAAAAGCAAAAAAAAAGGGGGGTCTACTTCCTCATGAAAGACAGAGGTAAAGGAGGAGACATCTGACCAATATGAGATAAGGAGGAGGGCCTAGGAGGGAGCTCAGCAGATGGCCTCATTTTTATTTTATTTTATTTTATTAGCACAATATGAAGCAAGGTTCTGAGATGAGATAGGGAGCAGGGGAGGAGCCATGAGAAGTTTGAGGGGGGATGCAAAGGTTTAGAAAAGCCACTGTGGTGAGAGTGAACGTGAATTTATTATGGAGGTACAAAAAGATTGCCTTGCCATAGTGAGGGCCCAGCTAAGATTGTTGTAACATTAATCTTAATGGACCAGACAACACAGAATCATGATGTTCTCCAGCTTCATTCAACAGTTTGCAAAGAAGAGCAAGTTCTCTCTTAAGCAAAGAGAACAAGATAACTCAAACTGAAATTCCTGGGAGACTCCTAGGCACCAAGAACAAGATCTGTGTGACTAGGCAAGAACAGGGCGGCTAGCTCTTTCTCCCCAACCAATGGGAGAGAAGGATAGACCTAAATATGAACTCATCTCTCAGCCAATGAGAGAAAGGAATAGTGGCTAGAGAAGCTGGGCGCCCAACTACTGGCCACACCTCCCCACCAATGGGGATGAGAAATGGCCCCGCCAGCTGGAGAGTCCTGCCCCCGCACCAATGGGAGGCAGGACTGCCCAAGCTTTTCCCCGCCTCCATCCTCTGCACTGTCCCCGCCTTTAGATTGTGAGCCCTCCCCTCATCCAATGGGAACAGAGAGAAGGGAGGGACAGAGAGAAACCCGGTCCTACTGGACGCGGGTTTAAAAACCCCGTTAGCTCCATACCACACAACTCCTTTCTTTGAATCTCCTTGGTGAAGGACCCCGGAAAAAGAAAAATTGACGTGTAACCCCAGCCCTTAGTGCATTGCCTGGTGCTTCATCAATGGCTTTACTAGTCAATCGTCTATCCGCCCTGCCATCTGTCTATGTAGTTATCCATCCATCTAGAATCCGAGGCCAAGGAAGAAATGAATTTACTGGTCTTTAGAAGTAGGACCGTAATATGAAGCTGGGTCCTCTGGTCGCAGATCTAGAGCTTTTTCTACTACGTCTTGATTAGCTTGTGGGGAAGGCAAGAGATACGTCATCCAGTCAGAAGTTATGTTTGGCATCATTCAGCCGCAGAGATGGGGAAATTCATCAGAGAAAAGTACCTGTACTCACGTGTTAGTGGGGGCAGATCTCACCTGAAGAAGCCGAAGACGCCCAGCCTGTACTGGATGGTGACCACTACCACGTTCTGGGAGGCGGACAGTATGGAGCCGTCATACACGGAAGCACTGCCCACAACCAGACCTCCACCGTGGATCCACACCATCACCTGCAGGAAGCAGACGTGGTTTTCCTTCCAGGAACAAACTCCACCAAGCCTGGCTCTGCTGCTCCCTTACTATCTTGTGACTAATGATAAAGTTGCTCCAAATGTGAATACACACACACACACACACACACACACACACACACACACACACACACACTAGCCACATGACCTTGGGCAAGTCACTTAACCCCAATTGCCCTACCTTCCCCTCTCTGAAAAGCAAAAAAAAAAAACACCACAGGAAGCAAAACAGTCTCTCTTAAAGGATCCTTGTTCCCCACCCCAAAACAAGGAAAGGAGGCAGGACTCCCTTCTAAGGGTCAAACCAGACAATAAAGGATGCTCCTGGGCAATAAGTTCATCATCATCCTGTGAGTGTTTCAACTCTGGCCCAGAGAACCTTTCTATGTAACAGTAACTGCTCTCTCAAAGTCAAGAAAAACTGCTCAGAACGGATTACCAGCACTAGGTTATGCCTTCTGTTGGGTCTTCTTTAAAAAAAAATTATCTTATTTTTAATTTATGGAATAAGACAAGCATTTCTATAACATAGTATAATTTAAAAAGATGATTGCACGTGAAAATGCAAATCTACTATGTACAACTCGCTATCCCTTTTGAATATACATCCAAGTTTTTTGTTTCTTTTGGTTCTTATAGGTTGCTCATTTTATAGGGAGAAATTTCAACTGATTAAAACCCATCTTTAAAAGACTTTACCCCATCTCTTGCCAGTAAACCTGTGTTTAATCCTTCCCTTTGTGTTTGCATTGTGGAGATGGGGTGGAACAGGGAAGGGTGTCATTTCAATCTATATCACTTACACCAAACAGGATTTCCCAACTCCAGCATAGGAGACCACAGTGATTTTTCAGCCGAGGCTGTTTTTGTTGTTGTGTTTGTCCTTTATTCTCCAAGAGGACCATGGCATCAGGGAAATGATGACATGACTTACAGTTGACTTTGATTTGAGTGAGAGAGGGCTGTGCAAGGTCACCACCTCACTTTCTCCTCCTGAGCCATCTGGATCCAGTGACCTGATATTCATCAGGATGACTGGAGATGACCCAAGATGCAATAGGAGACTCTGGTCCTTTTAGGCTAAGACCTTTTTATGGTGGGAGGAACTGTGAGAGGAACATACCCTCAAAAAACAAGAACCAGTAAGAGGTAAAAAGGAAATTGCCTTCTTTAAAGCATAATGTTGTTTTTGAATTGTGTCCAACTTTTTGTGACCCCAGATGGGGGTTTCTTACCAACACTACTGAAGTGGATTGCCATTTCCTTCTCCAGTGGATTAAGGCAAACAGGTTAAATGATTTGCCCAGGCTGCCTGTGATAGTGAGTTCCTGAGGTCAGATCTGAACTCAGGTCTTCCAGACTCAGGCCCAGTGCTCTATCCACTGAGACAACTAGCTCCCTGGATAGAGGATAATTCTAAGTGTTAAATCCTGGTTGACAAACAGATTTTATAATCTCTATATCTAAAATTACAAGAGAAAGACCTTCTGTTAATGTTCAGATAACACCATGATGTTTTAAAAGTATGATTCCTTTTGTCAGTGCATTGGGATGCTGCATGCCTGGGAAGGGCAGAGAGCTGAAGGTGCTTTTGCTCACATGGGAAGATTCTTTCCCTTCTATCTGATGTAGCAAGTGATTGGTTAGAATTCTGTGGTGTCCATGTTTGGGCATCAGGAAGTAGACAGATTACTTCTATATGGGCAAATATAATGGACCAAATCCCGGGCACTCAGAATGCCAGAATATAGACTGACTCTGGTGAGGGCACATTTTGCTGTGAGTACCTAAGTACATGGAGAGAACAGAGAGCCCCTCATAATACAAGGGGATTTGTCTTGAACCTCCTTCCTTTGTGTGACCCATCTCGGTGGGCATGACTGGGAATTCTGTCTCAGGCAGGATCATTGGATTATAGGTTTTTGAGCTGAAAGAGATTTTAGAAACTGCCTAGAGCAACAACCCCATTTGAAAGATGAGGAAACTGAGGCCCAGAGAAGTTAAGTGATTTGCAGAAGGTCATACAGCTAGTAAGTGGCAGAGCTGGGCTTTGACCTCAGGAATTCTTACTCTAATCCTATGCTCTCTCCCCTACACTCTCTGGTTTGGTTGCTACTACATCCATCTCCCTTTCCATCCAAAACATAAACCATTAGGGTACAAACACTAAAGAATTCTGTAAGATCAGGTTCTTTCTGGTATACCAGGTCTCAACCCAGGTCTGCTGAGCTTTGCCTGAGCAAGCTCAGTTTCTCTTGGATGAAAGGTCCCCATGGTACCAGGCACCCTCACATCTACCCCATCTCACTCCTTCCTTCCTTAGTCTCCTGGAAGCAATGGAAATGCATTGCTTATTTCCCTTTGCAGGGCCAGCACAGGTGGCATTTTCTCATCCTCCAAGCCCTAGAGTATTCCAAACTCCAAACTCCTTTTATGAAAACAGCTCTGCTGATCCTATATTTTGGAACTTGCTCTGACTGTGGTATATTCATTCAATAAATTTACTGAGCACCTACTATGTGCAAGGCTCTGCGATGGATATTTTGAATAAGACTAGGTCCCTTCCCTCAAAATACTTTCAGTCAACCAAAGGGCAAGGATAGAATATGGACCTAAAAACTGTAATACAGATTAATAAAGTTGGGATATCTAAGTAGCATAGAAGATAGAGTGCTGGGCTTTGAGTCAGGAAGACTCATCTTTCTGAGTTCAAATCTGCCATCAAATATGAGATTGTGACCCTGAGCAAGTCACTTGAACCTGGTTACCTCAGTTTCCTCATTTGTAAAATGAGTTTCAGAAGAAAGTGGCAAGCCACTCCAGGATCTTTGCCAAGAAAACCCAAATGGGGTCATAAAGAGTCAGAAACAACTGAAAAAACAACTCAATGACAACATAGTCTGTATTAGGTACCACAAGATAGATTCTAAGTGCCATATTAGAGTTCCAAAATAACAGTAAGCTAGCTCAGAGGAGGGAGGAATACACCTTTCTTTGTATCCCCAGCACTAAGGAGAAGGGCTGCAGGTTTGCAGAAATGGTCGTTCAATTGAATGCTGGTTTCTTGAGGTTCAGAGAAAGCTTTGTGGGCAGATGACATTTGAACAGTTTGGTTCACTATGGTTTATTTCAAGAAAGGAAACCTGTCTTAGATGACAGAGGGTTAGATTTGGAGTGAGAAGGACTGGGTTCAAGTCCTGCCTTGGACACATAGGAGATACATGTAAAAAGTTCCTTAGCAGCTCAGTACACCAGAGAAGCCAAGACTCAAGTGACAAAAGAAGTGCTTGTCTTCATCAGGAGAGAGAATTTGCACACAGGGACGTTCTCTACAGCAATGAGATGATAGATCTGGACAGGATCAAGAAGTGTTTGGGGGGGGGGGGGGTTGGCTAGGTGGTGCAGTGAATAGAGCACCAGCCCTGGAGTCAGGAGAGCCTGAGTTCAAATCTGGCCTCAGACATTTAACACTTAGTAGCCATGTGACCTTGGGCAAGTCACTTAACCCCAACTGACCTGTCTTACCCCCACATACACCAAAAAAAGCAAAAATCAAACAAAAAAAGTGTTTGGAAAGTCACAGTTTATCAGTGCTTTGCTCTGTTCCTTAAGCAATAATAAACAGTAGCAGAAACTGATATCACATGGAACCAACTTCCTGAAGTCATTTTCAGTCATGTCCAACTCTTCATGACCCCATTTGGGGTTTTCTTGGCAGAAATACTGGAGTGGTTTGCTATTTCCTTCTCCAGCTCATTTTACAGATGAGGAAACTGAGGCAAACCAGGTGAAATGACTTGGCAAGGGTCACACAGCTAGTAAATGTTTTAACTCAGTGTAGCACCAATGGTGACTGTAAATACACTGGCATAGTTCTCATTGGCCAAATATAACAGACTCTTCATATAGAAGACAGAAGCAAAATATTTATTCAGACACCAGAAAAACTAAATCCCAAAACCAGAAAACTGAATCTATCATAGCACCAAAGAAGTTAATGTACCATAAAACAGCATGGAGCCGCACCATCTTTTAGTTTTCTCACAAACCAACACTCACAAGCCTAGCTGTCTCCCTGGGTGAATCCTCTCCTCCCTCCAACTCTAACTGCTCTGACTCCCAGCTTCCTCTGGGCTCTGCTCCACCCTTCAGCAAACTCCTCCCAGTATGGGATCTATGTGATTACATTCAGCCTATTGGGGGCTAGGAAGATTTTTGAAGCTCTAAAGATCTCTGTATTCCTTGTCTCTATTAAGGGGCAGGGAAGATCTTCAAATCACCATTGTACTCAGGGAAATGAGTCTTCCTGACTCCAGGCAAGGAATTCTATCCCCTGTGCCACCTAGATGCCTTGAAGTAATAAGGAGGTAGATTTAAAGCTCATAGGAGGAAATGTTTGCTAATAATGTGAGCTGTTGCCCAAGAATAGAGTGGATTGCCTTGAGAAGTAGTGAGCTCCCTGACCTGGGCAACTTCAGGGAAGGCTAAATGACTTGTCAAAGATATTTAGAGAGAGTGACCATTGCCATGCTGGTGGAAAAGGTGACCTCCAAGGTCGCACCCAGTTCTGATGCTCTAGGATTCTCTTCGCCACCCCACCCCACCCCCCGTGGAAGTTGCAAAGATCTGGCTTACCGGCAATCCCATCCCCTCCTTTGCATGGACAGGAACATAGATATTGAGGTACAAACAGTCTTCAGAATTGGCTGTAACAGAAATGTTTACTTTCATGATCTTTGCTATTTTTTCTAAGACAGTGACATCCTGTGAACACCTGGAAAACACAAGAGATGACTTATCTGAATAGAATCACATGGAGATAAAAATAATAATAGTAACTGAGTGCTTTGAGCTTTGCAGGTCACTTTACAAATCTGATTCATTTAACCTTGAGAGGTTGGTGCTATTATAATTCCTATTTTACAGATGAGGAAACTGAGGCAGGCAAAGGTTCAGTGACTTGCCAATATTTCACAACTTATTATACAGTGTTTGGGTTTGTTAGTTATTGTTAAGTTAGAAACAAAGTTTTTTTTTTAATTTAAAAAAAACTGGATACCAAATAGATATTACCAGGAGGGGAATAGCTGAACATGTCAGTGTGTGAAATGTCATGGAATGTGGCTGCATGTAAGAGAGGATGAAGGTAAGGAAGTCAGAAAACCTGCTGCAGATCTATGAAAGTAGAGCCAGACTAGTGTAGACCATGACTAGAAGCATTTTACCAAGAGCAGTACTGCTAACCACTGGGTCAGTTGGATTTTCTTTGTTTCAGAGGAGCATTAGATTGGAGGGTAGAAGGCAGGCTGGGGTGGGAAATGGGCAGTAAGTGTGGTCTCCAAAGCAAAAGGCATCAAACTGCTTAAAAAACAAAATAAGGGGTCAGATTCAATGACCTCTAAGGTCTCCCTCTGCTTTTTGAGTCCATTATTCTATGAGTTCTGGCTTTGTTAATTACCAACTTTGTGACCTTGGGTAAGTCACTTAATCTCTGTTGTTCAGTCCTGAATGACCCATAGTGACCCCTTTTGAGGTTTTCTTGGTAGAGATCCTAGAGCTGTTTGTCATTTCCTTCCTCTGTTCATTTTATAGATCAGGAAATTGATGGCAGACAGGGTTAACTAACTTGCCCAGGGTCACACAGTTAGCAAATGTCTCATACTAATTTGAATTTAGGACTTTCTGACTCCAGGCAGAGTATTCTATCCACTGAGTCACCTAGCTGCCTCTAATCTCTGTTAACATTTGTTTTCCTATCTGCAGCAATATGTGTTCTAACTCCCTCATAGTATTTTTCTGAAGCCTATTATTCTTTTTTTTTTTTACAGTGAAAAGGCATTTTAATAGATTTAAAAACATCAGAAGTAATCCACTAAGATTAGGTGTAAACCCCCCAAAAAACGAATTCCCTTCGAGGGGAACTTTGTCCAGTGAAGCACAGATAAGCGTTTGAGCCACTTCCAAGGAAGCTTTGCTGCGATCGCCATAGTCATACAGAAGCTCTTCGCCAGCTTCGACGTCCCTCGAGGCGACGAGGATGAGGTGAGGCACGCCGTCGATGTCTTGGAGTTTGGTTTGGCAGTTACCACACTTGCTGTGATTGATCAGTCTCCCGGGACGATCTGTTTCTCGAGTGGCATCCACACAGTAGGTTTTGCTCAGGTACTGAAAATAGAACATGGAGCAGCCTGTTGAAGGATCCCGAACACACAGAGCCTCGAGCTTCCTGGTGTCAGTGATCTCAATGAGGTCCCTGTGATACTTACCATAGACTCTCCTCTTGTAAACTGTTTGGTGGCAATCACTCCTCTGCCTTTGCCATCAGTGATATCGATCTTCATGCCTTCTTCCTTCCCGCGTTCAATTAATTCATCTAGTTTTCTCTTTTCTTCTGACCGTAACTCAGCTTTGCTCTTTCGGGAGCTTCGTCTCACTGAATAACAGTCAGTGACTTTGCGATTCTGTTGAGTTTTTCCCTGAGCTTTTCTCCTGGAGGCTTGCTTGGTTTGGGGGCGTTTCTTCGGGGTTGTGTGAAACCTATTATTCTTTAAAATCCAAATAAATGTAAATTATTATCATTAAGCAATTATTTGAGGCTTCACAACCCATTCCTTCAACAAACATATCTTTTTGGTCTTTATTAATTTGTTCATTTACTTTTAATTTACAAGTTTCAGTTCCACAGTTCTTTGAGTTTCAAATTTTCTTCCCATTCCTCCCCTTCACCACCACCCCTATGGTGGCATACAATCAAGTATAGGATCTGCAGATACTTTCACATTAGACATTAGTCAGGTTATAAAGAAGGATTGTATCAGATGGAATGAACAATGGAAAAGAGGGAACAAAACCAAACAAGAAAAAGAAAGAGAGCAGGTAATTTGCTTCAATTTACATTCAAATTCTGTTCTTTCTAGTTCTTTCTCTGAATGTAGACATCTCTCTCCATCATGAGTCTTTTGGAGTTGCCTTATAGCCCTGCATTGCTGAGAAGAGTCCCTTCAGCAAATAATTAACAAATGTTTACTGTGTTCAGAGCACACAGGGACAAAATTGAGGTAAGATATGATGGTGCCCTGTGCTCATCTGGTAAGAAAAGGACTGAGGTAGGTGCTTACGCGGGTGGATGAGAAGTTGCATCTCTCACATTGCTCCATGAATCTGGTGGTTGTGGAGGAGAAAACCTCAGGGCCCCCACAGGGGGTCTGGCAAAGGGGATTCCCAGAAAAACATTGACACCTTTGCCAATCCCCTTGATACTGATTTGAGTCCCTTGGATCTGTCCAGATTCAGTGGCCCTGATGAGGTCATCTGCATGATGCCCTGTGAACAAAGGAAAGAGAAATCCTCAGGAAAAGAGGTCCAAACTGATGTCCAGATGTCTCCTCTCCATCCCCCACCACCACTATTTTTTCATGAGATGGAAATGCAAGCCTCCTCCTGTTTCTGCCACAGTTCTTTTCATTTCTCTTAAAAGATATCCAGTGATAGGGAACTTATTCCAGAGGAGGATCATTTGTACTTTTAGGCAGCTCTGGCACTGATTCAGGAGCTGTCCAGCTTTGGGGATCCAGAGCCTCAAAATCAAAGCAACTGCTCCCCAACAATCCTATCCCCAGTCCAGCTTAAGAAAACACAGAACCAATCAGTACCATATATTTTACCTGCATAATCCAATTGAACAAAGACTTAACAAGTACTTACTATGGGTAATGCTCTCAGCTCTGAATTGAAGATAAAAATGACAGGAATTTACATTCTCCTAGAGAACAATGATCTGTGTGTGCACCAATAACTGGGAATACAAGGGAGAGGTGTAAAGGAGAGATTCTGGCAAAGAGCTAGGAAAAGAAATAAGGAGGGTCAGGAAAAGTTCTATAACAAGTGTCAGTGCCCAAGCTGGGTCTTTAATGAAGAGTCTTCAACTGACCTAGACTGGTAGAAGTGTTGTCTGGGCATGGGAAAGACAGTAGACAAAGAAGGGAGACAGTTGAGGGCAGGACAAGAAAGGCAGGTGGAAAGTAGTTACATTGGGCTGTGGTATATGTCTGGAAAATTCATCTTCCTAAGTTCCAATCCAGCCTCAGACACTTACTAGCTCTGTAACTCTGGGCAAGTCACTTTCACTTGTTTGCCCTCAGTTTCCTCATCTGTCAAATGAGCTGGAGAAGGAAATGGCAAACCACTCCAGTATCTTTGCCAAGAAAACCCCAAATGCAATCTCTTAGAGCCTGACATGATAGAAAAACAATTGAACAACAACATCACAAATGTGAATAGAGTAGTAGGTGCACAGAGTACCAGACTTGGGCTCAGAGGATAGGGCTTCTAAACACAGCCCTCCCATACACTGCCTGTGAGAACTTGTTATAATTCCTTTGCATTCCGTAAGCCTGTTTCTCCTCTTTGATTAAATGGGAAAAGACATTGATTCAATGGTCCTCAAGATTCCTCCCAGCTCCACATCCTGCCATGGAAGAACTAGAGATTGCTTAACTGTCAGGGCACATGGCCAAACTCTGCCTGGGTCAGAAGAACAAAGGTCAGGCATGCCTCTGAAAGATTAGCACTTTTATCAAAGGCGATCAAAGTATAGCCCAATATAAAATGCATGGGCATGACTTCAACATACATCAAGTGGGTCTCAGTTTCTCCTCTATAATAATGGTTGTTTGGGAGGATGAAAATAAAGAAATAACTCAAAGCCTCCAGCTTCTGGGTTAAAAACTCACTATTTGATAAAAATTGCTGGGAAAACTGGAAAACAGTATGGCAGAAACTTGCCATAGACCAATATCTAAGATAAGTTCAAAATGAGTACATATTTAGACATAAAATGAATACATTATTTAGACATAAGCAAATTAAGAGAGCAAGAAAGAGTTTACCTGTCAGATCTATGGAGAAGGGAAGAATTTATGACCAAAGAAGAGCTAGCGAACATTATCAAATGCATAATGGATCATTTGGATTACATTAAATTAAAAAGGGTTTGGGGGCGGAGCCAAGATGGCGGAGTAGAAACAGCGAGTCCAAGCCTCTCTGCCCCCAGATTCTCCACAAACTACGTAAAAAAGGACTCTGAAAAACTTCTGGAGCCCCAGCACCCACAGAACGACACAGAGAAGCTAACCTCCCGCTGAGGACAGCCCAGCACCCTGCAGGAAGGACCAGCGCAGTGGTCTGGGAGCCGGCAGCGCGCAGAGCGCAGGAGCCGAGCCGAGCCCAGGTCCACGTGAGCCGAGGTTTTAGCCCCAGGGCGGCAGGGCCAGCAGCCGGCTGGAGGAACCCCAGAACACCAGGAACTGTGGAGATTCCAGAATTATCAACATAGACTTGCCTAGGACAAAGTAAGAGGTTAGTGTCCTATGGACTTTGGGACCTGTATTTGGGGAATGCGTCAGCTCCCTCCCCTGGGGGCTAGAAGCCGCTGAGGAGACACGCCATGTGTAGTTTTCATAGGCATTTCCAGCTCCCAGCCTACAAATCGTGGGGAGATCCAGCGATCAGTCTTGGGGGGTAATCGCTCTTGCTTTAACCTCCCTGGATCTGGATTGTGATCTAGGGTGGAAGTTGTGGGTGGGTTTATAGCTTGCCAGAAACGGAAGTTGCCCCCCACACGTTCGGGACGAAAATTCCTCTATCTGGCCTTAAAGCCATAGTGTGGCAACAAGCCCAAAAGTCAAGCAATTAAGTGGCAACATGCCAAGGCAAAGGAAACAGAAAATGCAACCCTAGACTCCTATTTTGGGGGCATAGAGCGGGAAAAGGACTGTGAGGTCAGAAGTCCTGCTCCAAAAGCCCAGGGGAAAACATGAGTGGGTTGCAGGCCATAGAGGACCTTAAGAAGGACTTTAAAAATCAAATAAGAGAAGTGGAGGAAAAATTGGAAAGAGAAATGAGAAGGATGCAGGAAAAGTATGAAATGAGGGTCAACAGCCTGACTGAGGAAAACAACACCTTAAAAAATAGACTGACTCAAATGGCAAAGGAGGCCCAAAAGGGCAATGAGGAGAAGAATGCCTTAAAAAGTCAAATTTGCCAGATGGAAAAAGAATCTCAAAAGTTCACTGAGGAGATTCATTCCTTCAGAGTTAGACTGGAGCAAATGGAAGCTAATGACTTTATGAGAAATCAAGATGCTGTTAAGCAGATCCAAACAAATGAAAGATTAGAAGGCAATGTGAAATATCTCATGGGAAAAACCACTGACCTGGAGAATAGATCCAGGAGAGACAATTTAAAAATTATTGGACTACCTGAAAGCCATGATCAAGGAAAGAACCTAGAAATCACCCTTCAAGAAATTCTCAAGGAAAACTGCCCTGATGTTTTAGATCCAGAGGGCAAAATAGAGGTTGAAAGAATCCACCGATCACCTCCTGAAAAAGATCCCAAAAAGAAAACTCCCAGAAATATTATAGCCAGGTTCCAGAATCCCCAGATCAAGGAGAAAATACTACAAGCGGCCAGGAAGAAACAATTTCAATATTGTGGAAACACAATCAGAATAGCCCAGGACCTGGCAGCTTCTACTCTGAGGGATTGTAGGGCATGGAATATGATATTCCAGAGGGCAAAAGAGCTGGGAATGAACCCAAGGGTCACCTACCCAGCAAAACTGAGTACTTTGTTTCAGGGGAAAATATGGTCATTCAGTGGAATAGAGGACTTTCAAGCATTCTTGAGGAAAAACCAGAGTTGAATAGAAAATTTGACATCCAGACACAAGAAGCAAGAGATGCCTGAGAAGGTAATCAGGGAAAAAAATCAAAAGGAACTTATCAAAGTTGAACTATTTACATTCCTATATGGAAAAGCAATAACTGTGACTGATGATATCTTTCTCACTATGAAAATAATGGAAGAAGGGTGTGTGGTCATATGAATACATATGTGAATGTGTGTGTATATGGTTACAGTTATATATGGATAGAGGGCATAGGTTGATTTTGTTGGGAAGGGAGAGTACTCAAGGGATGAAATTATGAGGTGAGAGAGGAAAGTGGCAAGAGGAGATGGGGAGAGACATGGTAGGGTAAACTATCTCATGTAGGGGAAGTGGTGCAAAGGAGGGGGAGAATAAGGAAGGCTAAAAAGGCAAAACCACATTCACATTGAATTTGGTTCAGGGAGAAAATGACATACATACTAAATGGGATATCTCAACCTGCAGCAGGATAGGGGGAAGGGGGATGAGAGGAGGGATGATGGATGGGAGGGCATCCTTGGGGTGAGGGGAGGTTGGAAGTACCCACTATAGAAGAGGGACAGGATCATGTAGGGAATGGACCAGGTGGGGGGTGGGATGAGTGGGAGGGAATTATAAGCAGCCTTGTACAATATATCTACTATGATAATGTTTTGCATAGCTAGACATGTACAACATATACTGAATTACTTATCTCCCAAGAAGGAATGGGTGACAAGGGAGGAAGGAAATGGATCTGAAATTCGAGGTCGTAACATTAAATGTTTCAAATATATATATAAATACTATTATTAATACTCTTTTGCCTATAATTGGGAGATAAGATGTGCAGGCATTGGGACACAAAGATTCATCTTCCTCTAATGGAAAAGTCGATGGGGGTATGGGAGAAGGTATGGGAGAGAGCAGATTGGAGGAAGCGATATCTTGTGGGACTGCTATTCTGGGAGGTTGGGTAGGGGAATAATGGGGGGAAAATGATTGTAACTCAAAATCTGGCGGAAATGAATGATGTAAAACAGAAGTTAATAAAGTATTTGTTTAAAAAAAAAAAAAAATTAAAAAGGGTTTGCAGAAACAAAACCAACACAACCAAGATTAGAAGGAAGCAGAAAGATGGAAAAAATATTTATAGCAAGTGTTTCTGATAAAGGCCTAATTTCTCAAATGCATAGAGAACTGAGTCAAATTTATCAGAATATAAATCATTCGCCAACTGATAAATGTTCAAAGGGTGTGAACAGACAGTTTCTTCCTGATAATCCTCACTCTTATCTACCTCCTTGAAAGCTGATAGAAGAGTTTCTTTACATAACCCATGGAGAGGGCATCAGTTTCTCAGCAGCAAACCTAGTTTGGCCTCCTGAAATCAAACTAGCAATAATTCTTCACCCCAAGTCTTCCCACCCCATCAGTCAGTGAGAACAACAAGAGAAAAAACAATGCACAAGCCCTATATCTCTGGTGGAAAAATCAAAGGATTCCTCCCATGTCCCCCCAGAAATAAGCCCCTGCTCTGGGTCAGCCTGGCAGAGCTGCTCACCTGGGGCTTGAATCAGGAGGCCCAGGAGCCCCAAAGTCAGGACCTTGGGCAGCAGGAAAGTCTTCCACATCTTTCCCTCTACACAGCCTTCTGATTCTGCCTAATCAGATCCTTGACTAGACCTTTAACACAGAGAGAACTAGATCAAAGGGCATTCCACGGAAATGAGGCTAAAGGCTACTTATGGACTTCCTCCTCAGAACTTGTTTTAGAACCATCTGGGGAAAAAAATTAGATTTCATCCCTAAAGGCAAAATGACAGATCTAAAATTTATCTATTCAGCAGGGATATGCTGATAAATGTATAACAAGCTCTCTGGAAAACAGAAATAAACAGATGTATACCTCAGAATTACACAATTACACAACCCAATCACCCTCCCTCCCAATTTCTGGAGACTTATATTGCCTTTCCCCCTTGAAGCTATTCAGTTCCTTGGTTTTTCTTCCTGACCACACTGGGATTTTCTCAGCAAAGATACTGGAGTGATTTGCCATTTCCTTCTCCAGTTCACTTAAAAATGAGGAAACTGAAGCCAACAAGGTTAAGTGACTTCCCCAGGGACACACAGATATGAAGTATTTGAGGCAGGATTTGAACACACAGTGCTAAGTTCTGGGACCAGGAGAAAGACAGTCCATGCCCTCTGGGAGCTTACATTCTGATGGAGGGAAACAACACATATAGGATAGAGGGGAAGATGAGGGAGAGAAGAGAGGAAGGTACCATTCACAATGTACTAGGAGAGTACCCACAATCCCTTGTGCATATACCCTAGAGCTGCAAGGGTGAGACCTGACTGAAACCCAGTGGAAAAACCTACTTGCCACTGTGAATCTGGGTAAGGACAACCTCTTCCCCACCCCCCCCAATATGTGCTTTATGGGTTACATAAATGAAAGAATGCTCCAAGTCATTAATGATATAAGAAGGCATACCAAAACAACCTGAGGTTTCACTTCACAACCAAAAAACAGACAGTGATGACAAAACATGAGAAGAGTCAATGTTGAACTAGTTGTGTAAAGACAGACACATGAATGCATTGCTGATGGAGCTATAAATTTGGGCCATCGATTCAGGTAAATGATTTGGAATTGATAGTAATATTAGTTAATAATAGCTAGCATTTGTTTAATGATTTAAGGTTTACAAAGTATTTTACAAATATCTCATTTGATCCTCACAAGATCCCCAGGAGGTGGGTGCTGTTAATATCCGTAATATACAAATGAGGTAACTGAGGAAAACATAAGTTAGGTGACTTGCCCAGGGTCACACAGCTATTGAAAGTATCTGAAGGCTGGATTTGAATTCAGTACTTCCTCACTCCAGGTCCAGTATTCTATCCATCGAACTACCTAGAAGCTTAATTATGCAAAGAAAGTGACTTAAACTGGAAGTCAAAGCTATACTAGGAGGCTGAAGTTTAGCAGGGAACCAAGAAGTAGCTCTAGGATTGTGGTTGGATTGTAGAGTGGTTAGAGACCTGTCTGGGCATACACTGAACTGTTTGTAGTTGGAGTGACTGACCATGGGTGAAGAAAGAACAGTACTGGGAGGAGATGGTGCATTCTGTATGAGAATTTAATAAATGATGATAGCTAGCATTTATATAGTGCTTTAAGGTTTGCAAAGCACTTTATAAATATGTAATCATCTGACCCTCACAACAATGCTGGGAGATGTAAGGTTAACAGATTTTACAGATGAGGAAACTGGGGCAGACAGAGGTCACATGCCTTCCCAGGGTCAGCCAGCTACTGACTAAGGACCAGATATGAGTTCAGATCTTCCTGACTCCAAGCCCAGCACTTCACCCACTGCTCCCCCAGCTCCCTTTAAGTGAGTGTATGGGAGAGAGTGTGGAAGGAACGGTTCGGCTTCTGGTCATCTGCAGCAGAAGGGGGAACTGAGATTGATTCAGCCTGATCACCAGAGCCCTCCAGGGTCCAGGGACATTTTGACAAGTGTTTCACCTTGCTGGGAGGACGTCCCCTTCTCACCCTTCTTGGCAGAAACTCTAACTTTCTTTCTAAATACAGCTCAGGTTCTGCCTTATACCTGGGACTGTGCCTGCGGCCCCTCTGCCTCTATCTCTTTGTCTCTGTCTTTCTCTTACACTACATATAGTTTGTATTTAATTTCCTATGTACTGTATCCTCCCAACTACATGAGGGCAGGGGGTCTTTTGTTCTTTTGTTCTTTCCTTCTATCCTTTCTTTCATCCTTCTTTCCTTTCTTCCTTCCTTTTGTTCTTTCTCTCCCTTCCTTCCTCCCTTGCTTCCTTCCTTCTTTCACCTCTTGTTTCTCTCTTCCTTTCTTGTCTTCTCTTCCTTTTTCTCTTTCTTTTTTCTTCCTTCTTTTTCCTTTTTCTTCTTTCTTCCATCCTTACTTTCCCTTTTCTTTTCTCTAACTTCTATTTTTTCCCTCTTTCTTCATTCCTTCCTTCCTCTTTTCCTTCTTTATTTTTCTTTTATTCCTCTTTTTATCTTGTTTCCCTCTTCTTGCTTTCTTTTTTTCTTACCCTCCCTTCATTTCTTCCTTTCTTTCCTTCTTTCTTTCCTTCTTTCTTTTCTTCTTTCCTTCTTTCTTTCTTTCTTTCTTTCTTTCTTCCTTCCTTCCTTCCTTCCTTCCTTCCTTTCTTTCTTTCTTTCCTTCTTCCTTCCTTTCTTCCTTCCTCTCTTCCTCCCTCCCTCCCTCCCTTCCTTCCTCCCTCCTTACATTCCTCCTTCCTCCCTCCCTCCCTTATCTTCCTTCCATCCTTCCTTTCTTTCTTTCTTTCTTTCTTTCTTTCTTTCTTTCTTTCTTTCTTTCTTTCTTTCTTTCTTTCTTTCTTTCTTATTGTTTCCCCATCTCCCAGCTCAGTGCCCTATGTGCAGTAGATTGTTTAATAAATATTTGTTGCAGTGAATTGAATTGAATTGAATTGAATGTGGGTGGATGTCAATAAGCTTCTTCCTGACTGGGATATGAGGACTTGAGAAGGTCAAAGAAGAAGGCAACTTCCCTAAAGGTGTTTGAATTCTAATTTACAGGTGCCCAAGTTGGCCAAACCCACCCAGCCTAATAGCATGTATTTTAGTGAGCTCTCCTGGTGTTGTATTTATTCTCTTCATATACTTATATAAATACTTATTAATTTCACCATTATTACACAAACTCTTGGAAAGTCAGAATTGTTTCCTTCTTGTATTTGTATCCAGGTTCATGGCATAGTATCTAGCACATAGTAGGTGCTTAATAAATGTTATTTATTTAATATCCTATGCTTCACCCCCACCCCAGATAGTAAGCTCCTTGAGGGTAAGTGCTTCTCCATTAAATTTTGTATCCCTTCACCATCCACAATAATCCTCTGCATATGGTTGACAGGATACATCTTTGGAGTATTGTACTATACCACTGAGATGCAAGAACCAGTGTTGGCGGGGCAGCTAGGTGGCGCAGTGAGTAGAGCGACAGCCCTGGAGTCAGAAGGACCTGAGTTCAGATCTGGCCTCAGACACTTAACGCACACACAAACAAAAACCTAGCCGTGTGACCTTGGGCAAGTTACTTAACCCCAGTTGCCCTCCAAAAAGAAAAAAAAAGAACCAGTGTTGTCTTGGAGTCTGGGGAGACCAGGGCTTATAACCCTGCTCTATCATACTAGGAGGGCAATCCTCCAGTTATCCTGATCTCTATCTGGCCACAGGACCCAGATGGCTCTGGAGGAGAAAGTGAGGCTGGGGACTTTGCAAGGCCTTCCTCCACTTAAATCCAATTCACTTTCGAGTCATGGCATCATCTTCCTTATATCATGGTCCTCTTTGTGAATGAAGGATAAACAACTTGTGAGTAGTCTAAGCTGCCTCACTGGGGACCCAGCTGGTCAGTTCCAGTTGGGCAATGTAGCTTCCTCCTTCCATTTCTTCTCTTCCTCTCCCTTCCCAGTTCCTCCACTTCCTTCCCCTCCCCTCCCCTCCTCTCCCTCCTTTCTGGTGCCTTTAAATTGCCCTCATGGAGCTCACAATACAATGAAGGGAAACAACCTGCAAACATCTATGTATAAAAAACATATATACAAGGCAAATTGGAAATGTCAATAGCAAGAAGGCACAAGCATTAAGGGGCACTTAGCAAAGGCTTCTTGCAAAAGGGAAGATTTTAACTGAGACTTGAAGGAAACCACAAGGTGTGCAGATGAGGAGAGAAAGCTTTCCAGGTATGGGGGCAGCCAGAGAAAATGCCCAGAGCCCAGAGATGGAGTGTCTTGTTCCAGGAAATCCAAGGAGGCCAGTGTCACCACAACAAGGAGGACATGAAAGGGAGTAAAGTGTAGGAAAATGTGGGGAGGGTCCAAAATGTGAAAGTCTTTAAAAGCCAGAAAAAGAGTTCTATATTTGATCCTAGGTAGTAAAAAGGAAGCAAAGGGAACCACTAGAGCTTATCACATCTGACATAGAGTTCAGTGGAGGATGGGCTGGAGTGGGAAGAAAACTGAGGCAAGGGAAACTAGAGTGCAGACTATTTTAAAGGTCCAGATGTGAGGTGACCCAGTCACCAAGCGACCCTTACACCCTATGTCACCTGTGTCCTGCCTTAATTGTCTAATTGAACCCTATAACAATTATGTTTTCTTAATCAGAGGTTTCTTAGTTACAAAAAGGTTTTAAAGCTCAATATTTGATTTTTCTTAAGGAAAAAAATGTTTTAGGGGCAGCTAGGTGGCACAGTGAACAGAGCACCCGCCCTGGAGTCAGAAGAACCTGAGTTCAAATCCAGCCTCCAACACTTATCACACACACACACACACACACACACACACACACAAACTAACCATGTGACCTTGGGCAAGTCACTTAACCTCAATTGCCCTCCAAAAATAAAAAAAAGGAATGTTTTAGTACCATATATCCTTGTATCCCAGGGATGTGCTAGAGTCAAATAGTACCAGAGTTGATTATGAGATTTTCAGCATGAGCATTTACACCTCAGAACTGGCATCTGTTCCAAATTAGGGTTTGGGTCATTGTTCTGTTGATTTCTAGACTTAAGAAAGTGATGAAGATGATGTGAATAATATAATTTGAAAGTACATCTTGTGGCTTTTTCAGAGAGCTGATTGTTAAACATTGACCAGCACACCCCCGCCTATATCCTGCTACCAAGATGAGTTGGTTTTGTGAAACATCTTGTTAATATAACCAATCAGAGTAGAAAAAGCATTTCCTCTGATTTTGCTATTTTTCTTTCTGGATAGAAGAAACCCTGTAGAAGAACCACATTGAGTTTGGGCTCCGAGATAATAATTGTCTCTTTGCTGCTCCTGGGAAAGTAAAAAATCACGTGATTATCTCGAAGTTTTGTTTTTGGGACCCTCAGTGTCCCATGTGATCTCCTAACAGATATGTTATCTGGAAAAGGCTTGCTAAATGATAAAGCAGCACAGCGACATCTGATATTTTCCCCAATCTCTGGCAACAGCTCAGCATACTAAGAAGACTTTAGATTTGGAGTCAGAGAATCTGCCTGCTTAAGGTCTGTGTCTCCTTTGAAAGGTCAGTTCCGTACTCTGGGCTTCAGTGTTCATTCTTGTTCAATGATTTCTAATATACCTTCCAGCTCCAAATCAACCATTCAATCATCAAACATTAACACTTTCCCTACAAAGTACCCTAGAGATACAAAGACAGAAAATGAAACCATCTCCACTATAATTCTATGAAATAAACTAGGAATTTTTTCCACTAGAGACAGGGTGGACTGGCTGGTCTCAGCAGATCCCCACTGTCAGAATTAGAAGGTCCCTTTCAAATGAGATGATATTTGTAAAAGCGTTTCCTTAGCACAGTGGCTGGTGAATAGTGGCACTATAGTAATGCTTTTTTCCTTCAGAATATCATTCAAATTCTTCTCCCATAGCAGTAATGAGTGAGAGCCAAACTATTTCACTCAAAATTGCAATATACTTTAGTTGAGACCAAGGAACTACTCAAAACAAATGACTGGGTATTATTGGTTTCTTACAATTGGAAAAACAGTTATGCTTAGAGATCACAAGTCTGGCTGGGCTTTTTCAGGCCATGTTGCCTTCATCTTTTGAGGCAGAGTCTTGGTCCAGAACTCCCACCTATCCTTCTTCAGGCTCTTGCCCACAGACAACTGCAAATTCAGCTGCAGATATTCTTCCTTCTTGTCATAGACTGGCCAGTGAAAAAGGTCTGCACCATTTGGGTCCCTGGGAGGAAAAATCAAATATTTAGAACTGAAAAAGGGCCATTCCATTGGCAAGTTTGGCTAGTCATCATCAGCTCAGCCTGAGATCCAAAGAAGGGGCCCCAAGCTAGGAGTCAGCTGACAGTGGGAGCACCCATAGAGATATTTGTTCACCTATCCTTAGGCAGTGTGGTCTTCAACTTTCATGTTTCACCTTTCTAATGCACCCAAGATGGAAGGTCCAGAGTGAAAGGACTCACATAGGGAATAAGTAACTAAGTTAGGATTTGAACTCATATACCTGTTACAGTGGATAAAGCTGGGTCTGGAGTCAGAAAGACATGAGTTCAAATCCAGCCTCAGACACTTACTAGTTCTGTAACTAGTGAATCACTTAATTATATTGGACTTTCTTTTCCTCATCTGTAGAATGAGTTGGAGAAGAAAATGGCAAACTATTCCAGTACCTTTGCCAAGAAAACTCCATATAGGCTCACAAAGAATCAAACACAACAATACTGGACTCCACCTCAAAGGCTCTTGCAACTACCACCTGTCCTAATGCTTCCCAAGGGGGAAGAGAAGTCATTGGGACTGGAGGAAGTTGCTAAGCTTTCTTGTTTTCCCTTCAAGATATCAATGTGTAGGGTAAGTCTTCCAGAGGAACACCTCCCCCCATTCCTGGCCATGAACTCAGGGAAGAGCTACAATGTTCACCAGACCTTGCCTCTAGGTGGAATTCATTTTTTTTTCTGAACAAATTCCAATCAGAGAATTTCTATAGACATGGGAAACCTTAAGTGCCTAAGAACAGGTGCTACCCCACAGGGACACTGTCAGGAGCCCAAGGGGCAGCTTTCTCACCCATGACGGGCAAAGTTTGCCCAGTAACTCATCACTCTGTGGCTCAGGAGTTTTTCCTCTTCTGTTCCCTCTCCTAAAACTAAAAACAGAAAAAGAAACATTTTGGTTAAGGTCAAAGGGCAGACAGAATGGCTTCCTCTCCTCCAGCCCCAGCCACCCAGTCAGTCCTGCTCTGACCACTGAACTTATCTTCCTCCAGTTGTTCCCTTTATATCACTCCTCTCTCAAAGGACCTCCCAGGGCTTCTGTTGGCCTACTCTGTCTGACTCCATTACTGAGTCTCTCCCCAAAAAACAAAGTGGTGCAGCTGGACTGCAAATCAAGAAGACCCAAGTTCTAATCCAACCTCAGAAATTTCATTAGATGAGTGACCCTGGGCCTTAATCTCTGTCTGCCTTTGTTTGAAAAATGGGGACAATAACACCTGTGCCCCACGGTTGTTAGAAGGATAAAAAAAAGATAATATGCATAGAGCTCTTTATAAAACTTATAAAATACTAGGTGTCATTATTATATTTGTATTTTTATATATTTATTACAATATTATAAAGTGTATTATATTATGATTTAGTAATTGGCTTATTATAGGAATTGTCATAAAGTCATGATCATTATAATATTATTTATAATTATTATTACTCTAAGCTACAAGAGTAGCTTATTACTCTAAGCACAAGCTGTGGCAGCTATAAAGGCTTTGCCTATGACCCCTCCCCCAGACAGTGCCTGCCATTCAAGGCCCCTGCCTGGGCAGTGCAGACAGGCTCAACAGCAGAAACTGGCCCATAAGGTCATGATTTCACTGGCCATGGCAGGTCATGACACAGATAAAGGTATAAAGGTATAAACTGGCCTCCCAGTTCTGCCAGGACAGGAGCAAGGAGGTGAAAATCAGGGGAGAAGACATCTAAAAACACAGGTTTGGGGCCATCTACAAACATTAAATCCAGAGATTGCTAAATGTGAGTCTTTTGTCTGACAATCTACAAATGGATGCCCTGGTAGAGAAAATGAATCAAAAATAACTGGAGAAAAAGGAGAGAGGGAGGGAAGAAGGGAGGAAGGGCAGGCTTCCAGCACCTGGGACAGATCCTGGAGGCATGGAGATTTATGAAAGCATAAGGACAGGAATCACCCACGAGAAGATGGTGTGCCAGGTTAGACTCTACATCAGAGGGGAGGTGATGGCATTGCTGAGGTCACCAGGTCACTGGCACATGGAAATGGGGTTTTTGTGTTCCTGCCTCATCTTCCCTTCTGGGGAGTAAACTCAGGAAGGCAGAAACTGTGTCTTATTTCTGTTTCTGTCTTCCCCAGAGCTGAACAGAGAGGTCTCTGCATGTTGGATGTGCTTAATCATATAAACTGAATCAAACAGAATAGCTGATACAATCTCCTGATTCAGTTCACCTGAACAAGAAGATTGCGTTAGGGGCTGAGACCTTAATCTCTAATCACTCAGTCAACCAGGTAAGTATTCATTGCTTCCTCTATCCCCAGCACTGTGCCAAGGGTTGGAGATACAAATCCAAAGAATAAAAAAGAAAAACAAAAACTCTTCTCAGGTAGCTGGATCCCTATTCAGTGGCTCCTGGGGGAACCTGGAAAGGGCAGAAAGAACCTTGGATTTGGGGTTAGACCTGCTAACTCTGTGATATTGGTCTATTCCCTCTCTCTGAGATTCAGTTTTCTCTTCTGCACGATAGACACTATGCCTCCTTTCCCCACATTGCGACCTTCACAAGGTATTGGGAAAGGTCAAATAGCAGCTTTGGTGGACTGAGTGCTGACCATGGGAGGAAGAAAGCACAAGATCTTGACTCAGACCCTTAACTAGCTCCGTGACTCTTCTCTAGCCAAGAATCACCTTTCTCAGCCTCAGTTTCTGCATCTATAAAATGGGGACGGCACCAGCACCTACTTCACATTACTGTTTTGAAGCTATCAAATAAGAACAGCCTACACAACGCTGTTTGTAAGCCTTGGAGTAGCATACAAATGCTAGTTACTTTTAGCTATTGTTATTACCTTTATTAAATGAGTTGATGTATGTGAAGGTGCTTTGTGGAACGGTAAGACATTTTATTCATTTTGATGCCAAAGAGAGTAAGGTAGATGATGGAACTGGCAGGCCAGAGCCCCAAGGATTCTTCCCCAATCTTCCCCTCCCATCTCCATTGCTTACAAGGTCCTCCAAAGACAGAAGCCACGTCATCACCATGGTCTGCCTTCACAAAATCCGGCTTCACTCCATTAAATATGCTTGGGCGGTGCTGAAATTCATAAAAGTAGACTGGAGAGCTGGGACCTAAGCAAACATAAGACATGCTCATGGTTATTGACACACTGAACACAGGGTAGAGCCAAGTGTTCTAGATTGTTCTAGACTGATTCCTTACCTTGGGGTGGGGGCAATGGTAGCTGTTCATTAACATGCAGGCTTCTGAAGGGCAGCTCAACAAACACTAGAAAACAGCTGGAGCTTCTGCTAAGTCCAAGGGCCAGCCAGAGCTCCCAAAAGACTGAGGAAGCATGACTGTGATGCTGCTGGTACTTTGCACAAACCTATTTGTGGCTTTGTTAAGCCTTGACTTCCCAGGAACAGGAATTTTAAAGAATTTAAAGTGGACTGGACACTGTGAGCTTTGGTATGGAACAGGAAGTGTGTGGAGAGTTGAACAAGGACCTGGGAGCTGTCTGCCTTTGAACCCAAGTGACAGTTTGGTTAATCCAGGTAGGATCTGGGACCATGGAAGGGGATCTAGGGAATCTGAGAGACACCCCCCCCCAAGTCAAGATGAAAGAAGACTCTACTTGGATACTGTATACTGATGAAGAAATTGTAATTTACTAGTGACCTAGGGGTGGAGGGCTTGTGTATTTTCTGATGACAGAATAAGTGATTGATGCCTGAATAAGTGACTAATTGAGTTAACTTAGTGTGCCCCATGAGTGGAGAACTTTGACTACTGTACTTGGTGTCCTTTAAGGAGACAAACCTCCTTAGGGATGATTGAATGATTGAGATGATTGAATGATTGAGTTTCTAAATGATTGTTCTTTGTTCAAAACTTTGCAACCACTGTGGTGAAAACTATGTGGTCATTTTAGTGATAAGCTTGTGATAATTTTCTGTGATAAGTTGTAATATTGCGAATGCTGTATCTTGATTTACTGTGAATGTTTTGCTCTGATTTGTTATTTAATAAATAGAGTGTTTGCTATACTGTGTAAACAGAACCTTGAAAGCTGTTCACAATAGTATTCTTCTGGAAAGCTGCTTATGTGTGGCTTTATATTATGGTGTGGTCGGCAGGATTACAAAGTGTAGTGCCTCTCTTTGTTCCAGGATCTATGGCCATTTAGACTGAGATTTTGTAAGGCCAAGAATCCTGGAGGGGTGGAATGTAATGGCAAGCACAGAAGTAGTTCACACCTTGTTCCAGCTATTAAATCAATACCTTGTTTCAGATCAAGTTTCTTTTGAGTCTTGTATCAAGTCTGTTAAGAAACAGACCATGTGAATGCCACAAATTGTGAACCCTAGAACTCATAAACTCCTGCAGCAGGAAGGAGAGGAGCTAATACCTATATAAGGAAGAGAATGAGCTGAGAAAGTCAGAATTGAGAAGAGGATTTTTCTGGTGGCAGAGTCATGAAGGAGAAAACTTGTGGTATCCCAGCACTTTGTCTGTTCTGTCTGTGTTGATATTTGTTTGTGATAACTTTGTACAGAAGCCCTGGGACCTTACTAGAAGCCCCGAAAGAGGATTTTTTGGTTGTACATTTACAGAAGTCCTAGAGGAGGGTTTTGGAGGTCCTGAGACTTTACTGATGATTTGTGCTGCTGGACCTCTTGGACCTTGTTTGTGGGTCTGTGTTGATTTCTATGTTGATGATTTGTGTTGTGTTCTCAGACCTTGTTGGTGGGTCTGAGTTGATTTCATAGGCAGATAGTGAATTGACGATGGTGCTGGCAATGTGCATGAATAGTATTGTGGCTCTGTTAAGCTTTGTCTTCCCAGAAACAGGAACTATGAAGGACTTGAGGTGGACTGGACACTGTGAGCTTCAGTGTGGAATGGGAACTGGATGAAGAACTGGACAAGGAGCTGGACAATGAACTGGAAGCTGCCTGCCTTTGAACCCAGGTGACAATTGGAGCTGGGACCATGGAATAAGAACCATGGAAGCTGAGAGCCAGCCTCAAGTCAAGCAGAAAGAAGACTTTACTTGGATACTATGTACTGACTAAGAAGATTGTGATTTACTTCTGACCAAGGGGTAGATGTATTTTCCACTACCCCTTAAGAGTGTACTGAGTGTGGGGCAGCTAGGTGGTGCAGTGAATAGAGCGCCGGCCCTGGAATCAGAAGGACCTGAGTTCGGAGCCGGCCTCCGACACTTAATCTGCACAAACAAAAAAAACCTAGCCGTGTAACCTTGGGCAAGTTACTTAACCCCAACTGCCCTAAAGGGGCGACTAGGTGGAGCAGTGAGTAAGAGCGCCGGCCTCGGAGTTTGGATGACCCGAGATCAGATCCGGCCTCAGAAAATGAGCACCCACGCATAAATAATGACTAGCCGTGTAACCTTGAGCAAGTTACTTAACCCCAATTGCTTTAAAAAAAAAAAAAAGAGTGTACTGAGTGAGGGGCAGTTAGGTGGCGCAGTGAATAGAGCGCCGGCCCTGGAGTCAGAAGGACCTGAGTTTGGAGCCGGCCTCTGACACTTAATCCACACAAACAAAAACCTAGCCGTGTAACCTTGGGCAAGTTACTTAACCCCAATTGCCCTAAAGGGGCAGCTAGCTGGTGCAGTGAGTAAGAGTGCCGGCCTCGGAGTTAGGATGACCCGAGATCAAATCCGGCCTCAGAAAATGAGCACCCACACATAAATAATGACTAGCCGTGTAACCTTGAGCAAGTTACTTAACCCCAATTGCTTAAAAAAAAAAAAAAGAGTGTACTGAGTAGTGACTGATGATTGAGTAGTGACTGATTTGTAAATTACTGTGCCCCATGAGTGGAGGACTTTGACTTTTTGTACGTTATAATTGAATGATTGAGTTAATAAGTGATTGATTGACTAAATGATTGTATTTTGTTCAAAACTATGTGACCACTTTGGTGAAAACTATGTGGCCATTTTAGTGATAAGTTGATAAGTTGTGACATGGTGAATGCTGTACCTTGATTTTCTGTGAATGTTTTGCTCTGATTTGTTATTGAATAAATAGAGAGTTTGCTATACTATGTAATCAGAACCTCGAAAGCTGATCACAATAGCAGTCCTCTAGAAAGCTGCTTATGTATGGCTTTACAGAGGGAAGAAGGAAGGTGAAGAGAGGTGCAACCAGTCTGGCAGCTACAATAGCAAAGCCAGAAGCAGGAGCCTCCTTCTGCATGAGTGTGTGGGTGAGTAACACACCTGCTGCCCCACAGATGAGACATTCTTACCCTGATTCTGAAAAGGGTCCATGCTATACTCACCATACTGATATTTGGCCACTTTGAGGGAAGGAATAACAAAGAACAAATCCCCCATCATTTCCTGGAATTGAGCTCGATATTCTCCTCGGTTCTTTGTATCTCTTAAATACTCTTCCATCATCAACTGCCCAAGCTTAGGAGGAAGACCCTGTAGGAGACCCAAGAGGAGAGAAAGTAGCAGAGAAAATGAATTACCTGGAAGTGGATTGTTTGGGAATGTTTGTTGGTTGATTGTAAGGAATAAGCAAGGGAGCTACATGGTGCATTGGATAAAACACTGGCCCTCAAGTCAGGGGAACCTGAGTTCAAATCTGCCCTCTGACATGTATTAGCTATGTGACCCTGGCCAAGTCACTGAATGTTGGTTGCCTCAGTTCCTGGTCTATAAAATGAACTGGAGAAGGAAAGGGCAAAGCACTCCAGAACATTTGCCAAGAAAACCCCCAAAGTGGTCACAAACAGTCAGACATGACTCACCAACTAAACAACCACAAGGAATAAGCCCACACAACTTTGCCTGCTATTCATAGGTCCTGACTTTCATTAGGTCCCTTTACAAATTCCCCACCAGGAACTGCTTTTTCTGGGTTAAATTCTTCAAGAAAACAATAGACAGCTAGTTGTTGGGCTTGGTGTAGAAGGGATATGGGTCTTAAGGAAAGCACAGAGCTACAGGGGGTCCCAAGGTCCCTTCCCACTCTATGACTATGAGAAAAGAAAGTCAGAAGGTGGAAGGACCTTCACTGGCTCTCTCCTAGACTATTTCAATGGCCTCTTTATTGTTCCCTGTGCCTGAAATATCTCCCCACTCCAAGCAATCCTCCATTCATCTTCCAAAGGGATTTTCCAAGAACAGATCTGATCATTTTACTCCCCTGCTCCAACTAAGTAAATTCTAGACTATGTCCAGTACCTCAAAGAGTAATTACAAACTCTTCTGTTTGGTATTTAGATCTTTAACAACATAGCCCTATCCAGTCTTATTATACATTGTTATCCTCCTCACACTCTGTGGTCCAGTTATGCCAGCCCTCTTGCTCCTCACACTTTCCATTCCATCTCCCATCTACATGCCTTTGCATTGGCAATATTCAGCTCAGACAGTACCTGTTATAGAACATCTTTCTTGGTTCCCCCCTCCTCCAGCTGCTAGTGCCTTACCCCTCCCCCAAAAGTGACTTTCTACATGTTTTCCATCTATCTCTGGATGCCCAATTTAGCTCCCTCATAGAATGTAAGCTCCAGGGTAGGGACTATTTCACTTTGTCCCTGTGCCTAGCCTACTGCCAGTTATGTTTTAGGTGCTTTAAAAAAAGAAAAATAAAAACCTTGATTAACTAGTATCTCACCAAAAATGGATTATTCAATATTGATTTGATACTTCTTCTATCCATTTTTTCCTTAAATCCAGGAATGTCCAGTTCCTGTGTAGAGAAAAATGGTGCTCTGTGAATGGTCTTTAGAACTTTCTGAAATTCATGCATTTTTAAAAACAAATCTAATCCAAGGAAGTCATTTTATCATCTAAGGAGGAACTAGTGTCATAGATTTGCTTAGGATTCACTGAATAATGCCCAATACACACTGAATAATTCTCAAGATATTTTTGTAGAATGGCCAGCAAAATAGTGGTAATGCCCAGTATAATATGGACAGTGGTCATGGTTTCTTCATAATGACCAGTGGTCTTAGACTGATGCTTACTCTAATATATTATGCTATAAATGATAGAGGTAGAATCCTATTTTTCTGACTAGTGTCAATAAACCAATTTTACATTCATATGTTTATGTAGGCAGTGACAAATGATTAATATCATGTCATGTTTAAAATGAATATAGCCCCAATGACTTTTAGATACAATGACCTGAAGTCCATAAGAAGAAGACCTCGTCTCACATCGGGAGGCCCAGGTTCTAGTCCCAGCTGTGGGACTGAAATGAAATCATTTGCTTTCTGGGAACCTCAGCTCTCTACTATACAAAATGGGGAGGAACATCGTAATGGCCCCTACCTCACAGCGAGTTTAGGAAAGATGTTTGTAATCTATTAAGCTATGTTAATAGCAGCTCATATTATTCACTATTCATTTAAAATGAAGAAATTTGGGGCAGCTAGATGACACAGTGGACAGAACACAGGACCTATCTGTGTGACCCAGGACAAGTCCCTTAACTCCAATTGTCTCCAAAAATTAAAAATTTTTGAAAATAAAAAACCCAAAAACAAACTAATTGGACTTGTAGAGGATATTTTAACTAAAAGGGAACTAGACTGAGCTTGGGCTTCTTTTCCAGAACTTCTGAGCAGATATAGACATGAAATAAGTCATCCCTACAGGTAATAACTAAAGGTTGAATCACTTTTGATTCTTCCAGGGAAGCCTGTTTAGGGTAACTTTTCTGATTTTAGAAAAGTCAAATTTACAGATGATACAAAGTCAGGAGGGACAGCTAACATATGGATCATTGAGTTGGGATCCAATAAAAAGGACCTGACAGACTAGAATATTGGACTGACTACAGACACTAGGATCAGACTTAAGGGAACAAAGTCTGACAATCTTGAGATGAAGGAGGCAAGGTTAGGTGGCAATTTATTTATAAAATAACTAGGGATTGTGATGAACCATAAGCCTATGAGGAGGCAACAGGGTAATATGGTAAAAAGCAACATGATGTTGAGGAGTGTTGAGGGTTACAGCTTCCAGGAAGAAGGCAGTGAGAGTCCCTCTGTGCTCTGCCCCTGGAGAGGATATAGTTATCCCTTCTACATTGCAACTTTCCCCATCATGGTTTCAATATATTGTAGGTAGGTGTAAGAAACTAAATGGGAATGTTGGGGGAGTTTTGCAGAAGCCACAGACAGCAGGAGAAGGCCAGCAGATGACACAAGAAGATTAGCAACTCAGAAATGTGTAAAATATATGTATAGTGTTGTATAATATCAATGTCTTTTATCTTATAATACCATAAAAATTCGGTCTTCTTCTCTGGTAAAAAGTGAAGTGGGGAAGGGGGACCAAGAAAATTTTACATGGATTTTCCAGATGGTGAGGGTGCTGCAGTTCCAGTCCTGGTGATGTGGAAGGGATAACTGTATATCTGGAATCTTTTGTTCAGTTCTGTGTATCACATTTGAGGCAGAAAATAGAGAAACTGAGAAGGGGATTGTGGTCTTGCCACAGAGGGATGGGTTGAAGGAACTTGCTTAGCTGATCAAAGAAAAAACTTAAGGCAGGGGAGACCTAATAACTGGTGGATGGTCATCTAGAAGAGGCATCTGACTGGTACCATTTACCCTAAGGACAGAACTGGGAACAACAGGTAGAAGTTGAAAAGAAAAAGAAAAATTGCAGTTGATGTCCTGATGCCCTGTCCAACCATGAGAGCTGCCTAAAAGTGGAAGGAGTTGCCTCAGGAGGCAGTAGGCTTTCCCTCCTTGGAGGTCACTGAGCAAAGGCAGGATGTCCACTGGTCCAGTAAGTTAAAGAAGGGATTCTCCTTCAACTTTGGCTTAGACTCCATGGACACCAAGGTCCTGAGCAACTTGGAAAGTCTGTGATGCTTTAGAGAAGCATTAACTATGGAGATCAGAAAGAAGCTGGCACAGAATAGAACACGCTAGAATCTTACCAAGGGAATAAGCCAGCCATATTCATGGTTGTTGACACCGATGATGGAGGGGACATGGTGGAACTCTCCTGCAGCCAGCAACTCCTCAGGATGTTTGGGGAAGAATCTCCCATCAACCGAAACAGGCATTACCTTGAAAAGCTAAAGAAAGGACAAAAAGAAAGGGAGGGTTTAGCTCCAAAATTTCTCTCCCATATATCACTTTCTCATCATTCTTGTTGTTATCATCCTATTTCAGACATGTTTTGTCACTTGCCTGGACCCTTTTTTTCTGTTTTGGAGGCAATCAGGATTGAGTGACTTACCCAGGGTCACATAAACTACTAAGTGTCTGAGACTGGTTTGAACTCAGATCCTCCAGACTCCAGGGCTGGTATGCTAGCCATTACAACACTTGGCTGTCCCCATTTATTTGGACTCTTGAAACAGTCTCCAAATTGGCCTCCCTGTCTCTCCCTCTAATTTATCACACACACACACACACACACACACACACACACACACACACACACACACACACATACCCTTTTCCTAGCTCAGATCTGCTCATGGCACTCCTCTGCATTAGGAAAGAAAAAGTCCCATGACTCCTATTACCTGAAGAAGACCTCTATCACTTCAGTCTGGCATTCAAAGCCCTCTGAACTACCTTTCCAGGCTTATCTCATGCTATACACACTGTGGCCTGTTCCCTGTACATCATGTTTCACTAACAGTGGATTCCTAGCTCTCCACAGAAAGTCAAGCACCTTTTCCTACCTTTCTGCCTTGGCTTCACTCCCCATGGCTACAAAAGCCTATTCCTCACTGTAATCTGTTGAAATTCTTTACTTCCTGCAAGAACCAATTTAACTTCCACAAAATCTTCTCTGATATAGCCAGAAGGATTCTCCCCTCCTTCAGAGTTCATACTGTATATGATTGTCACACACACACACACACACACACACAGAGTTACCTGTATGTGGCATTAAACTCTCTCCCCTAAGTAGGTAAGTTTCATTATGGAGCTTTTCCTTATCCAAACTTTGTGGACCCCACACCAGACACAGAAGCTGCTCCAGAAATGCTTCTGGAATAAGCAGCAGGAAAGGCTTGGCCTCAAAAATCAACAGATCTGGCTCAGCCTCTAACAGGCTCTGTAATTTTAGGCAAATTTCATCTCCCTGGGTTTCCATTTCTTCTCCTACAAAATGGGTGTTTTGGACTAAATTACTGTCAAGATCTTTGCCCATAAAGCTTCCTAAAAGGGAGCATCAGAATCAGGTCTTAATGAATGGGGGAAATCCAACAGACAAAGCAGGGCTATGAGAGGTAGTAGGGTGAGGGAGGAAGGGAGACTGGATTGAAAACTGGGAGACCCCTGGGTTTGAATCCCAGGTCTGATGATCATTGACTGCAATGCTGGATTAGAGGATGTCACCACCTCTAGGCTCCTCAGAGGTTAGTTCTTGTTCAGTTGTGTCTGACTCTTCATGACCTCTTGGACCATCACAAACCAATACTGTCCAGAGGGGCTTCTTGGCAGAGACACTAGAGGGGTTCACCATTTCCTTCTCCAATAGATTAAGGCAAACAGGTTAAATAACGTGCCCAGAGTCACACAGCTAGTAGGTGTCTCTGGCTAGATAAGAAATCAGGTTTTCCAGACTCCAGGCATGGTTCTTTATTCACTGAGACCTCCTCAGAGGTTTACTCATCTATAAAATGGGAATAATCACTCCCTAACTCATGGATTGTTATAAGAAAGGCACCTCATAAACCAGAATGATAAGAAGAAGAGATGACTTGATAAACACAAGACAGCCTGAGCAAAGGCACAAAGGGAAGAAAGTATAGGGAATATTTAGAAGACTGAGGACTGATGAGTTAGGCTGGAGCATAGAGTGCCTGCAGGGAAGTAATAGGAGACAAGGTCAGAAAGGCATGGAGGCCCCAAAGTGTTCAGTTCTCTGATTCTGGCTTGGGTTTGAGTGGAAGTCAGGAATCCTTTCTTCTCCCATCTTCTTGGCACCTGCATGGCCAAAATGAGACTTGACCTCATGGTTGCTTTGGCAAAAGATACTCATAAGACTGCAGGTTTAGAGTTGGAAGGTACAACCCCCTCAATTTCCACATGAGGAAACCGTTGTCAAATCAGATTGAAAAACATAATAGTTTTCAGAATGAAGGAAGGAGAATCAATATAATTAATGGAGAGAATAATTAGAAGGAGGGGCAAGTAGGGGGCACAGTGGACAGAGTGTCAGACCTGGAGTCAGAAAGACTCACCTTCTTAAGTTCAAATCTGACCTCGGACACTTACTACTTGTGAGACTCTGGGCAAGTCATTTAATCCTGTTTGCCTCAGTTTCTTAATGACCCAAAAAAGGAAATAGCAAAGCATTCCAGTATCTTTGCCAAGAAATCTCCAAATGAGGTCATAAAGGGTCAGACATGACTGAAAAACAACTAAACAATTAGATTCATTTAGTTCTAATATTAACATTTAATTGGGCTCTAACACTTTACTCCTAAAAGAATTTTTTGAAGAAGCAATATAATGCAGTGAATAAAGATCTTGGTCCTAAAGATCTGGAGTGATGAGCTGTGTGACATTTGGCAAAGTCACTTAAAATCTTTGGGAATCAGTTTCCTCCTTTGTAAAATATCCAGTCAGCACATCGACCCACCTAGGCTCTGGCGATATAAATATAAAAGCAAAGAGTTCCCTGACCAAGTCTTGCTGCTTCCATTCAGTGGTTCTAATTCTGAAATTTGGCAATGACATCATATTGTATTACCAATGGTATGTGATTGTTGCAAAATTTTTGAAATAAGTTAATAAACATAAAATTTATGTTTTATGAAAGGAATATTTAACAATGATCCAATACCACTCTGAAGGACTTATGAAGAAAAATGGTATCCATTCCTACAGGAAGAACTATTGGTATCTGAATACAGATTGAAGCAGACTTATTTTTTAACCTTTTTCTTGAGCTTTTTTTGTCTATGCTTCCTTTCACAATGATTTTAGGAATATATTTTGTATGTCTACACATATATAACTTATACCTAATTGCTTGCCTTTTCAATGAATGTGGGAGAGTGAGAAGGAGGAAGGGAGAGAATTTGGAACTCAAAGTTTTGAAAACTAATGTTAAAAACTTTTTACATGTAACTGGGGAAAAAGAAAACATTAAAGAAAAACTTAAAAAAGGAAAAGGGAAACAAAAGACTTGCAAAAAAAGACAAAGGAATATTTAGATGTGAGCTACCAATCCCAGAGGATAGAGAGAGGATTCCCACAACTGTGATTCTTTCTTCCAAAGACGCATAGTGTTAGATCTGGAAGGTGACAAAGAACAGAACTCTGGAGCTAGGAGGAACTGCCACCACGGCCACCATCATCATCATAGCTAATATTATTTAGTGCTTCCTATGTGCCCAGCACTATGCTAACATAATTTAGTATTAAATTATTAAAATAATTTACAATTATTATCTCAATTGGTCATCACAACAACCCTGAGAAGTAGGGGTTATTATTATTCACACTTTACAGATAAAGAAACTGAGGCAAAAAGGTTAAAGACAGTGGCTGAGGCTAGAGTTGAACTCAGGCCAGTTTTCCCAGCATTCCAACCATTGTACAACCTAGCTACATCCTTGATACTTTAGCTTATAGGACATTAAACTACAGAACGTTACAATTGGAAGAAAAAGATCTTGTAGAGTAGAACATCAGCAGTTGAAGGAAACCTGGAACAAATAATGTTGGAACCCAGAATGTTAGATTAGAACAGATCATTCCAGCTCTAAAGCTATGATCCTATGAAGAGAGAATGTCTGAGTAGGAAGGTTGTAAGACTAGAGCATGAAAAAGCTTAGAACATTAAAGGAAATTTTAAATGGTTTAGAAGATTTAAAACATTTAGAAATGTTTAAAACACAGAACGTTGGAAGGATTCTTAGGACAAAGCATGTCCAGAATGGGAGGGAAGAACCTTAGCACAAAAACAATGTTGAGAACACAGAATGGTGAAGATAGAAGAGATCCTAGAAAGCAGAACATCAGAGCTAGAAGGGACCATCAGATATACAATAACAGAGGTAGAAATATCTTTGAAGATCATCTAGTTGGGGGAAACTGAGGTTAAGAGAGGAACATTCCCAAGATCTTCACCTCATTCCCACTTAATGAAGGCTGGGTGTCCAGCCCTCTCCTAAGCTGTTTTTGGCAGCTCTTCTTGGTATTGTTATGCTGGCTTCTCAGCCTGCTTACCTTGCTAACGGCCAGGATCCCATTCTCAGATTTTCTCCTAAGGCACTGAACCATGGAGGAAGAATTGTGTCTCTCACAAGCAGACAGAAAGGCAATAATCTACAAAGAGGCACCCACAGAGAGTTAATATTCTCATAGAGGAACCCTTGGCCTGTATCACAATAGAAGAATCCTTTCATACTCATCAGTAAGCTAGCAAAGGATTGTTTCTATTGATGATGACACAGTAATGGTGAAAAGGAGACCGAGTTGGGATCTGTCTGACCGTCTAAGGGGATGAGTCTCCCAATCATGACCTGCTATCTGCAGGGCTCAGTGCCAGCCAATGGGGATGGGGATGGGCAGGGGCAGGTTTCAAAGATATAGTCGCTGCTCCCAAAGAGTTTTTCATTTACTCGGAGGAAAGACCTAAGTATCTGTAAGGGATGTACTATATAATCTGGTATATTGAAAGAGCCCTGACATTGGTTCAGAGACCTCAGTTCTGGTCCCAGCTCAGTCACCTGCTCAATGTATGACTTTGGACAAGTCACACAATGACAGAACCACAGAGGTAGAAGGGATCTGACAGATCATTCCATCTAACCTGTACCTGGGCCCCCTTGAGGAGCTCTTCCTGCTGTTCTAGGGGTGTCAGAAAAGAGAATTTGAAACTAGACAGGACTTTACTACTCATCTAATTAAACCCGCTTTTACAAAGGAAGAAACTGAGGCCCAAAAAAGGGGAAATCCTTATCTAAAATTGCTGGCAGAATAAGAAGCAGAACCAGGAATTAAATCCAGGGCATGGAATTCTACTATAAAATCAATCCCACCTTCTGTTTGCCTCAGTTTCCTCCCCTGTAAAATGAGGGGGCTGGTCTAGATGAGTCTAAGATAACTTTCAGTTTGAACATTCTTTAGGATCCCAGTGTGCCTTCTTATAGCCCTGCCAGCTGGAAGGTTAATGGGACATTGGACCATGGGGTTGGGAGGCCAATAAGCATAAGGAAGGATAAGAGAAATTGTAAAGACCAACAACAGTAAACTTACTTTTCTAATTGTTTCTGCTTTGGTAGAAACAGCACCAGGAATGATGGCCACACCACTCTCCATGATTGCTCTGTGGAACAAGCCTTTGGACATGGGAGACAGAATCTGGGGAAGCAAAGCACAGCAGAGGGGAAGAGGAAGCAGTCATGGGGTGGCCCAGACACTCCTGGCTTAGCAGAGAGAGGAGACTGTGTGGAAACCAGGACTGTTACTTACCCTGCCACACCCCTAGGTTAACTCTATAGGACAGTCCCAAACAGGAGTCTCTCTAGGGAACCCTGGTCCTTGGGGCCTTTGGCACAGCCAGGCTTATAACACATTTAGACAGAAAAGAGGGCTAAGGAGCCTTGGCCATGGTCCTGGAGTGTCTGGGTGGTTCGGGAACAGGGTATGATAAGATGCCTGTGCTCTGTAACCCAGCACTGCTGTTCTAATGCCCTGCCTCCTCATAGGGTCACATTGTTTACTGATTATGAGAAAGCCCAGGGTTTTTCTTAAGATCAAATGATTTCAAATCCGACAATTTTCCCCAATATATCATGGGAATTTGCCACTTTCCCATCAGCTATTTTCATTATTCTTTCACTGCCCTATCTATCCATAGCCTGGAGGCTATGTCAGTGGTGTGCAAACTCCTGGGGAGGAGGGCTGCCAAGTCAGAAGATCTTTGCCTCAGAGTCCCCCGATGGATTTTATGTCTCTCATATGAGGACCAGCCATGCTAAGCTCTCAGGGCTCATCAGCAGAGTGGAGAGAGCAGATCTGCAGCCACAGCTAATCACAAAAGCCACCTGGGAAGGCACAGAGAGACCCTGAGCAGCCTTGGGAGGAGGAGCACCTCAGTGGTGAAATTGGGGATCCTTTGGGCCTTGAATTATTTCATCAATACCCTGTACATTTCTTTTGCTCTTATTCAAAGTTGTTAGTAACCTTAAAAAAAAGGATGACTCATCTTTTATCCCCAATAAAGTAAGAGGAAGAAGAACTTAGAAAACCAGTTGGACCTAGGGCAGAGGAGTAAAGGGACATCTCCAAATGAAAGGCAAGGGCAGGTGCCAGCCTTAGAGAGAAAAGTCAGCAGCCCCAGTGGTTCTGAGAGGAGGGAGAAGAAGAGAAGTCGAAGGAAAACTGTGTCTGTGAGACTAGTTTTGGCTAGAAAAGGTGTCCTTCAGGCTGGGGTCATGCCTTTACCACCTACATGTGAGGAAACACTAATTCCTCCAGCAGACTCGCCAAATATGGTCACACAGTCGGGATCTCCTCCAAAGTGGGCAATGTTCTTCTGGACCCACTTCAGGGCAGCCACCTGATCCAGGTAGCCCCAGTTGCCAGGTGCATGCTCATCCCCAGTGCTGAAAGACAGATATTAAACAAGGTTGGAGAAGTCTGAAAAACACCAAGTTCATATGAATATGAAATTTAAAGATATCTCAACATATGGATAATGCAGTGGATAGACTGCTGGACCTAGACCTTGCAAGACCAGTGTTCATCTAACGAACTGTGTGACCATGGGTTAGTCACATTGACCTCTGCCTCAGTTATCTCATCTGTGAAATGGGGATAATAATGGCATGTATCTCTCAGAGTTGTTGCAGGAAGAAAATGAGACATTATTTATAAAGCGCTTTGTAAACCTTAAAGGACCATACAAATGCTAGCTGGTGTTGTTCTTGTTTTACAGATATAAGCTGATGAGACAGATCTTGAATGCCCCCACCTGAAGGATACCACTGCGGGCCTCCTTATTGTCTCACTGTGCCTTCCAGAGGGAGCCTCCTCCAGGCTGCTTTCTTCCCTTCCAGTTTACTCCCAGATCTCTTCCACCTCCCTACCACCTCCCTTTCCCCTGCTCTCCTTTCCCCCTTCTTTTATTAGCTCTCCTTTCTGTTTTCTCTTCCTGTATTAGAATGTCAAGACAAGAAAGATTTACTGAACACCTACTATGTGCCAGGCACTATACCAAGCTCTGGGCATACAAAGAAAGGTAAGCATAGCCCCTGCCCTCAAGGAGTTTACAGTTTAATGAAGGAGACAGCATACAAACAGCAGTGCCCAAACCAGAATTGTACAGGATAGATTGGGGATGATTCCAGAGGGAAGAGGCTGGCAGTAAGAGAGACAAGGAGAGGGGCGGCTAGGTGGCGCAGTGAATAGAGCGCCGGCCCTGCAGTCAGAAGGACCTGAGTTCGGAGCTGGCCTCAGACACTTAATCCACACAAACAAAAACCTAGTCGTGTAACCTTGGGCAAGTTACTTAACCCCAATTGCTTTAAAAAAAAAAGAGAGAGAGAGAGACAAGGAGAAGCTTCTTGCAGAAGGTGGGATTAGCACCTAGTCTTGAAGGAAGCCACAAGGAGGAGGGGTGAAAATGAACAGATTCCATTGAATATTCTATTCAAGGATGAGGAAGGAGGCAGAGAATGGGGAGGAACCTGAGTAGACTGGAGAGGCGGGAGGAGGCCAGGCTCCTCTCCAGGAACTCTGCAATCCAGCAACATGGGCCTCCTTGTTGTCCCCACACACAACTCTCTACTTCCCAAGCCTGACTTTCACTGGCTATCCCCAAGACTGGACTTCTTTGAAGGAATGTGACACAGCTCTAATCCAACTGTTTTTAAGAGATTTCACTTTTATTCCTCCCCTCCCCTAACACAGCTGTCACTGCTAGAACCTTCTAGAGCAAGGAGATCCGTTTGAGACATTATAGGAAATTGATACTGGGGAAGCTAGGAGAAGCATGAGCTTTATCACTATGTAGTACACCAAGTAGGCAAAAATGAAAGACACACACACACACACACACACACACACACACACACACACACGATATAACAACCTGCACTGACGATCAAAAATTCAGGGCACTCATGAGGGAGACTACTACAGTAGCAAGATCTCACTGGGAGTACACACTCAGAGTGGGGTCTGAGGAGGTCAGTCTTACCCCTTGAAGGGAGGTTTGTTTGGTTGGGACAGACAATCAGCATGGCATGTGAGTGAATTGTAATCAGACCCAGATGTGTGTTTGGGGGGGGGGGGAATTCCCCAGGATCCCTTATTGCTGCAGGAATCACAGACTCCAAGAGTGGGTGCCAGCACACAGACATGCAGTCTACTGGGAGTCCATTCAGGAACTGAGGTTAATCACAGGATCACAGCAAGTCAGGGCACATGAAAGTACTGGCTGTCTGCTGTTTCTTTAATGTCTTATGGCCCTTAGGACCACTTCCCTGTGATTCCATATTAGAGTCTTATCACTTATAATGACAACATGACACAATGTATTTCAAAAATCACAATTCTCACGCCTTCCCTCAAAGATTACTTCTTCTTTACATTGAATATATTTTGTTATCTAAATGGCTATTTATAATGTTGTCTCCCATTAGAACTGAACTCCCTGAGAGTAGGAATTTATTTTCTTTTGTGATTGACATATAATAAGTGCTTTAAAAATGCTTATTAACTGATTGATTGACTGGAGAAGAAGGTGATTGTCTGACCTGTGCCCTAGGAAGATCAGTGACAGCTGAGTGGAGGATGAACAGAGTAGGGAGAGAAGAGGCAAAGAGGCCCACCAAGCAGGCATTGTTAGTCCAAGCATAAGGTGGTGAGAGTTTACACTAGAGGGGTGGTGGTGTCAGAGGGGAGAAGTGGGTGTATATGAAAGATGTAGCAAGGGTAGAATCAATGAGACTCAACAACAGATTGGATGTAGGGGAAATTGAGTGATTGGTGGACCGTGACCCCTAGATCACAAGCCCAGGTGACTTGGAAGATGATGGTGCCTTTAACAAATAATAGGGACATTATGAAGAGGAGAAAGTTTGATGGAAAGGACAAAGAGTTCAGTTTCGGGAATGTTGAGTTTATAATGTATATTGGACATAACTTTTGAGGTAATTGAAGATGGGATACTTTAGGTCTGGTCTGGAGATAGGAAACCAGACATGAGAGAGAGAATACAGTAAGAGAGAAAAAATCTAACTGTTTAGTCATAAAAGGGAGAAGATATGAGATGACAGCTAATGTCGAGAGATAGATGGATAGATGGATGGATGGATGGATGGATGGATGGATGGATGGATGGATGGATGGATCCATTAAGTTTTTTTTCTTTTATTCAATAAATTAACCCATTTATTTGGACTATGGGCTACAGACATTTGATAAGATTTTACTGGTCTTTCAATTCCTTCAGTCTTCTGATGGCAGATTTGACTGTGACTGCAGAGGTGGTATTGTAGGTCCATGCACCACCAGCTACTGTTTTCATACAGGATCCACAGTGCCAGATACCCACAGCCCATCTCTTCATTTTGGTCTTGCCACAGAAGGAGCAGGTATACTTGGCATGCTGGCTAATTTCAATTTTCTTCACCATTTTTCTGAGGGATGCACCATAACGTGTTCCATATTTACCAACAATTCCGACCTTCTTGGTACGTTTAGCCATGTTAGCGGCGTACTGGCTGGAGCTTGGAGAGGCCCATTAAGTTTTTTTGAGGGCAGAAGAGAAACATGGACAAGTATACAGGTAGTAAGTAATCAGCTAGGAGGGGGGAAGAGAGAAGAAAGGGGGAAAGAGATATCAAAGAAGATTGTAAGTGAGAATGATAGAAAGGGCAATCTTCTAGAGAAAATGGGATGAAATTAGATCATTTGTATGTATAGAAAGCTTACGCTTAGTGAAGAAAATGTCTGCTTCCTCACCTAAAACAGAGGGAAAGGAGGACATAGTAACAGAAGGCATGTGATCAATGTGAGATGAGGAGGGCATATGAGGGAGCTCAGTCGATGATCTCATTTTTTTTCTCAGGAAAATATACAACAAGGTTCGGAGTTGAGATGGTGAGGAGAGGAGTCATGGAATGCAAAGGTTTAGAAAAGCCATTGTGATGAGTGAAATAGTGAATTGACTGTTGAGGTGCAAAAAGAATACCTTGCCACAGTGAGGATGCAGTTAAGATTATATAACATTAATCTGTATGGACCCAGGCAACACAGTTTCATGACTTTCTCTAGCTTCATTCAGCAGCATGCAAAGAAGAGCAAAATGAGTGGATGATGGGAGTAATGCAAGGCCAAAGTTTGGCAGGGAATGATTTGTCACAGGATAAAGAGTCAGTGTAGAGATGAAGTGCTTCACCAAGGGGATAAGATGGAGAAGGGAAAAGAGTATAATCAGGTAGGAATGATGGCCTGGGAAAGAACTGAGGGGTGGAGGGGTTAAAGGTCAAGGTGCAGGTGAAGAACAGGGTTTGGGGTTACCAGGCAGAGAGTCTAATAGGATGATAAGAGATTATAATTACACAAAGGAATTTCGGAGTTAATGAGCATAGAAGTGGAACACTCATACTGGAGGGTAAAATCAAGGGTGTTCCCATCTCTGTATATATCCACCCAATGACCTATCTATCTATCTAGAATTTGAGGCCAAGGGAGAAGTAAATTTATTGGTCGTGAAAAGTTGGACTATAATTTAAAATTGGGGTCCTCTGGCAACATATCTAGTGCTTTTTCTACAATATCATGATTAACTTGTGGAGAAGGCAAGGGGAGGCAAGAGATATGTTGTCTAATCAGAAATTTATATTTATTATCATTCAACAGATAATTCATCAGGTAAAAATGCTTGTACTCACATATTACTGGGGTCAAATCTCACCTGAAGAAGCCAAGGATGCCCAACCTGTACTGGATGTTGACAACTATCACATTCTGGGAGGCAGAGAGTATAGAACCATCATACATGGAAGCACTGCCAAAAACAAAAGCTCCACCATGGATCCAGACCATCACCTAAAGAAAACAGACATGGTTTTCCTTACAGGAACAAATCCCACCAAGTATGACCTGGTCACTCCCTTACTCAACAGGAAAATACCATATCCTGTTATTTCATGACCCTTGATAAAGTAGCTTTAAATGTGAGTGAATTCGCTTAGCAAGATACTGTATATCAAGAGTTGACAGAATATACATCAGAGCTCCTCTCAGGTAAGAGCCTACTTGTCTAGACTCAGAGGCAGATCAGAACGTCCTTGGAATCTTCCTGGCAGAATCAGCTCCCTGAGGACCTCTTGCTGCCAGTCACACTAAGAGCAAAACAACCTTGCCAAAAGGATACACTGAGAAAGCCAGAGCATGGACTATGGGGAGGGCAAATTTAGCTGTGAGTACCTGGGTGCATGGAGACTACAGGGAATCCTGCACACAAGCAGACTTGCCCTGGACCTCCTTCACTTGTGTGATGCTCCTGGTGGGTATGACTATGTACCTGGAATACAGTCTCAGGCAGGATCATTGGATCATAGGTTTTAGAGCTGAAAGGGATTTTAGAGACTGCCTAGTGGAACACCCCCCTTTGATAGATGAGGAAACAAAGACCCAGAGAAGTTAAGAAGGAATAAAGAGGCAGGTTCCAGCCTCATAGTAGCAAACATTTTCTAACAATGTGGGCTGTTACCCAAGAGTAGAGAGGATTGCCTTGAGAAGTAGTGAGCTTCTTGACCAGGTCAACGTTAGGGAAGGCTGGATGATTTCTGAGAGATATTTAGAGAGAATGACTTCTCCTGTGCTGGTGGGAAGAGGTGTTCTCCAAGGTCCCACCCAGTTCTGATTCTCATCCTCAGATTCTCATCCCCTGTTATGGAAATTACAGAGATGGGGCTTACTGGCAATCCGGCCCCCTCCTTTGCATAGTCAGGAGCATAGATATTGAGGTACAAACAGTCTTCAGAATTGTCAGTAATAAGGACATTTAATTTCATGAACTTCATTATTTTTTTTAGGAGAGCAATATCCTGCAAACACCTGGAAAACACAAGAGATGACTGATTTATTAGAATAACATAGAGATGATCATAACAATAACTGAGTACTTTAATGTTTTCCAAGCACTTTACAGACATAATCTCATTTGACCTTCACAATATCCTTGAGAGGTCAGTGCTGTTATTATCACTATTTTACAGATAAGGAAACTGAGGCAGTGGCTTGCCAACATTTCACAACTTCTTATACAGTCTTTTTTCTTGTTCATTATATATTGAAATGTTTGGGTTTGTTAATTATTGTTAAGTTGGAAACAAAGAATTTTTTTAATTTAAAAAAAGCTTGGAAACAAAATAGATATTACAGATAGGCAAATAGCTGAACAAATCACAGTGTGTGAATGTTATGGAATGTGGTTGCATTGTAAGAGGATGAATGTGAAGAAATCAGAAAACCTGCTGCAGAAAGCTGAAAATCAATATAGATCAGCACAGACCATGACTAGAAGCATTTTACCAAGAGCAGCACTGCTGACCAATGTGTCAGTTGGATTTTCTTTGTTCCAGAGGAGCATTAGGTTAGAGAGGAAAAGGCAGGCTGGGGTATAGAATGAGCAATAAGTGTGGTCTTCAAATCGAAAGGCATCAAACTGCCAAAAAAAAAAAAAAACCCCAAGGAATCAAATTCAATGACCTGCTTTCTGAGCATATGCTATGAGTTCTGGCTTTTTTATTTTTATTTTTATTTTTTTTTTTAAAGCAATTGGGGTTAAGTAACTTGCTCAAGGTTACACGGCTAGTCATTATTTATGCGTGGGTGCTCATTTTCTGAGGCCGGATCTGATCTCGGGTCATCCCAACTCCGAGGCCGGCGCTCTTACTCACTGCGCCACCTAGCCGCCCCTTTCGGGCAATTGGGGTTAAGTAACTTGCCCAAGGTTACACGGCTAGGTTTTTTTTTTTGTGCGGATTAAGTGTCGGAGGCCGGCTCCGAACTCAGGTCCTTCTGATTCCAGGGCCGGTGCTCTATTCACTGCGCCACCTAGCCGCCCCCGAGTTCTGGCTTTTTTATTCACCAACTTTGTGACCTTGGTTGAGTCACTTAATCTCCATAGTTGTTCAGTTGTATCTGACTCTTCATGACCCTTTATGGGGTTTTTTGGCAGAGATACTGGAGCAGTTTGCCATTTCCTTCTTCATTTTATAGATGAGGAAACTGAGGGCAAACAGGGTTAAGTGACTTACTTAGCTAGTAAGTGTCTGAGACCAAATCTGAACTTAGGACTTTCTGACTTCAGGAAGAGTATTCTATCCATTGAGCCACCTAGCTGCCTCTACTCTCTCTTAGAATTTGTTTTTCTGTCTGTAGCCCTATGCATTCTATCTCATAGTAATTTTGCTGAAGTCTGCTATTCTATAAAGTCCAAATAAACATAAAGCATTATCATTAAGAAATTATTTGAGACCTCACAGTCCAGAGGGAAGGAACATTCATTCCACCAACAAATATTTAACAAATATCTACTATGTGCAGAGCACACAGACACAAAATTTTGGTAAGACATGATGGTGCCCTGTGCTCATCGGGTAAGAAAAGGAGAGAGGCAGGTGCTTACATGGGTGGATAAGAAGTTGCATTTCTCACATTGCTCCATGAATCTGGTGGTTGTGGAGGAGAAAACCTCAGGGCCCCCACAGGGGGTTTGGCAAAGGGGATTCCCAGGAAAACATTGATGTCTTTGTCAATCCCCTTGATACTGATGTGAGTCCCTTGGATTTGTCCATTTTCAGTGGTTCTGATGAGGTCATCTGCATGATGCCCTGTGAACAAAGGGGAAAGAAATTCTCAGGGACAAATGGCTGAAGTGATGTCCACATGTCTCCTCTACATTCTCCCACCACCACCATTTTTTCGTGAGATGGGAATGCAAACTTCCCTTTATTTCTGCCATGATTTTTTTCATTTCCCTTAAAAATATCTCCAGCAATGGGGAACTTATTCCAGAGAAGGGCATTTGCACTTTTAGGCAGCTCTGGCATTGATTCAGGAGCTGTCCAACTTTGGGGATCTAAAGTCTCAAGATCAAAGCAACTGCCCCCCAACAATCCCACCCCCAGTCCAGCTTAGGAAAACACAGAGCTAAAAGTTGGTGCCATACAGTTTATCAGTATGATCCAATTGAACAAAGACTCAATGGACACCTACTATGGGTAATGCCCTCAGCTCTGAATTGAGGATAAAAGGGCCGGAATTTACATTCTCCTAGAGAACAATGGTTTGTGCACCAATAACTAGGAATACAACGGAGAGGTATAAAAGGAAAGTTCCTGATGAGGAGTTAGGAAAAGAAATGAGGAAGGTCAGGAAAACCTCTGCATCAAGTGTCAGTGCCCAAGCTGGGTCTTTAATGAAGAGTCTTCAACTGAACTAGACTGGTAGAAGTACTGTCTGGGCATGAGAAAGATAATAGACAAAGAAAGGAGGCAGATAAGGGCAGGACAAGAAAGGCAGGTGGAAAGTAGTTACATTGGGCTACAGTATGTATCGGGAAGACTCATCTTCCTGAGTTCCAATCCAGGCTCAGACACTTACTGTGTGACCCTGGGCAAATCACTTCACCTGTTTGCCCTCAGTTTCCTCATCTGTCAAATGAGCTTCAGAAGGAAATGACGAACAAACTCCATTTCTTTGTCAAGGAAACCCCAAATGGGATGACCAAGAGCCAGACATGATTGAAAAACAACTGAACAGGGGGGTGGAGTCAAGATGGCGGAGTAGGACTTCGGTGGGGCTCTGGCTCTCATCTCCTCCAATTCATGTAAAAGGTGACTCTGAATAAACTTTGAAGCTACAGAACCCAAAAAATGACACAGAGAAGCTAATTTCCCGCTGAGAACAGCCCAGCAGGCCTGTAGGAATTGCCAGCACAGTGCTCTGGGAGCTGACCCTCTAATGGAAATGCAAATTTAAAGATCTTCCCTGCCCCTAGGCCCTTTGATGGGCTTTAGAGATTCTGAGAACCTTCCTTGATTTGAAAATATACTCTGCCCCCTAATAAGCTGAATGTGGTCACATGGAGCCTGTGGCAGGAGACTTGGTTTTCAGGAATGACCACACCTTGATGCTGTGTGATTGGGCAGTGGGTCAAGAAGGGGATTACATTCTCTGACCCAGGAGAAGGCTATATTAATTCCTGATGTTTGGCTTTGCTTTGGGGCTCACTTTGAGAAGTGTTGTGTGATTTAACCAGATGAGACTCTGGGCAGCTGTTGAGAGCCCCCCGGCTTTGAAAACCCAGATGTCGATGCTTCCCTCTCTGGTAACTGTGATTTGGTATGGGTGTAATGGTTAGACAGTTTGGAAGCCTGTCTGCTTGATCAGCTTCTCTGTCTTGTAACTTCTGCCTGTATACTCTAAAGTTCAAGGTGCTGACCTTTTCCCCCTGAACTAGGTAAGCAATATATATTTGATTGATTAAAGTAAGCTTGTTATCCCATTTTGAGTTGCTTTCCTTTAGAAAAGCAGATCCAAGAACCTGTGTTGGCAGCTACCCTGGGGGTGTTGGGGTGCTTGCTGCTACAGACCCCAGCTCCCCTAACCAGCCAGAGGTTTTAGCCCCAGGGCAGGCCTGACCATACACCAGCTGGAGGGACTCCAGAACACCAGCAGCTGTGGCCATTTCCAGAATTATCAGCACATAGATGTAAGGACAAAGTGAGAGGTCAGTGCAGTGTGGACTTGGGAATCCAGTAATTGGGAGTGCATCGGCCTTTTCCCCCAGGGCGAAAAACTTCTGAGGAGCCTCAGCAAAGCAACATGGCAGCTTCAGCTCCTGGCCTGCAGAGCGTAGAGGGACCAAGCAACCAGTCTAAGGGATAATCATGCTTGCTTTAACCTTCTTGGATCTGGATTGAGATCTAGGGTGGAGGTCCTGGGGTATATGATCAACTTGCCAGAGCGTGTGGAGGCTTCAGAGACAGCACCCAACTAATACCTTTGGCAGCTGAGAAAATCTCAGTGTTTGAGATGGAAGCTCCCCTCTCTGATGGCAGAGTCCTACTGTGGCAAAAAGCTCAAAAGTCAAGTAATTGAATGGCAACATGACCAGGCAAAGGAAGCAAAACAAACAGAAAAATCCAACATTAGACTCCTATTTTGGGGACAAAAAGGATCAAAGAATGGAACAGGAGAAAGACAGTAAAGTCAGTACTCTTACACCAAAAGCTTTAAATGAAAATATGAGCTGTTTACAGGCCATAGAGGACCTTAAGAAGCAGATATGAGAAGTGGAGGAAAAATTGGGAAGAGAAATGAGAACAATGCAAGAAAATTATGAAATGAGAGTCAACAGCCTGACTGAGGAAAATAACACCTTAAAAAATTACTAACTCAGGGGCGGCTAGGTGGCGCAGTGAGTAGAGCATCAGCCCTGGAGTCAGAAGGACTTGAGTTCGGATCCGGCCTCAGACACTTAATGCACACACAAACAAAAACCTAGCGTGTGACATTGGGCAAGTTACTTAATCCCAATTGCCCTCCAAAAAGCAAAAAAAAAAAAAAAATGACTAACTCAAATGGCAAAAGAGGCTCAAAAAGGCAATGAGGAGAAGAATGCCTTAAAAAGCCAAATTTGCCAGATGGAAAAAGAATCTCAAAAGCTCACTGAGGAGAATAATTCCTTCAGAATTAGATTGGAGCAAATGGAAGGTAGTGATTTTATGAGAAATCAAGATGCTGTTAAACAGGTCCAAACAAGTGAAAGAATAGGAGGCAATGTGAAATATCTCATTGGAAAAACCACTGACCTGGAAAATAGATCCAGGAGAGATAATTTAAAAATTATTGGACTACCTGAAAGCCATGATCAAAGAAAGAGCCTAGAGGTCATCCTCCAAGAAGTTCTCAGGGAAAACTGTCCTGATGTTTTAGAACCAGAGAGCAAAATAGAGGTTGAAAGAATCTACCAATCACCTCCTGAAAAAGATCCCAAAAAGAAAACTCCTAGGAATATTATAGACAGGTTCCAAAATTCCCAGATCAAGGAGAGAATATTATAAGCAGCCAGGAAGAAACAATTTGAATATTGTGGAAACACAATCAGGATATCACGGGATCTGGCAGCTTCTACACAAAGGGATTGAAGAGGTTGGAATATGATATTCTGAAGGTCAAGGGAGCTGGGATTAAAACCAAGAATCACCTACCCAGCAAAACTGAGTATCATGTTTCAGGGGGAAATATGGTCATTCAGTAGAATAAAGGATTTTCAAGTATTCTTGATGAAAAAACCAGAGTGGAATAGAAAATTTGACATTCAGATACAAGAAGCAAGAGAAGCATGAGAAGGTAAACAGGGAAAAGAAATCATAAGGAACTTATCAAAGTTGAATTATTATTAATTTTATTAATAATGATGAATTATTATTAATTCCTACATGAAAAAATAATTATTATTAATCATTATTAATTCCTACATGGAAAAAACAATGATTGTAACTGATGAAACTTTTCTCAGCTGAAAATATTTGAATGGAATAGAAATATATATATTTAATATAATATAGACATATTAAATGTTAGATATAAACATATAATATATATATTTATATGTCTATATCAGAGGGTATATGGGTGTATGAATACATATGTAAATGTGTGTGTATATATATATATATATATATATATATATATATATATATGTTTACAGGTATGCATAGATAGAGGGCACAGGACCAATATAATAGGAAGAGATGATACTTAAAAGGTAAGAAAGAAATACAATGAGAGGAAATGGGGAGATACAGAATGGGGTATGCTATCTCATATAGAAGAGGCAAGGGGAAATGGTTACAATGGAGGGGAAGAACAGGAAGGCAAAAGGGAATGGGTCAACCTTATTCTCATTGAATTTGGCTCAGGGAGGGAATGACAGACATGCTAAATGGAATGTCTCACCCTACAGGAGAGTAGGGGGGAAGGGGATGAGGGGGAAGATGATGGAAGGGAGGTCAGGCTAGGGGGGAGGGAAGTTGGAAGCACCCACTTTTGAAAAGAAACAGGATCAAAGTAGAGAATAGAACATGTAGGAGGTGGGATAGGGGATAGGGAAATATAGTCAGTATTATAATATATCTACTATGGTAATGTTTTGCATAGCTACACATGTACAACCTATACTGAATTGCTTATCTTCCCAGTAAGGGTGGTATTAGGGAAGACATGGGAGAGAGCAGATTGGAGGAGGGGATTTTGGTGGGACCACTATTTTGGGGTGGTGGGTAGGGAGAAAATGGGGAGAAAATTTGTAATTCAAAATCTGGCAGAAATGAATGATGTAAATCAGAGGTGAATAAAGCATTTGAAAAAAATAAAAGAAAAAATGAGATGTTAAAAGAAAAAGAAAAACAACTGAACAACAACACAAATGTGAATGGAGTAGTAGGTGATAAGGCTGGATGCACAGAGCACTGGATTTGGGCTCAGAGGCTAGGGGTTCAAATCACAGCCCTCCCATTTACTGCCTGTGTGAACTTGTTATAATTTCTTTCCCGTCCCTAAGCCTGTTTCTTCTCTTCCATTAAATGGGAAAAGAGAATTGTGTTTAATGGTCCTTAAGATTCCTCCCAGCTCCCCATCCTAGACTCCAACAGCTAGGGGCTGCTCAAGTGTCAGGGCACATGGCCACACTATGCTTGAGTTAGAAGGTCAAGAGGGGTGGCTAGGTGGTGTAGTGAATAGAGCACCAGCCCTGGAGTCAGGAGGACCTAAGCTCAAATCCGGCCCTGGACACTTAACACAAAAAACTAGCCATGTGACCATGGGCAAGTCACTTAACCCCAATTGCCCTACCTTCCCCCCTCCAAAAAGCAAAAACAAAAACAGAAACAAAAAAAAAGGACAAGGGTCAGGTTTGCTTCTGAAAGATTAGCACTCCCCTTCTATCAAAGGAGATCACAGTCGAGTCCAACCAATATAAAATGCATGGGAGTGACTTCAATATACATCAGGTGGGCTTTAGTTTCTCATCTATAATAGTAGTGGTTTGGGAAGTTGAAAATAAAGAAATAATCCAAAGCTTCCAGCTTCTGGGTTAAGAACTTATTATTTAACAAAAACTGTTGGAAAAACTGGAAAAGAATATTGCAGAAACTAAACCTAGACCAACATCTCACACCATATGCCAAGCTTGCATCACAATGAATACATGATTTAGACATAAAGGGTGATACCAAATTGAGAGAGCAAGGAAGAGCTTATCTGTCAGATCTATGGAGACAGGAACAACTTATAAACAAACAAGAGATAGAGAACATTACAAAATGCAAAATGGATTGTTTGGATTACATTAAATTAAAAAGATTTTGTACGCAAAAAAGAAAACCAACACAACGAAGATTACAAAAAAAACGGGAAGCAATTTTCATAGTGTTTCTGATAAAGGCCTAATTTCTCAAATACATAGAGAACTGAGTCAAATTTGTAAGAACACAAGTCATTCCCCATTTGGTAAATGGTCAAAGGATATAACAGATACTTTTCAGATGAAGAAAATGAAGTTATCTACATTCATGTGAAAAAAATGCTTTGAACCACTATTGATTGGACAAACGCAAATTAACATAACTCTGAGGTACCACTTCATACCTATCAGACTGGCTAATATGACAGAAAAGGAAAATGTTGGAGAAGATGTGGGGAAATTGGAATACTAATGCACTCTTGGTGGAGTTGTGAATTGATCCTACCATTCTGGAGAGCAATTTGGAACTATGTCCAAAAAGTAATCAAACTATTCATACACTGTGATCCAGCAATACTAGGCTGTATCACAAAAAGATCATAAAAGGGGAAAAAGTACCCACATGTACAAAAATGTTTATAGTAGCTCTTTTTGTGGTGGCAAGGAATTGGAACTTAAGAGGATGCCCATCATTTGGGGAATGACTGAACTAGTTGTAGTATATGAATGTAATAGAACACCATTGCGCTGAAATCATGAGCAGGCAGCTTTCAAAAAAACCTGGAAATATTTAGACCAACTGATGCTGAGTGAAGTGAATGGAACCAGGAAAATATTGTACATAGTAACAGCAATACTGTGTGATGATTAACTATGAATGACTTGGGTCTTTTCAATAATACGATGATCCAAGATAATTCCAAAAGACTCATGATGAAAAGTGCTATCTATATCCAGAAAAAGAATTATGGAGGGTAAACGCAGATCATATCATATTATTTTCACCTTTTTTGTGACTATTCCCTTTTGTTCTGTTTCTTCTTTCACAACATGACTAATGTAAAACTATGTTTACATGATTGTACATGTATATAACCTTATCAGATTCCTTGCCACCTGGGGAAGTTGGGAAAGGAAGAAGGAGGGGAGAAAATTTTTGAAACTCAAAATCTTATAAAAAAATGAATGTTGAAAAATTTCTTTACATGTAATCAGAAAAAAATTAAATACTATTTACCAAAAAGAAACAAAGAGAAAACAAAGAAATAAGCTATGCCACCTTTTCTCATGTAAATGCTGCAGTTCTATTTCCAGTCTGTAAAAATATCTTCCCCCCAATCCTCACTCTTAATCTACTTCCTTGAAAATGATTCCACTTTCCCTCTCTCCACACCATCCACCAGCAGCTGATAGAAGATCTGGACATAACACTCACAGAGAGGGCATCAATTTCTCAGAAGCAAATCTAGTTTGGCCCCCTGAAATAAAACTAACAATAATCCATCATCCACCCAATTAGAATCTCTCTTGTTAGAAAAAAAAAAAACAGTGCACAAGTCCCATATATCCTATGGGAAAATTAAAGGACCCCTCCCACATCTCCCCAGAAATCATCCCCTATCTAGGTCTGCCTGGCAGAGTTGCTTACCTGGGGCTTGAATAAGGAGACCCAGGAACCCCAAAGTCAGGATCTTGAGCATCAGGAAAGTCTCCCACATCTTTCCCTTGGCACAGCCTTCTGATTATGCCTAATTAGATTCCAGGTCTATCCTTTAATACAAAAAGAACTGGATCAAAGGGCAGTCCAGGGGAACCGGGACTAAGGATTACTTAATGGACTTCCTTGTCAGAACTTGTCTTAGAAGTATTTGGAAAAAAATAAAATTAGATTGAATACCTAAAGACTAAAGACAGATCTGAACATACATCTATCCAGCAGGGATAGGCTGGTAAATGTGTAATAATAAGTTCTCTGGAAAACAAAAAACAAACAAATGTATTCATGACACACTCTTAAATTTAATCGCTATTGGTATCATTGTTCCCAACACGAAAGTCTAGACAATCAACAAAACAATCAATCCAGCCCTGAATTGCAGAATTTTCTGATTTCAGAGGGGCAAATGTGACAATGGATTCAGAAGAGCCAGTCTGAGCTGCCCCTACCACTTCAACTAAAGTGTCAATTTCTGGAGACTTCTATGAACTTTCCCCCCTTGAAGCTCTTCAGTTCCTTGGTTTTTCTTCCTGACCCCATTTGGGGTTTCCTTAGCAAAGATACTGGAGTGATTTGCCATTTCGTTCTCCAGCTCATTTTACAAATGAGGAAACTGAAGTCAACAGTGTCAAGTGACTTGCCCAGGAAGGATTTGAACAGGAAACTAAACTCTGGGAATATAAACATCAGCAGAAAGACAGCCCATGCCCTTTGGAAGCTTATATTCTGATGGAGTGAAATAACACATAAAGGATGGAGGGCAGTGGTGGGGGAAAGAAAGGAAGGTACCATTCAGAAAGCACCAGAAGAGTAAAGTATGCGGTACGAAAAGGAAATGAGGAAGAATCAACCAGTGTGTGATTTGCGGTATCCATCCTGAAAGAATTCACTAAGACCCTGTCTCCAAGTTAAATAAAAGGCATTTACTGGGGTAACCTGCCAAGCAGGCTTGCTCCCCGTGGGAGTGTCAACCTGATAGTTTGGTTAAAGGAGACAAACAGGCTAGGTGATATACATCTAAGTCATTTCTTCCCTTACAGCTAGCAGATATGTGCTGCACAGAGCCAGAACCTAAGTTCTGACTGCCTAAAACAAGAATGCCAAAGTTTTTATATGTTTCAGGCCAATGCTGGGACATCTGTGTCCATCAGATTTATGGTCTCTGTGTTTGTTTTTTTTCCATACCAGGAGAAAGAAATTTTCTTAGTTGTAAATACAGATTGACAAGACAATTGAAAAGGTAAGGTCAGTTGGAACTTACGGCTCTCAGAATGTCTGCGTTTCCCCCCACCCCCCATTATGCCCCCAAGGTAAGAGAAGTCCCACTCTCCTGTCATGAACAGGAAGATCTGGTCTTTCTAGTTACAGACACAGGAAAGGGCATTTTTAGAGGAAAGCAAAGCAGTCTGCTTGAGTAGTTCAGGCTTTGTCTCCATTCATTGAGATCCAGAAATGATATTTAATGATTATCAGGAGGCAGAGCACCAGGGCCCTTTTCCCTGTGGAAGACAGATCACTGAGTCAGGTTATGTGTCTGCTTTATATACAGTTTAACAGGATAGAAGGAGGGGGAACTACTACAGTTTAAGAAAATGGGAGGGGGGACAGGAGAGGGGGATGTCAGGTAGCTGGGCATGCTTTGGGAATGCAGATAAGCCCACTGTGGGGGCTTCACTGAATAGTCTTCTTGAGGTCAGATTGTGATCTATGAGCACTTTCTGCTGGTCACATCCTTCATCTTATTTCATATCTCACATCTTGCATCCTGCCTGCCCCATCTGCTTCAAACACTCTACCTACCTCATCAGAATGAAGACATGGTTGGCTAGGGCCTGCTCCTTAAAATGGAGGTTTGAAGGGCTCCCATCAGGCAGAACCCAGCACCTTGCCAGGCTGCCCATTCTGCTTTTGAACTGTTCTAATCTTTAGTGCATCTTTCCTGGCATCAAGCTTAATTTTGCCTCTTTGCAACATCCACCCAATCTTGTTGGTCCGGTCCTTTAGGAATCAAACAGACCAAGTCTAATCACTCTTTCCCATTGTTATCTTTCAAGTGTTAAGACCAAGGGTACTTCTACCCTCATCAAAACAATGTGATCCAAATTCTTCATGGATATGACACAAGATCTCCACAGTGATCATTCCACACCAGCCCCTGTGTGACTGCTTCTCAGGTATCTTGTAGAGGATAGGTAGAGGTGGTTCTAGATGGCTTCTCACTGTCTTTTGATTCTGAGACTCTGTTGTTCAGCCAGTCTCCACCCACTCTCCCATGGAGGACTTGGAGCTGCCAATGAGGCCCCAAGAAAACAAACAACATGACTCCAAGAACCTTCCCCAGGGAATAAGGATAAGGACAACCTCACACCACCCCCCATGCTTTATGGTTTACATAAATGAAAGAATGCTCTAAATCACTAATAATAAGAGAAATGCAAACCAAAACAACCCTGAGGTTTCATTTCACAACGAGAAAACTGAAATAAATGGCAAAACATGAGAACAGTCAATGATGAAATAGTTGTGTAAAGGTGGGCACATTAATGCATGGTTAATAGAACGGTGAATTGGGTCAAACATTCTGGGAAATGATCTGGAATTAATAGTTATATTAGCTAACAAAGTGCTTTACAAATATTTATCTCATTTGATTCTCATGAGAACCCTAGAAGATAGGTGCTGTTATTATCCCCATTTTACAAATTAGTAAACTGAGGCAAACAGAAGCTAAGCAACTTGCTCAAGGTCACAAGCTAATAAGTGACTGGGTGCTGGATTTGAGTATTGTGCCATAACACTGAGAAACAACAGCCAGTGCCATAGAAAGAGGTTTGTTCTTGAATTCAGTCAAGAAAGATCCGGGTTTATAACCCTGCTCTATCATATACTGAATATTAGCTCAGTGACTTTGGGTTGGTGGTGCAGCTCTACCATCAGCACTGTCCTAGTTCAGGTTTGATTTTGGAATGAAATGAGGCACTTGTTAGTCATTGAACATTTACAGAAGAAGGTTTACTTTGCCCTGGCACAGCAAAGACATGCAACAAGGACTCCAGGTCACTTGGATCCTCTATACTGGCCTCCCTTGTCTCCATATGAAAGCAACCTTGTCAGTAAATCATCAGATTATGGTGTCTCGGGTGGTCTAGGCACCCATCAAGTCTAAGAGGCTCAAACTCCTTGTAGCTGGGAGTTTAGATGTCCTTAATTATCAGAAAATTTAGTCAGGGAGGATGGGGCCAATCAGGTCCCAGTGATAGCTTTATTTTCTCTCAGGTAAAACCTTCCCATATAATGGGAGAAAAGAAAGAAACTGAGTCATGGAGAGGCTGGTCCTATAACGCCTTGGGTAAGTCACTTTTTATCTTAGCTTCCTCACTTGTGGAATAAGAGTGATTCTTAAGATATTCACCTCATAGGGCTATGGTAAGGAAAGTGCTTTCTGTCAAGTCCTATAGAAATGGGAGTTAGGATGACATTTTTCTACCATCAGCACCAACTTGCATGCTTCACATTCTTATGCAGGAGAGAAGGTCTAAAAAGACCTTTATACGTGCTGTCATTTGATCCTCAGAACAGCCCTGTGAGATAGATGCTGTTATTATCCCCATTTTATAGATGAAGAAACTAAGGCAAACTGGCTAAGTGACTTGCCCAAGATCACACAACTGACCCTGTAAGTGTCAGTAAGTGTCTGAGTCAGGATTCAAACTCAAGTTTTCCTAACTCCAAGTCTCATGCTGTTTTATTGGAAGTTTAGCATGGGAGAAGGAGGGCAGGGCAGAAGGGAGAGGGGATTCAAAGATAGAGTCAGAATGCCAGGGAATTCTAACATTTGTTAGCAATGTTACCTTAAGCAAGTCACTTTCCATTCAGGTCCTTAGTTTCCACACCTGTAAAATCAAGACAATAATACTTGCCCTACCCACCTCCTAGGGTTGTATGTAAAGTGTTACTTAAATGCAAACAATTATTAGTCTTTTTTGGTCTTGTTTTATTACTATGCCTAATCATCTTAAAATGCAATAGCCATAATATTAAGAGAAGCAGTAAATCAGAATGCAGAATGAGACAATGTTTCCTGGACATGGCCAATGTGGAAGTTTGCTTTGATTGACTATGCAGGTTTGCAATGAGTTCTGCTTTTCTTGTGTTCTCAATGTTGTGGTTGGAGTGGGAGAATGAAAAGATAGATCTTGGCTGGTTAAAATCAAATATATAGTGTATATGTCAATGTGTATATATGTATAAATATGTGTGTATATGTATAAATGTGTACATGCATGTACATATATATGTTTTATGTATATACACACATATACAATTGAAAACTCTGATCAACACAATGATAGACCAGTTTCTCAGATTCATGAAGAAATGTGATAGACTTGGAGCACAGACTTGAGACATGATTTTTCAGATGTGGCCAATGAGAAATTTTATTTTTCTGGACTATACATGTTTGTAATGGTGGGAGAGGGAGGAAAAGGAGAGGAGACTGATCTTTGTTTGAAAATCAAATAAAATTTTTATTAAAAGAAGCAGCACATGGGGCATCTAGGTGGCACAGTGGATGGAGTACCAGTTCTGGAGTCAGGAGGACCTGAGTTCAAATCAGACCTCAGATACCTACTAGCTGTGTGACCTTGGGCAAGTCACTTAACCCCAACTGCCAGTGACAGAGAGAGAGAGAGAGAGAGAGAGAGAGAGAGAGAGAGAGAGAGATTGAGAGCAAGAAGCAGCACAGTGTAGGTGGGGGGCCTTGGAGTCATGGTGACCTAGATTTAAGTCCTAACCCTAACATATAGACATGTCACCTAACTTCTCAGTGTAGCAGACAACTCTCTATTGCCATTGATTTACAGAAGAGCTGCTGGCAGGTCATCAGTGAAGTGACTTTGAGGAGACAGGCTGGTGGGGAGGTGGGGCACTGTCCATGGTGCTGGGCTCTAAGGGGATGCTCCCAGAGTGTTCTCAGGACCTTGCCCGTGCACCTTTTACTCCCCCAGAAGTCCAGTTGGTGAGAAGGAAGGAATTTCTCTAATATGAATAACAATAAATTTTCAGAAGGAGCCTCTCTTTGAGTGTTTGTTGGTGTAGGTCTCTTGTGACAAAGTAAATTATAACAATTTTTGTAAAAAGGAAAAAAATGCAAGCTCTGAAGACCACAGCTGTGGGGTACCTCAGACCCCAGGAAGCAAGTAGGATATGTATCACTTCTAGTCTGCAGCCCAGTCTGAAGCCTATAGAAGAGTAACTAAGGCAGGAAATCCAGACCAAAGGGGACCCTACAATTCTGCTGCTCAGAGCCAACAGAGCTTTCCAAAATACAAACAATAAAACCTTTGGGGAAACCTAGAAAGTAGTCCAGCAGAAATTGGGGTTAAACCAAAATCTCATACCATATAGCACAATAAACTCCAAATTAATGTGTGATGTAGATACAAAAGGACACATTATGAACAAATTAGGGCATCAAAAAAAGGAGATTGTATCCTGTGGGACTGCTATTCTGGGGTGGGGGGTAGGGAAAAAATGAGGAAAAAATTGTAACTCAAAATCTGGCAGAAATGAATGATGTAAACCAGAAGTTAAAAAAGCATTTGAAAAAAAATGATAAACAGTATGGTTTCAGAAAAAAGAAAAAAACTTGGGAAGACATATAAATTCATGCAAAGTGAAGTGAGCAGAATCAGGAGGACATTGTGCACAGTAAAAGCAATTTTATAATGATGAGCAACCGTGAAAGACTTAGCTACTCTATCAAGACAATGATCCAAGATATAGCCAAAAGATACATGATGAAAAAGGCTATGCACCTCCATAGAGAGAACTGATTGAATCTGAATACATATTGAAGCATACCTTTTTTAACTTAAAAAAAAAGAGAGAGATTGTGTTTGGTTTCTGTGTCTTTGGGTTTATTTAATACTATGTTGTTCAGTCATCTTTGAATTGTGTCTGATATTTCATGACCCTATTTGCAGTTTTTCTTGGCAAAGATACTGGAGTGGTTTGCTATTTCCTTCTCCAGCTCATATGAGCTGGATGAGGATGGGATGAGGAAACTGAGGTAAACTGAATTAAGTAACTTGCCCAGGGTCACACAGCTAGTAAGTGTATGAGGTCACGTTTGAACTCAGGTTCTCCTGATTCCAGGGCCAGTGCTCTATACACAATATACCTAGCTATTCAAGTTACTATGTTCATTTACTTCTGGATCTTGTTGTGGGGGGAGCTGTTTGTTTTTGGAGGGGGGAAGGCAGGGCAATTGGGGTTAAGTGACTTGCCCAAGGTCACACAGCTAGTTAGTGTGTCAAGTATCTGAGGCTGGACTTGAACTCAGATCCTCCTGACTCCAGGGCTGGTGCTTTATTCACTGTATCACGTAGCTGCCCTCTACTTCTGGATCTTGTGTACACAATCTGTTCTACTGAACAACTTTTCTACTTTTGTCTCCAGTACCAAAAATTTTGATAACTACTGCTTTGTAGTATAGTTTTTAGATCTAGCACTGCTAGGAACTTTTTCTTACCATGTATTTTCATTGTTTTCCCTCAGATTATTTATTCTCCCAGATGAACATTGTTATTTTTCCTAAGCATATATGTAATCCTTTGGTAGACTGATTAGTATGGAACTAAGTAAGTAAATTAATTTAGGAATTTTTTATATTGGCATGGCCTAACCATAAGCAATTTATGTCTTTTCAGCTCTTAAGACCTCTCTTTATATAAGAAAGCATTTTTGTAGTTGTCTTATATTTTCCATGTGGGTCTTTGGAAGTAGATTCCCAAATATTTTATACATTCTGTAGTTACTTTGAATAAAACCTCTCTTTTGATCTCTTCCACTGAGTTTGTTTGATAGTGCATAGATAAGCTAATGATTTATGTGAAGTTATTTTATACCCTGCTACTTTCCAGGTTATTATTTCAGTTAATTTTAGGTGAATCTCTAGGGTTCTCTAAATGGACCATTGAAAAATGATTTCATTTCATCTTTGTCTATACTTATTTCTTCAATTACTTTTTCTTGTTTTATTGTTAACAGGTAGCATTTCTACCACTATATCAAATGAGTAATAGATATCATTGCTAGACTCTTTTTTTTTTTAAGCAATTGGGGTTAAGTAACTTGCTCAAGGTTACACGGCTAGTCATGATTTATGCGTGGGTGCTCATTTTCTGAGGCCGGATCTGATCTCGGGTCATCCAAACTCCGAGGCCGGCACTCTTACTCACTGCACCACCTAGCCGCCCCTTTAGGGCAATTGGGGTTAAGTAACTTGCCCAAGGTGACACGACTAGGTTTTTGTTTGTGTGGATTAAGTGTCGGAGGCCGGCTCCGAACTCAGGTCCTTCTGACTGCAGGGCCGGCGCTCTATTCACTGCGCCACCTAGCCGCCCCCCATTGCTAGACTCTTGATGTTACTGGAAAAGCCTTTAGCATTTCTCCATTACATATAATACTGGCCTTTGGTTTTAGACAGATACTATTTAACATATTAAGAAAAAGTCCATGTATTGATTTTTTTAAAAACACAAATAGCTATTATAACACGTGAAAAGAGTTTTAGCATCTATTAATATAACTGTATGGGAGCCAAGATGGCAGAGTAAAGGCAGGGACTTTCTGAGCTCTCCCCCAAACTCCTCCAAATACGTTTTAAAAAATTACTCTAAATAAATTATCTCACATAAAAGAGGCAAGAAAAAGTTTTTGCAATGGAGGGGAAGAGGGGTGACATGAGGGGGAGTGAGTGAACCTTACTCTCATCAGAATTAACTCAAAGAGGGAATAACATATACTCAATTGAGTATAGAAATCTATTTTACCTTACAGGAATACAGGGGGGGAGAGACTAAGAAAAGGAGGGGGGTGATAGAAGGGAAGGCAGATTGGGAGAGGAAGTAGTCAGAAAAAAAACATTTTTGAGGAGGGACAGGGTGGAAGGAGAGAGAATAGAATAAGGGGGGGAGGGGCAGGAAATAGAATGGAGGGAAATAGTCTTTTACAACATGACTATTATGGAAATGTTTCACATGACTACACATGTATAACCTATATTGAATTGCTTGCCTTCTCAATGAAAGAGGTTGAGCAGGGAGGAGCTCAAAGTGCTAAAAATGAATGTTAAAATTGTTTTTACATGTAACTGAGGAAAAAAATACTAAATAAAAAAGAAAATTTCCCTACCAAAAAAAAAAAAAAAATATATATATATATATATATATATATATATATATATATATATATATATATATATATAGTCTATCATGTTTGTGGTCTACCTTTTATTAGCCAACTTTGCATTCCTAATATAAATGCAACATAGTCATAATATACATTTTTTTTTGCTTTTTTGGAGGGCAATTTGGGGTTAAGTAACTTGCCCAAGGTTACATGGCTAGGTTTTTTTTGTTTGTGTGTGCTTTCAGTGTCTGAGGCTGGATCCGAACTCAGGTTCTTCTGACTCCAGGGCCAGCGCTCTACTCACTGTGCCACCTAGCCGCCCCTCATAATATACATTTTTAATATGTTATAGCTGTTTATGAATTTTTATTTAATATTTTTGCATTGATATTCATTAAAGATATCAGTCTATTTAAGTTTCCTTCTCTGTTTCTTCTGTCCCTGATTCAGCTACCAAGTTCATATTCATATCAATGATTGAATTTTGTATTTTTTGTATTTGTATATATTTGTATCTTTTCCTATTTTTGCAAATATTTTATAAGATATTGGAATGAATTATTCCTTAAATACTTAATAGAATTCACTAGCAAACTTATCTGGTCTTGGCTTTCCCCTTGGGGAATTTATTTATGGTTAATTGTTTTGCTTTCTGAAATAAGGTTACTTTAATTTCCTATTCTCTTAATCTGGATAATTTAGATTTTCATAAGAATCCATCAGTTTCATTAATGTTATCAATAGTCATCATATGATTGGGATGAATAGTTCCTAATAATTCCCTTTACTTTATCTTTGTTGTGAATTGTCCTTTCTTGTTTTCAATACTGGCATTTTAGTTTTTCTCCTTCATTTCAGTATCAGTTAAGCAAAGTGTATCTATATTTTTAATATTGTATTTTTTTAAAGGACTTAGTTTTATTTACCAGTTTAATGGATTTTGTTTGAACTTTGTTCATCTCATGATTTTGCTGTTTGTTCTTTTTTTTTTTTTTTTTTTTTTTTTTAAAGCAATTGGGGTTAAGTAACTTGCTCAAGGTTACACGGCTAGTCATTTGATTTATGCGTGGGTGCTCATTTTCTGAGGCCGGATCTGATCTCGGGTCATCCAAACTCCGAGGCCGGCGCTCTTACTCACTGCGCCACCTAGCCGCCCCAATTTTGCTGCTTGTTTGGAGTTTTTTGATTTGATGCTTTTCTCGGTTTTGTTTTAGTTACATATCCAATTTGTTGCTCCATTCTTTCTTTTGTTGATGAAAGTGTTTAAAGATGTAAATTTTCTCCTAAGAACTGTTTTTTCCACATCTCAAAAATTTTGATATGCTGTCTCTTCATTATCACTGTTTTCAGTTAAGTGATTAATTATTCCTATGGTTCTTTCACTAATTCTTTAGAATTAAATTATTGTTTCTAATTGATACTTTTTTAAAGACCCTTTATTGAATATGTTTTATTGTGCTATAGTCACTATAAGATATATTTAATATTACTATTTTACTGCATTTGTGAGGGTTTATTTTTTTTTTGCCCAAATACCTGCTCAATTTTTATAAAATGCCATATACAGGTAAGAAATGTGTAGATTCCTTTCTATTCCCATTCAGTAATCAGAGATCTAGTATATCTAACTTTTTAAAAATTCTATTCAAGCCTTTAATTTGTTCCTTGTTTATCTTGTTAGATAAATCTAAGTCCAAAAGGGGGTACATTGAGAGCTCCAACTATTATGATTTCACCATTTCCTTCCTATCATTTGATTAATGTTTCCTTTAAATAATTAGATGTGAAAGTCTTTCATAAACTCCAATGGTTATTATCTCCAGGATCAAATATAAAATCTTCTGTATGGTTTTTAAAACCCTTCATAACCTAGTCCCTTCCTTCCTTTCTAGTCTTCTTATAACTTACTTCCCTCCACTTAATTCAGTGGCCTTGTTTTGGCCTCCTTGATCATACTTGGATAAAACACTACATCTCTTGGCTCTGGGCATTTTCTCTGACTATCCCCCACGCCTGAAATTGTCTCCCTCCTCATCTCTGCCTTCTGGCTTCCTTTAGGTCCCAGATAAAATTCCATCTTCTACAACAGGCTGTTTCCAATCCCTCTTAATTCTAGTACTTTCCTTCTGAAGTTATCTCCAATTTATCCTGTATTTATCATGTTTGTACATAATCGCTTACATGTTGTCTCCCCTATTAGACTATGAGTTCCTTGAGAGCAAAGACTGTCTTTTGCCTTTCTTTGTAACCTAGCACCAAGCACAATGCCAGGCACACACAAAAAGTGCCAAATATTGACTTATTAATGTCCCACTACAAGTTTGCCGTGTCACCCAACATGTTAGAAGCATTCCTTGCTTTCTCCCAGAATCAGAAAGTCAATAGTGGAGGACTTGGACCCTCCATTTGTCATCTCTTGTTCTTACCATGGGACCAGTCAGTTTTCTCTTTCCATCATGCAATTCTGTGATAAAACCTTTTACACCTGCTCACCAGAGGTATTTATTTTTTCTATGTACAGCCAGCTTCCATCCATTAAGAGCCTCTTTGTTGTCCTCTGTGTGATATTCATCTGTTTCTTTAAGGATAATAACCTCACCTGCCCCACAAAGAGATTGTGAAAACCACTGACTATTTAAACTGGAGAAAAGCTGGGAAATAATCTAATAACCCATCCCATTCATTTTACCAAAAATGAATCAAGAGTCCCCAAAATACAAGCCCTCTGCCCTAAGTCACACAGGTAATGAAAGTCTGGATATAACACTTTGCTACCCTGGGAGGTAAACTCCATTATTATCCCCATTTTACAGAGGAAGAAACTGAGGCTGAGAAAGCTTAAATAACTTGCCTTGGGTCAGTCACAAGGGCAGAATTTGAATTCAGGTCTTCCTCATTCCAAGTCCACTGATCTATCAATGACCACACCAAGACATTTCATAATTAGAGGGAAAGCTGGAATTCAAATGCTGGTCTTTGGACTTTATACTTTTTCTACACTAAATCACTGCCTCTTTACCAAAAATGTCATCTCTAATGTCATTACAAAACTATAAAGCAGAACAGAGATGCTGCTATTCACACTACACCCTAGCAGCAGCATAGTTTTCTCAAAAGAATGTTATGTTTGAAATCAGAAAACCTGGCTTCCAAGCCTACAGAAGCAGGCTGTATGGCCTTGGACAAGTCACTTCCCCCCACTTGGGGCCTCACTTTTTTTTTGTCAGATGATGACTTGTGTCCCTTCTGGCTCTAAATTCTGTAATTCTGGGGACAGATGATACTTTTATAGAGGGAGGATTGACTGAATGGCCTCATCATAGAATAATGGAGCTGGAGTTTTAAGAGCTCTATCAGCCATCTAGTCTAACCCCTTCATTTAACAAAAATGAGGAAACTGAGGCTCAGAGAGTATGACTTGCCTGTTATGACATGGCTTTTAAATGCCAAAGGTAGAATCTGAACCCACAATACCTGATTCTAAGCTCAACATCTGACCCACTAGGCCAGGCTACCTCCCTTCTATCCTACTATCATAAGGTTCCATATGAATATCAGTTAAATTTTTCTCTAGCAGTAATAATGATTGAGTCGAAATATCTGACCCAAAGTACAATATATTTAGTAGATACTGAGGAATTATTCAAAGGAAACAGCTAGAAGTTATTGGAGAGGAGCAATAGCAAAAATGATTTAGGCTTAGGACTCAGGACTCCTTCTGGGCATCTGGGTCCACTTCTTCCTTCTTCTGAAGCCTCTTCAGCCAGAACTCCATCTTCTCCTCCTTCAGGCCCTTTCCCACCGATATCTGGAGATCCAGCTGCAGGTACTCTTCATTCTGGTTATAGTCTGGCCACTGGAGCAGATCTGCACCATTTGGGTCCCTAGAGACAAAAAACCCACATGGGTTTAGGAAGAAGTGAATTAGCGGGCTTAGCAAGCTGACGTCTCTTTGACCAAATAACCATCAAGTCTGAGAAGTTGGGGGTGGGGAGGAGGGAGGGGAGATGATAACCATGGAGATGAGACCTGTTCACCCACATGGAAGCAAGCTGCTAAATCTCTCATTGTGGCCCTTTGTCGAGAGAAGATGTGTTCCAAATAGAGAGTAAATAATAGTGAAGATTTTAATTCAGCTGAGTCAGTTCAGCTGAGGCCAAACCCAACAACATCCTGCCCCCAGACCACATCCTGATGCTTCTCCGGGAGGAAGAAAAATCCCAAGGACAGAGGAGGGATGGTGTGGGCTAAGCAGGGTGTCTCTCTTTCTTGTGCTTCTTCCAAGGTGAGCACGTGCTCTCCCTGGGCCACAAATTAGAGGAAAGGGCTAGGACTGGGTTTGCTCACCAGACCTTACCCAAATGGTAACAGATAAAATTATCTGTTTCCTCTGAACCAACATGTATTAATCATGGAATTTCTTTCCTCTATGGAATAAGGAGCCAAGGGGCCTCTTCTAGGGAGCCTTGCCAGAGTTGTTGGGAGACGCAGGAGGCAGGATCCTCACCCATTTCGGGCAAAGTTTGCCCAATAGGTCATTATCTTCTGACTAAGTAGTTTTTCCTCTTCTGTTGATCCACCTAAAACTAAAAACAAAAAGAAACAGCTCTATTTATGTCAACATTAGATGTAAAATTTACCCTTACTTGGGGCTGCTAGGTGGCTCAGTGAATAGAACACCAGCCCTGGAGTCAGGAGGATCTGAGTTCAAATTCAACCTCAGACATTTAACACTTACTAGCAGTGTGATCTTGGGCAAGTCACTTAATCCTAATTGCCCTGCCTTTCCCCCTCCAAAAAGCAAAAAAAAACAAAAAAACTTCCCCTCACTCCAACATTCCCCTCTCCCTTTCTACTTCCCCCAATGATCCTGTTCAGGCCTAAATCATCTTCCTAAAATACCGTTTTCTACGCATAGCTCCAATACTAGGAAACCTCCCAAGGTTGTGCTATCCAGAACCAACTCTGCCTGACCCCAAAGCCAAGTCACCCTGGAGAGCCAAATGGCTGCCAGTCTTCAGGCAAAGACAGGAGCTTTCCCTGCCTGGGACTTTCAGAGCATTTGGCACCTCACCTAGGCATTTCTCACATTCAATTTTGTACTGTGGTTTTTTGTGCATGCCACACAAAGCCTCCTCACTGGGTAAAAGGGGCCTTGGCCCCTTCTAAGCTACAACAACAGCATGCTGCTGTCTGCCCCCAATGTCTGCCATTCAAGGCCCTCCCTGGGGCAGAGCAGACATGCTCAGTAGCAGAAACTGGCCCATAAAGTCATGATTTCACTGGCCCTGGCAAGTCAAGACACAGATAAAGGGATAAACTGACCTCCCAGTTCTGCCTGGACAGGACCAAGGAGGGGAAAATAGGGAGAGAAGATGTCCAAAAACACAGACTTAAGACCATTTACAAACATTAACTCCCAAGATTGCTAAATGAGACTTTTATCCAATGACCAACAAGTAGATGTTCCACTAGTAAATTGAACCAAAAATAATGGAAGGAAGGGAGGGAAGAAGAAAGAAAGGAGGAAGGGAGGAAAGGAAAGAGGGAGGAGGGAAGCCTTCCAGCACATTGAGCAGAGGCTCTGCAGAAGATTTATGGAAATACAAAGACAAGAATCATACAGGCTGAGATGGTATGACATTTTAGGATCTACATAAACGGAGAGAATGAGGGCATTGCTGAAGTCACAGGTTCATTGACATACATATATGTGTTTTTGTGTTTGTATATCATCTTCCCTTCGGGGTAATAAGCTCTAGGGAGTCAGAGACTCATCTATCATTGTATCTTCCCCAGATTTGAACAAACATTGGATGTGCTTAATAATGTAAACTGAATTGAGAACCTGGTTCAATTCTCCTGATCACTTGAATAAGCAAGTTGAGTTAGGGGACCACATTGAGTTAGTTAGGACAACCTCTGAGGCTGATCTTAACAAAGACATGCCAAATCAACCCCTATTCACATTCACACTATAGACCACTTGTCTTACAGTTGGCAAGCAGGGACAGTCTGGCTTCTTGTTCAATGCTTCATAGAACCTTAGGCTTGGGGCACAGCCCAGGTGGAATGAAATCCTGGCTCTAACATTTACTAGCTATGGGACCCTGAGCAAGTCATTTAACCTCTGCTTGCCTCAGTTTCCTAAAGTATAAAATGGGGATAATAACAGCTCCCACCTCACAGGTTATCATGAGGATCAAATAAACTAATGTATATAAAGTCATTTGTAAACCTATATACGCCATAAAAATGCCTGCTGTTAATACTATGAGTATTAGCTGTGTGACTTTTGAGGAGTCATTTCCTTTCCTCCAAGTTTCAGATGCCCTCCTTCCAACATGGGGCTGATCATCCTACACACATACACCACCCTCACAGGGCAGCTGTGAAGATTAAATGATATATGTGAAGGTGCTTTGTGGAAAGGCACGGGGATTCATTCTGATGTCAGAGAGAGGACAGCAGGTGATAGCAATAAAAACCCATAGCCCCAGGGATTCTGCCCCTTCTCAAACCCCCATCCCCTCCAATCACAGTCTCCATGGCTTACATGGTGCTCCAAAGACAAAAAACAGCTCATCACCATGGTCTGCCTTCACAAAATCGGGCTTGAGGCCCTTAAGTACGCTTGGGCGGTGATGAAATTCATAAAAGTAGACTGGAGAGCTGGGACCTAAGCAAACATAAGACATGTTCATGGTTATTAACATATTGACCACAGGGCAGGGCCACATACTAGGGGCCCCTTGCCTGATTCCCTCCTTTGGGGTGGGGGTCGATGGTGGCTGACCTTTAACAGACAAGCTCCTAGAGGGCCACCCCATAACAAATACTATCCCAGAGTGATGCTGTGAGGCAGGACAAGTGCTGGGGTCTGGTGGGTTGGAATCCTGGCCCTGCTGCTAACCAACTACAAGACCTTGGGGGAATCTTTTTACTTGTCTGGGGCTGATTTTTCAAGTATAAAATGTAGAGAATAAGACCTCTCTTATTTATCCTCAAGGGGCTGTTGTGAGGATCCAGAAGGATAATGCTTGTGAAGTGTTGGTCACCATAAGGTGCCATAGAAACGTGGGTAACCATTATTGTTATTTTTTGTTGGCGATACCTACTAAGCATAAGCTGCCTGGCGATGGGAAGAATGGGGAGGGCAGAAAAAGGAAGACAATTGAGGGGGCTCAGTCAGTTTGAAGGTTACCATGCAAAAGCCAAGGGCAGAAAAACTTCTGGGTGAGAGATGAGGCCTTCCACCTCTGATCCACAAAAAGTCAGTCATACTCACTCTGTTGATACTTGGCCACTTTGAGGGCAGGAATAACAAAGACTAAGTCCCCCATCATCTCCTGGAATTGAGCCCGAAGTTCTCTGGGATCCTCAGTGCTCCCTAAATACTGTTCCATCATCATATATACGAGCACAGGTGGGATTCCCTAGATGAGACGCAGGAAGAGACATGTTAACAGAAAAAAGATTTGACTCGAGAAGGAACTGCTTGTTGATCATAAGGGATGAGCCCACACAGTCTGCCGTTTGTGGGTCCTGGGTCCCATAAGAATCCCCAATTCCAGGGTTTATTCTTTTGGGCTTCCCTTCTTCAAAAAGATATTAGGCAAACACTTGTTGGGGATGGAGGAGAAGCTCTTTGGGCCTCAGGAAAGGGATATGATCGGGTTGAGTGGTATAGAGGCTAGAGCACAGGACCTGGAGTCAGGAATCTAACCTTAGACCATTACTAGTGATGCAATCCTGAGCAAATCACTTAACCTCATTTTCTTCATCTGTAAAATAAGGATCATAATAGCACCTGCCCCCAGGATTACTGTAAAAGTCAAGTTAAATAAATTTGCAAGTCACTTTGTAGACTTTAAAGTATTACATATATACATGCTAGCTATTATTTATTTTTATTATTTTTTGAAGGATGGAGGCAGGACAATTGGGGTTAAGTGACTTGCCCAAGGTCACACAGCTAGTAAGTGTTAAGTGTGTGAGGCCAGATTTGAACTCAGGTCCTCCTGACTCCAGGGCTGGTGCTCTATTCACTGCGCCACCTAGCTGCCCCTGCTAGCTAATATTTAGCATTATTATTGTTATAGAGGTGGTCTCTAAGGGTTCCTTCTAACTCCATGACTCTATAAGCCTAGGACATACGAAAGTGAGTTTGCCTTTATATATCTTACCATGAGTCGGCTTAGCAATATTTCTCTGATGGTTTCTCTGGTCATCTCTTCTTTGAACTCAGCCATACCTAAGCCCTATAGAGAGAGAAAAACCGCATCATGAGTACACTTGGAGAACTTTACACATTTTAAAACTAATTTGATCCGAGGGAGCCATTTTGCCCTTTAAGCTGACTCCATCCCTATAGGTTTGTTTAATCATTCCCAAATATTACCCAGCACACACCGAATATCAGGCCTATGATACAATATCCAGTGTTTACTGCACATGGCCATACACATTGGATAATACTCAGAACACACCAAGCAAGCCTTAGGGTAGATTGCATAATGCCCAATATACACTCAAAAATGATAAATACTCACAGTGCTCTATCATACTAAAAATGAAATACACAGAATCCTCTTCATCTGAGGCATGCCAATAGTTCAGTGTTACCCATACAGGTAAGAGAAGCAACCTAAATGTGAATCCTTCAAACAGTCAAAGGATATACAGTTATCTCAATATTAAAGGCCCGTCAAATATCCCCGTGGACCCAATGACCTTCATGTCTAAAGAACTGAAAACCCTTAGGAAAGAGATTTAGCCTAGAAGTTAGGAAGTTAGGAAGATGAGCTCCAGGCCCATCTCTATCACTGCCTTGCTGTGGGACTGTAGGTTAATTGGTTCTTTTCCCTGAACCTCACTTCTCCCATCTGCAAAAATGGGGATGATTGTCTTTGGGGCCTCTACCTCATTAAGGGTACACTGAGGGTGGCTTTTTTTCTGTAAACTATAGAATGTTACATCAATGTGAGCTGGTATTAGTGTGCCTTTAAAATAAAGAAACTTGTAGAGAATATTTTAACCAAAAACAACTAGAACTGTCTTGGGCCTCTCTGAAGAAATCTGTATATAAAATTAGTCATCCAATTCTTGGAGAAAATGGCCAATGTTTGAAGTTACCTCTGACTCTTCTGGAAAAGCCTAGGACAGGACAAATTTGCTAAACGCATAGATGGTAGGCATATCTAATTTGAAAATGACATAGAGCTAAGAGGGATATGGATGATGCAGTCAAAATAACAAAGGATCTTAACAGCCCAGAGCACTGAACCAAATAGAAGGAGGCTAAATTTCATGGGGACAAATGCAAAGTTATACAGCTGGGCTCAGGAAAAATTAATTTTACAAGTACAACATGAGGGAGGTATGGTTGGACAGCATTTTGTCTTAAAAAATCTAGGGGTACTGATAGACCACAAGCTCATTATGACTCCATAATGCAATATGACAGGGAAAAATGCAATGTGATCTTGAGTGGCACTCAAAAGGTCAGAGCTTCCAGGAAGAAGGAAATAAGTCCTTTGTACTCTGCCCTGGTAATACCACACATAGGGTACTGTGTTCAGTTCTGAGCACTACATTTTAGGGCAATTTGGCGAGAATCTTGGGGAAGGTAACTAGGACAGTAAAGGACTTCAGTTCATGCCATATGGGGATTGGTTAAAGGGATCAAAGATATTTAGCCTAGAGAAGAAAACTGGGTAGAGTATGGAAGGGTGGACAGAGGCAGACATGGTAACTACCTAAGTATTTTCTGGGCTATCACATGGAAGAGGAAATTTGGAAGAAAAAAAAGACTTGCTCTGTGTGACCAGAGCAGAATGAGGAGCAACAATGAATAGAAGTTAAAAGAGGCTTGATGGAATGATACCCCATTGAACAGTTGTTTAAAAGTGGAATGAGGGGGCAGAGCCAAGATGGTGGAGTAGAAGCAGGAAAGTGCATGAGCTCCCGTACCAACCACCTCCAATACCTGTAAAATAAGACTCTAAACAAATGTTAGAGCTACAGATCCCACAAAGTGACAGAGAGAAACAAATCTCCCACTGAAGGCAGCCTGGCAGGCTGACAGGAAGAGCCTATCACACCTGGCTGGGAGCCAGGCACAGTCCTGCATGAGTCACATGGGCCCAGACCCGGGGCAGCCCTGACCAGGGGCAAAGACCAGCCAGAGCAGACTTCAGGAGAGTGAATCACCAGCAACTGTGGTGGTTTCCAGACTTCTCAACCCATAAATACCAAAGAGAAAGTAAAACGTGAGTGGGGAACTCTGTTGGAACTAGGTGACAGAAGAACATAGTCTGGCCCCTGCCCCCAGGACGAGAGGTGGTGGAAGTGTGGTGGCTGCAGTCGCTGCCATGTGGCTGCCTCTGGAGCTCCAGGCCTACAAATTATAGGGGAACCAAGCAACCATTTAAGGGTAATCACTCTTGCTTTGACCTGCTTGGCTCTGGATCATGGTCTTGGGTGGTGGTCCTGGCATGTGTGGCAGTGTGCCAGAGTTTGGGGTGTCTCTAGAGAAGGCGCTCTCCTTAGACCTCTGACAACATTTGCTAAAACCCCAGCAATTTTGGACAAAGCTCTCTACTCTGGAAGCAGAATTCTACCCTGGCAAAGAGCTCAAAAGTCAAGTAATTGGCCAGCAAGAAGAGCAAGCAAAGGAAGCAAAATCAGACCATAGAATCCTTTTTAGGGGACAAAAAGGATCAAAACATGGAACCAGAAGAAGTCATCAAAGGCAAAACTCCTGCAATAAAAGCTTCCAAGAAAAATATGAACTGGTTACAGGCCATGGAGGAGCTCAAGAAGGATTTTGAAAATCGAGTAAGAGTAGGAAAAATTGGGAAGAGAAATGAGAATGATGCAAGAAAATCATGAAAAGCAAGTTAACAGCCTACTAAAGGAGACCCAAAAAAAAAAAATACTGAAGAAAATAACACCTTAAAAATAGACTAACTCAAATGGCAAAAGAGGCCCAAAAAGCCAATGAGGAGAAGAATGCCTTAAAAAGCTGAATTTGCCAGATGGAAAAGGAATTTCAAAAACTCACTAAAGAGAATAATTCCTTCAAAATTAGATTGGATCAAATTGAAGCTAATGATTTCATGAGAAATCAAGATACTATAAAACAGAGCCAAACAAATGAAAAAATAGAAGGCAATGTGAAATATCTTGTTGGAAAAACCACTGACCTGGAAAATAGATCCAGGAGAGATAACTTAAAAGTTATTGGACTACATGAAAGCCATGATCAAGGAAAGAACCTAGAAATCACCCTTCAAGAAATTCTCAAGGAAAACTGCCCTGATATTCTAGAACCAGAGGGCAAAATAGAAATTGAAAGAATTCACCAATCGCCTCTTGAAAAAGATCCCAAAAAGAAAACTCCTAGGAATATCATAGCCAGATTCCACAGCTCCCAGGTCAAGGAAAAAATATTACAAGCTGTCAGGAAGAAACAGTTTAAGTATTGTGGAGATATAATCAGGATAACACAAGATCTAGCAGCTTCTACATTAAGGGATTGAAGGGCTTGGAATATGATATTCCAGAGGTCAAAGGAGCTAGGATTAAAACCAAGAATCACCTACCCAGCAAAACTGAGTGTAATGCTTCAGGGGAAAATACAGTCATTCAGTGAAATAGAGGACTTTCAAGTATTCTTGATGAAAAAACCAAAGCTGAATGGAAAATCTGACTTTTGAATACAAGAAGCAAGAGAAGCATGAGAAGGTAAACAGGAAAAAAAATCATGAGGAACTTATTAAAGTTGAACTATTTACATTCCTACATGGAAAAATTGTAATTTTATCTTATGAGACTTTTCTCAGTATGAGGATAGTTGGATGGATTATATACATATATATGTATACATACATATATATAGGAAAGTGTATATGTGTATAAATACATATGTGAGCATGTGTATATGTGTGTACATGTATACATATACAGAGGGCACAGGATCAGTTGAATAGGAAGGGATGATATCTAAAATATAAATTTAAGAGGTGAGAGAGGAATATAAGAGAAAGAGAAAGGGAGAGCTAGAATGGGGTAAACTATCTCATATAAAAGAGGCAAGAGAAAACTTACAATGGAGGGGAAGAACAGGAAGGTGAAAAGGAATGGGTCAATCTTACTCTCACTGAACTTGGCTTAAGGAGGGAATAACACACACACACTTAATAGGGTATCTTACCCTACAGGAAAGAAGGGGTAAAGGGATAAGAGGGGGGATGATAAAAGGGAGGATAGATTGGAGGAGAAGATAGTTGGAAGCACACACTTTTGAAAAGGGACAGGGTCAAAGTAAAAAATAGAATAAGTAGGGGATGGGATAGTATGGAGGGAAGTATAGTTAGTCTTCTACAATATATCTACTATGGAAATGTTTTGTGTAACTACACATGTACAACCTATATTGAATTGTTTATCTTCACAGTGGGGGTGGGTGAGGAGGGGAGAAGGAAAAGAATCTAGAAATCAAAGTTTTAAAAACAAATGTTTAAAAAATTTTGTTTTTTACATGCAACTTGGAAATAAGATATACAGGCACTGGGGTATAGAAATCCATCTTGCCCTAATAGAAAGTTAGAGGGGGGTGGGGGAGGATATAAGAGAAAGCAGATTGGGGGAAGGGGTATTCAGTAGGCTCACTATTTGGGGCTATGGGAGGTAGGGGAAATACAGGGAGAAAATTTGTAACTCAAAATCTTGTGGAAATGAATGTTGAAAACCAAAAATAAACAAATTAAAAGTGGAATGGAAAGCCTCAAGAGGTAGCAGGTTCCCTCTCCTAGGATGTTATTAAATAAAGACTAGACACCCATTTGTGAGGTATGCTATAGAACTTCAACTCTGGGTTGGCCTCCATAGCTACCCAAGGTCCTGTCCAACTATGAAATTCTGTGATTCTTCAGAAATTAAAAATACCAAGATCTCAAAAAGTTGTGTATGCCTTATCCTGTTGGCCCATTCCACTCATGCAGAATTGATGGTAGAAAAATCAAGATCTTACAACAGGAACGACCCAACCATATTCATGATTGTTGACACCGATGATGCTGGGAACATGGTGGAACTTTCCAGAAGCCAAAAGACTTTCAGGATGTTTGGGGAAGAACTGGCCATCAACCACACCAGGGATGCTCTTGAAAATCTAAAGAAAAAAAGCAGCAGAAAAAAAAGCCTAGTGTCCCCCCACAATGTTCATCCCACCCATCCCTTCCCCAGTTCATTACTTCTTTAGTGCCATTCTGCACTACTGCAATATCTTCTTATCTCCCTGCCTCTAATCTTCCTCTCAGCCTCATCTCATCTGTCCTTCTCATGAGTATACATATTTCTGAGACAAAATCTAATCATGGTACTCCCACAACCCTGACCGTAGAACCATAAACTCATAGAACTATAAGATATTAAAGTGGGGAGGGCTATTAGAACAGAATATTAAAATATGAAAGACCCTTAGAACAAAGAATTATAGAATGTTAGAACTGGGGCTTAGAACATAGGATGTACTGTGCTGGAGGGGGCCAAAGAACACCAAATATTTAAAACACAGGATGCTGGGATTGGAAAGGATACTAGAAAGTAAAGCTGGAAAAGAACTTGGAAGAACCCTTAGAGACCATTAAGTCCAAGTTCCCTATTTTATACAGGAGGATATTGAGCCCCAGAGTATTAGCGACATTCTCAAGATCTTTTCCTCATTCCCCACTCAAGGAAGAAGTGAAGAAAGAGTGTCAGGAGTGGATATCCAGCCCCTACCCTAGGCTGATATAGAAGCTCTCACTCTGTAATCCTTCAATCTCAGCTTACATACCTTGCTAACTGCCAGGATCTCCCCTTCAGTTCTATTTCTTAAGTACTCAACTATGGAGGCCGAACTACAATTCTCACAACCAGATATGTTGGCAATACGCTGTAATGTAAAGAGGAAACCAGAAAGAATTAGTGTTCTCATAACTGAATCCTTAGTCTAAACCCCAATGGAAGAATTCTATCACATTCAGTAGTAAACTAGCAGAGAATCAATTCTATAGGTGATGATGGAATAATGGCAAGGAGGAAACCGAGCTGAAATCTCTCTGACCGTCTAAGGGGAGAGTCCCCCAATCGTGAGGCTACTATGTGCAGGGCTCAGTACCAGCCAATGGGGATGGGGATGGGCAGGGGCAGGTTACAAAGACACAGTCCCTGCTCCCAAAGAGTTTGCCATTTACTCAGGGAGAAAGACCTAAATATCCATTAAAAATACACAATGGGGTCTGGTATGTTGAAAGAGCCCTGACATTGGCTCAGAGACCTCAGTTCTGGTCCCAGCTCAGTCACCAACTCAGTGTGTAACCTTGGAGAAATCACAGAATGACAGAACCAGAGAGGTAGAAGGGACCCCACAGATAATTCCACCTAAGCTATATTTGGGCCCCCTTGAGGAACTCTTCCTGCTATTCTGTGGGGGTGTCAGAAAATAGAATTTGGAGCTAGGAGGGACTTTAAAAACCATGTAATTGAATCCACTTTTATAGGGAAGAAACTGAGGCCCCAAGAAGGAAATGCCTTACCTACAATCACAGGCATAAGAAGAAGTGGAACCAGGAACTGAATCCTTCCTCTCTGTACCTCACTTTTCTCCTCTGTAAAAGGAGGGGGTTGGACGAGATGACCTCTACGGTCACTTTCAGCTTGAACATTCATTGGGATTCCAGTGTACCTTCTTATATAGAGCCCAGGAGAGTCAGAAGGTAAATGGGACACTGGGCCATGGACTTGGGAGGTCAATAAGCCTAAGGAAGGATAAGAGTGGTTGCAATGGCCAAAGAAGAAGGAACTTACATTTGTAATTGATTCTGATCTGGAAGAAATCAAGCCAGGGAGGATGGCCACACCACTCTGCATGATTGCTCTATGGAACAAACCTTCAGACATGGGAGACAAAATCTGTGGGAGCAAAGCACAGCAGAGGGGAGAAGGAAGCAGTCATGAAGAGTCCCAGACATTCCTGCCTTAGCAAAGACAGAGGAGACGTGAGTCTGAAAACAAGGGCTGTTGTTTACCCTGCCACACTCCTAAGCTAACCATATTGGATAGTCCCAAACAGCAGCTTCTCTATGGGACCCTGGCCTTTGGGCCTTTTGGCACAGCCAGACCTAAATACTAGCTTAAACACAAATGGGGCCTCATTAGTTCTGGATGCTGCCCAGGCCTCTGTGGGTATGATAACATGTACCTGTTCACTGTCTCCGGGCATCCATGTACTTTGCCCTAAAAACTTCTCTGAGCTTTAAAATGACATAATCAGTGTAAAGTCCATTGTAAACCAGAACATGTCAAGATCATGGATTTACAACTAGGAGAGACTTTAGGTGCTATCTAAGTCCAAGCTTCTCATTTGATAGATTAGAGAAGTTTTAAAAATCTATTAAAGTGCTGACCATGTGTCAGGGCTTAGCACTGGAGGTAGAGGAACAAAAAGGCAAGACGCTTCCTGCCCTCTAGGGGTTTACAATCTAGTCATGAGGAAACCAAGGCTAGGGAAATGAAGTAATTTGTCTAAGACCACTGAGCTGGAAGCTGCAGAGGCAGGATTTGAACGCAAGTCCTCTGTCATGCTGCCTCCTGTCATCTATTATTTTCCTCCTCATCACTATCTCTCCACTGATGTCTTCATCTAATGCCCCTGTGTCAAGGGGGCATAAGTAGGTCATGTCAGGCATGCTAAATGCATTGCTCAGAGTTCCATATAGCCTGGAACACTCCTGAGTGTGCCAGAACCAGATAACAATGTAATTGGGAGGGGCAGCTAGGTGGCACAGTGGATAGAGCACTGGCCCTTGAGTCAGGAGGATCTGAGCTCAAATCTGACTTCAGACACTTACTAACTGTGTGACCCTGGGCAAGTCACTTAACCTCAATTACCTCTCCCCCCTCAAAAAAAAATACCACTGGGAAATAGTTAACAAAATAAATAAAAATATAATAAAACATAGAGAACATTGCATTTAAAAACTAAGTCAACATGCAGCTAATGGGGATCCTTATGTATGGATTAGTGGCCCCATTCCAGTTTTGGTTTCACACCACATGTGTAGTGGACAGAACAGTGGATTAGGAGTGAGAAAGGGCTTGAGATTGAATCCTGCCTCTGACACCTTCTCTGAGAGACTCTGGGAAAGTGGATTAGTCCCTCTCAGTCATGGTGCTTTCATCTGTAAAATGGTGATGTTCATCCCATTATGAAGATCAAATGAGATCCCAAACATAAAGGACTTTGCACATCTTCAGGTGCTATCTGTACAAATGCTGTCTATCATTATTGTCAGTGGCAGAAAAGTGGCTCCTATGTCCAAGTCATCTGGAAACGCTCTGATTATAGGCCTAATGAATCATATGTTTGTGAGCCTGGCTAAGCTGGGGTGAGTGATGACTTTTCAGTTACAGAAAGGCTCTGGTTAAGTGTTAGTAAGAAAAGCATCCATAGTAATGGACCTAGGGAGCCTGGAAACATCAAACAGTGGTTATAATTATCATTATGACTCTTTCCTTTTCTTTTCCCCTTTGTTGTTGATAAACTTTTAAAAATGCATCCTCTATCTCAGATTAAGTAAGAGGGAAAAGGGTCTGAGTTCACCCTTAGGCCTAGAAAATCAGTTGGGACTAAGGCAGGGGAGTGTAGTGGGAGCTCCAAATGAAAAGCAAGGGCAGGTGCCAGCCTTAGAGAAAGAAGTCAGCAACACCAGTGGTTCTGGGAGCGGGGAGGAGAAGAGAAGAGGAAGAAAAACTCAGATCCATATGATCTGATCTTGGATTTGGCTACAGGAAGCCTCTTTCCAAACTGGGGTCATTCCTTTATCACCTACATGTGAAGAAACACTCATTCCTCCAGCAGACTCTCCAAAGATGGTCACACAGCCAGGATCTCCTCCAAAGTGGGCAATGTTCTTCTGGACCCACCTCAGGGCAGCCACCTGATCCAGGAAGCCCCAGTTGCCACGTGCATGCTCATCCCCAGTGCTGAAAGCCAAATATTAGACAAGGTTGGAGAATTCTGAAGAAGAGCTCCAGGTTCAGAGGCTCACAATCCAGATCACTCATTTCATAAATGAGGAATCTGAGGCTCAAACAGTAATTTGATAGAAGTCATAAGCAGCACAGTCATAATTTGAACTGGGTTTCTCTGGCTACAAATCCAGTACTTTTTCTACTGATAGGCTCAGCATATTGGGGAGGCAAAAGAGGACAAGAAAGCTAGGATCTCATCAGGACAAATGACTCCCATTTCACTGGGGGGCAGATCTCACCTAAAGAAGCCAAGGATGCCCAGCCTGTACTGGATGGAGACCACTACCACATTCTGGGTGGCAGACAATATCGAACCGTCATACATGGAAGCAGAGCCAAAAACGAGACCTCCACCATGGATCCACACCATCACCTGCAGGAATCAGACACGGTTTTCCTCCCAGAAACAAATCCCAACCAGCATGGCTCTGCCATTCCCTTGCTCAACAGTAAGACACTATATCTTACTCCCTCATGTCCCATGATAAAGTAGCACTAAATGGGAGTGAATTCATTTCTTCTTAAGATATTAGATATTAAGAATAGAAAGGATACGCATCAGAACTACTCTCAGATAAAGAGCCCATTTGGCCGGACTCAGAGGCAGCTCAGATTCCCCTTGGAATCTTGCTGGCACAAATCAGCTCCCTGAGGTCCTCCTACTGACAAAGATATATACAAACAAGAGCAAAACATCCTCTTCTAAAGGATCCTTGCTGGCTTGGGAGCAGGGAAAATAGGCAGGACTCCCTGGACAGATTCTAAGGGACACAGACCCAGTTGGATAATAGTGGATGTACCATAAGCAATAAGTCAGTAATGTTAACAGGACTTTTCTATGCAACGTTAACTGTTCCCATAGTCAAGCGAAGCAACCAGAACAGATCACCAGCAGAGGCCGTGCCTTCCACTGGTTCTTACAGGCTACTTACTTTGCAAGGACAAAAAGGATCAGCTGATGAAAACTCAGTGGCCAAGCCTGTGCTTATTCTGTTCTAGTGTATTTGCCAGACCCTTATACTAATTTGTCCTTTCATAAGGAATATTGTTTTTCCCCAGAACATAAGGTGGTGTTATCATCTGTCAACCACTTACACATATACACACTGGATTGGGGAGTGGAGGTGGGTCTTATATCACTGACACCAAATGCTTGCATTACTCTATGTGCTCAGAATACCCCAACTCCAGCATAGAAGTTCACAGTAAATTATGTGAGGGAAGCCTGCCATCAGGAAGCCAGAACCAGAGAGAAAAACTATTAAACTGAATGTTGAATTGTTGAGATTCAGAGGTTTCATGGGGCAGCTGACACTTGAGCAGTTTTTGTTTATTTCTGTTTATCTTAAGATTGTTTATTATTGTTTATCTTAAGAGAGAAAGCTTGGTGCAAATGGGAGAGGGATGGCCTTGGAATTGGGAAGAACTACGTTCAAGTCCTGCCTCTGATATTTACGTAATGGCAACTGACACATCAGGCTAATGCAACTTCTCAACATGGAGAAACCGTGGAGCCTGCTTCTAAAAGAGCTGTCATGCTCTGTAAAATAAGTCCCCTAGGGGCGGCTAGGTGGCGCAGTGAATAGAGCGCCGGCCCTGGAATCAGAAGGACCTGAGTTCGGAGCTGGCCTCCGACACTTAATCCGCACAAACAAAAACCTAGCCGTGTAACCTTGGGCAAGTTACTTAACCCCAATTGCCCTAAAGGGGCGGCTAGGTGGCGCACTGAGTAGGAGCTCCGGCCTCGGAGTTTGGATGACCCGAGATCAGATCCGGCCTCAGAAAATGAGCACCCATGCATAAATCAAATGACTAGCCGTGTAACCTTGAGCAAGTTACTTAACCCCAATTGCTTTAAAAAAAAAAAAAAAGAAGTCCCCTAGAAAGATCATGGATCATGTGGAGACAATCTGGACCTTGTTCTAGTGACCTAACTACATGGATAGCTCCTTAACCCCTCCAGGTGGGAAAACCAAGTCTACAAAAGCACCAGTGCCCATCCCACCTACCAGCTCTGTGACCACACAGTTACTTAGCATCTGGGTACACCAGCAACTCTCCAAGACTCTGTTATGGAAGAAGTGCCTGATAGTCATCAGCAGGAGAAGTTTCCTCTTAGTGAAACTCCCTACAGCAATGAAATGATAGGTCTAGACAGGATCAAGAAGTGTTTTAAAGGCCCTCTAGCAATAATAACCTTTAGAGAAAATTGATACCATTCCAGATCACAGAACTAACTCTCTAAAGTTATAAGGAGGCATATTTTAAATGCTGCTAACAGTGTAAGCTGCTGCCCAAGGGCAGAGTGGATTGCCTTGAGAAGTACCAAGCTCCCTAGCCCTGACAACTTCAGGGAAGGCTAGGTGACTTATTGAAGATATTTAGAGAGGATGCCTGTGCTGGTGGGAAGAGGTGACCTCCAAAGTCCCACCTAGTTCTGATGTCCTAAAATTCCCATCCCCTACTGTGGAAGTTACAGAGATCTGACTTACTGGCAATTTAGCCCCCTCCTCTGTGTGGTCAGGAATGTAGACATTGAGGTACAAACAGTCTTCAGAACTGGCAGTAATAGGGATGTTTATTTTCAGGAACTTCTTCAAATTTTCTAGGATGGTGACATCCTGCAGACACCTGGAAAACAGAAGAAAAAATGGACTAGAAGAGAATCACAGAAGGGACCCTCTCCTTCTGGGGACAAGATGAAGTCTGATTCCAACTGGCGTCCAGCTCCATTTCTACTCTTGCCCTACCATCTACCCTTACTTTGAGCTAGGAATGATAATAAAAATAAAAACAACAATAGTGATCTCCAAGCTACATGAAACAAAATACTTCCAAAATACAGAAAATTAGCAAAGGAGAAAAAATAGCATTGGAACAAAGAATGATGGGTATTCCATGCCTGTTGTCCTGCCTGTTAATGGAGTCATACCAAGCATGGTTTCCGTATTGATTTGGTGCAGGAGCCTGCAGAGGTCATATCTTAATAATCTGATTCAACTACAAAAAGTTCTTTTATCCACCTGTGTTATAATAGTCCATAAAATATTAAATCTAAAAAAAAGTTTGGATAGCAACTCTTCTCCTGACTGTTTCTATCTAAGCTCCATAGAAAAAGATGAGAACTTTGGTACAGTGGGTAAGAATTCAGCACCTGGAGTCAGGGAAACCTGAGTTCAACCCAATCTTAGACACTAATTAGCTGTGTAACCCTGGGTAAGTCACTTAACCTATCTCAGCCTCAGTCTCTTCATCAGTGAAAATAAAAATAGCAACTACTTCACAGGATTGTTGTGAGGATCAAAGGAGATAATGTTTATAAGCCTTAAAATACTATATTGATACTAGCCATTATTATTTATTATTGTTAACAAGAAAAAGAATAATTGGCAACAGATGAACTTTGTTATGAGGAAGCACTCATGGTTTGCTCAATGCTTTCCTTTGAGGCAGCTAGGTGGCATGGCAGATTGAGCCCTGATCCTGGAATTAGGAAGACAGAACCAGTCCTCATGGCTCCCAGGCAGGATTCTTTTTTTTTTTTAATTAATTAATTAACTTTTCATTTTCAGCATTCACTTCCATAAAGTTTTGAGTTCTAAATTTTCTCCCCCTCCCCAAGATGGCATGCAATCTGATATAGGCTCTACATATACACTCACATTAAACATATTTTCACATTAGTCATGTTGTAAAGAAGAATTAGAGTTAATGGGAGAAACCACAAGAAAGAAGAGAAAGAGAGACAGAGAAACAGAGACAGAGAGACAGAGAAACACAGAAAGAGAGACAGAGAGAGACAGAGAGAGAGAGACAGAGAGACAGAGAGAGAGAGAGAGAGAGAGAGAGAGAGAGAGAGAGAGGGAGAGAAAGAGAGAGAGAGCACAAACAGCATGCTTCGATCTGCATTCAAAGTTCTTTTTCTGGATGTGGAGAGCATTTTCCATCATGAGTCTTTTGGAATTGGCTGAGATCCAGGCAGGATCCTTTCTGCTACATTTTCTGGTCCCTATTATTATTCTGTAAGTGATCCTCAAAGTTTTTGGTGTCAGGTCCCCTTTATGCTATTAAAAATTACTGAGGACCACCCCAAAAAAGCACATTTGTTTATGTGGACATGTCTATTGGTATTTACCATACTGGAAATGAAAATATCTTAGTATTATGATGAAAATATTTTTGGCCTTGCAGAGGGTTGAAAGGGTGCCCAGACCACGCTTTGAGAACTGCCAGAAACTGTTACAAAGTTAATGGTGCAGAATAAGGTTCAACATGGATATTTGGCACCCATGTGATATACAAAGCATCCCTTTCTTCCTCCTAAAATAGTTGTCTGGGACAAAGTGTAACTAGGTAGCTCAGTGGTAAAAGTGTTGAGCTTGGAGGCAGTAATACTTCAGTTCAAATCCAGCCCAAGATACTAGCTGTGTGATCCTGGGCAAGTCACTTAACCTCTTCTGCCTCAGTTTCCTTATGTACAAAATGGAAATAATAACACCTACCTCCCAGGGCTTGGGAGAGGATAAACTTAGATGATATTTGTAAAGCTCCCTGCACACTTTAAAGCATTATATAAATGCTAGCTGCTGTTAGTAGTAGAGGTCAGAGTCCCTGGTTTTAAACCTCCATTCTGCCACTTAGTACTAATGTGATCTCAATGGGCCTCAATTTACTCCTGAAAGAGTTAAGCTAAATAATCTCTAAGGTTCCTTCCAGCTCACTCTATGATACGATGAGTTTCTGAGAATTGTTAGTATAGGCAATTATAGGATGATAGGACAATAGAGTGGAAAGCCCAAATGATCAACTATGTGGAAAGTCCACTGTAGACCTTGAAACACTATATAATTGTTAGTTACTATTTTTTTTTCCAACACAACAGACATAGTATTAGAACCCTAGGTTTAAACCAACCATGAATAAGTTACTTCTTTTGGCTCCAGGTACCCCAGTTGTAGAAAAGAAAGGTCTGGCATTCAGGATGGATTAAAGCTTAAAAGGCACAAAAATCTCTGGGATGCTCTGTATATACTGGGGAATTGCTGGCATTTGATTCAGTAGTAGCAAAAACATAGAATCCAGACTGATCCCCGTCAACCATAGAATGGCTGGGCTAATTGTGTTGTATGAATGGAACAGAATATTATTAATTATTATTAATAATAATGTTATTAGGAATAATATTACATTATTATTTCAGAGGATCCTGGGTAGTATGAACTCCTGCAGGGGGAAGTGATCAGAACCAGGTAGACAATAGTTGCAATGATGATGCAAATCAAAACAACCCAGGGAGGGAGCTGAACTGTGATTATCTGTAGATAACATTAGTTCCAAAGAACAGATGATGAAACCTGCCTCCCTTCAATAAGGGGTGGAGAACTAGGGGTATGCAAGGTTTCATATGCTGTCAGACACTTTAATCTGCTTTTGTTCCAAAGGAAGGTCCTATGGTAAGTAGAAGGTGGAAAGAAGTGAGCGTATATGAGAAACTAACATATATATATATATGAAAAGAAGGCATCCTTAAATCCTTTAAACACACACACACACACACACACACACACACACACACACACACACACAAGAAAGTTGAGTCAGATAGTCTCCATGACCTCTTCATACTAGCTTTGTAATCTCAAATGAGTCATTTAATCTTTCTTGGCTTTAGTTTTCTTCCCTATAGTAATATGGGTACTAACTGCCTCATAGCATTGTTCTGAAGCTCTAAAGTCCTATATAAAATAGACAATTATCATTAAGCAATTCTTTGAGGCTGCATAGCCCTAGAGAGGATTTTATTTATTCATTTAAGAAATAGGTATTAAGGGCAGCTAGGTGGTGCAGTGGATAGAGCACCAGTCCTGGAGCCAGGAGGACCTGAGTTCAAATTCGGCCTCAGACATTTGATGCTTACTAGCTGTGTGACCCTGGGCAAGTCACTTAACCCCAGTGCCTCACCAAAAAAAAAAAGAAAGAAAAGAAAAGAAAAAAAGAAAGTTATTAAATGTCTACAGAGAATTATACTCTAGGCCAGGAGTAGGAAACCTATAGCCTTGAGGCTATACATGGTCTTCTAGACCCGCAGGTGTGGCCCAAGTTTTACATAACAAATCCTTTTATTAAGGGGATTTGTTCTATGAAGTATGGATTCAGTCAAAGGACCACACTTGAAGACCTAGAGGGCCACATGTGGCCATGAGGCTACAGGTTCCCCACCCCTGCTCTAGACACTGGGGGAGACAAAAAGTTGGATAAGATATGATGGTGCCCTTGTGCCCATCTGTTAAGAGAAAGAATGAGGAAGCTACGTACATGGGTGGGTGAGAAGTTGCATTTCTCACATCACTCCATGGCTCTGGTGGTTGTGGAGGAGAAAACCTCAAGTCTCCAACGGGGGGTCTGGCAAAAGGGATTCCCAGGAAAACATTGACATCTTTGTCAAGCCCCTTTATGCTGATGTGAGCCCCTTGGATCTGTCCAGACTCAGTAGTCCTGATGAGGTCATCTCCATGATGCCCTGTAAACAAATGGTAGAGAAATCCTTAGGGAGAGAGGACTTAACTGATGTCCAAATTGCACCATCTACCTGTGCCCCCTCCAACTTTCAGTGGTCCTGAAGGGGAATTCAGCCTTGTGCCCTATGAGCAAAGGTGAAGGAAATCCTCAGGGACAGACAGAGGGTCAAAAATTGCTAGAGATGTCCAAATGTCTCTCTACCTATCCCAATCCATCACTTTTTCCTTGGATAGGAATTCAGGTTTCCTTCTATTTTGGCCATGATTACTTTCATCTCAGAGGGAAAATGAAGAAATTAATATAGGCTCAGTCTCACAAACACCCCCTTTTTACAAGTAACCTGTAGAAATGTATATAATAACAACAGCGGTATACAAACTAACAACTTTGAAGGACTTAACTTTAATCAATGCTATGACCAACCATAATTCTAGATGACTGATGATAAAGCATATAACTTAATTCCTGACAGAGAGGTAATGACTCAGGGTGCAGAAGGAGACACATGTTTGGACGTGGTCAATTTAGGAATTTGCTCTGCTTGACTATATATATATATGTATTTATTGATAACTTTGGGTTTTTGTTGTTGTTGATGTCTTTTCAGTGTGTGGGGGAAGAGAGGGAGGGAAAAAAAATCTAATTTTTTTCATCAAAAAAATTAAATTAAATGTTCCCAAAAGTGACCTGTAGAGAGAAAACGTCCTGACCACCTCCCCTCAACCAGATATTGAAGCCAGATCCCCTAAGCTCTCTCACCCCATGACCTGAACCCTTACAAAGTCTTTTAAGTAGAAGGACCCCAGATAGCATTCTTCCAATCCATACCTGAGTAGGAATCCCCTCTAGAATGTCCTTGGGATGTGGTCATCATTTCCCTTGAAGATCTCCAGTGATGAGAAACTCACTCCAAAGATGGTCAATTAGATTTTTAGGTAGCTCTGGAACTGCAGTAACTGTCCAGCTTTGGGATCCTGGGTCCCTTCAAGCTAATTTCACCCCCAAACTAACTTAAGAAGGCATAGAACTAAAGTCAGTGCTAGAGTCCAGCAAAATTATTCAATTAAACAAACATCTAATTAGCACTTAATTGAGGCAAAGCCCCCAGTTCTAAGCTGGGGACAAAAAGGTAAAAACAGACACGGGCCCTGATCTGGAGACTTACATTCTGGTAAGGGAAAAAGATGTATGCCCTTACCTCCCTGCCTCCCTATCCACCCACCCTGAAAAAAACTGAGAATGCAAGGGAAAAGCAAGATAACTGCAGAGAAAAGGTCCAGGAAAAGTACTGGAAAAGTACTAGAAAAATCTGATGAGGCTCCCTTCTTTGAAGAGGCAGGGAGCTAACTATGGGTACAGAACTTAGGATATATCATCAGACATAGTTGATGTATTGGTTAGTTTGACTGAACTGATTTTTCCTCTATTTTTAATGTTTTCTTATAAGGAATGGTTCTAGAGAGAGGAGGAATATATTCAGGGATTAAGGTCATATAAAAACAGAATCTATCAATAAAAGATGGGGGGAAAAAATTAAGATGACCAGGAAAACTGAAGGAAGTTGCACCTAAGCTGATTATTTAAACAAGACAAACAGAATTGTTCTCCAAAAGTGTCTCTCCTAGATGTGGGGAAATATTACTTTAGGATAGATTGGAAAGAGAAGAAACATGAGCAAAGGAAGAGAGAGAGGGGAGCAAGGCCAAGAAGATGGCAGGGGAGGAGTGTGGAAAGTAGTTCTGCTGGGCTGGAGTGTATTAAGGGTATTAGGAGCAGCTAAGATTGGATAGACAGAGTACTGGATCGGGGATCAAAGAAGGAGGGTTTGCAACCCAGCCTTCCCACATAATGCCTAAAGGAATTTTTGCAAATTATTCCCTCTCGTTGTGTCTATTTCCCTCTTCTCTAAAATAAAGTGACTGACCTTAAGGATCTTTATGGACCTTAAAGTCCTAAATCCTTTGACCCAGCAGCAGGCTGCCCAATGTTCTGTGGTCCATAGTAACACCATCTCTCTGACGTGTGAAATCAGAGGTCTTTACCCTTTCTGTATTAAGGAGCTCTGTGACTGAAGCCTAGGGACCTTTTCTCAGAATCATGTTTTCAAATACATAGGCTTACCAAAGAAAACAATTGTAATGTAATTGTTATTAAAACATATTTCTAAAAACAAGTTTTCAGACCCCAGGTTAAGGGGGTGGAAGGACATCATCATCATAAATATTATATATTATATAATAATATATACTAATGAGCTGGAATGTCTATAGAATAGATGTATAAGGGCTAACGGCTCAGCCCAACCTTTGAAAGTCTATCTGTCTTCTCTATCTAATGGAATTGTAAATAAGTGCCAAGTACAGGAGATGTACTGAAACACAGGTCACTCATATACTTTGAGTTTTCTTCTCTAGGACAATAGGGCTTTTTTGAGGATGAAAATCAAGAAGCAAGTCATCAAAAAACAGTGCAAAGAGCTCTGGACTTGGAGTCAAGAAAATCTAGGTTCAGATCTTCCACTTACTCATTGTGTGACCTTGGTCAAGTCATTTGCTTTCCCTAAGACTCAGTTTATTCATCTGTTAAATAAGAGTTAGACTAAGGGCTCTTCCAGCTCTAAATCTATGAACGTATAATCTGTATCTCCTCACATACAGGTCCTATTTCTATGGCTTCCAAAGATGCCTCCCCTTAAAAATGACTCTCTACTAACTGTCATCGTTCATGTCCCCTCCTTTTCTCAGTCATCCTCTGTGAATGGGTTGTCTACATAAGTAGTGTCTTCCTTTCCTCCCACTCTCTTGTACACCCTCTGCAATCTGGCAGCCAGTCTCATCGTTCCACTGAAACTGCCTTCTCCAAAGTTACCAATGATCCCTCAATGGCCAAGGGGAACAGCCTCTTCTCAGTTCTCATCCCATTGCAGCTTTTGGCCCTGTTGACCAACCCAGATACTTTCTCCTCTCTGGGTTTTCATGAAATTGCTGTTTATTGAGTTTCCTCCTTATCTGATTCTGCTCAGTTTCCATCCATTCATCATCCACAGCATATCTGGGTATACAGTAAGGTTCTGTCCTAGGCCCTGTTCTCTCTACACTCTCACATAGTGACCTCATTAGCTCCTATGAATTCAAGTATCAACTCTATGTCATTGTCTACATACCCAGTCACGATTTCTCTCCTGAACTTCATTCTCACATCACAAACAGCCCACAAGACATTTTGAAGTGGATGTCCTGAAGGCATCTCAAACCAAAAATGTCCAAAGCAGAACTCATTATCTTTCTCCCCTCCTCAAACTTTCTTATTAATGTGGAAGATACCACAAGTCCCCGAGCTCAATGCTTTCCTCAGCTCCTCCCTTGAACTTATCCCACAAATTCACTCAGTTAACAAATCTTGTTATTTCTGCCTCTATAACATCCCCTTCTCTCCCCTCACGCAGCCATCACCCTAGTTCAGACTCTTGGCATCTCATAGCGGGGCTATAGCAATGGCCTCATGCCCTTCTGCTTGCCAATACATCCTCCACAGTCACCAAAGTGATATTCCTAAAGCCCAGATCTGACCATGTCACCCCCACACACTTGGTAAAATTCAATAGTTTATATTACCCATCTGGGGGTCAAATATAATCTATTTAAATAAATATATAAATAAATATATTCTATTTAAATAAATCTATATCTGAATAAATATAATCTATTTAAATAAATATATTTAATGCTTTTCAAACTCTGATCCCTTCCTTCCTTTCAATTTCCTCCCACATTCTCCCCTTCACATACCCAGCTATCTAGTTATATTGGTGAGCTTACTATACAGCCCACATAGTACTCCTTTTTCCCTTCTCATCTCTGACTCTCAAAATCCCTGGTAACCTTGAAGGCTTCACAAATATTACATCCTACATCGGCCTTCCTTGATCCCCCCAGCTGCCAGTGCCCTCCCTCTCCAAACTATCACATATTCATTTTTTACATATTATGCATATACTGACACATGTCTATTCCATTATAAGCTCCTTGAGGACAGGAACTGTTTGGCCTCTGTCTTTGTATCCCCCAGTGCCTAGCATATTATAATCAGATTAGATGGTTATTTTCCACAGTGAATCCCACTGGTAGAAGGATTTTGTGTGTAGCATGTGTACAAGACATCTGTTTTTAGTAGCAAACCCAGACCTGTCCTTGGAAAATAAAACTAACCATAACCTCCTATCTCTAGCCCTTCCAACTAGTCAGTGAGGACAACAAAAGAAAAAATAACCCACAAGCCTCAACACTCTCCCACCTTCCCCCAAATTACCGCCCCCCCCCCCCGCCCAGAATTGGTTTGCCTGGCAGTGCAGCTCACCTTGGCCTGGAATTAGGAGGGCCAGGAGCCCCAAAGTCAACACCTTGGGCAGCAAGGAAGTCTTCCACATCTTTCTCTCTGCACAACCTTCTGGTTATGCCTGATCAGATTCCACCCCTGGGCTTTAATCTGAGATGAGTTGGGTCAAAGGGCAACTAGAAGCTAAGGGCTTCTGAACTGATTTCCTTGTTAAAAGTTGCTCTACAAGAGCTCAGATGAGAATTTAGACTGAATCCCTAAAAAAGCAGATTGGCAAGTTCACCCACCTAGCAGATAGGCCAGTAAATGTTTAACAAATGTCTATTTAAGGACTCTATGTTCCTGACTCCTCCTCAAAAACATGTAGCATCTCTGACCACTTCCTTAATACTTCAAGCTGCCGATCTAATGCCTAGCCCTTCACTTGATATGTTGGACCAGAAAGATAATAATAATAATAATAAAATCATTTATATAGCAACAAAACACATACATTACCTAATGAGATCCTCACAACAAGATTGTAAAGTAGGTGCTGCCATTATCCCCACTATACAGATTAGTAAAATAAGGCTGAGGAAGTTGAATTGTATTTTACACTGTCCCCCTTCCCCCACCAAGTCAATAATGTGTCAACATTCTGTCACTTTCTTTCCAAACCGTCGCATTAACAAAAACAGATTTGGTCTCAATGTAGTGCAGCAATTCTTCCTCCATTCTAAAAGATGCAAATACTAAAGGATCCAACAATACCAAGGCACTGTTTTAGAAGGAAGGGAGGGAGGAAGGAAGGAAGATTGATAATGGTTTAAAAGAGACAAAAAAAATCAATATTGTTTCAGTGCTACTAATGCAGGTATTCTCTGAACTATAACATTTGGCAGTGAAATTACCTTTCACTCCCCAAACCCCAAGGATGACACTCTTCTTTATTTCAGAATTGACATCTTTTTGTCATGACCATCTGTTAAAATATCTATTTCATTGGTTTTTGGTAAATCTACATGTTTATCAGCTCCCATGTTGTTCAATATCTCTCCAGTCTTTCCAGTGACTAAAGTATACCCCAAACCAATTGAGCTTTGACCTTTGTTTTTAAAGCTTAGCCAAGATTCTCTTTTCTGTAAACAGGATAAATAAGATAAATCTTTCTTTCTTTTATCATTGGAGTCATTTGGCTCAAAATGCTGAAAAGGTCAATTTCATCCACAGGTTTAAAATATATTGCCTCCAAGACAACTGGATTGGATTTGTCAAGATTTACATTAATATCTTTTTCAGAATTATATCTGTGACCAACATAAAGTTCAATAGAGACAAACCCTTCAGTTATGTCACTTTGCAGAAGTGGGGTGCATTGTGAATAGGGGATAGAGGTAAAGTGGGTTAATAGATAAATGGATTTTCCCCAGTTGCCATGAAGCTCAGGCTTTGGGCGCTTCCTCTTCCTCTCGTCAGGCCTTTCCCTTTCTTGTCCCTTGGGTGGCAACAGGGAATTTGGCCTAGGTCCCCATTTCCAACATCCATGTTGATATTTACTCATTCAGTCAATAAACATTTATTAAGGTCCAGCTATGTGCCAGGTGCCATACTAAGCACTAAGAATAAATAGTATGGCAAAAAGACCATCTCTGCTCTCAAAGACCTCACAGTCCAGTAGGAGAGACAACATGTAAACAATTGTATACCAAAAAGCTAAATTTCAAATAATCAACAGAAGGGGATTGGGAAAGGCTTCCTGTTGAAGGTATGAATTTTAGTTGGGACTTAAAGGAAGTTGGGAAAGCCAGGAGGTAGATATGAGGAGAAAAGAGTATTCCAGGCATAGGGGATAACCAGCACCCAGGCCTCCCAATTTATCAAACTCTTCCACACCCTTGACATCAACATCATGAATGTTCAGTCTCCATGCCCAGAACTCCATAATTCCCCTTTCAGAAAATTACCTTTAAGAAGCTTTGGTGAAGAATAGGTGGTGAAGCTTTCATCCTCTTTTCCCATTCCCCCAGCTTCCCAGAACCCATGCTGACCCTATGAAATTTGGCAGAGCCTTGGGTTGTCTTTCTCCCCCAACCTTCCTACCAATACCACTGCAACTCAGAATTCAAGCCTGGATCATTTACCTAAGATTATTCTAATTGGTAGAGAGGATGACAGCCCAATGCTTTAGCCTTCATGAGAAGTATAAGGGGCTGTCTGATCTCTAGGCTCAGAAAGACCTGAGTGAATTCAATGCCTGTACTAGACACGTATTAGCTGTGCAACCCTGGGCAAGTCACTTAATATGAACCATATCAAAAACAAAAATCATATGATTATCTCAAAAGATGCAGAAAAAGATTTTAATAAAATGTAGCATTCATTCCTATTAAAAACACTAGAGGGTGGCTAGGTGGCGCAGTGAATAGAGCACTGGCCCTGGAGCCAGGAGGATCTGAGTTCAAATCCGACCTCAGACACTGAACACAAAAACTAGCCCTTTGACCTTGGGCAAGTCACTTAACCCCAATTGCCTTCCAAAAAAGAAAAAAAAACACTAGAAAGCATAGGAATAAATGGAGCTTTTCTTAAAATGATAAATAGTATCTATATAAAACCATCAGCAAACATCTGAAATGAGGATAAGCTAAGAAACCTTTTCAATAAGATCAGGGGTTTGTTAACAAAGAGGTACATTATTATCACTATTATTCAATATTCTATTAGAAATGTCCCATAGCAATGATATAAGAAAAATAAATTGAAGGAATTAGAATAGGCAATGAAGAAACAAACTATCACTCTTTGCAGAAGATATGATGGTATACTTAGAGAATCCTAAAGAATCAACTAAAAAACTAATTGAAAGAATTAACATTTGCAAAGTAACAGGATATAAAATAAGCCCACATAAACCATCATCATTTCTGTATATTACCAACAAAGTCTGGCAGGAAGAGACAGAAAGAGAAATTCCATTTAAAATAATTGCCAGGGGGCGGCTAGGTGGTGCAGTGAGTAGAGTGCCGGCCCTGGAGTCAGAAGGACCTGAGTTCAAATCTGACCTCAGACACTAAACACAAAAACTAGCCCTTTGACCTTGGGCAAGTTACTTAACCCCAACTGCCCTCCAAAAGGCAAAAAAATAAAATAAAATAAAATAATTGCCAGCAATATAAAATACATGGAAGTCTACCTGCCAAGACAAGCCTAGGAACTATGTGAATACAATTACAAAACACAATCACACCCATAAAGACAGATCTAAACAATTGGAGAAATATTAATTGCTCGTGGGTAGATTGAGCCAATACAATAAAAATGACAATTCTACCTATGTTACTTATCCCAATCAAACTATCAAAAAACATTTTCTAGAGCTAGAAAAAATAATAAAATTCATCTGGAAGAACAAAAGGTCAAGAATATCAAGGGAATTAATGGGGTAAAATGTGAAGGAAGGTAGCCAAGCAGTACCAGATCTCAAACTGTATTACAAAGCAGTAATCATTAAACAATCTGGTACTATAGAGTGGTGGATCAGTGGAATAGATTAGGTACACAATACACAGTAGTAAATGACCATGGTAATCTTGTGCTTTATAAACCCAAAGATCGAAGAATTTGGGACAAGAACTCACTATTTGACAAAAATTGATGAGAAGCAGTTTGGCAGAAACTAAGCATTAGACCAACATCTCACACTGTATACCAAGCTTAGATCAAAATGAGCACTCAGTTTTGACATAAAAGGTAATACCATAAGCAAATTAGAGGAGCATGGGAAATTTTGCCTGTCAGACCTATGGATAAGGGAAGAATTTATGATCAAACAAGAGATTGAGAGGATCACAGAAAGTAAAATGGATAATTTTGGTTATATAAAATTAAAAGTTTTGCACAAACAAAGCCAATTCAGCCAAGATTGGAAGGAAAGCAGGAAACTGGGGTAAAAATATTTTCAGCAAATTTCTCTGATAAAGGCATCTCTTAATTATATAGAGAACTGAGTCAAATTTGTAAGATTACAAGTCATTCCCCAATTGATAAATGATCAAAGGATATAAATGGGCAGTTTTGAGGTGAAGAAATCAAAATTATTGGGGCGGCTAGGTGGCGCAGTGAGTAGAGTGCCAGCCCTGGAGTCAGAAGGACCTGAGTTCGGATCCGGCCTCAGACACTTAACACACACAAACAAAAAACCTAGCCATGTGACCTTAAGCAAGTTACTTAACTCCAACTGCCCTCAAAAAAAAAAAAAAGCAAGAAATCAAAATTACATATGGTTATATATAAAAATGCTCTAAATCACTCTTTATTAAAGAAATGCACATTAAAACAGCTCTGAGGCAGCACCTCACACCTATCAGACTGGCTAATATAACAGAAAAGGAAAATGACAAATGTTGGAGTGTATGTGGAAAAACTGGGGCACTAATGCACTTTTGGTAGAGTTGTGAACTGATCCAACCATTCTGGAGAGCAATTTGGAACTATATCCAAAGAGCTATAAAACTGCACCTACCCAGCAATACCACTACTAGGTCTATATCCCAAAGAGATCAAAGGAAAAGGAAAAGGACTTAAATATATAAAGATATTTATAGCAGCTTTGTTCATGGTGGCAAAGAACTGGAAATTGAGGGGATTCCCCATCATTTGGGGAATGGCTGAATAAGTTGTAATATATGATTATGATGAAATACTATAAAAAATGTTGAGCAGAATGGTTTCAGAAAAACCTGAGAAGACACATGAACTAATGCAAAGAGAAGTGAATAGGACCAGAACATTGTACACAGTAACAACAAAATTATACAATGATCAACTGTGAATGACTTAGATATTCTGATCAATACAAAGATCCAAGACAATTCTGAAGGACTTAAGATGAAAGAAAGAAAGAACATGGAATCTGAGTGTATATCAAAGCATAGATTTTTTAATTTCATTTTTCTTGCCTTTTTTTTTTTTTTTTTGCAATAGGACTAATAGCATTTCTTGCCTTAATGGATGGGAGAGGGGTAGAAGAAAGGGTGAGAATTTAGAACTGAATGGCCAGCCAGCAGTCCCTTCTCCTGTTTCCTTCCAGGCAAAAACCTGAGCAGCAGCCAAGATTCCAGAGATCTAGGGAACTTCTTCTTAGTGAGCTACATTTAGACCAGACAACAACAAACAGAAAGGATGATGTAGTCTGAATCCAAGAGGATTTCAAAAGGCTAAAATATAGGACTGAATCTAATTAGATAAAACTCAGTAGGGATAAATGTAAGGTCTTCTACTTAAGTACAAAAAAATCAATTTGATGAGTACAAGGGAGCATGGTTAGAAAGCAGTTCTTGGAAAGATCTGGGGGATCTTAGTGAAAAGCTCTTAGTAGATACTAACCTTAATATTAGTGCCAACTAGGCAACACAGTGGGCACTGGGCCTGGAGCTGGGAAACCCTGAATTCAAATCCAGCTTCAGACACTTACTAGTTGTGTGATCCTGGGCAAGTCACTTTACCCTGTCTGCCTCAGTTTCCTCGTGTCAAATGAACTGGAGAAGAAAATGGTGAACCACCCCAGTATCTTTGCCAAGAAAACCCCAAATGAGAGCACAAAGAGATGAACACACTAAACAACAACAAAAACCTTAACATGAATCATGATGCAGCAATTAATGAAAAAGCATCTATCCAGAGCTTACTATGTCCCAGACACCAGGAATAAAAAGAAATGCAAAAATATGGTCTGTGCTCTCAAGGAGGTAAGTAGAGACATATAAGATACATACAGAATAGATGGAAGGTCTTCTGAAAAAGGCAACATTAGCTACCAGGGGAGGGTAGGAAAGGCCTCTTGCACAAAGTAAGCATCAAGCTGAGTCTTGAAAGAAGGCAAGTAACCCAAGAGGCAGAGGGGAGGGAGCAGAGTATTCCAGGCAAGAGGTACAAGCAGTGAAAAGACATGGAGATAAGAAATAGTGTGTCACATTCAAGAAACAGAAAGTAAACCAATCTAGATGCGTCATAAAGTAAATGGAGGAGAATAAAAGTATGACAAGGCCTAAAAGCTACCAAAAGGGATCAAGTCATTACGAGATTTAAATACCAAACACAGGGCTTTATATTCAACCTGGATGCAATCCAGTGATCCTCCAATAGATTTCCCAGTCTGACATCCCCTTTCTATCCCTTATTTTTAATCTTACTATCTACTGGCTCATTCCCAATTGCCTGATCCTTCCATCCCCTCTAGTTAGCATTCTATATTTCTTCTGCCCTTCCTAAGTAAACTTCCTAATAGGTGCCTCTGATTGCTCTTCTCTCTCTCTCTCCTTAACCCCTTACAATCTGGCTTCCAACCTCATCATTCCATCCAGTTACCAATGCTCTCTTAGTTGCCAAATATAATGGATTTTTTCTCTATCCTCATTCTCCTCAGTGTCTCTGCAGCCTCTAACACTGTTGATCACCCTCTCCTCCTTGTCCTTCCTTTCTTTCTAGGTTTCCAGACAGTCTTATCTCCTGATTTTCCTCCTACCTATCAGACCACTCCTTCTTGGTCTCCTTTGCTAGACCCTCATCCAGAGCACACCCTCTAACTGTAGATGTCCTTCCAGGGTCTATCCTGGGCCCTGTTCTCTTCTCCCTCTACATTATTTCACTTGGTGATGGTATTAGTTCCCATAGATTGAATTACCATCTCTATCTATGCTGATGATTCTCAGATTTATGTATCCAGCCCCAACCTCTCTGCTGGCCTCCAATTTTGCATGTCCTCCTGGATATCTGGCAGACAGACATCTTAAGCTAACCATATCCAAAAGAGAATCCATTATATTTTCCCTAAATCTTCCCCCAAACCTACCATCCTTGTTACTGTGGAAAGCAGTCTCTCAAGGTCACAACCCAGGAGTCACCCTTGACTCCTCATTATCTCTTACTCCCATATTCAAACTGTTGCCAAGGCCTGTAGATGTCAGCTTAGCAATATTTCTATTACATGGCCCTCTTCTTCCCTCCAACATCGCACGCACTCTAGTACAGGTCCTCATCACCTCACACCTAGACTATAGCAAAAGCTGCTGGCGCTTTCACCTGCCTTAAGTCTCTCTCCACTCCAATCCAGCCTCCATTCAGTCACCAGAGTGATTTACCTAAAGTGCAGGTCTGACCATGTCACTCCCCTACTCAATGAACTCCAGTGAGTCCCTATCACCTCCAGAATCAAAATACAAAATGCTCTGCTTGGCATCATAAGTAGTCCCCCTCCTACCTTACCAGTCTTGTTACACCTCACTCCTGAAACATACTCTTCAATCCAGAGGTACTGGCCTCCTGGCTGTTCCATGCACTATCTCTAGGTTTCAAGCATTTTCTCTGGCTATTCCCCCATGCCTGCAATGTTTTCCTACATCATCTCTTCCTACTATCTTTTTTTTGGGCTTTTTTTTTTTTTAAGTAGGGGAGGGCAGGGCAATTGGGGTTAAGTGACTTGCCCAAGGTCACATGGCTAGTAAGTAAATGTTAAGTGTCCAAGGCCGATTTGAACTCAGGTCCTCCTGACTCCAGGGCCTGTGCTCTATTCACTGTGCCACCTAGCCGCCCCTCTTCAAACTCTCTTCCCTGGCTTACTTTAACTACCAACTAAAACCCCATCTTTTGCTAGAAGTCTTTCCCAACCCTTCTTAATTCTAGTACCTTCTCTCTATTTCCTATTCAGCATGTATATAGCTTGCTTTGTATATATTTGTTTGCATGCTGTCTTCCCCATTAGACTGTAAGCTCCTTGAGAGGAGGGACTGTCTTTTTCCCTCTTTCTGTATCCTAGTGGTTAGCCCACTACCTAGCACATAGTAGGTACTTGATGAATGTTTGTCAATTGATTGATTGAAGAAATGAGTCTCTGAAGTTCAGTAAGCAGATATGGGGTCTCTATTGGGGAAAAGCCATAAAACACAGTGGGAAGTGAAAGCCATAACTTATTGTGCCTGGTGAAAACCATAACTCAGACACTGAAAAGCATAACTTAGATATGGTGACTGGTAAAAAAAAAAAAACTATAACATGGACACAGTGACCAGTACACAACCAGTCCAAATCCTGTCCTTGAGCATTTACCCAACAGCACCAGCTTAACACCCAAGCTAGGAAATGAACTCATTACTAAGCAGAAACCCCAAAAATATCCACCAATCTGTAATGGTGTACTCTATACTATAGTCCTCCCTTTGTGTGAGAAGTAGCAAAGGATTAAGTTTCCACAGGTCTGAAAAATTGCTGAAATGAGGCTACTGATAAAAGTAAGGTTAGCAGAACAGATAACAGCCTTGGGATGAGTTAAGGCAGTAGCTTTGGAAGAAGTTGGATTCCCAGTTCCCGCAGAACTCCTAGATAATACTAAAAGTGAAATAAAGTAAAATAAAAAAGAACTTGGCAATAGCAGGTGGATTTGACCAATCAGAAATCAGACAAGGGCCTTGGGACACTCAGACCCAGATAAGGACACATCTAGATTGGGGGGGGGGGGCAGTATTCTGAGTAGTTACTTGTTGAGGACTACGGACAGTGGGGCTCTGACTCTGATGGCTGAATAAGCCCTCTCAGCATAAGACCATGCTACCAGGCCCAGATCGGTTCCCCATCCCCAAGGAAGGTTCACAGGCATGGGCTTCACATCCCCATGAGAAGCATGGTACACACTCCCGGCTTGGGAGCAAGGACACTTGCAGTGTTCTAAGGGGAAACTAGCATAATATTGCAATGTAGTATTAACTAGAAGCCTTGGGACAATTCCATTCTGTTCTAGGGAGGTTTAGGAAGGTTTGGAACATCCTAACCAGTACTCGTACCCTGATAACAAGGATAGAGTATATGGCCGTCACATATGAGGTGAATGGGAACTAGGACAATGGTATAATCCCAAAGGTAGGGGCTTATGATGACTATGCAGTTTCACACTATATATACTGGACTCTTAGCTGAATAAAGTTGACTCAGTTTTCTACGGTACTGGAGTCCAGTCTCATTTATGATTGTCAACCTCTGGGTAAGTAATCCTTTTGTCTATCTTTTCACCTAACTTTTCCTTCTCAGCTCTGCTGCTGGCCGGCAGGGCTCCTCTCTACCACTATCCCTGCCACAGAAAGGCAGGGGTCCCTGGGTGGGCTTGGCTCCCCACCTTACTGAGCTTGCTTAATGAACCTCGTGTATTATGTATATTATCCAATAGAATTAGAATCTCATCGGGGAGGTGCACCCAGAAGAGAACGAACCAATAAATCCTCTGAAGGGAGTGTCTGCACCAAACTAATGTATAAAACTTGATTTGTTTTTGTATCTGGTACTCCTCCTTCCACAAGAGGGACAGGCTCTACTTCTGGCCAGAAGTGTTCAATTACTCTGGACTTCTCCTTAATAAATTTCTTTTGATATTAGATTTTTGGTATCAATTGTGTTTTGCTTTTCCAGGTTGACAGTTCCAACAGTCTTTTTCCTATAATTATCACTGGTCTTTCCTGGAATCTTTGCAAGGAACAATCCATTATTGAGACTATTTCCTCTGGCAGATATCCCAGACTGGTCCCTAAAGTAAATAACCCAATTGAATAAACTACTATCTATAATCAATCTGGAACTACTGGACTCTTTCTTTAGTATAAAACTAACTCCCCTGTTTGCGGAAGCTGAGAATATTCCAGTGCATGAGGATATCAGATGTTATAACTAGCATATTCAGCAGAATACCAAAGAAATGCTAAAGGGAATAAGAGATAGACCAGGGGGAATCCCTGGATATCCCATGACCTCCATGCGGAGTAGGGTGGGCCAGGTTTTGGCCACTTTCAGGCCACATCATGAGTATAAGGACAACCCCAAAACACCAAAAAGAACTATGTTCCATCAGGTTGGGTGAGGAAGAGAAACAGGTGGTGGTTGGTGTGGCATGGCCCTTTCTCATAATGTTGAGGGAAGTCACTACCAAGATCCTAGATTCAGAAGCTGAGATTAGGAACCTGCAGGAAGAAGGACAATTGAAATGAAACACACAGAAAGCCACTGCTCTCATAGCTGGGGACTCAGTGGACAAGGTAGCTAAGAAGGTGATAAGGTGGGGGACCCCTGAGAAGACAGCAATACCTGATGTCAATTGATCTTGTTTTCAGGTTTGAATTCAGGTACAGTTGTCTAATGAATCATTAAGTCAATAATGTACCATTTGAGAGAAATGGCACAAGCTACTCAGAGAGAAAGTGACCCTGATCTGTCACATATGGAGATTTGTATCTGGGAGAAAGCTGAGAGGACAACCTTTGTCTTAGCCTAAGATAAGATCCTTCTGGCTTGGTTTTCCCATTATGTTTCTTTTGAACAGAAAGATTTGCCACCTGGCTATTCCTGAGTCTGGCTATGAGGTGGAATTGTTACTGTGTGGTTGGCTGTCAACTGTGACTCTTATCTGAAGTCAAACAGAGCTAAGGATGTTTTATCCTGCTATATATGTGTCAACTCATTAAGGACCAGTTTTATGCTGTTATAATCATATCCTTGATTTTTTCTTTTATAGCAAATTTCTATAATCTGAGGATGTGGTCAATAGGAAACGTGGCTGCAATGCAAGTATGTGAGATCTTGCTATTTTCAATCTGAATGAGTAGTCATTTTATATCCTGAACAACTTAGTAAATGAGTATCTGGTCTAGCTATCTGCCTGTTACTAGATTATACACATACACACATATACATATGTATATATGTGTATACACACACACACACATATATACATGTGTGTGGCTATATGAAATAAGGTCCTTAAGCGTTTCAAAACAATATAAGAACAACAGTATTGATACAACTGTTTGTGGGACCTAGCTGTTACTCTATTAATTATTGAAACTAAATTAGAAACATCTTTGGTTTGGTTTGGGGAAGAAAATTTTAGTGTAGTCAGTTTCTTAGAGGGATGTAACTCATGGAATATTTTGTGTTATATTAATGAAAAAGTCAATTTCATTCAAGTTTATTATTAATATGGAAATAACACCTGTTTGTACTGCAAGTCCTGTAGTACAAACATATTTTATTGTAAACAACTTATTTGATATGCACTGTTTTGGAATTAATCACTTAAGTATCCTCCTAAATCTTTTATTATAATTGGAGTAAAGTCAACCTCTTATAAGTAAGTTCATTTCTGTAACCACTGAACCTAGGGGTGGAAAACTTCTATCTGCAAGAGTATTGTTACTTATGTTTTCATGTATACATGAATTCTCAGTAGCATCTGATCCTCCTAAAGGAATTGGAATCAGAGTGGAAAATTTTAAGAAAGTAACAAGATCAGACAATCCTATTCTAATGTGATGTACAAAGACTTAAATTTTGTGAAGTTTCAAGTGAACTATGACATCCTACTTTGATATTCCCTTAAAGCTGTATTATTTTTTTAAGAGTGATACAACTGGGGCGGCTAGGTGGCACAGTGAGTAGAGTGTCAGCCCTGGAGTCAGAAGGACCTGAGTTCAGATCTGGCCTCAGACACTTAACGCACACACAAACAAAAACCTAGCCGTGTGACCTTGGGCAAGTTACTTAATCCCAATTGCCCTCCAAAAACCAAAAAAAAAAAAAAAAAGAATGATACAACTTTTATTTTCCACATATTTTAAAGATACTTTTGCTACATAGTTTATGTATATTTCTATGAGATTATACTTTTCATTTATATGAAGTTCGACATTATACAATTTTAAAATGATATGTTTGGTAGAATATCTATAACATTTTTAAAAGTTTAGAGGTTTCTTTTTTGGAATGTACAGTATATGAGGTAAAATTAAGATTACATTAAAAATTGTTTTCTCCTCTGTAGTAATTTGCAGTGAGACTCAAATGGCAAATACACTATTAAATGACATTTACTATCAAAAATAGGAGTTCATTTGAGTTTTACTATGAAGAACAAGCCACTAGAGCTTGCCTACAGTGTCAAATCTTACCATTTTAGACATTTAACTGTATAGAAATATCTGGCATATTACACTCAACCTCATTTGTACTGCCAAACATGGCACTTTTAATAAGTTTCTAGAAAATGTTTGTAAGGCTGTATTGTTAATAACATCAGAACTCCAAGGCTTGAGATGATTTTCACAACATGAACTAGTTACTGGAGAAGGAAAAATTGAGAGACTGTGCCAACTAGTATTGAGATTTTGTTTTGTAATAGATTTTAGCAGGAACATCCAAGGAACCTCTATAAGTAACTTGGAATGAAAAAAAATAATTCTATTGAAGAGTTGCCCCTCAGGACAAGATAGTTTCCAGATTTCCCCAAGAAAAGATGTTCCAGAGACCAGACAACTACATGGGAAGTCTGAGTTCCAAGATGAAATTTGCTGATTAAATGGATATTGGGAGTGGGTTGATGGTTATTATTGTACTACTTTTGTTGTTGTTTGTTTCACTATCTCTGAATACCAAATTCACTCAGTTATCTTGATGTTTTGTAAATTTCCACTCTAAAATTAGTACATGGCTTTGGATATTCTTGCTAGGGTTTGTGCTGTGATTGGTCAAGCTCACTGTCCTTACATTAACTTGTCAGGAGAAATCATGATGTGTCTCCCACTGAAAAGGAAAATTGAGAAAATCAAATTATTCTAATCCCATTTTGTAATTGATTCTATTCTCTGCTGCAAAATTGCCCAAACCATGTTTATTTGTCTTTGAACCTACCTCAGAACCTCAGCTGGTCTGTACTAATTTAAGTTCAGAAATTGAGCTCATCAAATGCCATTGATTCTTCCTTTACTACCCCCAAATTGCAACAACTATGGGAACTTTCTTACTGGTCATGCTGTTTTCCTACCTGTTGTAATGGTAATGTGAATTTGAAGATCTTCCCTGCCCCATATTCATAGTCACCACCCGTGCTGTGAATATCGAAAATACTGCATTGGCACTACATCTATGTTTGTATTGCTTTTGCAGTTTATACTTATAAGCAGGACCACCCCTTCTGGCTATACCCAAAAGCCTAAATGTAGAGCCACCCCAGGGACCTTGCAGAAAATATTCAGAAAGAATATATGGGAGGCTTTCAAGAGTGGATTGTGGGGTCCCTACTGGGGTGACACTGCTGGTAAATGTCCGAGTCTAGATATGAACTCAAATCCTCCTTACTCCAGGCCCAGCATTCTATCCACTGGGCCACCTAGCTGCTTATGGAGAAAAGACCCTTGGAATCCCATGGAACATCCTAGCAGAGCATGCCAGGAAGAAAGGACTCCAACCCTACAGCACCAGGAATTGTGAGAGACCTTTGTCATGTGTGTGCTATGCCACACATTCCTCATTGCTCTAACGGCCATTATACTCTGTAAGTTAGGAACTCACTCTTCCTATCAATGTTGGGTCTATGTCAGGGCGTGCCTTTGTTTACAGAGGGGATGTTTCAAAGTTAGTGTCTTTACAATGCTGTTGGGGGTGTACGTGCAGTTTCCCTGGAGGCATGAGACCCAGAACATACTGACTCTGCAGTAACACTGGAGGGGAATCTGATGTTACTTGAGATAAACTCTGTTCCAGGATGAGAGCTCCATGACCTCCTGACTTGTTGCCAACCGACAGGGTTCTCAGGAGAAAGTAGCATAATGTAGCAACATAGTATTAACTAGAAGCCTTGGGATAACTTCATACTGTTCCAGGGAGGTTTAGGGAGGTTTGGAACATCCTGCCCAGTACTTGGACCCTGATAACTAGGATAGGGTACATAGCTGTCACATATGAGGTGTATGGGAATGAGGACAATGGTGTAATCCCAAAGATAGTGGCTTATGATGACTATGCAGTTATACACTATATAAACTGGACTCTTAGCTGAACGGGGTGGAGTTAGGATGTAATTGCAAAAGAAACTGCTGAATAAAGTCTTGCTACTCTTTGACTCTCCTGGCTTGTGACTCCGTTCTTAGACAACATGGCTGGCCACAACCAGATAGATGTACACCGAAGGCCTGAGGCAGGTAAGGCCTGGTGGCCCCTGACCTTGGAGGTCAGATCACAATGCCATCATACTATGCCTTTGCTAAGATGTGATGGTGTACACTGATTGTTAATGGAAAACACACTGCTATAGGTTTAGGAGCTTTACTATTAGGAGTACAGATCCAGAGGATTGCCCCCAGAACCTAAAATAATAGCAGCCCTCTTGCAACCCAACCCACAAGTCAGAGTACAAAAAGGGAAGCCATCCAAAAGGGGAGCTTCTTGCTGTATGAAGCCAGAAGGGAGGACAATAACATAGAGAATAAATATATACAGAAAAAATACAAGGTAACTAGCATTTGGGGTGGGAGAGGAGGGGAGTGACAGGACCAGGAAAGGCTTTGGGAAGAAGGTGAGGGATTCTGTCACATGAGATGGGACTAGATTCCAGGCACAAAGGATGCAAAGGCAAGGGGAAGGTCAATATGTACAGGACAGAGGAGTTAGTTTGGCTGGATGGAAGAGTAGGAAAAGGCAGGTGCTATATAATGAGGTCTGAACAATAGGTTGGTACAAGTTATGAAAGATTTTAAAAGTTAAAGATCAGAATCTGGCTCATTGGTCAAAAGAGCAAATAAATGGAAAATTCTTTGAAAACTTTTTAGAGTTACTATATAAATGTGAGATGTAATGCCAAGTTCAGATAACAAGCAGAGATCATCTTGGCCAGAACACAATGTTCATGAAAGTGAGGACGGAATGTGAAGTAAGGCTGGGAAGGTAGGCTGCTGTGTTATTATAAAGGAAATCATTTTAGGAACTGAGTGTGGACTGAAATGGAGAGAGGAGATAATGAGAACCCAGATGAGAGATGACAACGACTTCAAGTCTGCAGGTGTGGGCAGACAGGTTTCGTAGGTGGATTAAACAAGGCTGAATTCAAATGACCTGAGTCTCTGAGAAACCAATCTATCCACTCTCCCAGCTTTCCATATAAATAATTTTGAAGCCACATTTCTCTATCCTGCACCTGTACAATTAATTTTAACCTTTTTAAAAAAAAAAAAACTTCTTTTTAATGGGATACTTTACTCTGAACAATAGAATTCATTAAACATATGTTTGGAATGATGCTCTTTAAATGGGGAAGGGAACAAACATTTATTAAGCACCTACTATGTATCAGGCCCTGGGCTAAGCACTTTACAAATATTGTCTCATTTAAGACCCACAACACCCCTGGGAGGTGCTGTTCAGTTGTTTTTCAATCCTGTTCGACTCCCTGTGACACCATTTGGGATTTTCTTGGCAAAGATACTGGAGCAGTTTTGTTGTTAGTAAAATTTCCAGAGGAATGACAAAGATTCCCAAGGTAAATGAGGAAAGTTCATTTATTCTAAAGTTCTTGCAAGAAATGGGTGTGCTGGGGGGCAGCTAGGTGGTGCAGTGAATAGAGCGCCGGCCCTGGAGTCAGAAGGACCTGAGTTCTGAGCCGGCCTCAGACACTTAATCCACACAAACAAAAACCTAGCCGTGTGACCTTGGGCAAGTTACTTAGCCCCAATTGCCCTAAAGGGGAGGCTAGGTGGTGCAGTGAGTAAGAGCGCCGGCCTCGGAGCTGGGATGACTCGAGATCAAATCCGGCCTCAGAAAATGAGCACCCACACATAAATAATGACTAGCCGTGTAACCTTGAGCAAGTTACTTAACCCCAATTGCTTTAAAAAAAAAAAAAAAGAAATGGGTGTGCTGACTACACAGAAACACACACCAAAGGCCAAAGTTTGCAGGTTAAATCCCTGTCCCAAAACTTGAAGTCCCTCCCTCATTTCCTCATTGGCTGAGTACTCTGTGTACAACTTCCCGGCACACCTACTTCATGTTTCCCCTTGTCATGATCATGTCATATATGTTCACATACATCGAATGTATATTAACATGAACCTTAGCTCCTCCCAGGTGAGGAGAGGGTAATATTCATGAAGCAATTAAGCATGCATACTTAGAACCTGACTGCCCTACCTACCCTATCTTAACCACAGTCCCAGTTGAGACAAGTTTTCCCCTTATTCTAAGAATTGTTTTTGCAAAAAGAGGCTAGTTCTTTGAAAAGAAAATCCACCTGAATTATTTACATTCCTACATGGAAAGACGATATTTGTAACTCATGAGACTTTTCTCAGTATGAGGATAGCTGAAGGGATTATATATGTATACATACATATATATGTATGTATAGGTGGGTGTATATGTCTATATGTGTGTATATGTGTGTACATGTATACATAGAAGGCACAGGGTGAGTTGAATGTGCAGGGATGATATCAAAAAATAAAATTAAGAGATGAGAGAGGAATTAATTAGGAGGAGAGGGGTAGAGATAGAATGGGGTGGATTTTCTCAAATAAAGGAGGCAGGAGAAGACTGTTACAATGGTGGAGAAGAGTAGGAAGGTAAAAGGGAATGAGTCAACCTCACTCTCATTGGATTTGGCTTAAGGAGAGAATAACATATATACACTCAATTGGATATCTTACCCTACAGGAAAATAGTGGGGGAAAAGGACAGGGGGGGTGGTGATAGAAGGAAGGGAAGATTGGGAGAGAAGATAGTTAGAAGCAAACAATTTTGAAAAGGGATAGGGTCAAAGGAGAAAACAGAATAAATGAGGGACAGGATAGGATGGAGAGAAATACAGTCTTTCATAATATGACTACTATGGAAATGTTTTGCATTACTACACACATATTACCTATATTGAATTGTTTGACTTCTCATTGGGGATTTGTGAGGAGAGAATATGGAACTCTAAGTTTTAAAAACAAATGTTAAAAAAAATTGTTTTTCACATGCAACCGGGAAGTAAGATATACAGGCAATGGGGTATAAAAATCCATCTTGTCCTACAAGAAAATAAAGGGGGGAGAGGGGGAAATTAGGGGGGACATAAGAGAGGGCAGATTGGGGGAAGGGGTATTCAGTATACTTGCCATCTTGGGGCGGGGATAGTGGAGAGATGGGAAGAAGATCTGTAACTTAAAATCTTTGGAAAATGAATGTTGAAAACTAAAAATAAAGTTAAAAGAAAAAGAAAAGAAAGCCCACTTCCCAGAACCTGTGTGGAAACATAATTTTTTTACATTTCAATTTGCCATTTCCTTCTCCAACTCATTTTACAGATGAGGAAATGGAGACAAACAGGGTGAAGTGACTTCCTAGGGTCATACAGCTAGTATCTGAGGCCAGATTTGAATTTGGGAAGATGAGTCTTCCTAAATCCAGGCCCAGCACTCTATCCACTGTGTCACTTAGCTGCCCTGGGAAGTAGGTGCTTTTATTATCCCCATTTTGCAGTTGAGGTAACTGAGGCAGACAAAGCCTCAGTAATTTGCCCAGGATCATTTCACTTGAGTATCTGAAGCTGGATTTTGATTCAGGTGTCCCTGACACCAGGCCCAGGGCTCTATCCACTTAACCACCCTGATGCCAAGTCTAACAGTCTTGTTAGAAACTAATTGTTAGAAACAGTTACTGTTTCCCCTCTGTATTTTTCCTTGTATATAGTTGTAGTTTTGTACAGCTGCATCCCATTTTATAGACTGATCTAGAGCACTCCTCTCTTTGCATGGCATTGATGGGGTGCTTGGTTCCCAATTTCAAAATCACATTTCTCCCTAGCCTCAAAACACTCTCCCTGGCAGTTTCTCCCCAGCCCACAGACCCTAAGCCTAGCAATTACTCATGAGTGGGCCCCAGCAAAACACTTCTCTCTCTTCCTGGTATAGTAACAACCTGCACCTGTAGGAGTTATTAGTTTGAACTGGCTTTGTCCTGGCTCATAAAGATATTCAGTACCCACTGGACTATCTCTACCAACTCCCTACCTCATTATATGCATCCTGGACTCCTCATTATGTGTATCCTAGATTTAAGATCTACATATATTCCCTACATCTATGTTATCAAACAAGACCTCAACTGGTGGCATATGGGGCAATCCTCAGTCCCTCCTGCCTGATGGTTATTTCAGTGATCTAGCAGACCTAAAAACCATACCTCCCTGTGCGTCCCCCCCCACACACCTAGTTAGCATATTTGGTACATGCTTTTACTATAATTAATTATACCCCTCTAAGGCCCCAGGTTCCTTAAGAATTTCTGCCTGCTAAAAAGCATAAAAATAAATCTTTGCCAACTTGACTTAGAGAATGCTTGAGTCCATTTCTTTCCAGACAACCCTGTCCTGTACCCTGGTACGTGAGGGGTCCCTGACCCCCTACAAACCTCATCAGTATCATGTGTTTTCTGTCTATTCATGGGAGCTCCACAATTGGAAGGGATGTAAGAGATAACCTTTTCATCTCTTCCAGGTTTCGCAACCTTAAGTCATGATTAACTCTTCACTCTCCATTGCCCTGTCATTTCTAATCAGCTGCTAATGTTTGTCAAATCCAGCTCCAAAACATTCAGCTCGATGAAATGGATAAATTGTCGGTCTGGGAGTAAGAGGACCTGGGCTTAAATCCTCTACTGCTTACTACCTGGACTCAGTCCTCATCTATAATAAAATGAAAGTACTGGACTCTTCAGTCTCTAAGCTTTCTTCCAGTTCTGACATTTGATGTTCTAAGAGTCCTTCCAGATCTAATATTCTATGAATATGAGGTGGGGGAGTAGGGCCCTCTGGCCTTCTGTCTCACCAGAGGACTCGGAAGACTCCAGAGGGCTCTGCCTCATTTAAATCTCCAGATGGTGAGATCATAGGTCCTCTTCCAGAACAAAAGGCAAACAACAATGAGGTGGGGGTAGGGGGAAGTCAAGAGAGACTCTGGGGTTGCCAACCACAGGAACCACAAAGATGTTGGTTCCTTCAATGGAAATTATAAAGTTAAGAGGAAAGGAGGATTTAGAGGGAAATCAAACAAAGAGGGATTATGATATGATAGAAATACAAAAACAAAACACTCTCTGCTCTCAGTTTACAATCTTATAGGGTAGATGTGTATGCAATTAAGTAAATGCAAAGCAATTAGGGTTGGAGGAGTGGGGGGGAGGGCAGGAAACAACTAGGAAAAAACCTGAGGTGGTATGGGGGCTGGAATCAGACTTATATGTAGCAAGTACCACTAAAGCTGAGCTTTGAAAGAAGCTAGGGATACTAAGAGGGGAAGGGGATGTAAGGTTTAATGGGATAATGAGATCTTCGATCATGAATGACCTCCCATAGAGTCCATTGGAAGAAGTACTTGCCTAAGGGAGACCTTGTTTGTAGGAAAGCTTCCACACCTTTCGGTACTAAGTTAATTAGGCACTGAGTCATGAGGGTTGTGATGCCTTCTGGCTCTAAGAAGTGAATATATACTCTGAGATGGTATTTTGCTTTGGGAGTTTTCTTATAAGGACAGTTTGATTTCCTAGTAGAGACTCTGTTCAGACCCCCTGACTGCACAGATGTAAAAGCTCTCTCCATCCAGTGGTGTGTGTAAAGTGTATAGCAATATTGCTTTGATTCAGGCAGCCAGAGCCCTGTCTGTAGATCTTTATGCTAATTTCTCTGCTTGTAATTTCTCCTGAACTAGTGAATGTAATTAAAAGTAAATTGTTGACCCCTTTAAAAGTTGCCCTTCCTTTAATAAAAGCAGATGAAAGAACATGTGCTAGCAGGCCATCCTGGGTGTGCTATGGGTGCTTGCTATTACAGGGGAGGAGCATGTTCTTCCCAGCCACCAGGGACAATCCAAGCAGGAGTGGGGACAGAAGATAGGATGCTGCCCACAAGAAACAGCAAGGCCAATTTGTCCTGAATGTAAGGGCTTGAAAGGGAGAAGGGTACAATAAGTATGTTATGGTAGGCAGAAATAGGATTGTAAGGGGCTCTTGATGTCCAACAGAGGAGTTTGGGGTTTGGGGTTTGGTTTTTAATTTTAGAGACAATAAAGAGCCAATGGAGCTTTTTGAAGAATGACATCCTAGACTTTAGGGATATCACTTTGGCAGCTGTGTGGAGGATTGGATTGGATGAGTCCCAATATGGCTATGCAAAGCCCTAGCACCAAGGGGTAGAGATGCCAGCAGGTCAGGAAGGCCTTGAGTTCAAGAGAAAGAGTCAAGCTTGTAGGAGGTTTGGGAATCCTCAGGGGAGCAGAAGAGATCACCAAATGAGATTGTAGAGAAGGAGCTAGACAGCATTGGGGGACACTCACAAGGAGCCAGTTGGAGATAGGAAAGATGATCCAAAGCTCAATGCTGTTACAAACTCCTCCTCCAAACCTTCTTTGGTTCCTTTTAAAGGAGGGTTTGCTAATTGTTTTCCAAAGCCCTGTCCTTTTTCCTTTCTTGGTGATCTATTCCCTCTGGCCCTCTGGGTTCAATTATCATCTCTACACAGAAGACTCCCAAATCCTGTTCTCAAGCTTGAAATCTTTCTTTTCATTTCCAAGTCTGCTAGACCCCTCTCCCTGGGGTGCCAGAGGCATCTCAATATCTATGTCCTTGTGTCCCAGATGTATCCCAGCCTGTTGTAGGCAACTAGGTGGCTCAGTGGATAGAACTGGGCCTGGAGGTGGAAAGACCTGAGTTCAAATTTGGCCTCTGACACTTACTAGCTGTGTGAACCTGGGCAAAGCACTTTTAACTTTTGCCTCAGTTTTCCCCATCTGTAAAATGGGGATATCTGCACTTTCGAAAATCAAATGATATATAAATGTAAGGTTTGTTATTATTTATTATTTCCTTCAAGTAGGATACCAGCTCCTGGAAAACAAAGGTCGTTTTATTTGTCTTGTATCTGGAAGGTCTTGCACGAAGCAGGTGCTCAATAATGGCTGGTGAGAGCCAGCATAATCATTTACACCTGATAATCATTAAATATTTTTTTGGCCCTCGGTGAGAGAGAAAGCTGAACTAATCAATCAGACTGCTTTGCTTTGCTCTAAAAATGTCCTTTCCTGTGTTTATAACTAGAAAGGCCAGATAAGGTCTTCAGTTCATTACCAGAAAGTGGGACTTCTCTTATCTTGGGGGCATACTGTGTGGGGGGGGGGGTTCGGGGAGGGGGGAAAGTGGGACACAGACACCCTGAGACCCTGAGACATAAATTCCAACTGGCTCCACTTTGTCAACTGTCTTGTCAATCTGCATTTACAACTAAGAAACTTCCTTTCCCACGATAAATAGAAACCATATGGAGACCATAAATCTGAGAGACAGAGCCGCCCTGGGATTGTCCCGAAACATACAAATGCTCATCATTCTTGTATCAAGCAGTAGGAGCTTGGGCTTTGGCTCCTAGCACCTACAGGCTCGCCAGCATCGCCTACCTTTGAGGAATCAACATAAATTTACATATCACCTAGCCTGTTTGCCTCCCTTAACCAAACCTTCAGGTTGAGAAGCCTGGCCTCAGAATCTGCAAATGCTATAAATCAGGGCTCGGTGCATTGTCCAGCGGATTGCCTCGGCTTAAGGAAGCGTTAATAATGCCCACTAAACTTAAAAGAATGCCCCGCCAAGATCTGGGGGTTAAACATTGACCAGCACACCCTAGGCTGGAAAGAGCCTTCCAGGTCAATCCACTCATTTTACAGATGGGAAGGCTGAGGCCCACGGGTGTGTCCTGAATTGGTGCAGCGATCTCTCCCCAGTCCCTACCGATCCCTACTCCCTTTGCCCTTAGGCTGCTTAGGGAACAGAGGAGTATTAAAACGCAAGGAGAACGTTTTTGTTCCCTCTGCACCACCGTAGCCGCCCCTCCCGGAAGCATCCTTTGCTTCCCCGCCGCCAAAGCCGCACACCGGAAGTGAGCCTAGCCGGCAGGGGCACCCAATGAGTGGCCCGCTGTGGGTCCGGATACCATGGTGGGCGCAGGCGGCGGCGCTGGCCTAGGCGGCCTCTTGGAGAACGCGAACCCTCTGATCTACCAGCGGTCCGGGGAGCGGCCTGTCACCGCAGGCGAGGAGGACGATCAGGTCCCCGACAGCATCGACGACCGGGAAATCTTCGATATCCACTGGCTGCTGGGAGATCCGACGCCTGCGGAGTTTGGCGGGCCGAGAAGCCCAGGGGCGGGGGCGGGAAGACGCACTGGCAGTATTCGGGAAAGGGCCTGCCGGACTGGAAGCAGGGGCGGGGCGTGAGCATGATCGCCCTCAGGACTTGGGCGGGGCCCGAATGGGGTAGGGGTGGGGCGTTGGATTGATCATCCTCAGGAGCTGGGCGGAGCCTAGGTGGGGGGGACAGGGCGTGAGTGCGATCCTCCCGGGGGAAGTTGGGCGGGGGCCAAAGCCGAGGAGAAAGCTCTGGAGCGCCCCCTGCTGGCCTTGGCGCCGCAGTGTTTTCCTTCACTTGCTGCGCACACCTGATCCGGTCCATCAATGACCCCGAGCACCCGCTCACCTTGGAGGAGCTGAATGTGGTGGAGCAAGTGCGGGTGAAAGTGAGGAATGGGTGGGGATCGGGGGTGTCCTCCAGTCAGCTTAGGGATTTCTGCCTCCTCCCCCCAGGTAGAGATGGACCCAGGGATGCTCTCTGTCATTAAATCAGCTAGCTTTTATTAAGCCCCTCCTTTGTGCCAGGCTTTGTGCTAAGTGCAGGGGACAGAAAGAAAGGGGTGGGGTGTGAGTATTGGTCAGGACCAGAACTCCAGTCCTTTCCTGGGCTAAAGTTCTTTTTTCTTTAATTTTTTTTTTTTTTTTTGCTTTTTTAGAGGGGGGAAGGCAGGGCAATTGGGGTTAAGTGACTTGCCCAAGCTCACACAGCTAGTAAGTGTTAAGTGTCTGAGGACGGATTTGAACTCAGGTCCTCCTGATTCCAGGGCTGGTGCTCTATTCACTGCCACCTAGCCACGCTGGGCTAAAGTTCTTTATGCCAGACCACCTCTAAAACACCTGCTAAAAGCCATCCCCAACCCCTCCTAATCCTAATTACCTTCCCTCTATTCATTTCCTGCTTATCCTCTATACAGATGGCTAAGTATATATTTGTTTACATGTTGTCTCTCCTATTAGATTGGAATCTCCTGGAGGGCAGGGACTGTCTTTTACATCTTTTTGAATCCAAAGCATTTATCTATCACAGTGCCTGGGGCCTAGTAGACCATTTATAAATATTTATCGAATTATCTAGGACCCTAAGCCCCCAAGGCTTCCTCTCCTTGGATGGAGCTTCAGTCTCTAAGATAGCTGTTTTCTTTTACGGGACAGGTAGAGTTCTTTAAATACATAGAAAAAAAAATGTTTTTTTGTATTCTGAACTTAATACCAAATAAAAAGGCATACTTCCATATTCACAGTAGAACAGAAAAAGAGGATTGTACATGAAGCTGCAGATTCCCTGTTATGTAGAACTTTTTTTTTAATAAGTAGCTAAATTTAACTTGTAGCTTTCAAAACTGCCCTGCTTGACTATGTTGCCTCCTGGCCTTCTTTCTGGTCTCTTCTCTATGCTTTAAAAAAAATGCCTTAGGGGTGGCTAGGTATTGCAGTGAATAGAGCACCGGCCCTGAAGCCAGGAGGTCCTGAGTTCAAGTTCTGCCTCAGACACTTAACACAAAAACTAGCCTGAGCCTGTGACCTTGGGCAAATCACTTAACCCCAATTGCCTTCCAAAAAGAAAAAAAAAAGATGCCCTAATGGTTCTCTTCTAGGCAGCTAGGTGGCACTGTGGATAGAGTGCTGGTCTTAGAGTCAGGAAGACCTGAGTTCCAGTCACTTACTCAGCTGTGTGACCTTGGGCAAGTAACTAAACTTCTGCCTGCCTCAGTTTCCTTTTGTAAAAAGTTGCCTCTTGTAAAACTTCCTCCTGTAAAATGATAATAATAGCACCTATCTCCCAGGGTTGTTGTAAGGATTAAATGAGGTGATATTTGTAAGCTTTGCAAACCTTACAGCACCTTGTAAATGCTAGTTATTCTTTTTGGGGTAACCCTATGTCTTTCCCTGCTTGCCCTTCCATCTCACCTCTTAGAAAAAAAGAACAGGGGTGGCTAGGTGGCGCAGTGAGTAGAGCGCCGACCCTGGAGTCAGAAGGACCTGAGTTCAGATCCAGCCTCAGACACTTAAGGCACACACAAACAAAAACCTATCCATGTGACCTTGGGCAAGTTACTTAACCCCAACTGCCCTCCAAAAAAAAAAGAACATAGGCTTCAAAACAAATGTGCATAATCAAGCAAAACAAATTCCTACATTGTCTGTGTCCAAAAATGTGTCTCCTGCTTCTCAAGTCCATCACTTCTCTGAAGAAGTGGCTAGCAGACTTCGTCCTTAGTCTTCTAGAATCGTGGTCATTCCTGTTCTTTGCTGCTACAAAAATAATAGCAATAGTAGCTCTATAAATAATCTTGTACATAAGGATATTTTTGTCTGATCCTGTTTATAGCCAAGCAATAGTATAGCTGGGTCAAGTCAACAAGCATTTATTAAGTTCCTACTATGAGCTAGACACTGTGCTAAACACTGGGGCAAAGAGTATGTACAGTTTGTTGATGTTTTGATCATAGTTCCAAATTTCTTTCCAGATGGCTAGGCCAATTCATAGCTCTACCAACATTGTATTAATATTCCTATTCTTGGAGCAGCTAGGTAGATAGAGCAGTGGCCCTGGAGTCAGGAGGATCAGAGTTCAAATCTAGCCTCCAACACTTACTGGCTATATGACCCTGGGCAAGTCACTTAGTTCTGACTGCCACAAAAAAGAGAAGAAAGGGGCAGCTAGGTGTCGCAATGAGTAGAGTATCAGCCCTGGAGTCAGGAGGACCTGAGTTCAAATGTGGCCTCAGACACTTAACACAAAAACTAGCTGTGTGACCTTGGGTAAGTTACTAAGCCCTCCAAAAGAAGCAAAAAAGGGCCGGGGAGTGTGTGCATACATATATATATATGTGTATTGCTATTATCCTTGAGTCCCCATCCTGTCCCACCCCACCCCCAATTGTCATTTTTCCTATTTTGTCTACTTTGCCAGTCTGATAGGTATGAGGTAAAACTTCAGAGTTGCATTTCTTTACTCAGTAGTTAGAGTACCTTTTCATATGTTGATAGATTGGATTTCTTCCAGTTCTTATCCTTTGACCACTCATCAAATGGGGAATGGCTCTTCTAAATTTAAATCGATTTCTCATATATCTTCTATATCAGATTTTTATCAGAATTTTGATTCAAAGGTTTTTCTTTTTTACAGTAACATTTCCCTTTTAATTTTAACTAACTTGCTTTTATTTCCACACTTTTTAATTTTATGTAATCAAAATTGTCCATTTTATTTTCTGTGATCCTTTTTGATCATGAACTCTTCCCTTATCTATAGATCCAAAAAGTAATTTCTTCCTTATTCCTTTAGTTTGTTTATGATATTACCCATTATGGTTAAGTCATGTATTCACTTGAAGTTTATCCTTCTGTATGATGTGAGAAGTTTTCTATACCTAGTTTTTACCAACTGCTTTTTTTTTATTTTCTGTGATCCTTTTTGATCATGAACTCTTCCCTTATCTATAGATCCAAAAAGTAATTTCTTCCTTATTCCTTTAGTTTGTTTATGATATTACCCATTATGGTTAAGTCATGTATTCACTTGAAGTTTATCCTTCTGTATGATGTGAGAAGTTTTCTATACCTAGTTTTTACCAACTGCTTTCCAGTTTTCCCAAAATATTTTGTCAGATAATGAGACCTTACCGTAGTACTTGGGGTCTTTAGGTTTATCAGACATTTTGCTACAGAGTTCGTTCCCTGTGTTACATGCCAAACCTGGTACACTTAACCTCTATTTTTTTTAACTTGTTGGTACCAAGTCATTTTGATGGTTACTACTTTATGGAATAGTTTAAGTCCTGGTATGCTGGGCTGCCTTTGGTCCCTTTAAAAAAAAATTGCCTCAGGATTCTTAATCTCAGATACACATAGAGAATTCAGGGAGGGAAGCAAGGTGAGTTTGCCATGCAGTTTTCCTGAGCAGTTCTGTGGCAGTTTGACCTTGGAGGGGGTATTATAAGAGCTTGTAAGAGCCCAGAGAAGCAGAATAGCTTTGAAAGTTATAAGTTGAATTTATTACAGACTTCAAAGTAAAGCACATAGCACATACTAGAGTGTCACAGTTTCATGCATGATCCCCCCCCCCCTTTCTGCTCCACTTCAGATATGGAAATGCTCCTTTTATTTGGCGCTAAGTTCAGAATTTTTTAGAAACAACTTAGAGGCGGTGTGGGCCTTTGCCTAGGCATCAGTTAAAACCTAGGTGTTTCCCTCCCTATGGCAAGTTGACCTTGACATTGGGAGAAGAACCCAGATAAACAGTAGCTTGCACTCTCTCTTTCCTCTGCAGGTTAATGACAGGGAGAGTACAGTGGCTGTGGAGTTTACTCCCACAATCCCTCACTGCAGCATGGCAACCTTAATCGGCCTGTCCATCAAAGTCAAGCTGATCCGTTCCCTGCCTGAAAGGTTCAAGGTTAGTGAAGGACATTAATGCTCTGTACTTGACTTTTAAGTGGAATTCTAGGGAGGTGTCTGGCATGCTGCTGTCTCTAATAAAAGGCCATTGAGGAATGAGGAGCCATAAATCTCCTAAGTCACTTTGCCCCATGCCCTGAGAGGCCTGGGAGATGGGCATTTAGCAAGGATCAGAGTTTCTTCAAGGCCTTTCAGTGACTCTAATTCTTCCTTTCAGATGGATGTTCACATTACTCCTGGAACACATGCCTCAGAACATGCCGGTGAGTATGGCCCCAGTCCCACACTTCTCTTCCTGGCAATGCCCTCTCAATTCCAATGGAAACACCCAAGAAAGGATGGAATTGGGTTGGATTTTTTTTTCCCCTGGTTTCCATCTACTCAGTATGAAATCTTCCTCCATTTAGGGGGTCTGAATTAGGGCAAGTGACCTTCCCTCAACCCCATTTCCCAAGATCATAATGAGAGTCAAGAAGAAAGCTCTGGATTTAAATCTCACCATCTCTTTGCCAGCCAACCCTAGTTTCCCCCTTGCCTTCATCAAACATCCCTGGACATCTCACTCCCTACTTTCTTTCTGCCTGCCAATATATCGGCTCCCTCAAGGTGGGGGGACTTGGTCGGTGGAGGTCTGGTCCAAGGATTACATCCCACTGGGGAGAAAGCAGCAGGATCAAGGCAGTCAGCTGCTGGTTTCCTGTTAGATGGTTAAATGGTATTGGAAACTAGGCCTGGAGCCAGCTGAATGAAGTGGAAAGAAAGAAGGCCATTCTGGGCAGGGGGATACAGGCTGGCAGATGGGGGCATCTGAGGCTTCCTCCCCATTCATCCTTTTGTGCCTGCCTGATAAAAGGCAAATTAGGGCTTCTTGCAGTGAGGCTTTGCTAAGTACTTCCTGCCTGCCTAGATGGGTCCTGGAGAAGCATTAGGCAGGTTTTCCCTTCAGACATTTTCTAACCTAATTATTGAGAAAGAACATAATTTAAGAATAATGCTATAGTGAATATGGGTTTTGTGTGAGATATAAATACATCACTTATTTATTATCATCCTCTATTACTATTGCTGGTATTATATTACAAATTATAAATGCTTAGGAAATTCCAGGTCAGAGGAATCACTGTGGATTAGGGTTAATCCAGAAGGTTTCACAGGGGATGAGTCCTGAGGGTACAGATTAGTGGGAAAAGGCAGATGGTTACTGCTGGGCGGAACAGAATGGACAAAGACAAGGGAGGCAGAAGGCCCTTGTGGCTTTACAGCATAGTGAGGAGACTGACCTTGAGAGAAGGGGGAGTAAGGAGCCAGGCAGGGCCAGTGTGGACTGTGGCGGACTGATCTGTCCAGAATTGGCCTTGCAGCAAAATGGAAGCCAAGGGGAGTTTGGGACAAGAAAGAGGATTTTGATGGCATTTGGGAGGTTAGTCTGCTGGCCTGTGCCACATGAAACAGAGGCCAAAAACTGAAGACTCGCCAGTTAGTTTCCTGAAGTAGCTAGAGTATAGAATGGCAATAGCTGAACAAGGCTGGTGACCTGACTGCAGATAGAGAGGAATCTGAAGGAAGAAGCCACAGACCTGGTAACTGCCTGGAGACAGAGAGAAGAATTAGGGAGCCTGCAAAGTAGCACAGCAGGAAGGGCATTAAACCGAGAGGCAGGAACTTGGGGTTCTAGGTCTGGCTTTCCAGAGCTGGGCTGGAGACGGTCAGTTCCCTTTTCTTGGCGTCAGTTTCATCTGAAATGAAGAGTTGGACTGCAGAGATCTCCCGGGTCTGTCTGTTCCAGCACTCAGACTGTTCTTGGGCCCCTTACAGCATGAGGGCCTTTCCAGCTCTGGCAGTCTGCTCTGAGCCCTCAGCTGGCCAGGCCCTGGGGGCGCTACTCCCGGGCACTCACCCCTCCTGTCTCTGCTTGTTTCTTGTCCAGTGAACAAACAGCTTGCCGACAAGGAGCGTGTTGCTGCAGCTTTGGAGAATTCCCATTTGCTGGAAGTTGTAAACCAGTGTCTGTCAGCTCGGTCCTAGCTCACTTAGGAGAGGAGCCAGCTCCTGATGATGCAGCTGTACATGTCCATATGTGTCTTTGCTGCCTTCCCACCTCCCTCTGACCCTCCCCTATTTGCACTCATGCCCTGTTGTGTGTCTGAGGAAAACTTTGGGATATGATGTGCCTACTGCGGCCGCTTGGCAAATGGCTGGCTGGCTGGGCACCAGGGATATGAGTGAATGAGTTGTGCCACTGAAGAGGACATTGGAAATAGTTTAATAAACCTTTAACTTATGCTTCACTGTCATAAAAAGTGTCCAAGCCCCTTCCATACCCCTTGTCCCTATGCCTTCTAGCAGAGATAGGAAGCATAGCATGGGGGTGGGGAGTGGCAAGGAGCAGCAGGGAGGTCCCTGTGCCTGCATCAGAGAGCCTATATCAGCTTCAGCTTTGGGCCTGGAGGCAGAGCAGCCTCAGGAGGATGTGGAGGAGTGGGGGGGGGGGGGGGGGACACACCTGGGAATGGTATTAAATGAAAGGCCCGTGGCAGAATTAGCCACCTGGAACCAGAGGCATGTGGTACCTGGAACTCTGCTTCTAGATAGCCATTCTTTATGCCCATAGCCTCTGGGCAGGTGGGGGGCTGATAGCAGGGAACCCTGGCCTGGGGCCACACCAATCACTCACTCATCTCTATCTGACTTCCCTCTTCAAGTGAGGAGTGGGATAAATGATCACTGGGGCCCCTTCCAAGATCACTTTCAACTCAGACATTGTGTTCTAGCATTCTGAGTCAGCATAGCAAAACAGAGCCAGCCTTAAGAGTGTGCAAAACCTGGGTTCAGGTCCTACCACACACACTGGCTGTAGCACTGGGCAAGTCAATAGTAAACATTAAGCATCTATTATGTGCCAGGCACTGCTAAGCACTGGAAATACACAAATGAAAGAAGAAAGTCCCTGCCCTCACAGAGCTTAGTCTACTTAGGGCAGTGGTGTCAAAAAAGAGGAAGGGGTGGGGCATCAAACCCACAAAGTAGCTTGTTTTGTATGATTATTGATTTTGTTAAAGATTTCCTAATCATGCTTTGATCTGGTTCTGTAACAGTCAGGGCCATGTGTTCAACATCCCCAGTGTTCAGATAAATATAGTGAAAAGTAAGGGATAAAGAATGGGGGCAGGGAGGGCTAGGTAGCCACATGGCACGAGGGCATGGAGAAGTCAAGTCCAAAGAGTAAATACTGTCCTGTGCCCCCTCCTAAGATGAAGACTGAGGAGTTGGTGGCTCCACCCTCCAATCAGGGGCACAAACCTCTCAGGGGGCCTGGGCATCTCCTAGACTGAGCCACAGGGCTAGTGCCAAGCCCCTTCAGAAGAGGGCATTTTCTATCCCAATGAAAGCACAAGTCTAGAATTGAAAGAAATTCCTCCTAGCTCAGATGACCTGTGTTCTATGTTCAAGGAGCCCCTTTCTCTCTAATGGTATGATGTCATAGTATATATATGGTGTCAACATACTGCTCGATAAAAGCTCATGATTCAGCTAACGTGTGCACAGGAATAGTCAGAGAAGAGATGGTAAAGAATGGCTTCTGGTGTTCCAAATGTGCCCTGGTTGGCAGTACCTGCTACTCAGTGTGGTGTGGTGGATAGAGCACTGGCCTTGGAACTAGGAAGCCAGGTTCAAGTCCTGCTTGACATGTGTGACCATAAATCTCAACCACGGCCAAACTAAGACAAAAGGTTACCCACAAACAGCACCTGTGCATTGAGAAGACTGTTGCAGCACACTCCTTTTGGGCTGGCTTAGATAACACAAATCAATGACTGGTCTCATGCCTCAGAATTTATAGTCTAGTGGGGAAGGAGGGAACATGTACAGCAGTGGTGTCAAAAAAGAGAAACAGCGTGGGGCATCAGACCCACAAAGTAGCGTGTCTTGTGTGCTTATTGATTTTGTTAAAGATTTCCTAATCATGCTTTAATCTGGTTCTGGAACAGTCAGGGCCATGCGATCAACATCCCCATTGTTCAGATAAATATAGTGAAAAGTAAGGGATAAAGAATAGGGAAGACAAAATCTGAAACCGGGTCTAAAGGAGAGATGTGCTGTCTCTAGCTGGAAGGATCAGAAGGCTTCCTGGCTTTTGAATGGGATCTCGAATTGGATGCCACAGATGGAAATAGGGGCTTGGCCATGGAGCATTCCAAGAAAGGGGGATGGCTATGGGCAAGCATGGGGTGGGAGCAGGAAAATACCACATGTGGCCAGAAAAGGGCAGCTATGTGACCCTGGCAAGTCATGCCATCTTTCCGGGCCTGAGTTTCTCATTCCACAAAATGGGGTTGGACTAGATTATTTCTAAGATTCTTTCCAATTCTAAAATTCCATGATTCTGTGTAATGCAACAGGAGACCAAGAAAGTGGCCGTCACCAAACTGAAGTTCTCTGCTTGCTTTATAACTGTAGGCAAATCCTTTCAACTATTTAACCTTCAGTTTCTTTACATATTAATGGGGAAGGTAAGAAAAAGCATTTACTAGCATTTGCTAAGAGGCATGGTAGAGAGTGCTGGAGTCAGGAAGGCCTGAGTTCAAATCCAGTCTCAGACATTTACTAGCAATGTGACCCTGGGCACATTCACCCTGTTTGCCTCAATTTCCTCATCTGTAAAATGAGCTGGAAAAGGTAGTGACAAGCCACTCCAGTGTCTTTGCCAAGAAAACCCTAAATGGGGTCACAAAGTCAGACATGATGAAACAGTAACATGTACCAAGAGCTGGGGACACAAATACAACAAAAAGAAATACAGTCCCTGAATGTTGAAAACTAAATGTTAATTAACTAATAATATTTTTTTAAAAAAAGAGAAATACAGTCCCTGAATATTGAAAACTAAAAATTAATTAATAATAAAAAAAAAGAAATGTAGTCCCTGAATGTTGAAAACTAAAAATTAATTAATTAATTAATTGATGTTTTTTTTTTTTAAAAGAGAAATTCAGTCCCTGAATGTTGAAAAGTCAAGATTAATTCATAATTAAAAAAAAAAACAGCCCCTGCCCTCAAGGGGCTTACATTCAAATGGAGAAAGACAACACGACGGAGCTGAAACCAGGGAAGTGGGAGATAAAGAGATTTGGTGCTGGGCTGTGATTTTGAGTCTGGAAATGGGAACAGGGCCAGGAGATAAATGGAGGCAAGCTGGCCTGAATCCTTCACAAAGCAGAGAGTCTAGAAGTAATTAACCAGTGGGAAAGGGGAGGCAAGGGGTGTTGCAGAGCAGTGTTCCAGGATGAACAAGCCATGGGGTGGTGGAATGTTCTAGGGCCAGAAGGCATGGGAAAGGATGAGAAAATTAATGGAAGCATGATTTGAATGGGGATGACAGTCCTTGTGCTACCTGCCTCGTGGGCAGTGTCATAAAGGGAAGCATTTTGTAAACCTTAAAGGAATGTTTGAGGAATGTGTGTCTCGGGAGCTGTTACTATTCTTATTACTTCATTCTGTCTCATTGCTGGGTTACATTTGCTACATGTCACATTCATCATATGTTATTTTAACTCTTTGACTTAATTAGGGTGGGTCCCCAAAGATGCTGCAAATGGATGATCTGCAATCACATATTGGAGCTCTTAGTACAAGACAGTATAGTGCTTTAAGATTTGCAAAGTTTACACATTTACAAATATGCCATCCTCATCTAATCTTTCTGAGTTAACTCACCCCTAGTTAAGCACTGGAGACAGTGGATCAGCCTTTTCAGTGGGGTCTGACTCTTCCTGACCCCTTTTGGAGTTTGTTTGTTGTTGACTTTAGCTGTGCAAGGTCACCAGCCTCACTTTCTCAGACTCCACTGTAGTTTGGGCCCCCCTGGTATAGAGTGAATGTCAATGGTAACTTTTTTTACTTTCGAACAGCAAGCCTGAGGGTCTTCCCTCCCAGCTTGATTTTTTTTCTTTTTTTCTAATTAAAGGAACTCTGCCTGGACTCACTTTTTAGAGGCCTGTTCACTGAATGGGCATTACCTCACTCTAAGTGAGTACCTTTGAAGGCCTTAGCCTAAAAAGGCCAGGGTTTCCCATTGCATCCTGGTCATCTCCAATCATCCTGAGAATATCAGGTCACTGGGCCCAGGTGGCTCTGGAGGAGAAAGTGAGGCTGGTGACCTTGCACAGCCCTCCTTCACTCAAATCAAAGTCAATTGCAAGTCATGTCATCATTTCCCTGACACCATGGTCCTCTTCAAGAATGAAGGACAAACACAGTTTTTTAGCAAAGATACTGGAGTGATTTGCCATTTCCTTCTCCATTTTGTTTTATAAATGAGGGACTGAGGCAAACAAAGTGACTTGCCCAGGGTCACACAGCTAGTAAATGTGTGAGGCTGGATTTGAACCAGGGTCAGTGCTCTATCCATTGCACCACCTAGCTGCCCACTTCTTAGTATACCCACATTAAGGCTGAAGAACTAAAAAACATAGAGAGTCTAAGTGATTTGTGTAAGTAGCCAAGGTGGGATTCAAACTCGGGTCTTTCTGAATCCAAGTTCAGCACTCTCTCCACCAGACTATACTGCCTTCAATGGGGGCAAATGTGCTGAGACAACAGCTCATTTGTGAAACATCTGGTGTGTTTAGTGGTCATCAAACAAATGTGAGTCAATAGTGTGATATGGAGGCCCAGAAAGCCCCTGTGATCTCAGGCCATGTTAATGCAGGAATATTCCAGAACAAGAGAGATGAGTCATAAAGTCATACATAGTTTTAGCACTAGAAGAGTCCTTAGAAATAATCTAATCTAACCCCCTCTTTTTACAAAAGAGGAAACTGAGGTCTGAAAAAAGTAAGTAATCAGGTCACACAGCTGGTACGGGAGTGGGAACAGCAGCCCTCTGACTCCACTCCATTCCCTCACCACCCTGAGGTCCCTCTGAGGTTCTACCAAGGCCAGACCACAGCTGGAGGGGAATTCCTCCTTCAATTCCAGAAGCTCCCCTTCAGGAGAACTATTAAGAGACCGGAGCTTGAGGTGGGCTAGGTGGCTCATTGAGTAAGAGTGCCAGCCCTGGAGTTAGGATGACCCAGGATCGGTCCCGGCCTCAGAAAATGAGCACCCACACACAAATAATAACTGGCCGTGTAACCTTGAGCAAGTTACTTAACCCCAAGTGCTTTAAAAAAAAAAAAAAAGGCCAGAGCATGTCCGCAGGACTGTGGCAAGGACAGTGAGGGGTCTGAAAACAAGAAATAGTTAAAGGAGCTAGGGAGGTTTATCCTGAAGAATATAAAACCTAGGGTACATATGATTACTGACTTGAAGGATTAGGAAGGCTATGGAAGGAAGGACTTGCTCCTCTTTTTTTTTGTTGTTTTTGGTTTTTGGAGGGGGGAGGGCAGAGCAATTGGGGTTAAATGACTTGCCCAAGGTCACACGACTAGTGCCAAGTGTCTGAGTTTGGATTTGAACTCAGGTCCTCCTGACACCAGACCATTGCTCCACCTAGCTTCCCCACAGGAAAAAAAGGAAATAATGGACAGAGAGAAGGCTCTAGAATTATGAGTGGTTGGAAAAGGCTTCCAGGAAAAGATGGGATTTTAGTTGGGACTTAAAGGAAGCCAGCAGGCAGAGATGATAGGGAAGGGAAGCTTTCAGGTTGACCTAAGGACAACATTTAACTAAGGAAGATATCCCAAAACAGGACAGGCTGCCTCTGGAGTCTTCAGCTGAAGCTGAATAACCACCACAGTCTAACATTAAGAGATCACTTGCTATGTGCCTGTGGTCCAGGCACTGTTGCTGAACCCTGAAGACATAAAGACAATGAGAAGTCACACCTTCGTTTTTTTTTTACATTCTACTGGGAGGAGGAGACATAAATAAGTATGTGTGTGATAGTTTGAGAAGATAGAGAGATACAGAGCACTGATAATTAGGAGGCCCCAGGAAGGCTCCACGCAGGAGGTGGGCCTTGAGCTGGGCCTTTTAGGAATTCTAAAGGGGAGATTGGGGATGGGGACAGGAGTGTATTCCAGGCCTCAGGGATAGTCCAAAAAGGTATAAAAGCAGGAAACTGAATGCTAGATTTAAAGAACTGTAAACAGGTCAGTCTGGCTCAAAGAGAGAGTTTGTGAAAGAGAACCATATGAAACCAGCCAGAAAGGTCACACTGTGAATTAAATGCCCAACTGAGGAATTTGCATTTATCCCAAAAGCAAAAAAAGAGTCTCTCAGTGAAGTTTCTTGAACTTGAGTGTAATATGATTGCATGTGCTTTAGGAAGCTTACTTGGGTGGCTTGGGTGGGGAACAGATTGGAAAGGGGAAAGCCTAGAAAGGGGATGACCAATCAGAAGATGAGAGTGGGGAGATATGAAAGAAGATGTTTTTTGCATCCAGAGAAAGAAATGACATATGTATATGTACATATACACATATATGTGTGCACACACATGTATAGAATGTGTGTGTGTGTGTGTGTGTAATGGTAGCCATGGTGGGAAGGGGAGGGGCAGAAGGGAAAGAAAGTTATAAAATAACTTTGTTGTATATTTAAAGGAAATTGTAATGTCATCTTGGGGAGGGGAGCATGGAAAAAGGGAGAAAATTTTGGAACTCAAAATCTTATAAAAAATGAATGTTGAAAACTATCTTTACGTGTAATTGGGAAAAATGAAATACTATTTACCAAAAAGAGGATAGCAAATTGTTACATAACAAATCTGCAATTTCAGATGAAGTTCTCTTTTTTTCTATTCCACTGGGTTGTAGAAATGCTTGTTTTATTTCTTAAGTTCAGAATTGAAAACATAATAAATCAAATTAAAAATTTTTAGAAAAGGTGGAGAGAAGGTTCGACTATGTCAACTCTCCTACTCAGTAAACTCCAGTGGCTCCCTATCACCTGCAGGATCAAACAGAAAATTAAATAGAAGGGCATTCAAAGCCCTTCATAACCTAGCACCCCTTAACCCTGCCCCAGACATGCACATCTTTTGGGTCTTCTTATACCTCTATCCTCTCTACTTACAATCCAGTGACCCTGGTCTCCTGGCCGTCCTCCCAACAAGACACTCCATCTCTGACCTCCAGGTCTCTTCTCTGGCTGTACCCCAAGGCTGGGATGTTCTCCCTCCTCTCCTCTGCCTCCTGGCTTCCTTGAAGCCCCAACTAAAATCCTACCTCCTGTAGGAAGCCTTTCCCAATTTATCTTAATTTTAGTGCCTTCCCTCTGTTCATTATTTACTATTTTACCTGCACCTAGTTTGTTTAGACACATTTGTTTGCTTATTGTCTCCCCTATTAGATTGTGAGCTCCTTGAGGTCAGGGACTGTCTTTTGCTTCTTTTTGTATACCACACCACACACACACACACACAATTAGCGTAGTGTCTGACACATAGTAGGCACTTAACAAATGCTTATTGACTGAGATGGGGACAGATGTAAAATATCTTATGAAGGTAGAATTGACAAGGCATAAGGATAAAGAAGAGGGAAGAGTTTAGGAACTAAATAATGAGAAGAATGGTGCTGTCTTCAACAAAAATCGAGAAATTTTATCAAGGGGTGGACTTAAGGGAGGAAATTAATTCCGTTTTGGACACACTGGATCTGAAATACTTTTTAATATTCAGTTAGAGACATCCAACAGGTAGTTGCTGATTTGAGACTGGTTCTCTGGAGAAAGACTAGGGCTGGAGCTGTAAAATTGAGAGATATCTATGTAGAGGTGCTAGTAGAATCCAAGAGAGCTGATGAGATCACCAAGAGAGAAGGATTCAAAGAAGAAAAGAATGGGCACCACTCTACAGAAAGAAAGGACCCATACGTATAAACAGGAACACCTTTTGTTGTAGCCCAGAATTAGCAACAAAATAAGTGTCCATCAATAGAGAAATGACTGAGCCAATGGTGGTGAATATAACTGGAACGTTTCGCCATGAGGAATGATGAGTACGATGGTTTCAAAGAAACCTTGAAAAGCTTATTTGAACTGATGCAGAGTAGAATAAGCAGAATAGATCCAGAAGAACCACTTATACAATGACTACAGTAATGTAAAGGAAAACAATTCAGTGGCTCACCAGGACTTAGACAAACGAAACAGATTTTCTACCTGTTGGCTGCTAAGTGATAGACAAGAGGTATAGAAAGAGACATACCTTTGCAGACACAGTGTGTTGATTTAAGATGCCTATGGAACATCCATAGTATAGCAAGTATAGTTGCTTAACTATATTTACTGTTTACAAAAGAGGACTTCTGTGAGGGAAGAAAAATTAGTAGATAATTGGAGTGATGCTAAGAAAAGGAAAGGAAGAAAGAAAGAAGGAAAGAAAGAAAAAGAGAAAAGAAGGGAGAGAAAGAAAGATGGAAGGGAGGAAGGAAAAAGAATAAAGGAGGGAGACAAGGAAGAAAAAGAAAGAAGGAAAGGAAAGAGGGTGATAGGAGAGAAGAAGGGAAAAGAAATGAAGGAGGGAGGGAAGGAAAGAAAAAGAAAGGACATAAGAAGGGAAAAGAAAGATGGAAAGAAAGGAAGGAGGAAGAAAGAAAGCAAAAGGAAGAAGGAAGAGATGGAGGGAGGAAAGAAGGAAGGCAGGAAGGAAGGAAGGCAGGAAGGAAGAAAGGAAGGAAGGAAGGAAGGAAGGAAGGAAGGAAGGAAGGAAGGAAGGAAGGAAGGAAAAAGAAAAAAGGAAGGAGGGAAGGAAGAAAACAAGGAAAGAGAGAGGAAAGGATGGAAGGAAGGAAGGAAAGAAGCGCAAGAAAGAAGGAAGGAAGGAAGACTTTAAATATACCTAAGAGCAGAAGAAAGTTCAGAAGGAGATGCAAATAGTGTGGGAAGTTTTGTTATCATCGCATAAATTTAATGTATACTTTTTATGAAGCTATGTAGCACAAATTCAGTTTCATATATAATCATTTCTCTTCTTGGTTTATTGAAGTGTTGGTGTTGTTGATATTTATTAAGTTCATAATTTTAAAAAAAAATTAAAGAGAGGGAGAAGAGAGTCCAGCATAGACAGGGTGGGGAGAAAAAGATGTGGGTGGTGACCCACCAAAGAGAACTCAAAAGCAATGGTCAGACAAGGGAAGAGAAGTAGGAGAGACCTTGGGAGAAGAGAAAATTCAGGTGAAGAGGGAGTTAACAGCGTTCAGTGCAGCAACAAGATTAAGAAAGATTAGAACTACAAAAGTCCATCCAGTTTATTATGGGGATTCCTGTTCCTGTTCAGGCCTCTGGGTGTCCTCTGGGGTCCTTTGCAAATTCTGGGATTGAAATTCTGGGATAGTTACAGGCCAGCAGGTGGTGATAGAGATTCGAAAGACATAGGGTTCCTTCCTACCTCCTCCCATCCCGACCCCCCAGGACTATATAGAAAAACCACTGACTGCCCAGGGAACAAGTTGTAACTCTTTCTCTCCTGAAGGGAGTGGCCCCCTGCTTCCCCAGCAGGACTGCTCCTCAGCCATCCCCAACTAGAGGTCTCTTGTGTCAGAGTACTCCAGAGAAGATGCCAGTGACCCAATGCAATGACACATTCCAGCTTTTTCACTGTTAGGACCCCAAGTCTCCAGACCCCAGACTCATGGCTTTTCACTATACCATGAGATCTGAGGAGAGGGAAGGCTGTGGCAGACCCCTCCTCAAAGAGCTGTATGCACTCAGACGGTTTGAACAATCCAATGGGAGGAGTGAATGGGACATGAGAACACAGACGATCAGCGCCAGAAGATCCCTTAGAACACGAGAACATAGACCATTAGACCTGAAAGGGTCCTTAGAAACTGTCTAGTCCAATCCTAAAAGGGAAACAGGCCAGAGGAAGTGATACTCGGGCAAATATCCACATGAGCATTTGGAAACAATGAGCCCTTGGGGGCTACCTGGGTGCCAAGTGGAGATACTCTCACCACCACCCAACTCCCTGAACACCCATTTTAATGTGACTATTTCTGGGGCCCTACTAATAGGAAAGTCCTGCCAATAGCCCTGGCAAAAATCCCAATTTCCAAAACTAAGAAAGGCAAATTTTTTTGTGTTATAAAAGGTCCTGTACAAAAGAAGCATTTATAGCAATTCCCCTACAAACACCACTACACACACACACACACACACACACACACACACACACACACACACACATCCCTCCCTAGTTAAATCCACTTTTTTTTCCAAGTCTTCCAGAAAATCATCTATGACCCCTGTAGCCCACAAAGACCACACCCCATTAATTTCAATTTAGTTCCTTGTATTTTATCAATGAGCAGCTAGGTGGCACAGTGGATAGAGCACCAGGCCTGGAGTCAGGAAGACCTGAGTTCAAATCTATCCTCAGACACTTACTAGCTGTGTGACAATGGACTTAACCCTATTGGCCACAGTTTCCTCATCCATAAAACAAACTGAAAAAAGAAATGGTAAACCACTCTAGTATTTTTACCAAGAAAATCCCAAATGGGGTCTCAAAGAATCAGACATGACTGAAACAACTGACCTACAATATTATGTCAACCTTTCATACATGTCAAAGCTGGAAGGGACCTTAGAACACAGACTATCACATATAGCTAGAAAGGATTTTAGGAGTCGTCTTGTGTAGAGGAAGGGAGCACAGGATTTGGAGTCAGAGACCTTGGATTCAAATCCTGATTCTACCCCTTGAATTGCTGTGTGACTTTGGGTTTGTCATTTCCCTTCCTGAAGTCCCTTCTTGCATCAAATCTAAGATACTATGACTGGCTAGACAGATTATGGCACCTGAATGTATGTAATAGAACAGCACTCAGCAGTAAGAAGTGATAGTTATGAAGGAGTCAGAGAACCATGGTAAGACATATGAACTGATACAAAGTAAAGTAAGCAGAACCAAGAAAAACATATATATGGAATACATATACACATATACACACATATATAAAATCACCATAACAATTGAAATAGAGGCAGCTAGAGGACACAATAGATAGAGAACTGAACTGGAGTTACAAAGTTCAAATCCTGCCTATGACGTTTAGCAGCCATACAACTCAGGCCATTATTTTTCACTCTTTTCCTGCTCTCTAAAATGGAGGTAATGATAGCACCTACGTCCCAGGGTTGGTGTGAGAATCAAATGAGGTATTTGTCAAGTGCTTTGCAGACCTTAAAGCACTATATAATTTCCAGCTCTTAAATTACTAAATGGGAGAAAATTCAAAAGTGAATCTTATATAATTATAGTGACCAAGTTTAGCCTCACTGGGGAAGTACTGAAGAGATGTGCCTCCTTCCCCTCTTTAAAGGTGGAAAACAATGGGTGTGAAATAGGCAATCTGCTGCCAGATTCAGATGCTGCTCCGATTAGTTTTGCTGAACTTCCTTTTCCTCCTTTTTATTCTTCATAACAAGGGATGGCTCAGTGGGCATGGTAGAGGAGATGGACATACGTTTGAAATGAAGATGATATAAAAACAAACTGCATCAAAAATTCTAAGAGAAATTGCTTTGTAAACATATAAATAAAAGCATTAATTGTTATCCGCCCACCCCTAATTTATAAGTAAGGAAATAGGTTCAGACTGGGGATATGGCCAAGCCCATATGCCTGGTACATGATGGAGTTGGAACCAGGAGCCAGGTATCAGGATCTTCTGTTTCAGTGGCCTGCCCCCTTTTACTCCAGACAAATGCAGGGCAGCCAAGGGTTGAATCCATTGGGATATTTAAACTGTCACACTCACAAGGGCCTGACTCATTCTGAGAAAGTCGGTGCCATCATCTGGCCCCATGACACCTGGCATTGCACATCCCTCTCTGACTGGCCCTGGACCCAGGCCATTAGTCACATATCATTGATCTCTCCCATCACCCTTCTCTATCAACAGTTTTATTCTCTTCCTAAGGCACTCAAGCAACTATTATTAGGGTCTACTTTTACCAGACATTTACTAGCTGTGTGACCTTGGGCAAGTCATTTAATCCCATTGCCACAAACAAATAAATAAACAAAAAACAAAACCAGAACATAAAATGTGGTTACTGGAAGCAGCCTTAGATCATACATTATTAGATCTGGGAAAAGGAACCTTAGAGATTACCTAATAACTGGTCTGGGAAACCTGTGGACTTGAGGCCACATATAGCCCTCTAGGTCTTGTGAGGCAAAATAATAATAATAATAATGATGATGATAATAATAATAAATGTTCTGTGAAGTCTGGAGTCAGTCAAAGGGCTGCTCTTGAGGACCTACATGTGGCCTTGAGGCTTCAAGCTGCCCATCCCTTCCTAGTCCAACATCTACATTCTATCAATGAAGACACTGAGGCCCAGAGAGGGGAAGGGCCTTTTCTAAGGACACACAGCCATATTGAATTTCCAGATCTGTGGTTCTCTGACCCCACATCCAGGGCTTATTCTGTTAGAGGGTCTCAGGGACTGATGACAACAGTGGATGCCTAGACCCTGAGTAGCCTGTGTGGACATGGTTCCCTTGGTAGTGACAGAAACAAATCTGAGGTCAAAGGCTAATAATATCTTAGACAGAAACCCAAGTTAGGGCTTTTCCCTGACATGTTGGCCGGGCCTGACATGACCTCCCCCCTCTCTCTGGGGAAAAGCTCCAAGGGATGAAGAGGCCAGGTGCCTGCCACCAGCTGCCGCAGAGACTCAGAGGATATTTCCAGACTCCAGATGCCCTGGGGTGGGAAGGAGATGGGGAGGGGGGAGGGGGGAGAAGTGGAGGTGATGTTGCCAAGGACGCTGAATTTTGTTTGCCCTGCCTGGGGCCTCCGCCTCTGCAACCTGGCCCAGCCCATGGATTCCTAGGGCCTTGTGACAAGCCCTGAACTTCCAGAAATGAGCTTCCTGGGGATCGGAAGCTCCCCCTCCCATCCCAGACCCCTCACTTTGCACGTCCTTCCTCCTTCCTTTGCCCTTGGAGGGGTCTAGAGACCCCAAACTGCATTTCTCCTCCCCTACCCCCTACTGAGTACAACTCAAGCCGACCACAGAGTTGAGCCCCCTCTGACTAGACCCTCTGCAGAATAATCACTGGCCTATCCATGTAAGGAAGGGGATTTGGCCTGGGGTGGCGGGGAGAAGGGTGCAGCTCAGGGCTTGAATTTTCCCCATCCTCCCAAGATTGTCCAGGTATTCAAGGCTGCTAGGTGATAGCGTAGCTACAAGTGCTCAGCCGGGCGTCATCAAAGGTTGAATCCTTCCTCAGTCACTTATTAGCTACGTAACACTGAGCAAGTGATTTATACATCCCCCTCAGTTGTCTCATCTATAAAATGGGGATATTAATAGCACCTACTTTACAGGAGTGTTGTGAGGACCAAATGAGCTAATACATACTTGGCAAAGCTCAAAGCACAATATAAATGCTAACCACCACTATTATTGTTCAGGGGGCTTTCATCTGGAAGAGGGAAGAGTGTTCTTTTTAGTCCCAGAGGATAGAACCAAGAACAGTGGATAGGAGTTATAAAGAGCCAAAAAACAAGGAGAGGGTTGATGTCAGGAGAAGTCCCAACAAAATGGCTGCTCAAAAGCAAACTGGGGTGCCTAGGAAGGTAATGGGTTCCCCCTCCGATTGCAGTCATCAGACAGGCTTGATAACTCTTTGGGGGATGTAGATAGTAGGGAGTTTCTTCTGGGTATGGGGTGACCTCAATGGCCACTGAGGTACATCCCTAATTGCCTGTGATTCAGTGAAGGAGCACAAGCCCATAGGAGGATTCCAGAGACCTGGGTTCTAGGTCTCCCTCGGACACAGTCCTGCTCCGTGTCCATACTCTCTCTAGTGGCCTTCCCTATCCTGGGTCTCATCTGTGAATGTCCTTCCCAGCTCTGACATTCTATGAGCCTCCCAGTGAGTGGGCACGAAGGTTCTGGCAGCCTGGGAAACAAAGGAAGCCCCTAAGGTGTGTGTGTGTGGGGGTGGGAGGAGGTGACTGACTCAGGGAGGGTGGAGAGCTGACTCCCCAGTTGCCAAGGAAACAGATGAAGGACAGCCCTGTATTGTGTCTTGCACCGTCGTCAGGACAACCCGGTGGAGACCTGACCCACCTGAGGCTTAGTGGAGGCCAAATTGAATGGAAATACCAGAAATGGAAGTTGTCACCAACGATTACCTAAGGACAGCCTCCAACTAACACTACCCTCAAACCCAGCCCCCCCCCAACCTGGTTCCCCTATCCCAACCTCCCTCACCCCAATTAATAATAATTAATAATTATTATTAATAATAATAATTAATAAGAATCAGCCCTCATGTGTACTGGAAAGTTCACATTGTCTTGTCCATGCATTATCTCACGGTATACTCACAGCCCCAGGAAGGAGGCAGGTCAGGCAGGTATTATTCTTCTCACCCTATATAGAAACCAAGATTGGAGGAGGGCTCTCTGACTTAGAAATGTGGAATACTTAGTTCGGTTCAAGCACCAGGCACCTGTGCTGGCACTTGAGAGATAGAAAGACAAAACCAAAACCAAACAAAACACAAAAAGCCCAGTCCTCAGGGAATTTATGTTGGAAACAGGAATTCAGGTGGGTAATCAGTCTGGAAAGATGGGGGGGATTGTGAAGGACTTTAAATGAAAACAGAAAAGACTAGGCTATAGTGGTCCATCCACTGATGCTTTCTGAGTGAAATCTTGGATCGGTGCTGTAAAAGTTTCCGTTAGAGTAATGTGTGTTAAATGGATCAGAGAAAGAGATCGGGTGCAAAGAGCCCAGTCAGGAGACCACTGACCTGGAAGAATCCTCAGTGTTTACCTAGCCCCTGCTCCTTGCTTTACAGACTAGAGAAGCATAGCCACCAGCCCAAGATCAGGAAGCTAAAAAGCAGTGAACCAATTCAAACCCAGGCCTCCTGACCCCCAGGCCAGGACCCATTCTACTATATTCACTAAGGTGTTGATAGGTCCATGATTACTCAACCATTCTGAGTCTCAGTTTTCTTCTCTATAAAATGAAAGTGCAGCTAGGTGGCACAGTGGATGGAGTGCCGGGTCTAGAGTCAGGAAGACCTGAGTTCAAAGTTGGCCTCAGATGCTTACTAGCTGTGTGACCCTGGGCAAGTCACTTCACCCTGTTTGCCTCAGTTTCCTCAACTGTAAAATGAGCTGGAGAAGGAAATAGCAAACCATTCCAGAATCTTGGTCAAGAAAACTCCAAATGGGATCATGGAGAGTCAGTCATGACTAAAAAAAAAAAAAAAAAGACTGAGCAACAACAACAAAAATGACGATATTAGACTAAATGATGTCCAAGGTCTCTAGTCCTAAAAGTCCTTTTTCTAAGTTTCCTTCCAGCTCTGATGTTCCGTGTTCTGAGGTCTTCCCCATCTCTCATGTTCCATGTTTTAAGGTTTCCTTCATCTCCATGTTCTACAGTCCTTTCCACCTTTTAATATGCTATGTTTTAAGGTCCCTTCTAGCTCTGATATTCTGTATTCTAAGACCCTCTGCAATTCGAATTTAACTCAACTCGATTTAATTTATCATGCATAGCATCTGCTACATGCAAGGCGTTATATTCAGAACATTCTGTGTTCTAATGCCCTACCACTGCCAATATTCTCAGGTTAGGGCCTAAAGACAGCCTAAGGTTTCTATCCCCTTCAGCTTCAGTCTATCCCCTAGTTTACAATTCAATTCAGTCTGAAACTGTTCAACCTATTTTTATTAAATTCCCCATTGAGTGCTAAGCCATGTCCCAAGTGCTATGATAACTCAGGGCACAGTCACCTTGGATTATTCACTATATGCTTCTATGTCAGACATCTTGGAATGCCCCATAAATTCTTATCTTTGTTATTTTGTTTTGTTTTGTTTTCCAGTGGAGAGAGCATGAGATTCAGAATCAGAGGAACTGGATACAGATCTTAATTCTACCACTTATTGTATGTGACTTTGAATGTTATTTCACTTTTCTCTGATTATTTCTTCAGCCATAAGAGGGTCCAGGCTAGATGGCATCTAGTCCCTTCCCATTCTAAATATATGAGCTTCTTTTGATCTGGAGCACCACTGTCCTTCTGATCACCCAGGTTCACAACCTCAATTTTATCCTGGATTTTCTCTCCCTCACCCTGCATATCCAATCAGTCGCCTAATCTTGTGTTTTACCCCTACAACATCTCTATTTCTCTCCTCTATCTCACAAGGCCCTCACCCTAGTTCAGGCCTTATTACATCTCACCTGGACTGCCACAATACCCTCCTAACTGGTCTCCCTGTTTTCATTATATATGCCCCCTCCAATCCATCCTCCACACAGCTGCCAAACAAACTGCAGTGGCTCCCTATTGCCTTTTGAACCAAATATAGACTCCTCTGTTTGACACTTAAACCCATCTTTCCAGCTTTTTTTATATTGCTCTCCTTCCTGCACTCTCTGATGCAGTCAGATCACTCTTCTTGCTATTCCTTACACATAACCCTTCCTCTCCTTTCTCCATGCCTTTATATTAGCTGTCTTCTAAACCTGGAAGGACCCCCCTCCTCAGTTCTGACTCTCAGAATCCCTAGCTGCCTTCAAGGCTCAGACAAAATACCACCCTCTTCTAAACAAAACCTTTCTACCAGATGCTATTGCTCTCTCCCCCAAATTTACTATATCTATCTATACATATGTGTCTGTAGATAGATGGATGGATAGATAGATAGATAGATAGATAGATAGATAGATAGATAGATAGATGGATAGATGGATGGATGGATGGATGGATGGATGGATGGATGGATGGATAGGTAGATAGATAGAAAGAGAGAGAGAAGTTTACTTATATACATCTCCCCCCAGAGTGCATCCCCCATTGCCTAGCACTTAAAAAAAGACAAAAATGAACCCATAATTTCATGGGTATAAGGAGCTCCCAGGTAAGGAATTCTCTCTCCCAACATAGACCCCAACCTTAGAGACTTGCCTGGAGCAGTGAGACTTTAAATGTCTTGCCTGTATACATTAGTGGTGGAACTTGAATATAATTCTTCCTGGCTTCCAGGCAGCGTCTCTCTCCACTATCTCACATTGTGTGGCATAGAGTGCTCACTTTAATAAATAATTGTTGTTTGATTTATCAGTGTATTCTATGATCCTATTCTAGGTAAATAGAATAGGAAATGATTTTCAAATCTGTATGTGTGAATATTTCCCAAGCTCTCTCCCCTTCTTTCTACCAGTTCCCAGGAGGCACAGAATAGGAGGCTAGGATCCCAAATACAGATCTTTTCTCCTAGGAGAAATAAAGAGAAGGAGAGAGGGCAGGCTAGATCTTGGGGCCAGCAAACCATGCAACATGAGCCCCAGTTGGCTGGCCGTGGGGTCAAGGTCCACCTGGTCCAATGTCTAGGCCAGATTTACCAAAATGTCCTCATGAGCTCAGCATCCAGGAAGCTTGGGGAAGGCCAGCTGGACCCCCAGGCCAGAGGTGGGGGAGGGGTGAGGAGGACAGGAGAGGATATTTTTAGCCCAGTTGCCTGTATTGGCTATCTCTGGACAGAGGCCCAGAAAACTGAGCTGGGGAAGAGGAAAGAGGGTGGGGGCGGCTGACCAGAAATACAAAGGCACACATTCAAATCCCAGCTTTTTGTGGCTTGGAGCAAATGTTTCACCTTTCTTCCTTCTCCGTAAAATTAGGAATTTGGCCCAAATATTGGCTAAGGTATGATCCTATGATACCATAAGTCCCTTTCCCCTCTCTGAGACTGTTTTCTCATCTGTAAAATGGAGATTATAGGATCATAGATTTAATAACTACTTCACTCTCTACCTCAGAGTTATTATAAGGAGTGTATTTTGTAAACCTTAAAGCACTACAGAAATATAAATTCTTATTACATTGGGGGTCCTGGGAGACAACTGCCAAGGGAGACCCCGAGACCTGGGTGCTATAAAGTCAACAGGTTGTGCCAAAGCCTCTCCTTTTCCTTTCCCTCAGGGCATCAGGGCCAAGGCACAGAGAAAACCCAGGCCTTCCCAGCTTCCCCCTCCCCCACTTCTGCTCCCAGTCTTTCTTTCTTTTCTGCCCCATAAAAACTAGCTCTACTTGCTTTCATTATGCTTGGGCAGAGCACCCAACTGAAAAGGATGGATAAACCAATCCTTGGAAGGTGTTCATCCCAGGTAACATATGGGAGCATAGAAAGAGCATTGACAAGTAGGGAATGGAAGAGGTGGGGCTCAGACCCAGAAGCCCAGGTCTTTTGACCCCACATACAGTACTTTTTCTATTGACACCCTCAACAGCTCTTAAATGACCATGAATCACATTTATTAAGACCTATATTATATCTTCCCTCTCCTTCATGTAATTCTTTAAAGACAGGGACCCAGGGGCTGTTTTGTCTTTGTTATGTCCACAGGGTCTAGTCCAGTTTAGAGGAGGTGCTTAATAAATGATTACAGGCTTGAATGGGAGATGGATTCAGGATCAGGAAAACCTGAGTTCAAATACTGCTTCTGACACATACTTTGTGGTCTTGGGTAAGTTCCTTAACCTCTCAACATCAAAGTCCCCATGCTGCCCTAACCTGGTTAAAATGTCATTGGGAAATGTTTGACAAAAAATTTTTAAAAATAAGATAAAACATAGATAATGTTAATTTGTGGTTGTCCAAGTCAATATGCAGTCCTGAGGGACCATCTCTATTTGAGTCTGACACTACTGCTATTCAAATCCCTAAGACTATGCATTGCAAGAGAAAGCCACTGATGATGCAGAATTCCCTATATCAATGAAATCACAGATTCAGTCCCTCTCCTAAAGGGAATAATTCTTAAAACTACCTTAAATCCTTTCCTAAATCAGCACTTCAGAGGCCCTAGGCCCTCCGACCTAAGAGTTTTTTGAAACTGAACCAAGATGGGGACAGTTAGGTGGCAAGTTGAGACTAGAACAACAGCTCCTGAAGTTAGGAGGACTTTAGGTCAAATTATGACCTCGGAGATTTACTAATGCCTGCGACCCTGGGCAAGTCATTTAATCCTGATTTCTTCCAAGAAAGGAAAGGGAGAGAGAGAGACAGAGAGACAGAGAGACAGACAGAGACAGAGACAGAGAGACAGAGAGAGACAGAGACAGAGACAGAGACATGGGGGAGGTTAGGTGGCCCAGTGAATAGAGCACGGGCCCTGGAGTCAGGGGGACCTGAGTTCAAATCCAGCCTCAGACACTTAACACTTACTAGCCATGTGACCTTGGGCAAGTCACTTAACCCCAATTGTCCTGCCTTCCCCCTCCAGAAAAACAAAACAAAAAAGAAAGAGAGGAAGGAAGGAAGGAAGGAAGGAAGGAAGGAAGGAAGGAAGGAAGGAAGGAAGGAAGGAAGGAAGGAAGGAAGGAAGAAAATCCCACGTGAAATCTCTTCTAGACTAGACAGTTCAAGCCCCTCATTTTTCAATAAAGGACACTAAAGCTCAGTAAAAGGAAATGTCTTGGCCAAGGCCAAATAGTAATGACAGAGGCAGGATTCAAACCCAGCACCCTTGACACCTTCGCAGATCTCTTCCCTACATATGGCACTGGCCCTGGAAACCTTGTTTTGTGGATGGTTCTTGGGGAGGACTTGGGCCTGGTAGAAAAGTAGGAGGGAGCTCTGCTTTACCCATCCACAGCAGTTCTGTGGGGTCCGGGAGCTGGACGAAGGGGGCAGGATTGTTGTTGGAGTGGCAGGAATCCTTTTTCTCAAAGTCAGCTGGATGCCTCCAGTTCGAGGCTGCTTTCTGGCTTCCCTCCACCCACCCCCAGCCTCTACCTGCCCGGCTCTCCAAAACTCTGACCTGCACCCTAGCCTTTAGTCTCTGATCTCTAGAAACGACCTTCCTCCTACAGAAGGTGAAAGCGAGGGAGGAGCCTAAGGATGGGAAGGGATCCTTCCCATTTGGGTCTCTTATACATAATCTTATACCCTCTCGTTCCCCAGCTTCCCGCTAGAAGTGTCTAAGCGTCCCGGGTGCCGATCGTCCAGGGTTGTAAAGGCTAGCTGCCCCCACCTCCCCTCCCTACCCACGCCCACTTTTTAGCAGCTCCCCAGAGTTAGGAAGGGGTCTTAGAAAACATCAAGTCCACACCCCGCCCCTCTCCTTCCCATTTAACAGAGGAGGAAACTGAGGCTTAAGGAGGGGCAGTGAAACAGTTAGCGGCATTTTGGGGGCTGGACTCCAGAGGCTTGGACTCTGAGGCTCTTGCCTACACAGCCCTTCACTTCCCAAGCTGGGGCAGGGGGTGAGGAGGGGGTGCTTCTCTCCAGGATTTCCCCTCAGGTCAGGGCTAAGTACAGACACGTCAGTCCTCTCAGCCCCCGCCAGCTGCCACCCCCTCCCTCTGGGGGTTGAGTCTGAGCTGGCAGAGCCTGGGGAAGGGGAGATCGAGGAGGGGGAGGAGGAGAAAAGGGGCAGGAAGGAGGAGGAAGGACAGGGGGCGGGTCTGGGCTCGCGCGCCAGAGCCGGGACATAAATAGGCGAGACTGGGGCTCTCCTGGAGATCAGCCCGAGTAGAAGCGAAGGCAACAGGGTGGGGAGAGTCAGCCCAGTCGGAATCCGAATCTGAGTGCTTGTGTGTCAGTCCCTACGAGAGGTGAGTATCGCGGAGCTCCGGGTCTCGCTGGGGAGGGGGGGTAGATTCCCAGAGCTTCTACCTTGCCCGCTGGTGCCCTGGTGCCCTGGTGCCGGGGTCTGGTGTAGGACAGAGACTGGCTCAGGTTGGTGGCATGGGGTCCTAGAAGGGACGGGACGGTCCTGAGAGCTAAAGGGTGTGTGTGTGTGTGTGTGTGTGTGTGTGTGTGTGTGTGTGTGTGTGTGTGTGTGTGTGTGTGTCGGGGATGGACGGAGCCCGAAATGGCCCTGGGGTCTGACAGTGGCCACATTGACTGACCGACGCACAAGTCTGTGCGTACTGGTGGCGCGGCGGGGCGGGGAGAGGGGTGGATAGATCGGGGAATGGTCTTGTTGACCTAGGGTAGGCACTGGCCAGGGGCAGCCCCGAGGTCAGGGCCTTACCTCAACCTGCTCCTCTCCTCTCCTCCTGCCGGGTCCCCTCCTGCCCAGTCGGCTACAGGCGGCAAGCACGATGACTCTGAATCGTGGGGCTCAGCGGCGCTGCGGAGACCGTCGGCGGGGCAGCACACCCTTCCTTACTCAGCAACACCTGCATCGCCGCAGCATGCCAGTGGACGAGCGAGACCTTCAGGCGGCGCTGCCCTCTGGCCCCTTGGGCCAGCTGTCCAACCTGGTGCGGCGCCCCTCCAGCAGCCCCAGGGAACCCAGCGACTGCTGGGCCTCGGGCTCCTCGGACTCCCTCACGTCTTCAGGCAGCGAGTCCGATAGCCACCTGTACAAAGTGATACTTCTGGGCGAGCGCGGGGTGGGCAAGACCAGCCTGGCACGCATCTTTGGCGGCGTCGAGGACGGCCCTGAAGCAGAGGCCGCTGGTGAGTAGGGAGCGCAGCCAGGAGAGACGGGGCAAGTCTGGGGAGGAACAGCGAAGCTGGGGGCTGGTGGGAGACTGAACAGAGGAGAGTATGAAAAAGTATTGGGATAGAAGACTTGGAAAGAAAAGGGAGAAAAAGAGTAACGATTGTAAGCTCCTGGAAGGCAGGAACTGGTCTTTGTTTTGTCTTTAGTCCCAGAATCTAGGATAAAGTCTACACTTAGTAGACGAGTAACTGCTGCTTGTATTGAATTGAATTAAGATGGGAAGGATTGAGGGGAGAGAAAGGAGGGAGACCCTTGGGGTCTTCATGTGGAGGCTGGCTGGCCATTTGCTGGGGATCCTGTAGAGGAGATTTCCAATCCCGTAGAGCAAAGTTGAGAGTTGCCCGAGTCCTTCCCACTCTGAGATTACGGGAAAAGGGAGACAAGAATAATGTGTGAGGTGGAGTGAGGGAAATGCTGTTGGGAGGGAGGCTGAAAATTCAGAGGGAGAAAATTCGGATATGGATCCTATCTCTACAATGAAGGTACTGAATGACCTTTGACAAATAACTTCCTTTTTCTGGTCCTGAGTTTCTACTCTCTAAACAGAGGGGGTGGGTCTAGAATCTGATCTCTAGACAGGTTTCAGGTCACTTGGAGGTGTGACATTCTGGAATATTTAGAAGAAAGAGTTGGAGAAGATAAACTCCCAGGCTTAAAGAAGGGCTTTGTACCAGTTTGTCCATCTGTCTGTCCATTCTTCTGTTAGGGATGTTGAGGCTGTGGGAAGGGATGGGGTATGGGAAGAGCATCCCTAACCTTCTTGGAGTGAGGTAGGGAGTGATAAAACTCATTCTACTCCCAGGTGTCCACAGACCCAGGCTTTGGGGCTAAAGTGATGTCCAGGGCGTAGTTGATAGATTCCCACTTTGAAATCTGGGGTTATAGAATTTAGAGCTCATAGAGAACTCTTTGAGAATGAAGGCCAAACAACATAGAAACCTCAGAGATTATCTAGTCTGACCCCTTCCTTTGGAAGATCAGGAAACTGAGGCCCAGGGAGGAAGAGGTTATTTGTCTGAGTTCATAATGACAGTAAGGGAAGAGACTAGATTTCAGCTGAGGTCTTCTGACTCTAAATCCATTATTCTTAATAAAAGCTTGTTGACTGACTGCTAAATCCTTCTACTGTACCTTTCTGAAGAGGTCCATGGTTGCAGGGAGCTGCCTTCCAGTGGCTTCCTGGGTAAGTTTAGTGGGGTTGAGTCTCCATTTCTGACCACGGGCCTCTTTCCTGCAGGCTACAGTATCAGGTAAGCAGTCTGAGTTCAGTGTATTGGCTGATGGCAAATAGAATTTGGTAGAAGGGGCTATGGATATTGCATGTCCAACCAGCTCAGGCTTGTACAAGTCAGTAGCTGTGACTTTCCAAGTATTGGGGAAGGGGGAGGCATAGCAGCTTTCAGGAAGTACAGGGACAATGTCCCCTAAGTTTAGACCAGCCTATACTCTCTACTGGACAGTCACAGCTCAGTGGATAGAGGACTGGGTCTGTCATCAGAAAGATTCATCTTCCTGAATTCAAATCCAGCATCAGACACTTATTAGCTGTGTGACCCTGGACAAGTCACTTAACTCTATTGGCCTCAGTTTTTTCATCTGTAAAATGAGCTGGAGAAGGAAATGGCAAACCACTCCAGTATCTTTGCTAAGAAAAACCCCGATGAGGTCACAAAAAGTCAGACATGATTGAACAACTCTCTACCACTTGGGCTAGCAGAACACTTTCTTTATGCTTTAATGGGGCACGGCAGTCTCTGAAACAGGCCAGGCTAGCCCAGGCAAGAGCCAGTTTAGCACTGCTAGAGTTGGTGTCAAGAAGTCCTGTGTTCAAATCATGCCTTAAACACTGAATAGTTTCATGGCCCTGAGCAAGTCCCTTAATTTTTCCAGGCCTCAGTTTCATCATCTGAAAAATTGAAGGGGTTACTTAGATTCAGACTTTTGAAGACCCTCCTAGTCCTCAATCTGTGATCCTATGCTTCCCTCTTAGGGCCTCTGTAGGCTACAGTGAGAGGAATAATCCTAAGAACCCAGGAAATTCTTGGTCCATAAAGCAGAGATGGCAATGAGTTTTCCCATCCTCCAGATCCTGCCTGTGTGAGGCTATTATTAGTCAAATAAACAGGGGTTCCATTGTTCTAGAGAGAAGTGGGGCTGATAACTTGTATCACTCACCATGGATCACACTGGAACAATGGAAATCGGCTGGCCTTCATATGACAGGGAGTGTATTTATGTTACTTGCATGTGACACCATGTATCATTAGCAACGGTGGCCGGGATCGTGGGAATAAATAATAAGGAAAAGGGATGGGGGCAGGGAGGTTAGGGGTCCAAGTATAATAGAAAACAGATGGATAGATGGGAGGTTAGGGGTCCAGCTATAATAAGCAACAGAGAGATGGGGAGTTTAGGAATTCAGCTATAATAGAAAACAGGAATAGATAAGGAGTTTAGGGATCTAGCAATAATGGAAAACAGGGATGGATAAAGAGGTTTAGGGCACTGCTGTAATTGGAAACAAGGAGATAGATAAGGAGGTTAGGGAACTCATCCAATCCAACAAGCGTTTTTAAGTACCTACTATTGGCTGGACATTGGGGGTAAAAAGACAGAGAGAGAGAGAGAGAAAGAGAGAGAGAGAGAGAGAGAGAGAGAGAGAGAGAGAGAGAGAGAGAGAGAGAGAGAGCCTTCCCTCAAAGTGGGCCAATTTATGAGAAATAGAGATGGGGAGGAGGCTAGGAGGCTGGCTATGAGTGTGTGTGTGTGTGTGTGTGTGTGTGTGTGTGTGTTTGTGTTGCTTGCGGATCTTGCTATAATTGAAAACACAAGGGAGGAGAGGGAGAAAGAAGGGCGATTAAGGAACCATTTCACACAGAATTGGTGGGAGATAGGGACAGTCAAGGGTCTTGTACTGCACCCAGGATGCTTAGCACACATTGCCTTTCCTCTCTCTATGAGGTCCCAATAATGACCTTGTTCTCTGGACATGTCTTTTCCTAGGCAATACTTATGACCGATCCATTATAGTGGATGGAGAAGAGGCTTCCCTCATGGTGTTTGACATCTGGGAACAGGTAAGACTCCAAACCAAGAGTGGGAGACCCAGGGATAAGTAGTAAGGAGAGTTACTGGGACAGATGGACCTTCTTTGCTGGCAGAAGGATGCTTATCCAGGCTGTCACAGGATGTCCCTGGATGTGACCATAATGTCCCGGAGACCTGGACTTAGGACCATAGGATTTTAGAACTGGAAGGACCTTTGAGTTTGCCTAGTCTGCCCTATTCCCTCATTTTATAGATGAGGAAATTGATGCCCAGAAAGAAGTATCACATAGGTACTGAGGTTGAAACTCACAACTTCGAACTTCAAGCCAAGTGCTTTTGCATTCAACCATACCAATTTATGGTATCCTGAGCTGCTTCAGTGTTCCATTTCCCCTTCATTCTCTCCTCATGCTCTCCCCTGCCCCAAGCATTTGGATCTAAGAGATGGGGAAGGCTTTTTATCAAAGCTGAAACATTAGGTGGAGCAGTGAATAGAGCACAGGCTGGAGGACCTGAGTTCAAATCCGGCCTCAGAAACTTAACACTTCTAGCTGTGTGACCTTGGGTGAGTCACTTAACCCCAATTGCCCTGCCTTCCCCCTTCAAAAAGACAAAAAAAAAAAAAACTATAGCAATTAAAGCTGAAACATTTCCAAGCTAGGGTCAGGAAGTATGCTGGTGTGAGTGAGTTCCCTTTTAGGATCCCCAAAATTCTCCTTTTCCACTTTGCCCGAAATAAATTCTGAAGCAGGGCTTTCTATGGAGCATAGAGGGGCCCCTCTCACTTTAGGTCCCAGCCCTTTCCTCCCTCGTTTTCTCATTCTACTGTCCTCAACTCACTGTCTGAAATTGATGATATTAACTGTTTGAAAGGTGGCAAGGACCAAAAGGACTAACTAACCTCACATCACTGAGCAATGCATTTACTGTCTCTGGAGCTCAGTTTCCTTCTCTGCAGGATAAGGGGGATATGACTTCCAGCTTGTATAATTTTATATGGATTTATAACTTAGTGCTTTGAAACCACATAGCACTTTTTATATATATGACTCAAAATGAAAGAGCTCAGGATTTGGAATCAGGAGTCCTGTTTGAATCCCTGCTCTGCCACTTACTTGGCTATGTGACTCTAGGCAAGCCTCTTCCCCTCTTTGAGCCTCAGTTTCCTCATCTATAAAATAGGGATAATTCTACTTGCACTACCTACCTCAGAGTTGTGAACATGTTGTAAAGCTGGAAATGTGATAGTAATAGTTCCTAAGCAGGACCCTGGGACAGGTAGAGCAAATAGAATTATCCTCATTTAATAGATGAGGATATTGAAGATCAAAGAGGGAAAGTAATTTACCTGAGGTCACATACAGAGAGATAGAGCCAGGATAGAACAAAGACTCCTAAATTCTTTTCCAGGACTAGATGTCTCTTAGCTACTCGAGGACGACAACTGGGTCTTAGCTAAATTGCTTGCACAAAGCACATACTTTTAAAGTGTTTGTTGTATGATCCCTTATAACTTGTGACATTTTGTGTTCCAACATTCTGTGTTCTAAGGTCCCTTCCAGTTCTAACATCCTATGGTTAGATGAGATAAGGCTGATAATTGAAAATAAAAACAGACTGACTGCTCATCCTCCTCCCCTGGCTGCTTGGGAGAAATTCCATGGTCTAGCAACAACTAAGGAAGGAGCAGCCAGGTCAAGGGTGGGCAGGAAATTGATTCTGTGACCTAAAGGGTGAATTTTCTCCCCTATTAGGATGAGAGTCAGTGGCTATCCAATCATTGCATGAAGATGGGTGATGCCTATGTAATTGTGTACTCGGTCACTGACAAAGTCAGTTTTGAGAAGGCCTCAGAGCTTCGCATTCAGCTTCGGCGTGCCCGCCAATCAGAGGACATCCCCATCATCCTCGTGGGCAATAAGAGTGACCTGGTCCGATCCAGAGAAGTCTCTGTGGATGGTAAGCCTGCCCCCCTGGTCGTTGAGGCCCCAAGCCTGGGATTCAAACCCCAGCAATTGCATGGTTAAAAAACAGGGACACCCCCCCCCCATTCCTCTGCCCCGGGACCCGCCGAGTTTCTAAATATAAGACAGAAAAATGCTGGCTGAAGTCAGGCTGCCTCTCTCGGCACGTCCGTGCAGAACAGTGCTCTGTGGGAGGTTGAGGGCTTGGTGGGGATGGGGTGAAACCAGAGCAAGACTTGGGAGTGGGGGTGGGGTTGGGTAGAGGAAAGGATAGGTCTAAGGGAGGGAGCCAGGGCAAAGCAGAAGGTGGTTTAGTTTGGTAAGCCTGATGAGAGAACTTCCTCAGAGAGGTCACAGGGTCATAAGAGACCATAGAGATCATCTGATCCAATTTCCTCCTTTTACAGATGAGGAAACTGAGGCCTAGGGCAGTTAAGTGACTTGCCCAAAGACACACGGGTAGTATCAGAGGTGAGATTTGAAACTAGGTCCTCTGATGCTAGAAATCAGTATTCTTTCTTTGAGTTTGGGGGTATAGAGACATGACAGAGACTCAGCAGCCCTCAAGGAGTTTACATACATTTTATTATCTCTATTTTTAAGGCTACTCAGAGAAAGGGAGCCATTTTACTTACCCAAGGTCACATATTTAATAAATGGCAACGTTGCTGAGACTTGAAGCCAAGTCTTCTAAGTGTCCATTCTAGTGTTCTATTATATGAGATAAATGAGAGAGACAGAGACTGAGAAATAGAGAGATAGTCACAGAGAGACAGACAGAGACAGAAGGACAGAGGGAGGGAGGGAGAGAGAGACAGAGACAGCGATAGCGCTCAGGACCCCACCATCTCCCCTGCTCATAATTACCAGAATTTATGCTGAAGGTACAGGTCCAATGGGAAAGGAAACCATCAGTGCCCAAATGTTTTTGCTTTCCAAGAAAGTCCCAGCTACAGAGTGACAGACAAATGTAAATGCCCTAAAACCTTTAAAGCATTATAGATGCTACTTATTAATAATAAATTATAATTCATTATTGTTATTATTACAATTGGAAAAGGGACTGTGTAGAATTCTCTGGGAGAGCTAGAAATTCCCCAGAATTTGAGTTCAAACCACAGAATGGCTCTGAGCAAGAAGGAATTTAGGACCCCAGGGGAAGAGTGGGACCCACCTGAGAGGGAAAATTGTGTCATTTGTTTATGGGCTCCTGTAAACACCTGCTGCATTTCCTGTGGGAATAACTGTCCTACAACTCCTCCCACCTCCAAATTGAAAACTAAGAAATCTGAGCAGCAAGAATTCACTTTCCCCTGAATGTAGGATAGTCAGGGAAGGCTTCATAGAGAAGTTGTCTAAGTTGGGTCTTGAAGGAAGGGAGGATCATTAGCATATGAAAGTGGAAGGAGGAAATCTATTCCAACTATGAAGGGTCAAGTGAACAAAAGTATGGAGACTGACAAGGGCAGAATAACAAGGAATGGGGAGTAGTTCAATCTGGTTGGAGCACAGAATATTTAAAGGGAAGGAGCTTGTTCATTATAGAGCAGGGAAGTCACTGAAGACATTTAAGTATTTATTTGAAACTCAAAGCAGGATTGGTCCATCTCATCCCAGCTGCCCCACCTCCCGAGAAGAGACAGAAACGTTCCCCTTTGGGAACTTTGGGCAGAAGGTATTCCTCTAGAGTCAGCCAGGATATAGGCTGTGTGCAATAGGGAGAATCTGGGGTATTGAACTTCCAGTAGGGTAGAGTTTCTTCCAGCTTAGAGGTGAGAGAAACTTCTGACCCCTGACAACACCCTGGGGGAAGGAAGGCTTGCTTCTCCTAATCCTCTCTGTGCGCTTCTTGGCCTCACAGCCTTGGGATTCCCTCTGAAGTGGCCCGTGTCTCCTAAGCTGAATGAGGCCACAGTAGACCCCTAGGGCCAGGATATTCCCCATGTTCACCCTCTTACCATTCACCTCGATATGATGACTCCATGTGGAATAAAACTATCAGTGAACTTGGAAACAGGCAACCTGGTTTTGAATCCTTAACTATCTGTGTCACTTAGTAAATAATCCTATCTCCTTCATGGGGATAGTTGGAGGATTTCATAATAGTGAATGGTTCTGAAAAGTGTAAGATACTATACAAGTACAAAGAATCATTTGGGGTTATTTGGTCAATCAATAAACATTTAAGTGCCTGCCATGTATCAGGCAGTATGCCAAGTGCAGAGAATAAAAAAAAAAAAAAGGCAAAAGACAACTCCTGCCCTCAAGGAGCTTACAATCTAACCTGAATGGAGGTGAGAGAAAGAAGAGGCAAAATATAAGTAATCCCAACCCTATGTTACTCCTCTGCCTTGTTTCTCATGAAAATCCCAAAGCTATGCCTCCTCACTTGGTCTAACCAAGGCTAGAAACATAGAATATAGGGTGTCAGAACTGGGGAACATGGAATATTAGAACAAAGACCTATAAGATTGTGTTATCTATCTTATCCTCATCTGAAGGGGTGGGACTAAATGGTCTCTAACTCCACTGGTCACTAAGATCCCTTTTCTCTAACTATATTTTTTATTTTCCAAGTTCACCTTCTGCTCTAACATTTTACTTCCTATAAATCCCTCTTAATTCTAGTACCTTCCTTTTGTTAATTATTTAATTAATAATTGTCGATTATTAATAATTGTTCATTATTTCCTATTTCTAATTGTGTTCATATAATTCCTGGGTTTTTCTTGGCAGATAGACTCCCAAATATTTTATATTGTCTGTACTTATTTCTTTCTTTCTTTCTTTTTCTTTTTGGAGGTGGGAAGGCAGGGCAATTTGGGTTAAGTGACTTATCCAAGGTCACATGGCTAGTATTAAGTGTCTGAGGTCAGATTTGAATTCAGGTCCTTCTAACTCCAGGGCCAGTGCTCTATTCACTGCACCACCTAGTCACCCTATTATTTCCTATTTCTTCTGTATATAGCTTGCTGTATGTATTTGCTTGTTGTCTCCCCCTTGGACTGTGAGCACCTTGAGAGCAGGGACTAAGCGCTTAGCACGTAGCATAGTACTGGTACAAGGCACTTGATAAGTGTTTATTGACTGACTGATTCTATACCTTGGAGATCTGCATCCTTACATTTATAGATAAGGAGACTGAGGCCAAAGGGAAGGCATCTGCCCAAAGGTACATAGGCTAGCTGGTGATGAGGATGATGGACTAGGCTTCTTCAGTAAGAAGTCTCTGGTGGAATCCCTGGCCCCCCTCACCCTTTCACCCGGCACCCTATCCTTTCCTCTGGTCTTTCCTTCCTCATTGCTTCTCATTTTCCTATTGGATCCACAGAGGGCCGTGCCTGTGCCGTTGTGTTTGACTGCAAATTCATTGAGACGTCAGCTGCCCTTCACCACAATGTACAGGACCTGTTTGAGGGCATCGTCCGGCAGATCCGGCTCCGGAAGGACAGCAAAGAAGACAATGCCCGGCGGATGGCCAACACCAAAAGGAGAGAGAGCATTGGCAAGAAAGCAAAGCGTTTCCTGGGCCGAATTGTGGCCAAGAACAACAAAAAGATGGCTTTCAAGGCCAAATCAAAATCCTGTCATGACCTCTCTGTGCTCTAGACAAAAGTACTATGGGGGAGGGGGCAAGGGGAGCACCCCAAGTGCTGGCATAGAGGTATTCTTGATAAGCACAGGGCCCCTATCCATGGTATAGTGGAATGAGTGATAGATTTGAAATCCTAGGACCTGGGTTCAGAACCTAAGACTCTGCCACGAACTGTGTGATCTTGGGAAAGTTACTGCCCAATTTCAGACTCAGTTTCTTCATCTACAAAATGAGGGAATGGGACAACTCAAAAATCCCTGACAGCTTGAAGTCCATGATGCCTTAAGATTCATCGATGATTCTGGGAAGCAAGGCTGGAGGGATTGCTGTGGGAGACTGGAGGCCAAAAGCAGCTGGAGCTCCAGCACTTGCCCCTAGGGGCCTCCCCCCAGCCAAGAGGCCTGCCCCTCTGGCCTCGCTGGGCCCTGGATGCTACAGATGGACATGGAGAAGATGACTCATCAGACATGACTGCACTGCCCCAAATCACCCACCCCTTGAGAGAGGCCCTAGGACCTGGGTACGCAGGCCCGTACTTGTTTCAGACCCCTGTGGGGACAGTCCAAACCACATCCCAGTGGGAGAAAATAAATGGGGAGGGAGGGAGGAGACTTAGTTGACTATTTTATGCAGTAAGTTAATATTGCACTTCTATTTAGGTTGTTTGATGAATTTGTTACTTGTTTACATACAGACTTTTATAATAAAGGATTATGTCCTGTTAAAGTTCACGCTCAGATTATTTTCTTGCCCCTCTGCTCTGTATTTGGCCTGGTAGGCTATGCTAACTACAGGAAGAGCAAAGAATGAGTGTCTGGAGATGCAGGTTCCTAGTAACTAGTACCAGCTGTGCCACAATCTGTGACTTTGGGCTAATCACTTCTGCTTTCTGGGCCTCAGTTTCCCCAACCCCATGAAATGAAATGGTTGGACTAGATTCTTAAGGTCCTGTCTCATCCTTGCCATTTTATGCTCCAGAGTCTCTTCCCACTCTGGCATTGGTATGTCCCTCTACTCGCCCTCATTTGTAAAATGGGATAAAATCATTTCTGCCCCCCTCATAGGAGTGAGAACAAGGTATTTTAATACTCTACATTCTAAGACCCTTCCCTGATAGTCTGTGTTCTAAAGTTCCTTCTAGCTCAACCAGTCCGTGTTCCAAAGTCTCTTCCAGTTCTGACCTCCTATATATATTCTAGGGTCTAAGAATTATCATCTTCAGTATTTTGGTGGGGTTGGTTTTTAGTTTGATTCTAACGTACTAGGATCAGGTCAGTATATAAGTCTCTCTCTCTTCATTGGGGATGGCTCTTATGAGTGGCCTGTATGGACCCTGTCCTATGGGAAAGCATTCAGCCATCAGGCTGTTTGCATTCCACAAGAACAGACTAGAGAAATGTCAGTGTGACCCAGCATTGGGAGGTTGTCAGGAGAGGTTGAGATCCCTTCCTGGACTCCCCCAGAGCCAGAGCTAGAAGGAAGTCACTAGAGATTTGCCCTAGGACAACAATCTTCCCCTGGCCCTGGCCCTGAGTTTTCCTCTGCTTGGCCCTGATTTCTGGGGCCAGGCAGGCCTCCTCTTTGGACATAATAGAAACCTCCCAATGTCCTTGGTGGGTTCCTCCCTTTGGCTACACCCTAGCCCTCCCCTCTCCCCAGGGCCTTCTAGTCTTTCTATCTACCAGTTCTGGGGTTAGCTTCCCCTGGGCCACACCCTTAGTCAGCCTCCCAGGCCCCAATCCCACCCTCCTCCATCCCTTACCCCAGACACAGAAATTGCTAGATAGATCTCTGGACTGGAACCCCATGTTCTATGTTGGTGGGAGACTTCCTGTAGTGGTTGATCACAGCTCTCTTCAGGAGGACAGGCTGAAAATGGGCCTTATGCATCTAAATCCTCAACCCTTTCTTCCACCAAAGGTTCCCTACCTGATGCTAGGCTCCTCAGAGCTAGGAACAGGCTAGGGACAAGGGAGGACTCCCCATTTCTCGGTTTCTGGGGAACTGAGGGGGCTTTGCCCTGACTTGAGGGGAGCAGGAGGTAGAAGGTGGGATGGCACCTTGAGGAAGGAAATAGGGGTCGAGGGGAAAGTCTTTGCCAATGGCACACTGAAGTTTCCGGTTACCCCCATATGCTTCATCTCCCTCCCCTCCTCCATGATCTCACCCTCACTGTGTCTTCAGGACCATACTCTCCCCCTTCTCCTCCTTCCCAGTGTGGCCTTACCCCCTCCCCCACAGTAATTCAGAGCCCTCAAGGGGTCCTGAGTGTGCCAGGAAGTGTGAGAAGAGGCCGGGACAACTTGTGCTAACCACTTTCTAATTAAATCCTGGTAAGGACAACTTGATCTGACTGCAATCCTGTAGGGACCACCCAAGAGAAGGCATTGTGAGTACGGTGTGGAAAGAATGCTGAATTTTGAGTCACAGGGACTGAGTTCAAATCTCAGCTGCCCTGCTTACTCTGTGTGCACCTCAGTTTCCTCTTTGGTTCGATTTGATGGTCTGTCAGGCTCCTTCCATATCCTATAATCCAGTGAAAAATTATTGATGGCCATAAAGAGAAGGCCAGGGAAGAGACCAGGCAGCTGTGGCTCTTTCTTTGGGGCAAAAGTATGTGGGGGGGAATGAGCCTCCTGAGGGTTTTTTTTTTCTTTTGGTGGGGAGGGGCAGGGAGGCAGGTCAATCAACCTCAGCAAGGGCCCCACTTAGGCCCATTGTCCTGGATATAGAGGGGGATCAGGAAAGACTTTCATGAAGAAGATGGCACTTGAGCCGCATCTTAATGGAACAAAGGGATTCTATAAGGCGAAGGTAAAAAGAAAGTACATTTGCAGTTAGTTCTGTGATGCCCGTACTATAGGAGTTATCCCCATTTTGCAGATGAAGAGACTGAGGCTCAGAAACAAGAAGGGACTTACTCATGATCACACAATTAATAAATAGGAGAGCCAGAATTCAAACTCAGAACCTCTGGACATCAAGGCTAGCACTCCTTTCATATTGCCTTTCTTTACCCCTCCCTCTCTGCCTTCCAACTTCCATCTTTCCATCAGAGTGAGGCTAGTGACTTTGCCCAGCTCTGCCTCACTTAAATCCAATTCCCTTGCAAGTCAAGCTACCACCTTTCTAATGTCATTGATCCTCTTTGAAAATGAAGGACAAACAACCCTCCACCCACCCATCCCTTCCCTCTCTTCTTCTTGCTCTCCCTCCAACCTTCCATCCCTCCATCCCTCCATCCCTCCATCCATCCATCCATCCATCCATGCCCTCCTGTTTCCTGAAAAGACAAAAAGAAAAGTTGTGAGTCTCTACCTCCAGAGAGCTTACGGTCTAGCTAATGTAAAGAATGCACACATAGAAGGAGAAGGCAGCAATAATCAAACAAGACAGGCTATAACCAGGCATGCTGTAGACTCAGTGAATGTCTCGGCGACTCTGACACATTTTTAGAGGTTTTTAACTTTTTCAAGCACTTCTAAAGCTGTTAGGTCGTTTGCTTCTCAGAATCACTCTACGAGGTATCTAGGGCATAGATTTATCTCTCCCAGTTAATACATGAGAATGTTGAGGCACAGATTAGGGGACTTGTCTAGGCCAGGGGATATGAATCTGAAAATGAAATAGTTTCTGCCCTCAAGGAGCTAACTCTCTAGTAAAGGATACAACACATAATGGGGAATGGTGACCAGGGAAGGGAACTTTGGTCTAGGGAGTCCCAGGAATTGTGAAGGGAGCCATAGGGCACTAGATTGTCATGTCCCTTCTGGTAACCATAGCAATATTGATTTGATTATTAAACATGAGTTGTTCCCTGAGCAGGAGGTGAGAAGAGTCTTCAGGGTAGGGAGGTTGAGGCTTCCATGGAATCTAACAGGGCAGATTGCCAGATTCCAGAGCTGGTTGGACCCTGTTGCTGGATGACTGGTTGGCTGGGAGCCAGGGTTCTCTCCACTACATCATGTTGCCTCCGTGGACTATGTAGTAAAGAAACTGTTAGATCTTGAGTCAGAAAGCAAGGGTGGGGCGGTTAGGTGGTGCAGTGAATAGAGCACCCACCTGGAGTCAGGAGGACTTGAGTTCAAATCCCAAGTCAGACACCCAGGCACAAAACTAGTCAAGTGACCTTGACCAAGTCAATTAACCCCAATTGCCCTACCTTCTCCCCTCAAAAAAAAAAAAAGCAAGGGTTCAAATTATGATTCAATCACTTACTATCTATATGGCCTTGGACAAGTCTTTTCCTTTCTCTGGACCTCAATTTCCTAATCTATAAAATGAGAGGACTGAACTAGATAATCTCTAAATTTCCTCCTGTATAAAATCTATGATCCTGTGCCCTGCCACTCCCTAAGTAAGACAAGTCAAGGAGCATTTACAGCAATTAAACCCTTACTACTTAGTACAGTGCCAGACCCCTGCCCTCTGGGTACTTACACTCTAATGAGGGAAGACAGTCATAGTGGGAATAATCTATTACCTTAGAACTGTGGATGCTATTTTGTTTTAAGCCTCCATCTTGTGGTTGTGTTATTATGATTGAGTGTTATAGCAATAAATAAAAGGGAATGGAAAGGGGATAGGGAGGGGGAGAAGATATGGTAGCAAAGAATGGATAGTCAAAAGCTGGCTTAGCTCATCCCTAGGAAGTCAAGTCTTACTACATCTAGCCTAGCTTTCAGCTGGCTCTGGAAATATCTGAGTTTTACTAGCAGACTAGCTTTATGGGTAGAGAGCTGGACTTGAAGCCAAGAGGGTCTGGATTTAAATCCTATCTTTTATCCTTTATTGTTGTGTGACCGTGGGTCAGTCACTTGACCTCACTTGGCCTCAGTTTCCTCATCCGTAAAATGGGAATGATATCTGGTGTCTGCTGCACCTAGGGAAGTTGTTTATGAGGATCAAATGAAATCTACATGGAAAGTTCTTTGCAAATTTTGAAAGGCAGCTGGGTGGCCCAGTCGATAGAGCGCTGGACCAGTAGTAGAGAAAACCTGAGTTCAGGTGCTGTCTCTGACATTTCCTGTGTGACCTTGGGTAAGTCACTTGATTTTTACCTGCCTTGGTTTCCTCATCTATAAAATGGGGGTAATAATAGCACCTACCTCCCAGTGTTGTTGTGAGGACCAAAAGCACTTGCAAACCTTAAGTGTTATATAAAGGTTAGCTATCATTATTGTTCTGTCAGCTATTGTCACTAACTTGTTTTGTGACCTTGAGCAAGCCATAGAGTACTTCTAAGCCTCAGTCTCCTCCTCTCTAAAATGGGGGCATTGTTCATTTTTCACCTATTTCACCGAGTTGTAAGAAGAGTCTTGATGTGAGTTATTTCTTCTCTGGAAAAAGATGGTGACTTTGATCTCTAGTCTGTTCCAACTTGGATAGTTGATGTCCTATGAAATAAGCTCCCCCTTTCGTGATTTTAACTCTCTGAAAGGTCTCTTTCTGGAGAACACTTTTCTCTTGCTTTCCCCCATTTCAAAGTAAAAAATCTGGGCCTAGGCTCACTCTGCTCATCTCAATGCCACAAATCCTGAGACCTCAGTCCCCCATGCAGGGCCTGCAAAGCCCAGCTCTCTGCTTTGGAGGCCTCTCTGTCTGCCTCTCTCTCATTACTGGGGACCAGCCATCACCTGCTCCATCCTTCCCAGGAGGCCTCGGGCCAGAGGCCTGCAAGGGAGAAGTTCCTGAATCAGTTCCAGGGAAGCTTTCTCAGTGTGGTCAAGTTCAAGGTCAAGGACAAGGTCCCCAGTCCTTTAAGTTTGGCTAGCTGTGTTCCTGCTCTGTTCACAGTACAAGGTTTAGGTGGGGCCTTGCTTTATGGGTTGGATCTGGACACATTCTCTGCCGGGTGGGAGGATCCCAGGACCACCTATTTAGGGCTGGAAGGGATCTGAGGGGCCAGCCACTGGATTTGACAGATCACCCCACCCCCAGTACCTCAGGTTTGCACATGGTCACATGCGTGGTATGGGGAGGAGCCAAAACACAACCTCAGGTTCTCTGAGTTGGATTCAGGGCCCTTTCTCAGCAGCATCAGTCCCAGGTTAGAATGATAGACGTGAAAGACTGGGTGGCACTTGGAATGGAATGTTAGGGCTGGAGGGAGTCTTAAAACACAGTTATGGAGTACCCAATATGTGCCAGGCCCTGTGCTAAGAGCTTCTTAAATTTTATCTCATTTGATCCTCACAACAACCCTGGGATATAGGTGCTATTATCATTCCACATTTTTACAGATCTGGAAAATGAGGCAGGCAGAGATTAAGTGCCTTACCCAGGGTCACGGAGCTAGTTAAATGACTGAGGCTGATTTTAACCCAGGTATTCCTGACTTCAGGCCCAACACTCTATCTACTGCATCTCTAGGGACGACAGCACATTAGAACACCCAATGTCTGAAGTAGTAAAATTCTTAGAGAACACCGAGCTCCCTCCCCCTTTTTATAGATAAGGAAATTGATACCCACAAGAGAAGAGGGAGTGACATAGGTGTCCAAGCTCACATACTGAATTAGTGATATCAGTGTCTTAAACTCATGCTCCTCCAAGTGGGATCAGGGTGTCCAGTCTTCCTTAAAATGTCTCTGTAACAGCCTTTCCCATGCACAGAGATATTTCTAACCACCTTCTCTTCAGATCCCCCCACTTTCTTTTTTTTTTTAAAGCAATTGGGGTTAAGTAACTTGCTCAAGGTTACTCGGGCAGTTATTTTTGTGTGGGTGCCAAGTAACTGAGGCCAGAATGGATCCCGGGTCTTCCCAACTCCAGGGCCGGCGCTCTTACTGCACCCCCTAGCCACCCCTAATCCCCTCACTTTCTATTCGAACTCATATCCTCAGCCAGATCCTTCTCCTTGGTTCCCAATCCTACACTCCCTTCCCAGGGGTCTCCTGTCGTCTAGCCATGTACAACCTCACTTAAAACTAGGGAGGAGAAGAAAGCCTGATGGCCGCTGAGGCTGCCCTACTGGACTGGCTCTGAGGGGAGAAATATGGATGGAATGGTCAGTGTTTTCATTCAAGAGATGGAAGGGGAGGGCGGGAAGGGGTTACATTCCTGTGTCTCTGGCACCTTCAGCAGCTCTCAGATGGAGCTCTGCTCTGACTCTCTCCACCCCCTCAGCTACCTAGTTCCATCCAGCCCTGGTCGGACATTATCTCTTGGTTCCAGCTGAACTCATAATTGTGTACAAGGAGAGGGAAATGAAAGGGTGGGGTGTGCTAGATGCTCAGGGAACCAAGAAAAGAGGTGGGTGACTGAGTCATGGAAGGCCCTTGGGGAATTCTGCCCAGGAAAGGGAACAGCCAAAAGCAAAACCCCCAACCAAGCCCCTGGCCTCAGGGACCAATGCCAAAGGGCCTCATGCTAAAGCTATCCCGGTCCAACCTTGGGGCCTGGGGAGCTGTGGAGAACAACTCCCACTTCCTCTAGTTCTTTAAAGCATTTTCTTCACCACAGTCTTGTGAGGTAGCTGGCATGGACATCCTAGTTTTTAAATGAGAAAAATCACATTGTGACAAAATGAAGTGATTTACCCAGAAATCCACAGCAATGTATGAGAACTGGGATTTGAACCCAAGTGTTCCCTGATTCCATCTCTAGAAACAGAAGTAATGCAGTGGGTAAGTCATGGAAAACCTAAGTTCAAATCCCAATTCAGATACTTCCTAGCTGTGTGACCCTGGGTAAGTCATTTAACCTCTATTTACCTCAGTTTCCCCAATTATAAAATGAGGATAATAATAGCCCCTACCTCCCAGGGTTGTTAGAAGGATCCAATGAGATAATGTTTGTAGAATGCTAAGCACAATATATAGACACTGAAAAATGTTTGTTCTCCTAACTCTTTTCAGTCCAGCTCCATGATCACTGAAGTCACTTTTAACTGGGAACAGGGGCAGTCCAAACCCCCCACCTCTCCCAGAGCCTCCTGTAAGAAAGACCTGTCTAGGAGACTCTAAGGCAGGGGTGGGGAGCCTGCAGGCTTAAGGCCACATGTGACACCTTAGCCCTACCCCTACTCTAGGGAAATAGACAGTGAAAGAGACAATGGATAAGGAATCCCCAAATTATCCAGGATTCCTCATCAAAGAAGATGGGTCAGTCCCAGGCTGCTCAAGATAAAAAGGTCTGCTGGTCTGAGGAACTGGGGACCTGGAGGTCAGGAGAAATTATGTGAATTGTCCCCATTCCTCTCACCCTCCCCCAAAAGGGAAACCCCATATTACAGGTGGGAATATTTGGGCTGTCATATCATGGGAAGAGAGGCCGGCGGGAGGGGCAGGCAGGGAAGCAGGAAGGAGACCAGTGAAAGGGCTAAACATGGAAGACGCTCTCTTTAGAGGCCAGGGTGCTGTGATTACACTTGACCCCGTTTTCTATAGAATCACCTGTTCTGTCCTTATCTACCTAGGGGCAGATACAGCTGGTCTGAGGATTCAGAGGATGCAGCACTCTAAGGACAGCAATAGCGTTGGGACAGTCGGAGAAGGAAGGCTCGTGAGATTGTAGATATGAAGACAGAAGGGACCTTGGAGGCCATCTAAAAATCCACACCCTTCATTTTACAGATGAGGAAACTGAGGCCCTGGTAGCTGCCCAGGAGCCAACCAGGTGGTCTAGCTGATAGAGCCTGGGACCTGGAATCAGGCAAACCTTCCTGGGCTGTCAGACTTTCACTTTCAGGCTTAGCTTCCTCACCCCTGGAGCTGGACCGAAAACATCATGGCATTGGCCATCCCTGTGGAAATACCATCTCCTGGGTTACCAGATCCGTGGAGACCGGACTTGGAATCTTGCTGTGGCTTCTTAGTAATTATGTGAGTTTAGGTGAATAATTTTACCTTTTTCAGCCTCAGTTTCCTCATCCATAAAACGGGGATAAAAAATAAGAGTACCTACCTCCTGGGGTTGTTATGAGGGTCAAATAAGGTAATGTAGGTATATAAGGTATATAAAACACTTTGCAAACCTTAAGGCCCTACATAAAAGTTAGCTCTTATGGTTAAGTGATTTGCCCAGCAGAGGTGAAAATTGAGCCTAGATTCTCTAAATCTGAACCATTGTTCTTTTTACTGTGCCACACTTCCTGGATGCACTTGGCAACATCCAGTGGGGGGTGGTTTGGAGGGTGATGCTGAGACAGACCCCAGAATATTAGATTTGGGAGTCTTTCTGCCCTTAGAATGCAGAATATTTATGATGGAAGAAAGCTTAGGACTCATCTACCAGGGGTTCTTAACCTTTCTTGCATTCTGGACCCCTTTGGTGGTAGTCTGGGGAAGTCTATGGACCCCTTCTCAGAATTACATTTTTAAATGCATAAAATTAAATACAGAGGATTATAAAGAAAACCAGTTATATTGAAATACAGTTATCAAGACATAAAAAAGGAAAGTTCACAGATCCCAGGTTAAGAATTCCTGATATGATCCAAAGTCATTATCTTATAGATGTGGAAACTGACTCCCAGAGAAATGAAGGGACTTGCTGGAAATGACAATGCATTTAAGCAGAACTTAACCCAGGCCTTCTGTCTTTGCTCATGTCCTTTCCATTGTTCCTCCAGTTAGACCATTCTGCCAGATGGCTGGTCCCCAATAAGTGCTATAGCCTCCAGCTTGGGCTCTGGGCTACCTTGGGGCTGGGCCCTACTCCGTCCCTTGATGTTCTATGCCCCTACCCCAAACACACCAATGCCACCCATCTGGAAAAACCCCAACCCGAAGCCCAACTCCCGGTCACACAGCTGGTAATCTCAGTCAGTGGCTCTCCTGAGTTAGTCATTGGGACTTTTCTTAATTAGAAAGTCAATCAGTAACTAACGAGCAGTTAGGGGCAAGCTCTGGTGAGTCAGGCCTCTGTCCTTCAGGCCCAGTAGGAGGTGAACGGAGTTTTCCTAGACTGAAGCACCTTCCAGCCCCGACATTACCCCCAAGTGAGCCTTCTGTCCCTGTAACTCTCTCAGAGTATCCCTGGAGAAGGACCAGCCTGGCAATCTCTCTAGAGTGAAGATAATAGTAGGTATGGGTTTCTGTGACCAGAGATGGGGATGGGGTCTGAGACAGAGGTGAGAGCTGGGAGGAGCAGAAGAAGCTGGTGAACAAAGGAGTGCTGGAGAGAGGGCATGGGTAGAGGTTAGGAAGAGAGGCAGAGTTTGGAGAAGAGGCAAAGTCCATCAGAGGGGGCTTGCAGAAAGCTCTGGGGAGGTACAAGGCTTGGTGAGGGACGTAGAAGTCAAGGGTGGGGGCAGTGAAGGAAAGGGAAGAAGGAGGAGGTTGGGGAGAGGCTGTCACTAGGAGGAGCAGAGGCCTAAGAGAGGGATGGAGACCCTGGAGAAGGGCTAAGACTAGGGGCTAGACATAACCACAATCCCCAAGGGCTCCAACCTCAAACTTTGGTCCATAAATTCTCATTGAATTGAATTGAATGAAGGCCGAGGCTTTTGACTTAGATTGGATCCCTTGCAACTTTTGTGTGGTCCTAGGTGGACACTGAAGGGGGGACAGACCCCACTGAACTTATGGCACCTTTTAGCATCCTGATAGTGACAGAGAGGGAGAGTAGATTATAGGGAGAGCAATGGGACCAGAAGACAAGGTCAGTCATTTTCTGACCCCTCTTTGAAGGAGACATAGGAGGTTAGGGAAGGCTGGGGGCTGGTGAGGCCACATCAGCAATGAAAAGTTTCTCTGGGCCAGAGACGAGTCTGGGGCTAGAACTAGATACTAGGACTAAACATGAGATTCTGGAACCCACTTTTTGGTTGTAATTCTAAAAGTTTATTCATAGAATTCAAAGTTTTAAGGGAACTTAGGAATCAAATAGTTCCAACTCCCTCGTTTGACATATGAGAAAAATTTTAAGATCCAGGGAAGGGAAGTGATTTGCTCCCAAGGTCACACAGATGGTTGTGTCAGAGTCAGAATCTGAGCTCAAGTCTTTTGATTTCTAACTCATTTCTCTTTCTGCTCATCCCCATGCTGCCTCCCTTCCCTTGTGGTATGTGTGAAGATTTCTTTGGTTCTTTTGTTTTCACTCTTTGGAATGAGGCAAGTTTCAATGATACTGTGCAAATTGTACTTCTAGTCTGGGTCATGGCTACCAAAGTCACCCACTAACTGCCTGGGCTGACAAGCCATTTCATTCCCACAGCACTTAGCACAGTGTCTCTAACGAGCACTTTATAAATGCTCAGGGATTTGACTTGATTTTGGAACATGTTTTGTATTTCAGCAGCAGCCCCTAAAAACATTTACAGAGCAACTATTAGGTGCAAAGTCGTCTGGGAAAGACAGAAATGGCTAAGACAGTCCCTGCCCCCAGGGAGCTCCCAATCTGGTTAGGGTGCATGATACCCTTGGATTCCATTATGTGCTAGCTCTGTGACCTTGGGCAAGGTCCTGAGATCACATATCAGAGCTGGAAGGGCTCTTATTAAAGCATCAGGTTCAATCCCCTCATTTTACAGATGAGGCTGAAAGAGATTGAGTAACTCTCCAAGAGTCACACACTCAGTAAATATCCGAAGTCAGGATTTGAACTTGGGGCTTCCTCACTCCAAGCTCAAAACTCTATCCACTACACCACCTGACCTGCAGTTTTCTTTTCTTTAAAACGATAGAATTGTACTAGAGAATTTTTAAGGTCTCGTTGAGCTTGGAATCCTACTGTGAATCAAATTGAAGGAAATTTAAGTGAGGTGGGGGAACATAAGGCCTAAATACAGCATAGTAGGATGGAAAGAACAATGAATTTTGAGTCAGAAAACCCAGTTTGGCCTCGGCTCTGTTTTTTGCTTGCCTTGGGCAGGCCATTTTCACCCCCTTCTTCTGTAAAAGGAGAAATCAGACCAGATGAACCTCTTAGGTCCGTTCCAATTCTAATTCTACGATCCTAGATAAAGCTTTAACTAGGGTGATGTAATCAGGGCTTGGTACTGAACCTCCTGATGTTCTTGGAGAGATTCTTCCCCCTGGAAACTATATCTAGATAAGTTTTCCTCTGCTCTTCCCAACCCTCCCCCAACTCTGACTCTATGTTTGCTCTAAATTCAAAAATCCCTAGTTATAACTCTGATCCTATGATTAACCTGATTGAAGCAAAGGGTATGCAATAAAGCTGGAACCAGCATGGGCACGGAGTCAATCAGTTTAGCTTTCATTCAGGTAGGCAATGGGGCATCCTTGGAGGCATTTGAGTAGATGGGTGACATTAACAAGACTATTGATTAGAAAGATAAATACAGAAATGGGCGCAGGGAGCATTAGGAGGCTCCCACCATGGTCCCATCTGAGGGGGACGGGTTGGGCAGTGGCAATGTAGAGAAGGAGGCACATGGATGGCATACTGCTGAGATTGAAGCATCAGAACTTGGCACCTAACTGGGTGCAGGCAGTGAGGAAGAAGGGGGACTCAGGGTTGATGTTGAATCATGGCTCTATTTTGGCCAAGTCAATTTCCTGCTCTGGGTCTCAGTTTCCTCTTCAGGAATTTGAGGTTGTTGAACTAGATCAGGAGTCCTGAATCTGAGATCCGTGGGCTGCCTTCTCTTGGGCGAGGTCCATGGACAGATTTCAGAAGGTCTGTGATTTTGAATAAGGAAAAAATACAACTTATTTTCACTAACCTCTAACTGAAATGTAGAATTTTCTTTGACTATTTAAAAACTTTATCCTGAAAAGGGGTCCATAGACTGCCAAGGGGGTCCAGGATACAACAAGGGTTAAGAAGCCCTGCCATAGAGAATCTCTAAAGGTCCTTCCAATTCTAAATCCTGTGATTCTATGATTTTCACATTTGGAGGTAATTACAGACCACTGAGCTCTGGGACCTTGAATAGACACAAGAGAATACCCAGTTGGAGTTTTGGTAGATTAGCTAGATCTATTTATGGAGCACTGTTGATTCTCACATTACTCAGTGGGAAGTCAATTGGTGCTGAGGGTCTCCCTAGGGCTGCAAGCAAATATGGTTCTACTTACTACCACTTCCTTTCATCCCTTAATGCAGTGACACTGTCCTGAAAACTGTCTAGACATGGTGTCTGCCTTTAATGGGCTATTTTCTTTTTTTTTTTTGCCTTTTTTTTGAGGGCAGTTAGGGTTAAGTAACTTGCCCAAGGTCACATGGATAGTTAAGTGTTAGGTGTCTGAGGCTGGATTTGAACTCAGGTTCTCCTGACTCCAGGGCTGGTGCTCTATTCACTGCACCACCTAGCCACCCCTTAATAGGCTGTTTTCTAAAGTCATTGAATCTAGTGAGGTTTGGTCAGTGGGAACAACAAAGAGACAGGCTCTTCTAAGAGATTTAAATTCCTAGGGCCTCAGTTTTCAAAATTAGATAAATGGCATCTAAGGCATCATCTCCAATTTTTAAAAAATTTGTACACTCCTATCAATAAAAGTTGTTTGAGCATGCACCTCTGATATGTGTATATTTTCTTATTTATATATTATAACCATGTATCACTATACTAATAATTATGTACAATACAAAACACAAGAATAGAAAATATTGAAAGGATGAGATAAAGATGTCATATTTTGAAAATAATATTTTATTTCTTAATGGTGCAAAAACATTTTGCTTCCACCAAAATGTTATTTGTACTGATTTGCAGATATTTTGGTGAAAACATTGCAACTAAATGTTTCATTGTTTTTTCAAATCTTGGTTTTACCACTGGGGTAGCAATGATTCCAAAGGTTGGTTTTTATAAGTTCAGTCCATTTCAATGTTTGGTTTTCATGGTTTTTATAGCCAAAAACGATGCCTCACAAAGATACCTATCTCCAAATAAAAGAAGGGCCTCATTGGTTGCTTTGACTACATAATGAAAATAATTTTCTAATACCACCCCAAAATTCTACAAAGGTTTTTTTTGCTGACATTTGGCTCGTAGATTTTCTTCTTCCCTGATGTCATTCAGTTGCTCTTCCAAATTAATCAGAAGATGTTGCATTTTTTTTTTTTTTTTTGCTTTTTGGAGGGCAATTAGGGTTAAGTAACTTGCCCAAGGTCACACGTCTAGGTTTTTATTTGTGTGTGCATTAAGTGTCTGAGGCCGGATCCGAACTCAGGTCCTTCTGACTCCAGGGCCGACACTCTACTCACTGCGACACCTAGCCGCCCCGCATTTTTATCTTTTTAACAAATGGGTTTAAAACCCACTGAAACTTGCTCCATTGGAAAGGTTTTAACACAGGGAAAAATTCCAGAGTTTTTATGTGACGTATTAACACTGTGACCTAGAGAGGAGACCAGAGCAGAGAGTGACAGACAGTATCAGAGGATGCAGAGGGCAAGAAGGATGGGGATTGAGAAAAAGCTATTGCATGGCAATGAAGAGATCACTGGTAACTTTGGAGAGCAAAGTCTTACTTGAGTGAAGAGAAGGAGATTGAGAACCTGGGATTCTGAAAAGATAGTGGTGTTCTTGACAGAAAGAGGGAAGTTCAGAAGATAAGAGTTTGGGGAAGATAATTGAATGGAGTTATGAGTTCAGGTCACAAGCCATCCATGCTGGCTTATTCTATCCAGCTCACTCTATCCCACCAAAAATGAAAGTCAGAGGTGGGGCATCTTACCAGACACTGTCTTGTATTGCAGAACCCAAACTGTCAAGGCACGGGCTACAACCATGATGTGTTTTGGGGGCAGAGTATGGGTATTCTTTGGGGAGGTGGGAGACTTTGCTGCAGCTACAGGGGTTGAGATTAAGTTATAACCATCCAGAGGGGCCAAAGGCTGACAGAAGGGGAGGAGTAGAGACCCAGCTGTAGGCCTGGGCACAGTAGAGGAATGTTTCTTATTAATGATGAAGGGAGTGGTTAAGCTGTGTTGGAGAAGAGCCCTGAGATTGGGTGTCACTGAGAGAATGGGATGTGACCCTAATCTTTCCACATTCTGATTGCTTACCCCTTGGGATGATGCCATGACCTATTGAGGTGGGGTAGGCATAGCCTTCATTTTCAAGGCCACTGTTCTAATCTCTTACACCTCTCAAATCCTCTTTCCCCTCCCCTTCCTTCCCCTTCCCTCCTCTTCTCTTCTCTTCCCTTCCCTTCCCTTCCCCTCTCTTCTCTGTCTCTCTCTTCCTCCCCCTCCTCTCTCTGTCTCCTACTACCCCCTTCTCTCTCTCCCCCCACACATCCTACTAGTACCTCCCTCTAAGATTACTGTCCATCTACTGTACGTGTATATATACATATATAACACATGTACACACATATACATTTGTACACATAATACATGTGTATGTGTATATAATGCATATGTGTATATATAGTTGTTTTTAAGTCACATCCAACTCTCCCTGACCCCATTTGGGGTTTTCTTGGCAGAGATACTGGAGTAGTTTGCCATTTCCTTCTCCAGTTCATTTGCCATATGAGGAAACTGAGGCAAACAAGGTGAAGTGACTTGCCCAGGGTCATATAGCTAGTGTCTGAGGCTAGATCTGAACTCAGAAAGATGAGGCTTCCTGACTCCACACCTGGTAGTCTCTTCACTGCACCACCTAACTGCCTCTGTATTCATTACATGCACACATACGTATACAGAGAGAGATAGAGAGACAGAGAGGGAAAGAGGGTGTTGTCTCGCCCACTGGGCCGTGAGGACTCAAGGAGGCTGCTGTTGCTTTTCTTTGTATCCCCAGGACTTAGAAGAGTGCCTAGTAAGCACTTAGTAAATGCATGCTGACTGATGACATGGAGGCTGTAAGCCTGGGGGGCTGGGAAGATGGCAGTGCCCTCCAGCAATCAGAAAGTTGTCTTCAGACTCTAGAGTCTGTCTTTCCATTGTACTGTGCCTCCTCTGACTGGACTGGAGGGATAAGACCTAGGAGGGGGGGAAGCAGAGCTGAGAGAGAGAGAGAGAGAGAGAGAGAGAGGAAGGAAGGGGACTGGGGGCTCAGATTAACTGTGAGCTTGGGTCTGGGAGGGAGGTGAAGCTGACCAGCAGGCTGCCCATCTTAGACCCAGTCTCCTCTCCTTTAGTACAAGGCCTCCAGTGATGGCTGCCATCTGGCTCGGCCTCTTCTGCTCTTTCATCTGCCAGGTGAGTGGTAGACACAGCTCCTTCTTGAGGCCCAGCCTAGATGGGTGGATGTCACCTGTGTTCACTGTGGGGTCATGAGTGACTATACCGACTGTGCCAAAGCCCTGGCCTAGGGAGAGTGGGGAACTCTTCAGGTTTGATTTTTCTTATTCATGTGAGCTGGGCATACACTGAAGGCCATGTCTGGTCAAAATGAGGACAAGGATTAGTCCGAAGGAGTCACAGAGACCTGCTAAGGGATTGCCAATAGGAAGAAGCGAGCCTATTTACATGGGGAATACAAGACATAAACATATGGGGAAAATGAGGAAAATAAATAAATGAATAAAATAAAGCAGGTACAATGGGGCCAAGAGGCCTGGTGATAATTTCATGTCTTCCTCTGATTCACTGTGTGACTGTGGATAAGTCCTTTCCTCTCTTTGGCCTCAGTTGCCCCTTCTGTGATCTCTAAGGCAGCATGGAACATTGCATAGAGAGCTGGACTTGGAGTGTCAGGAAAACTAGATTCAAGTCTTGCCTATGATACATGCTAGCTGCATGACCATGGGCAAAGTGCTTAACCTTTCTGTGCCCCAAGCAACTCTCTAAAATTATAAGTTACAAATGAGTTGCCTAGCTGCATTAGTGGAGGGAATTTCCACACAAGAGATCCCTGTATTGATGAAATAATGGATCCTGTGCCCCAGTCTCTATGGTTCCTTCCAACTTTAACCCTATGATTCAAACCTGGAATTCAGGAGAACATGAGAAAGCCAGTGTCTTTCTTGCTCTCTCTCCCACTGCCTCCCCATCTCAGGGAGCATGCCCAGTAATGAGCGACATTGAGATGGTCCCCAGCACTTTGGCTGTTGGAGATGAGACTAATAGAGATCCACTGTTCCCCTAGGCAAGGGGCTTGAGAGCCTTGAGGGCTGGGGATATTGGGCTATTATAAAGTCAAAATGGTCTAGAGATAAATTGACAGTCTTTCCTTCCTATAGCACCTTAGGGTTCACAACTTAATCAAATAAATACTTATAAAGGGCCTATTTCCTGTAAGCCAAAAGGCAGGGTAGCATCATGGATAGAAAGCTAACCTCTGTGTCAGCAGACCTGGTTCCAAGTCCTGACTGACAAGCTGGTCAGTCAATAAGCATTTATTAAGTACCTACTGCATGCCAGACTTTGTGCTAAGCACCAGGGATACAAAAGAAAGGCATGAGTTCAAATCTGTCCTCTGATGCTGGCTATATGACCCTGGGCAAGTCACTTTACGTTGTTTGCCTCAGTTTCCTCATCTGTCAAATGAGCTGGAGAAGGAAATGGCAAACTACTCCAGTATCTCTGCCGAGAGAACCTCAAATGGGGTCAGGGAGAGTTGGACATGACTTAATGTCCTGGAGGAGATCATAGTCTAGTCAGGGGAACAAAGTGCTAACCGCACAAAAAAGTTTATACACAGGATAAATAGGAAATAATAAGCAGAAGGCATTAGTCATCTTAGTGACCCTGGGCAAGTCACTTTACCCTGTTTGCCTCCATTTCCTCATTTGTAAAATGAGCTGGAGAAGGAAATGGCAAACCACTCCAGTATCTTTACCAAGAAAACCCCAAATGGAGTTATGGAGAGTCAGACGTGACTGAAACAATTGATCAACAGCAATAAAAACCCTATTCTAAGGGAGAGGCTGAGCAGAGAGACAGATATTGTGGAGGTAGAATTGACATGTCATATAGCAATCCTGTAGGACAAGACAGCACAAAGATAATTTTTCCCACTTTACAGATGAGGAAACTGAGAGAAATAAGATGACCTGTTCCTGGGCACACAGTTAGAGCTAGAATCTTCGGACTTTAAACACCCTCTAGCATACCTGCTACCCCACCAGCATACTCTGCTATTCCCATTTTTAGACAAAAAGGGAAGAAACTGAACCTTGGGGACTGGCTAGCTTGATGGCCTGGCTCAAGGTCACACAGGGTCAGCTCTTCTGACCCCAGGTCTGTCGCTCTTCTCCATTATGCCCCAAAGTCGTTGTCTTTCTTTTTTTTTAATGGTCTTTTGGAGCAATATCTTGGGGTTGAGGACATCTTCCCCCACAGGTTGTACCTGAAGCTGTCACCAGTGGGTTCCTTGTGGAAGTTCCAGAAAATTATGCAGGAAACTTTCCTTTGTACCTGAAGAAGGTAAAGATGACCTATTGCCATAGACCTTGAACTAGAGGAAAGATGGGGGGGGGAGGGAGGAAGAGTGATAGTCTTGTTTTGGATAACAACTTAATGTGTTTGTGGTTCAGGGTAGAAGCAGAGGTTGGGGTAGGTTTGTGTTTTAATAAAAGATGAGTCAAATTAAGAAAGGTGGGGTTTCAAGCATCATTGAGCTGAGACATTTGGAGGAAGGAAAATTTTCTCAGCAGTACTGAAATTATAGGCCAGTAAGCTGCCCCATCCCTCCCCCATGCATACACACATGTGCCCTGGACTGTGGACCATGACACCCTGCAATCTCCCTCCTCACTGAACCAAAGATACTCCCTTCTAAGCAGAGCACTGCTCACATACCATACCGAGCCAACCAGCTCCCCCATCATCTTCACAAGCCAGGGCAGTCAGCAAACCTCAATCCCAGTCACGTTTCTCCCTCTCCATTCTCCTTCCTCTCCTTCTGACCTTTCTCTGTTCCTCTGGTCCTCCCCACCTCAGCTGAAGCTTCCCCCTGTGCATTCAGAAGGCCCTGCTGTGGTCCACGTGACTGGTGATGAAACTGCAGAAGGTCTTTTTGGGGTGGAATCTGACTCTGGCTTCCTGTTTGTGACCAGGCCTCTGGATCGAGAGGAGCAGGCCCAGTACAACCTTCAGGTACCCCTGGCTAATTCCCATGACCCTCAGGGAACTAGGAACACCTGTGTGCAGTATCAGATGAGAGCATCGGGCTTACAGCTAGATCTGGTTTCGAATCCCAGCTCTGACAAATGCTAACTGTGTGACCACAAACAAATCACTTGTTAACTTTTCTGAGCTTTGGTTTCCTCCTCCTCTAAAATAAGGGTATTAGCATGCGCACCATGCTGGGAGAAGAGTGCTTTGTAAATCTCAAAATACTTAGAATAGTTCCTGGCTCGTACCAGATCCTTCAAGAATGCTCGTTTGTTGATTTGTTGATTATGGATATGAGTTGTTATTACTGGTGGAAAGAAGGCTCTTTGTCTGCTGGGAAGGTAGACCCCTCCACCTCCAGATATCCTCCTGCTTGATAAAGAAAACATGGCATGTCCTTCAGAGTACTAATTCGTTTCCCCTGGTTCCCACGGTGACCTTCCAGGTGACAATCACTACTGAAGACGGGAGCCTCCTTTGGGGCCCACAGCCCTTGATAGTACATGTGAAGGATGTGAATGACCATGTGCCTCAATTTACCAAAGCTGAATACACAGGGAGCGTGAGCCAGGGTACCCATGCTGGTGAGTGACTGCAGGGTTTGGGGGCCAGAGGGTGGAAAGAATGGGCAATATTCACGTTCTAATGGCAATCCATCCCATTGTTGGACAGCTCTAGCTGTCATTAATTCTTCTCTTCTGGAGGTCTATGACTTTGTCTAAACTCAGAGGGAGGAGTGCTTGAGAATCAAGTAAGTGTAGAGGAAGCCTTGGGGGACATACAGTTCATGATGCTTCATTTTCCTCATCAATAAAACATGGATAATGATTTTTGTACTACCTACCTCAAAACAGTGTGGTGAGGCAAGCTCTTTGTAAATTGTAGAGCAATAAAGGGGTTATTACTAGTCATATTGTTCCTCCACTGAAATTCTACCCTGATGATAATGGAGTTAACACTGTGTTCTCTTTCTTAAAAAACATCTCTTTTGTTTTTACATCTCCTTTTTTTTTAATAGCCTTTCCTGGGGATGGTTTCCAAAAACCCTATGAAGACTTACACATACAAAGTAAAGTGAACAGAACGAGAACATTGTAGATAGTAATAGCGATATTGTAATGATAATCAACTGTGAAAGACTTAACTATTCTGTACAATACAACGATCCATGACAGCAATAAAAAATGCTATCCACCTCTAGAGAAAGAACTGATATAATCGGGTGCACATTGAAGCATGGTTTTTTCTTTATTTCTCTTGGTTTTTTTGTTTTTTGCAATGTGGCTAACGTGCGAATGTTTTGCATGACTTCTTATGCATAATGGATATCATATTTCTTGCCTTCTCAATGGGTGGGGAAAGAGTTGAAGGCAGGAGAGAATTTGGAACTGAAAATTAAAATTAGAATTTTAATACAAAAAATAGCTCTTCCTCGTCCCACTAGAGAACCATCCCTTATAACAAAAAATAGAAAAGAAAAAGGGAGAAAAGCCATTCCACAAAATTAGCCAATGTGTTTGTGAAGTCTGACAGTATATGTTGTATTCCATTCCCATAGCCCCCCACCTCTTCAGAGAAAAGAGGAAGGTGCATTCTCATAGTTCTTCTTCCAAGCCAGTCATGGTCATTTAAATTAATAGAGCATACATTTGTAATTGTTGTTGGTCTTTCCATTTACATTGTTGGAGCCACTGTGTATGTTGTCTTCCTGATTCTGCTTACTTCACTTTGCATCCGTTCATAAGTCTTCTCATGCCTCTCTGCATATTAAGCTTCTGCTATAAGTATGGGTTTGACAGTGGCTAGCAACAGGCTATTTTGTAGGGATCCAAAAGTCTCAGGAACTCATGAAGGCCATCTACCAAAGTATAAAGGACTTAAAATCTTCCCTAGTGTAATAATCACTCCAACTGATGATATCACACACCGACTTTGAAATATTGATGATGACCAGAGTTGGGCCAATAATCTGGGAAGGACGTGTGTGTTGGGGGTGAGTAAATAAAGTAGGATGGTGTGAATGGTCCTCATGGACAATCAGGACCATTTTGATGATAGCTAGCATTTATATAGTGCTCTAAGGTTTGCAGAAAACTTTGCAAATTTTGTTTCATTTGATCCTTAGAACAATCCCATGAGGTAGGTGCTATTACTGCCCCCACGTTACACATGATAACACAGAGGCTGAAACAAGTGAAATGGCTTGACTTAGATCACACAGATAGTAAGTGTCTGAGGCTGGATTTGAACTCAGTTCTTCCTGACTCCAAGTCTATTCCGCTTCCTCTGGTCTATAGTGTAATGGAAAGAACGTTACATTTGTAGTCAGTAGCCCTGGGTTTCAATTCTGACTCTTCTTACTAACTGTGTGACCTTAATCAAGTCACTTTCCCTATTTGAGTCTCACTTCCCTCTTCTATAAAATGAAGTGGTTGAACTAGTTGATTTCAAATGCCTTTTGTTTTGGGTTGGTTTTTTTTTTTCTAGCTCTAAATAATATTATCCATTGTACCTGGGAGAAGTAGAATATGGAGGAATTTGGGATGAATGTTAAGAGAAAAGAAATCAGGAAGGAAATTGAAATGTGAAGGTCCTTCTGAGAGCAATCATTTCACCATTACCCTACTTCTCTCTCTCCCTCTCCTCTGGCCAGGCATACCCTTCCTCTACCTCAGTGCCACAGATGGGGATGAGCCAGGCACAGCCAACTCAGATCTACGTTACCACATCCTGAGTCAGATTCCAACTCAGCCCTCTCTGGACATGTTCCAACTGGAGGCCAGGACAGGGGGCCTTGCCCTCACTGAGAAAGGTAAATAAATCCCATGTCCCCTAACCACTCCTGGAGTCCAAGTGATCTCTATGGCCCCTAGTGAGATGAGGGTCTTTGAGGAGGATATCAAAAGATAAGAACCAAATTTCTGAACTTTATGGCACTCAGGGAAGGAACCCCAAGTCTAAGGATGGTAGAAGTAGAGGGACCCCTTCCTAAACTTTGATCCTAAATAACATAACTCCCCTTTGTCTCTTATATTTCTCCTTATAGTGAACTACAAGCAGCAATAATTTCATAGACCAGTGATCCATACATTAAAAATCATCAAGGCACAGATACTTTCCCAGGTGGCAATTCCATAAACAAGAAGAAGTTATTACTTGTGGGACACTCAACCTCCTTGAACCTCATTTTCCCAATCTATGAAATGGGGGTTTCAACTAATTGGCCTCTGAGGACTGTTCCTACTCTAAATCTACTATTCTATAATGCTACAATCCTAGAGTCCAGATTTGAACCATTCAGAAGATAAATATCTCTAATATCCATGACCCTGGCGAAGTTTATCCTCTCCCTTAGGCCCCAAGTCCAACTCCTGTCTTAGACAAAATAGCTTTCCTGATTGCTCCCATCTACACTCATAAACTCATCCACCCATTCATCCATCCATGAATTCACCTACTCATCCTTGCAAGCACCTATCTACCAATCCATACATCCATCTATTCATACAACCACCTACCCATCTGCATTTATCCAAAGAGTTCGTAGCTCAGATAACTATTTTGTAATACCTCTGATTCCTCCATACCACAATTCCAACCCAATGAGATTGTACATTCTAATCTGTCCTGATACCAGGCTCTAGACAGAGGTTGTGAATTTCTGGTGGATTTTCCTCCACTCCTACCTACGGATAATGATATCCTTCCTCTGTACCTTTTAGGAAGCTCTGGGCTTGATCCTGCTGTGGTGAGCCACTACCAGTTGCTAGTTCAGGTAAAAGACCTTGGAGACCAGGACTCAGGCCACCAAACCATGGCCACCGTGAACATTGCTGTGATGGCGAATACTTGGTTCCCTCATGAATCTATCCACCTGGCAGAAAATCTCCAGAATCTATGCCCCGATTCCTTCGCCCATGTAAGTAAGAGCATAACGCATGCAGAGACCAAGAAATGGTGACCCGGGAGTAATCACTTTAAAATTATTTCTATGAATCCATATAAGAAGCAACAAGCACTTTTTTGGAGACACGGAACAGAGGAGTATTGAAATGAAAGTTGGGAGACCTGAGTTCGAATCCAGGCTCTGCCACTTACCAATCCTAACATCATCATCTACCAGAATAACCTTGGCCTAACACAACAAGAACAACAAGAACAATAATAACTAAAATTTAAATGTTTAAGATTTGCAAAGCTCATGACATATGCTAACTTATTTGACTCTTATAACCAGAGGTGCCAAACATGTAGCATTCCTGAGTAAAGCCCATGTCTTTGGAAAATATTTAACAAAAGAAAAATGCAATAAAACACAGATAACATTACATTTTAGAGCTAAGCCAATGTGTGACCCACAGGGCTGGCCCAATTTTTCTGTGAGTTTGAAACCACTGCTTCTAATAACCCTGAGAGGGAAGTGCTATAACCATTCCCATAGTACAGAGAGTTTAAGTGATTTAACCACATAGCTAGTAAGCATCTGTCCCAAGTTCCCTCCACTTAACCACCTAGCTACAATCACTTTTCTCTGGTCTTCAAATTCCTCATTTATAGAATGAGGGGATCGTGCTAGGTGGTCACTAATGGACTTCCCATTCTGCTGTCCTACCCTGCCATGAGTCTGTAGCTCTGTGGTGTGAGGGGTCTGCATTTCTGAGGGTATATATGGTTCCAGAAGCTTAGGTTGCTATGAGTTGCCTTATGGTTCTATGAGCCTACAAGCCTACAGTTCCATGGGGCTATAGTTACACAGTCCAAGAAGTCTATGGTTTTATATGTCAATGGTAGTGCTATGATTCTGCAACTTGACTATTCTACCCAATGACTCTGTCGGTGGTTCTGTGACTCTGTGGTTCTTTGTCATCTCTATGAGTCTAGAAGTGTGTGATCAGTTCAGCCATTATCATTTTCATTACCCCCAGACATCCTGTCTTACACCCCTCAACGGTTAATGTGCATACAGTAAGGGTCTCAGACTTTGGGGAAAGCATGATTTTTGTCCTCAGGGATTTTATAATCTCAATAAAGGGTCTTTATCTTACTTGGCTACATCCATTGGAGGCTCCTGAGTAGGAAGCAAGAAACCAGGACCCTGAGGTGTTTACCTCTGAGCTTCCCTGCTGGCGCTTAGCCCTGCTGGCTTCCTCAAGGTGAGAAAACTCAACACCATAGCTAGGGATTCACGCTGCACAGAGAGGAATGCCTTTCAGAAAGTCTTAGCTTCCAGACAAGAGTCCAGAGGAGCCTAACTAAGCTCTTTCCCCTCCCCCACACCGTCCCTGCTCCCTTAGCACCATTGGGGAATCCCCTGGAATGCCCTGGGCCAGTGGGTAACTTAAAATAGCCCACTCGGCCATATCACAGCCTGTAGGGGGGCCTAGGAAGGGGAGAAAAGAGAACCCTACACAGTTTGAGAGGTGAGTCACATAGCCCGAGAGATCCATGCCCTTTCCTTTTCCCATGCCCCCAAACTGCCCCTTCCCTCCAAACCACACCAGCAGTGACCCAGATGAAGGCCAGCTTAATTCAGTAGGGGGAAGGGAAGGACATACACACTTACATAACGCCTACTGTGTGCCAGTCACTATGATTAGTACTTTACATACTTTACAAATATCATCTCATAACAACCCTGGGAGGTAACTGCTATTATAATCCCCATTTTACAGTTGAAGAAACTGAGGCAAAGAGAGGTTAAGTGACTTGTCCAGAGTCACCTAGCTAGTAAGTGTCAGAGGCTGGATTTGCACTCAGATCTTTCCGCCTCCAGGCTCAGTGTTGTATCTAGTGGGCCACCTACCTGCCTCAGATGGAAGCAGTCATTCTGGGATCCACCACAGGCCGCCTTATGTTCCCCCTTCCACCTATCCCCGTCCCAGATTTCCCATCCTCATTGGTAGGAGCTGGGACTTTACCAAGGCCATGTACAATTGCCAGATCTCTGGATCTTTAACTGCAGCCAGGGACCGTGGCACTGTGACAGGGGGAGAGAGTACTGGCAGGAAGCAGGAGATCTGGGTTTCCAGCCTTCCTAGCTCCATGGCCTTGGGTTTTCTCTTCCCTTTCCTGACCCCTAGTCCCTTTACCAATATATATATAAAATGAGGGTGGAGGACAAGATGGAGCCTAAGTCCCCCAGCAGCACCCATAGCTTTAGAAATGGAGAGGACTTTAGAGACCATCTTTAATTTCACAGATGGAGAAACTGAGGCCTTCAGTGGACAAGTAACATGGGCAAGGTCCTAAAGGTTAAGTAAATAGCAAAACTGAGGCTTGGATTCAGGTCGTCTGACTCCAGATTCACGTTCTTTCCACTCCACCATGCTGTCTCCATTTAATTCAATTAAACCAATACTTAGGAAGTGTCTACTCTATGCAGAACACTGTTTAAGGAGCTGGGGGAGATACAAAGTTTAAACTGATGCAAGTTCTCCCTTCATAGAACTTAAAGTCTTCTAGGGGTCAGATAACCATAACATTTAACATCAATATTATAGGATCTGTCCAACAGAGAGCTATAAAGTAAAGTGAGGTATGAGATCAAGTAGAAACCTATTACCAACCAGGGGGATCAGGAAGGCTTCCTGGATGAGGCAGCATAGGCGCTAGGCTTTTAAGGATAGACAGGGTTTCAGGAAGCTCAGTGGCAACTTGGAATCAGGAAGACTCATCTTTCTAAATTCAAATCCAGTCTCAGATACTTACTGGCTGTGTGACTCTGGGCAAGTCACTTAATCCTGTTTGTCTCAGTTTCCTCATCTGTAAAATGAGCTGGAGAAGGAAATGGCAAATGACTTCAGTATCTTTGCCAAGAAATCCCCAATTAAGTTCATAAAGAATGGAACATGACTAAACAACAAAGCTTCAGGGTTTCCGTGTCTGAGAGGGATAGCAAAGACCTTGCAAACCTAGGGGAAGCAGGGGCAGAAGGGTGAGGAAGTCCAGTCTGTGTGAGGGCAGACAACAGTCTAATCTGTCTGGATTCTAGAGTCCTTAGCAGGGAACAGTCTGAGATAAAACTAGGAGACATAATAATGATCCAAGTGGCTGAACCGAGACCAAGGAATTCTCTAAGATCAATGGGAAGAGCCAGAGTAGTCTCATAGGCACTAACGTCTCTGAAAACCCTGTGCTCCCCCTTCTCTGTAAGAGGCATCCCCTCCCTGAATGACCACGAGCCTAACTAGTAAACCCATTGACTAGCATAAAGTTTTATGGTTCACCTGAGGTCACCCAGGGCCTTAGCTCAGGGCAGAGTCAAGAATCAAACCCATATTTCCCAACTTACGGTTCACGCTACTTCCTGTCCAGGAAGTAGGGTATGGAGAGTGTCATTAAGCTCCATTCCCTTTAGCAGGTGGTAGGCTTAGCTAACCCTCCAACCACCTCATTCATTTCAAGGAAAGTTCTCTGATCCAGGATTCTACATATTGGGGTAAATAGACTGGTCCCTATTAGGCTCTTGGTGTAGGCCTCTGTCTAGACCCCCTTTCCTGGCTTGTTCCCTCACCCAGTCTCCAATCTTCACCCTACCCAGGTGCACTGGAGTGGTGGGGGCGTGGAATATCACCTGGAGAGCCAGCCCCCAGGACCCTTTAAAGTGAATGCAGAAGGAAACATCTGTGTGACCCAGGAACTGGACCGGGAGATTCAAGATAAGGTGAAGATTCTGATGGCTGTTGGGGGGAAGCTGGAGTATAGATATAGATGCAGATGCAGATATAGACATAGATGTAGATGTAGACATAGATGTAGATAGATGGGTATATGTATAAATAGGTACGTGTATATATGTATATGTACATATGTGTATATATGTATATTTGTATATGCTTTGAGGGGCTTGGGGGCATGCAGCTTGGCAGTAATGTACTACTATACTATGTAACCTTGGGCTATACGAATTTGATGAGTATCATTTTCAGCATCAATCTCATCTTTTATTTTAAGAGGGCTCAGGAGAGGCGTGTGTTCATGAGCTATCAAAAAGCCAGGGTCTCTTAGATTGGGGGAGCAGGGGGCCATTCAGACCATGCTACCAGGAATCCCTCTTGCTGGCTAGGGCAGATGTAGGCTCAGGGCTTTCTTGTTTTCATGACTTCAGCTGAAGACATTTATCTATCTGTCTGTCTATCTGTCTATTATGTATATGTATACATATATGAAAGGAAGTGTATATTTTGTATATGTGTATATACTGTATATATGTGAAAGGAAGTGTGTATATGTGTATGTACACATACTTCTATATGTGTGAGTATGTGGGGGGGTCTGTGTGTGTGTGCATGTGCTATGTGTGTCTATGTATCTGTGTGTATGTATGTGTACATACATGCATACATATGCGTTGTGTATATGCACATACACATACACAGAGCTATGCATCCTCACAAGCAGAGCCTCTACATTTTCCTTCCCCTCTCTTCACCTTATGATTTGCTCTCTACAGTACCTGCTCTCTGTGTGGGCCAGGAACATGGAGGGCCTGGCCTACAGTGACCCACTGGTGCTAACAGTCCTTGTGACAGATGAGAATGACAACCCCCCTAACTGCCCTCCTGCTGATTCCCCCTCTGAGGTCCTGGAGCTCAGTCCCTCAGGTAAGCTGAAATTCTGGGATTGGCTTGGAAAAGAAGAGGAGGGGCAGATCCAGATTAGGCAAAATGTGCCCAAACTGCTCATCCTAGGGGTACAGTTGACAGAATGCTGCATTGGAAGTTAGAGGATCTGGAGCAGAGTCCCAGCCCAGCCACTTAATCACTGTGTGAGCTTGGACAAGTCACTTGACCCCTCTGGGCCTCAGTTTCATCAACTATCTCCAACTATACTATAAGCAGATACCATCAAAACTGTGCTACTGGTTGAAAAAAAATCAGAAGGTTGATCAATGGGATGTGCCCCATTGCATGCCTCAGAAGCAATCAAACATAGTAGCATGGTGTCCTATAAACCCAAGGATGCCACTTACTGGAGTCAGGACTTCTCTATTTGATGAAAACTGCTGAGAAGGCCAGGATGACCTGGCAGAAATTAGGTGTGGGATCAACTCTTCACAAGCCACATAACACAATAAGCTCCAGACCGATCAGGATCTAAACATGAGAGGTCATATCATAAACAAATGAGAGGAAAAGGGAGAAGGAGGAAGATCATTTTCACAGCAATTAATAGGAAGAGAATTCTTAACTAAACAAGGGATAGAGATGATAGTGAAAGATAAAATGGGCAATTTCCATTACATAAAATTGAAAAGCCTTTGCAAAAGCAAAATCCAAAGTTATATTTAGAAGATAAAGACTTTTAAAAGTCTTTGCAGCTAATTTCTCTGATAATGATCTAATAACCAAAATATATAGGGAATGCATACAAATATATAGGAATATATACATAAATATTTATACACATACAATACAAATAAATAGCAATATTCCCTAACGGATTAAAGGTCAAAGGATAGGAACAGTTTAACTGTTTTCAAAAGAAGAAGTGCAAGCTATCCAAAACCACGTTAAGGAAAAAAGTATGGGAGGAAATGATGGGTGGGCAGGAAGGGGATGCCTTTAGCTTGGGTTCTGGGAAATGAAGAATGGGAATGGAGGGTGGCAAAGGACAGCCTATCCTTCTCCAGGTCCAGCCACACTAGCTTGGAGTGGTTTAGCATAATCAGAGAAAGGGAATAGATGCTCTCCCAACCTTGCATTTATGCATCTGTGCAAGTGATGCATCCCTCTATTAAATGGAAGTTATTTGAGGGTGTAGACCATTCCCTTTGTATCTCCAAGTTCTAGCAAAGTGCCTTGGACATAATAAGCACTTAATAAATGTTTGCCCAATTGTATTATTTAATGGAGGCCCTTGCAGGGAATTGTGAATGAAAATGGGAAAATGCTACATACCAGATCCTTGTTTCTGGAGTGGCCGGTAGCAGGTCATAGTCAAATCATAGGTTATGGTCAGATTGTGGCCAAACCAAGTGAATCATGGGCAGACCATGGTTGAACTATAATCTGGTTAGGATCCAGTCATAACCATCCCATAGTCAGGCGAGGGTCATGTTATGGTCATACTGTGCACCCCTGGTGACAGCTGCCATTTCCCTCATATACAGGTACAGAGGTGACCAGGCTTCAGGCCACAGATGCTGACGACCCCACCTCTCCTAATGCCTATGTGGTTTACAAGCTATTGAGCCAGGAACCTGCTGGACCTGAGGGGTCCTCTTTCACTGTGGACCATGACACAGGGGCAGTAACGGTACAGGATACCTCACTCAGGGCAGGAGAACTCTACAAGCTGCTGGTGCTCGCTGCCGACCTGGCTGGAGGAGAAGGCGGTAATTGTCTAGATACAGGGATGGGGAATCTGCAGCAGGTTCCCACTCCGGTCCAGAACAGAATTCATCATCTTTCCCCTCAAACCCTGCCCTCTAACCAATTTTCCTCTTACTATTGAGAACACAACTAGCCTCCCAATCACCAGCCTTGGTGTCTTCCTTGACTTCTCCCCCTCATTCTCCCTGCATATCCAGATCTTACCTCTCACCATGCCAAGACACATTCTTATCACATCTCACCTGTAATGTTGCAATAGATTTCTAAGTGTTTAAATGACTTAAGGCCTCTCTCCTACCAACCCATCCTTCACCCAGCTGCCAAAGTGGTTTTCCTAAAGCCCAGATCTGACCATGACATCCCCCCCCAATCAACTCCAATGGCTCCCTATTACCTCCAGGATCAAATAGAAAATGCTCTGTTTGACTCTGAAAACCCTTTATAACTTAGCCCTTTCTTCCACCTTACTCCCTTCCACATACTGAACCATCTAACAACATTGGTTTTCTTGCTGTTTCTCTAGCAAGACATCCCATCTCCCATCTCAATGAGTTTTCAAAGCTGGCTTTCTCCATGCCTGGACTGCTTTCCCCTTTCACATTCCCATGCTGTTTTTCTTCAGGACTCAGCTCAAATTCCACCTTCTGCAGGAGGTCTTTGCTGGTCTCCATTAGTGCTGGTGCTTTCCCTCTGAGACCATCTTCCATTTATACTGCCTGTCCCCTGCATGTACACAGATATCTGTATGCTGTCTCTGCTCATTGACTGATTGATCTGGGCCACCCACTGGGATCTGACCCCCCGCTTAGGTGGTTACAGGAAGGGTACTCCCCCATTCCAGTGGAATGCAACCGTGTTTTGTCTGTCCTTTTGTCTGCTGTCTCCTTCTTAGGGATAAGGGTCATCCTCCCCAGGCCAAGGAGGGCCTCCTAGGAGACATGACCTGGACTTCCCAAACACCCCCTTCTCCAAGCTTCCTGGAGTGGAATGGGTGCAGAGGAGGGCAACTAGGGGATAGAGTGAAGAGAATGCTAGGCCTGGAGTCAGAAAGAACTGAGCCCTCATTGTATGATCTTGCAAAAGTCACTTACCTGTTATGTGCCTCAGTTTCTACATCTGTAAAATGAGAATATTTAATAGCATCTACAGTGTTGTTGTGAGGATCAAATGAGACACTAATATTTGTGAAGAACTTTATAACCTTAAAACACTATATTAATGCTAGTTATTATTAACCATTAGAGAAGGTGGGGCAAACAAAAGTATTTATTAAGCACCTACTATGTGCTGGGAACTGTGCTAAGTGCTTTGCAAATATTATCTCATTTGATCCTCACAGCACCCCTGGGAAGTAGGTTAGGTGACTTGCCCAGAGTCACGCAGTTGGTACATGTCTGAGGCTGAATTTGAACTCAGGTCTTCCTAACTTTAGGGATAAGGGTCATCCTCCCTAGCCCCGGGAGGGCCCCCTGGAATATGTTTATGAATATGAGTATGCTCTCTTCCCTGCTCCATCTAGATGCCTGTAGGTGAGGGTGCCCCAAAGCCATGCCATAGATGGATATTTAACCTGGAGGACAAAAGACTTAGGGGAGAGACACAGTATTTGAAGGACCATCATTTGGGAGGGATGAAGCTTGCTCTGCCCCTTCCCAGCAGCCCCAGCCCAGAGGGGAGGATGAGGAGTCATGAACGGCAGAAGTGGATTTCGGCTCTTCAGAGGGGCAAACTTCCTAAGGGGCAGGACAAATAGGGCTGCCTAAGGAGGCTGGAGGTCTTCAATCAGAGACGCAGTATTGATTTGGAGGATCTTGTCATTGGGACCCCTGCTTGGGTACGGGTGCAACAAGAGGTGTTTTCAGTAATTCTGTGACTTCCAGGCCTCAGCAGCACCTGTGAAGTTGACATCAAGGTCCTGGATGTGAATGACCACGCCCCTGCATTCACAGCCTCTCAGGTAAAGACAGATGCTGGCAATCGCAGTCCCACACCCACAAGAGATGGGCGTAGCCAAGGGGTGATGCGGGAGGAATGGATGAAAGGGGCCAGAGACCCAGAGGAAAGATCAAATCCCCCACTATGGAGAGAACCCTGGAGTCAAGGACCCGAGTTCAAATCCACTTACTAGCTATGTCACCATGGGCAAGTCACTTGAACTGGTTTGCCTCAGTTTCCTCAACTATAAAATGGGGATAATAACAGCACCTCCCTCCCATGGTTGTCTGAGGGTCAAATGCATAACACAGTGCCTGGACTGGTAAGTACTTAATCAATGCTCTTTCCTTTCCTTTCTTCCATTGTGCTAAAGCCCCTTCATCCAGGGGTGGATGAGAACATTTATAGCTGGAAAGGAGCTTAGAGATGATTTAATCAAACACCCTCCTTTAACAAGATAAGGAAACTGAGGCCCAGAGATGAGAAATTACTTTTCCCATCACAGTGAGCAGCAGAGCAAGGATCTAACCCCAGAGCCTCCCAGGCCAGATCAGGTGCTCTTTCCATTGTTCCCCATTGCCTATCTCTTGTTCTCAGTATGGACCAGTCAGCCTTCCTGAAGACACAGTACCAGGGACCCGAGTAGCCACAGTCATGGCCACAGACGCTGACCTGGACCCAGAGTACACCCTTATTGACTTCTCCATTGTGGAAGGAGACCCCAATGGGACCTTTGTCCTAGACTCAGACCCCCAGAGTGGCCACGCGGACATTCGACTTCAGAAGGTAAGTGGCCTGGGGAAGGATGCTCCATGGGTCAGAGCACTTGGAGCTTCTCTCCCAGGGCAGCTATACTCCCTGTCCCTGGGACTGAGAGAGATCTGGGGTGGGAGCCACAGGAAGAACTTTCCTGTTCAAGACCTAGGTCAGAACCCGTTCCAGGGATTCAGGAACGGACAGTCAGGAGTGGATGGGGGCAGGATGGGAAGGCAGGGAAGGACAAACTCCCAGGGCTTGGCAGAGGTATCATAGGTCACTCATGAAGGAGCTATACTCTGTCCCAAGAATGGGTCATCCCCCCTACTAGGAGTGTTCTCCCCGCTCATCTCCACCTCCCAGCTTCCCTGGCTTCCTTTGAGGCCCAGCTTAAATCTCACCTCCTGCAGGAAGCCTTTCTTGGTCCGTTCAACTACCACCCCTACCCCTGGCTACTAATACCTTCCCCTTTCAGAATGCCTTCCATTTGTGCTAAGTTGTTAAGTGTGGTTTCCCTAACTAGACTGTGAGATCCTGTGAGGACTTAATCCAGTACCTCCCACAGAGTGAGTGCTTAACCAATGCTTGTTGACTGAATAAAATAAACATTTATTAAGCATTTACTTTGGGCCAGGGACTGTGTTAAGCCCTTTACAAATATTTCATTTGATTGTCATGACAGCCCCAGGAGTGAGGTGCTATTATCACTCCCATTTTACAAATAAAGAACCTGAGGCAGACAAAGGGTAAGTGATTGACCCATCTTGAGATAGTAAATGTCTAAGACAGTATTTGAATGGAAAGGAAGGAAGGAAGGAAGGAAGGAAGGAAAGAATGAGAGACAGAGAAAAAGATGAGAGAAGGAAAGAGAAAGAAAATAAGGGAGGGAAGAGGGAAGGGAGGGAGGGAGAAAAGAAGGGAGGGAAGAAAGAAGAGAAAGAAAAAGAGTGAGAAGAAAGAGAGAGGAGAAAAAGAAAGAAAGAAAATAAGGAAGGGAGGAATGGAAGGGAAAAAGACAGAAAGAAGAAAAAGGAGGAAGAAGGAAAAAGAGAGAAGAGAAAGAAAAGAAGGAAGGAAGGATTTTCTGTTTTATCCCCTGGGCTACCTAACTGTTTCTGTTACTAGACCAGTGAGGCAGTGCTCCATAATGGATAGAGTAATAGACTTGGAATCCAGAAGCTCGACCCCCAAATCAAACCCCTGATATTTACTAGCTATAAAACTGTGAGCAAGTCCCTTAATCTCTCCAACATTTAGGCAATTTCTAAAACTCTTAAGTTATATCCAGATTGTAATCTGTCCTGGTAGAAGAAGTCCTGACATCAGCGAAATAAATCATAGTATGCCACCTAAACCAATCAACCAGGAAAATTCTGTCAATGTTGTTTTACCTAAATTTTAGTGAGGCATTTCACAAAGATTCTCACGCTATCCTCATGGACAAAACATGGAGTCTTAGCATAGACAATAGTACAGTTAGTGGTTTTGGAACTGGCTGAATGATTGGACCCAAAGAGTTATTAATTACTGTATGTCAACTTGGAAGAAGGTCTGTGCTATAGTGCCCTAGGGAGCTGTCCTTCATTCCATACTGCTTAATACTTGGGTTAGACTTGAATAAAAGCATAGATAGCACATTTATCCATTTTTCCGATGACACTGGATGAGTCAGGATCCAAAAATATCCCAGCCAACAAGCATGATGGGATGAAGCAAAGGAGCTGAAACCCTCTGTAAAATGGGAATAGCACCCTCTGTAGTACTGACCTCCCTGGGTTACTTCTAGGCTCAAAGGAGATAATGTCTGCAATTTGCAAAGTCCAAAGCACTCTAACAGTAATAAGATGAAGCTTAATAAAAATAAATGGAAAATCCTACACAGGTTGAAAAAACAAATTGCAAAATCACAAGATAAGGAAGGTGCAGCTAGTCAACAATTAGTCTGAAAAAAGATGGGGTGGGGTGGTTAGTGAAATGAAAGCTCAGTAGGAGATCTCAGACATATTAGCCAAAAAGGCTTGTGCATATTAGCCAAGGTCCAGACCAAGGGAGGTGGTGGTCCCATTGTCCTCGGCCCTGGTCAGACCATGTTGGAAATGTAGTGCTCACCACTGGATGGCATATCTGAGAGCTGTTCAAGGGCAACCAGGGTGATGAAAGGCCTCAAGGCTGTGCCACATGAAGACTGATGGAAGGACTGAGGACACATAACCCCAAGAGGAGGTAGAGGGTGGCAGACAGTAGATATCATCGAGGCTCTCCTAGGGGGAAGGGACTGGCCGGTTCTGCTTGGCCCCAGAGCAAAGTTGCAGAGAGCACATTTCAACTCCTTTGCAACGTGATAACAATGAGAGCTGTCCCACAGTGGATTGCACTGCCTCAAAAGGCTGCAGATTTCCATTCACTAGAGATCTTCAAGCTGAGGCTAGATGACCATTTGGGGAGGTGGAAGATGGAAGAAAAAGGGAGAAGCTAGACCGCACAGTGGATAGAGCACCAACCCTGGAATCAGTAGGACCTGAGTTCAAATCTTACCTCAGATACTTACTGGCTGTGTGACCCTGAGCAAGTCACTTCACCTTGCTTGTCTCAAGTTTCCTCAACTGTTAAAATGAGCTGGCAAACTGCTCCTGTATCTTTGATAAGAAAACCCCAAATGGGGTTGACAGAGAGTTAGACACAACTGAAAAGACTCAACAACAAAGAGGAGAAAAAATTACACCTTGAGTACTGGACCTGGAGTCAGGAAGACCAGAGTTCAAATCCAGCCTCAGACTCTAACTAGCTGTGTGACCATGGGCAAGTCACTTAACCTGTGTCTGCCTCAGTGTCCCCAACTGTAAAATGGGAAGATGATAGCACCCAGCTTATAGGGTTATTGTGAGAATCAAATGAGATAATATTTATAAAGGGCTTAGCACAGTGCCTTAAGCATAGAAAGCATTTAATAAATGCTTATTTCCTTCTTTCCTTTGCATAATTGTGATCTGAGTTCAAATTCTGCCTCAGACACTTAGTAGCTATGTTACCCTGAGCCACTTAACCTCAGTTTTCTCATCTGTAAAGTGGGGATAATAGTGACACTCATCTCACAAAGTTGTGGCAAGGATTATCTGAGATAACATATGGAAAATGCTTAGCAAATCTTCAAGTTTTATAAATGCTATTGTTATTATTATGACTACCGAAATACAAACAGAGGTGCAGATACAAAAATAAATACTTAGACTTAAACAGATATGCCTTGTGTTACTGAGAAAGGACCAATGCCTCTTCTTCCCCTAGTCTGATACACAAATCTCCTATCATAGACCCTGGGGAACTCTAATGAGCTGATCTCCTTGGTAGGTGTTTAGGGTCTGGGGAGGGGCCCAGTCTCAAGTGTTCATCCTCCCCTCCTCCCTCCCCTTCCCTGGTAGGAGAAGGGAGGTGGGGAATGGGGGAAAGCAGCAGGAGTCTCTAGAAACATGTTTAGCCAAATAAGGCGAAAACTGACTTTCTCCTCCTGGCACATCCTGGGCCCACCCCAAGACTGGCAGCTGCTCCTGTCCAGGCCCTCCACACAGGGGCAGGGAGGGGTGGGAGGAGGAGAGGCATCAGGTGCTGTGGCTCTTGGACCATTTCAGATCGGAAGGTGGAGAAAAGAACTTTTGTGGGGAATCTTTTCAGTCTAGAAGACAGCAGATATCCAGTCCAGGGGCGATCGTTATCTGAAGGGTTGTGGGCTGATTGGAAGGTAAAGAAAGCTCTTGGGGAGTCAGGTTTATATCTCTATTTCCCTGTTCCTGCCCAAGTCCTAACCATGGGCCTCCCACATGTGTGCTGGGGGTCACAAGGAAAACCTGCTAGAGATTGGGGATGCTTGTATGTATTACATCCACACTACTACAGGCATGGCTCAGGGGAACCACCGAGGGGTTTTCCTATATAAAGAACTATACTCTGCTTTCCTCCCTCACCCCTGGCCTTAGAGGATGGTGACGCTGTTCCTCCAGCTCCCTTGGGGAGAGGCAGTCTTTTAGACTGTGACAAGAGACACAAGGGAGAGTTGGGGGCTCAGCTTTGTTGGTGATATTTTAGGCGAATGCAATCCCTTGCTGTTGAACTCTCAGGACTGGTATACTTCGGTAAAACTTAATCACAGATAGCTTGAATTTAGCATGTTAAGATTTGCAAAGGCTTTGATAGACATTACTTCATTCAATCGTCAAATCATCCCACTGAGATAGATAAAGTGGGTATTATTATCCCCATTTTTCAGATGAGTCAATTGAGGCCCAGACAAGTCAACATGATTTGCCCAGGGTCAAACAGATTCACAAATAGCAGAGCTTAGACTAGACCCCATTTCCTCCAACTTCAGACAAAACTCTTTCTGGCCCCTTTCAATACATCAGTAAAACTTAGAGAGAGGAACATAATGACCTAACCCTTAGCATGGAGTGCCAATGCCATAGGTACATAGGTATATGACAATGACCATCATTTGTTAATTCTGTTCAATGTGATTCAACACACCTTTATTAAGAACGTACTAGGTGTCAGGGGGGATGCCAGACACTGGGCACACAAAGACAAAAATGGTCCTTCCCTCAAGAAGTTTACATTTCACTGGGGGAAAACCATGTCACAGGTAAGTCAATAGTAAATATACACAAAGTATAATGGCCAAGGAGGGGAAGGGGAAGAATTCGCAGCTGGTAGAATCAGTAAAGGCATCACGTGGAAGGAAGCAAGCCAGCTGAGCCCTAGAGACAGCTAGGACTCCAAAGGGGTGGAGGTGAGGAGGGAGAGCATCCTGAGTTTTGGAGCCCAGCCTGTACAAAGGCAGAAGATGTTTCATATGACTAATGGCAAATAGGCTGGTTTGACTAGGGAGGTCAAGGAAGGCTTCCCGTGGCATTTGATGAACTTTAATGAAAGGGCAGGAAATGTTAGGATCCCTAGGGAGAGAGAAATAGAAAAGACCTTATGGTGACCCCCAACTCCTCTGGTCCCAGAAACTGGATTATGCTTCAGCCCCAAGCTATGAGCTGGTGATCATGGCAAAGAATCTGGCGGAGCTCGTGGAGTCAGGGATGGACCCTCCAGTCACAGCCACCGTGACCGTATTAGTGGAGGAACCCATGTGGCCCCCTGTTCTAAGCCAAGAGAATTATGAGGTCACCATCCCTGACAGCACCCCACCTGGCACCATCTTGCTGACCATCGGGCCCGAGGATCCCCAGAGCCCTCCACTCAGGTAAACAGACTGCCTTTGTCTTCTCTTCAACCAGGGGGCCCAAGGACGGCCCAGCCCATCAGCACCAAGATCCCTAGCAGAAATTTGGGAAGCCTTCTGCTATCCATTACCAGATTTGTGGGTTATCCTTCACTTAAATTATGGGAACTCCTACATTTAGAACTGGGGGGAGACTGAGAGATCATCCAGGCTAACACACTTATTGTACAGAGATGGAAAAATGACATGGCCAACATCCCACAGTTAAGTGGCACATACAAGATTGGAACCTTGGTCCCCTGATTCCAAATCAAGCACTCTTGCCACTATGCTGTATATGATAATAATCCCCAAATCATTTCTTTCATTTCCTCTGATGATTTCTGCATCAGAGTCTAGGACATGAGTGGAGAACCTGCAGTCTCAAGGCCCTCTAGGTCCTCAAGTACAGCCTTTCAATTGAATCCAAACTTCAAGGAACGAATCCCCTTCATAAAAGGATTTGTTCTGTGAAACTTGGATTCAGGCAACACCCAAGGACCTAGAAAGCCCAAGGCCAGAGGTTCCCCACCCCTGGTCTGGGTTCAGGATGATATTAGAACATACATATGTATATGTGTGTATATACATTCTAATTTATATTTCTATAAATTTAAGTATTCTATACTAAAATATATTTATATACATTGGGTTGGGGCCATCCAGCCAAAGATATATTTGGAAGGAATTGGCTGTGGACACTGGCAAAGGGATCGGTGGCTGGGGGCGATGGGTCGGGTTAGAAAAAGGGGTGAAAAATCTTTTGATGCTCTGGAGAAAAACAAAAAACGTCGTCATGAATTTTTGATAATTGACTTCAACTTGTACCCCTAATAATTTCTGCAGCATCTTGCTTGTAGTAGACATTTAATAAAAGTTTATTGAATTGAGGTGGGGAAAGATTGGCTTCAAGTCTAGAGACAGAGCACTAGATTGAAGTCAAGAAGACCTTGGTTTTTATGCTGTCTCAGATACTAGCTGTGTGACCCTGGGCAAGTCATTTAACCTCTGTCTGCCTCAGTTTCCTCATTTGTAAAATAGAAATAATACTACTATTCATCCCATAGGATTGTGAGGAGTGTGTTTTATACATCTCAAAAGTATAGAAATGAGAACTTGTATTATGATTTTTTTTCTTCATTCCATTACTGCCCCCTCCCCCACCCACCCGGTGGCATTCCCCCCAGGAGGGACAATGTCCTGGTAGATGGGATAGATCCCTCCTGCTTGGGGGAAAGGAGATTCTTATAGTCGGACACAGAATGACAGAATCCCAGGACTTAGGTCCAGAAGGAACCTTGGAAATTATTTGGTCCAATTCTCTCATTTCACAGATGAAGAAAATGAAGGCCAGATGTGACTTGGCCCCGGGCTCAGCTCTGACCTCATGTGATCAGCTGCCTTCTCCCATTCCCAGCCTCCAGTTGCCTTTGGCCCATCCCCAGACCCCTGTTGGACAGAATAATATTCAAGTCAAGTCAACTAGCATTTATTAAATGGCTACTATGTGCCAGGCACTGGGGGTTCTAAGAAAGGCAAAAAACAACTCCAAAAGTCTTTGCTTTCAAGGAGTCACAGTCTAAAAACTATCATTTATTTAACTTTATGGTTTGCAAAGAGCTTTACATACATTATCTCCTTTGATTCTCACAAGTGACACTATTATTCCCATTTCACAAATGAGGAAACTGAGGACCAGAGAGAGGAAGAGCCTTGCCCTGGGTCACCCAGTCAGTGCCTGTGTGGCAGGACTTAACCCAGCACTTCCTGATTCCAAGTTCTATGCTATATCCCTTCTGCCACAGTCTTTCACTCCACCCCCATGTTGGTCCATCTCTGTCCTCTAGTTGTGAAACCTTTCTAGGCCCCAGAGCGTTCATGTCCCTGATGCCTTGGCTGCAGTCAGATGATCCCTTTGGGGTTGTTCCAAGCTCCCCCATTCCACCCTCCATTGCTCCCACCCCAAACACACAGGCCTAGACCACCATTCAATGATGGTCTCCTTGGTCCATTGTCATACTTGACATGGAGCACTGAAGAATAACGGATCCCTTTGTTTGCTCTCTGTCCCCACTCCTCTCAGATCCCCCTCTGTCGCCCTTCATGGAAACACAGAATCTCAGAGGCAGAAGGAATCTCAGAGGGAATCTAGTCCAACCCAGACTTCTGCAGGAATTCCATTTGGAACAACCAGACAAGTGACCACTTTGCATTCACTGGAAGGCCTCCAGTGAAGGGGAGCTCACTACCTGCCCATGTGGTCCATTTACCTCTAAACAACTCCATTGTTAGGAGGTCTTCTTTTGTACTGAGAGGCACTTGGTCTTTGGGAAGCTTCTAATTTGTTCTTCTTTCCTCGTTCTCCAGCCCTGCTCCATTTCCTTCTTTGACTTCTTCTCTGGCCACCTGGGAGTGGCCACCCACCACTCCAAGATTCCTTGGGTGAGAGCAGCTTGGGTCTGAGAAAAGGTGGCCATAAGCTACCACCTACTACCTTCTAGACCTCGGACAAGCCTTCTAACCTCTCCTGGTCTCCTTCTTGTGTGTAAAATGAAAGGGTTAGGTCAGATAGTCCACCCCATGGTCATTTCCTTAAAGGCTTAGAGTCAGGAAGACCTGAATTCAAATCCTCCTTCTGACACTTACTAGCTGTGTGACCCTGGGCAAGTCCTTTAATCTCTCTTAGGCTTGGTTTCCTCATCTATAAAATGGGGAGAATAATAGCACTTGCTTCACAAGGTTGCTGAGAGAATCAAAAGAGCTAATAGTCCAACAGAGAAGGAAATAATGCATACAAGATAAAAACAATGTAAGTTGGGAGGTAATTACAAATAGGGAAACAGAGACCCAAAGAAGGGGAAAAACTTTCCCAAGGCCGCATGTAATAAGTGACAGAACCTGGGTTTGGGATCCATGTATTATGGCTCTAGAACCAGACTATGCTGCCATACCGCCAGGATGATATGTAAGGGAAGCAACATGACTCAGTGGAAAGAGGTCTGGATTAGAAAGAGTCTGGATCCCAATTACTAGTTGTGTGTCCTTGGGCAAGTCTGTGACTCAGTTTCTTCATCTGTAAAATGGAGTTGAACCAGATGACCTCTAAGGTCATAAGGTTCTAAATATGTGATCCTATATGGTCCTTCCAGCTCTAGATATCAGGAAACTATGACAAGTATGACTGCACAACTAGGTAAACTGAGGTACAGAGAAGTGGTTTTTGTCAGAGGACACACTTTCCTGGAAGCTCTTTCTCCCATTCTCTCATCCACCCAAATTCTAGGTGTCCCCTTCCTTCTCCCAGTCTGTCCCATGTCACCTCCCCACCCTCATGTTAATGTGTCCTTAGGTTCTCAATGATGAATGACTCTGAAGGGTGGCTGTCCATCGAAGAACACTCTGGCGAAGTCCGAACGGCTTCAAAACTGGGATCAGGACAGCCTAAGGAGACATATACTGTGCAAGTAGTGGCTGAGATCATGGGTAAGGGAGAAACTGGGAGGGGCCCCAGAGTCAGACAAAGAAATTCTAAGAAAAAAGAGTGAAAGGGAGACAGACAGAAAAAAGAATGGTTTTTTCTCATTGAAGCAAGAGGTGTGTGAAGTCCAGAATCACAGAGTCTGACTGGAAAGGACCTCAGAGACCATCTACACCACCCTACACCCAAGCAGCCAATCCCCTTTGATATCCCCAACAAGTGATCATTCATCCAATCTGCTTTCAAGATAGGAACTGATGGGAAATTCATCACATTCCAAAACAATTCATTCCACTTTGGGATAGATCTGTCTAAACCAACGTCTCCACCCCCTACCTAGGTCTATGACGTATCTTTAGGAATATTTCCCCCAGGCACCCAACTCCATGAACAAGGTTCCATGACTCCCACATGGGCAAAGAGTTTTCCTTTTTCTCCTTCCAGCACCCTCTGCCATGACCTTCTGGCTCAACCAGGTGAAGGTGACCAATGGTTGACCAGGATATTTGATGGGAAGGTGCTCTGTCTTAAAGAGCAACTGTCCCTTTTATGTCCCTACCACCCTTATATTCCCTACACCTTGCCCAATAATTAAGACATATCTCCAAGGCCCAAGGGGAAAAAAATAACACCCATGGGGCAACTAGGTGGCGCAGTGAATAGAGCACTGGCCCTGGAGTCAGGAGGACCTGAGTTCAAATCTGGCCTCAGACACTTAACACAAAAACTAGCCGTGTGATCTTGGGCAAGTCACTTCACCCCAATTGCCCTCCAAAAAGAAAAAAAAAAAAGAATCATCTGAGTTTAAGGGCCACTTTGACACTTGCCAGCTATGTGACCTTGAAGAAGTCACTTGATCATCTATGGAATAAGAGAAATAAACTAGATGTTCTCTAAAGTCTCTCCCAGCTCTAAAGTCAAGGGATCATGCCATTCACTCCCTGGTTTTGGAGATGAGAAAATTGAGGGGGAAAATAGAAAGAAAGAAAGGAAGGAAGGAAGGAAGGAAGGAAGGAAGGAAGGAAGGAAGGAAGGAAGGAAGGAAGGAAGGAAGGAAGGAAGGAAAGAAAGGAAAGAAAGAAAGAAAGAAAGAAAGAAAGAAAGAAAGAAAGAAAGAAAGAAAGAAAGAAAGAAAGAAAGAAAGAAAAGAGGAGGCCCAGAGTTCAAGGTTACATGGGTAGTAAATGATGGAGCTGGGATTCAAAACCAGTTCCTCTGATTCCAAACCATTGCTCTTTTCACACAAGCCTTCCTCCCCCAAGAAGAAACAGAAGCCCAAAGATGAGGAGGGATTTCCCCAAATTCCCAATCCCTAGTTAGCCTACTTGTTGGATGACTCACTGCCTACAGAGTGAATCCTTACAGCTTCCCCTACCCTCTCAGAACAGGAGGGAAGGCCCTTGACCTTAGTCTTTGGCTCTTTTGCAGACCATCCCAGCCTGACTACCACTGCAGCCCTGGTGCTTCATATAGTGCAGAATCTCCCACCCCCTGCTCGGAAATCTCCCTCCCTCCCTGAGACCGTCCCCTCCCTCCAGATCCTCTGCACTCCCCAGGATGGGCCACAGGGAGTGGTCATCAGTGGGCTACAGCAGGGGGGCCAGCATGCTGCTGACAATGACCCCTACTTGTTCACTCTGAGTGAGGACCCCACAATACAGCGAGAGTGGAGGCTCCAGGCACTCAATGGTGAGTCCAGGCTTGGCAGAGGACTGGGTAGTTCTTCAGGAGAGGCACTGGAATTTGAGGGAAGAACACTGGATTTGGAACTAGAAAACCTGGGTGACCTTGTGGAAGGTCATTTCCCCTCTCTGGGTCTCGGATTCCCTATTTGGAAAAATGAAAGAGATGGCCCAGCTGACATCTGTCTTGTGATCTGTCCCACACTGCACCATGGCCACCTTCTGCCTTCCCGTGTGTCTCTCTGTCCCAGAATCCTGCTCTATCCCTACTCCCATCCTAGGTACCCATGCCTATCTCACCATGGCCCACAGCTGGTTGGAGCCCCGAGAATACTTCGTCCCAGTTTTCCTCACACACTCGGCCCAGACCCAAAAACTCCGAATACGAGGTAAGGTCTGCTCATCTCCTGAGTGGGGCCCTGGAGGGGAACAAGCAAGGATTTGCTGAGCTAAGGTGCAAGGCAGATTTGAAAGAGAAGTACCAGATGTAGTTCTTGTTCCCTGAGAGCTCAGCAGTTCAAAGGCTAGAATCATTCAAGGCTCCCTCTTCTTCTCTTCCTTCTCCAATAGATCTCTCACTCTATTTTGAGACTTAATTTCTTCATGCAAATATAGCTCTGGTCCCCCCAACTCCTGCTACACCTAGATCTGGACATGTCATTTCTCTAACCAAATCAAGTCAGAAAGCATTTATTAAATGCTTTCTGTATTACAAACACTGGGGATACATAAAACAAGACAAAAAATATTCCCTCCCTCAAAGAGCTCACATCCTGCCCCAGTATAGGGGGACAACATACAAACCACATATATACATACATACAAGATAGATATAGGGTTAATTGGAAATAATCTAAGACAGATAGTAGGCAAAAGCCTTCCCTGGCTCCCTATTGCCCCTTAAGCAAAGCCCAAATCCCCCTGCATGGCAGTCAGGGCTTCCTGCCACCATCACTGCCTTGATAACATCTTATCCTGCCCTTGAGCCAAAGTGGACCTGTCATCATAACCTGCACTCTCCTTTCTTCATACCACCTTTGTTCATGTTGTTTCCCATGCCTGCAATGCCCTCCCCACTCTTCCACATATTGAATTCATGTCAAGCCCGATTCAAATGTAACCTCCTTCAGGAAGCCTCCCTTGATCCCCTTACTTGGTAACTATCTTCCTTTAAACTTTCCATAACATTTTAAACTCAACTAAACATTTTTAAAATAAACTTCTCACTTCTCCAATTTAATTATCAAGCAGCCAGGATGAGACATTAGATAGAGTACTGGGGCTGGAGCCAGGAAAACCTGAGTTCTAATATGGCTTCAGACACTGACTAGCTGTATGACCCTGAGCAAATCACTTAACCCCGTTTGCCTCAATTTCCTCATCTGTAAAATAAGCAGGAAAAGAAAATGGCAAATCACTCCTGCATCTTTGCCAAGAAGACCCCAAATGGAGTCTCAAAGAGCTGTAGATGACTGAAAATGACAATTCAATTGTCATTATAGTATACTATAGCTATCTGTGTTTGTATCTTATCCCTATACTAGACTATAAGCTTCCTGAGAACAAGAACCACGCCTTATCTAAACTGTACATCTCCCCCCTTCCCCAGCACCCCACATGGTTCTCCATGTAAGAGACATCCTACTATCTCTCACATGTGACAGGATATTCCCATAGATAGAACAGACCCTCTTAATATGTGGGACCCGAGAAGATAACCTCTGGTTTGAGGAACGCTGTGATATTATATCCCAGGCTCTACATCTAGGGTTGCTCATCAGCCAGTCGTTTTTTCATACATATACTCCCAACATCCCCCTGAGAAGAGGTTGTTAACATTTAGTCAGACAACATAGTTTAATTGGATTAGTAAAATCATGGTAAAATTTGGAAGTATTAGGCATATAAGTATAGAGTATACTGTCTTAAGTCCCCCCAAAGCTAATACTACATGGGTGTCCCCTGACTGTCATAAGTCTAATGATAAGTGGTGGAGGAGAGATATTGTCACCCCAAATGCCATTTTCTCCTTCTCATTCAACTTTCACTGGTCACTTCTCCTATCTGTATTCAGACTAACCTGGGAGCTAGGTGTGGTATCTTCCTATTATCCCTGCTGCTGGGGAAGGTGGAGGTTGGTGGGCCACTTGACATCAGGAATTCAGCACTGAAGTAGGACGGAAGCTGACTGGGGGCTCTCAATAAGTTCCACTCCAATACAGGAAGGCTTTGGAGTGGAGTGGAGAGGGGTGGAGTGCTGCTGCATTTATGTTGATCAGCAAGGGGATCAGGTCGGGATTGACCACTGTATTTCTGGCCAAGCTAAGACAGAGAGATCCAGTCTCCAAACAAACCAACCCTAACCTGAGCTCAGCTGGCACTGAAACTGACCTGCAAGTATTCTAATTAGATTGTGAGCTCCTTGAGGACAGGGAATGTCTTTTGCCTCTTTTTGTAGTCCCAACACTTAACACAGTGCCTGGCACATGAGAGATGCTTAATTGTTTATTGACTAACTGACTAGTATTGGCAATCCTTATTGAAATACCATCTCCTAGGGTTTGAGCCCGTTTCCCAAAAGATACATTCCTTATAACTTCATTAAGTAGGCATTTAATAAATGTTTGTTGTTGAATTAAATTGACATGCCATACTGGTCCTAAAATAGGTCACACCTGAAAATCAGCTCCATTCCTAAAATGAAATCTCTTGGAAAAGAAAACAATATATAAATACTTCTATATTGTTGTTCAGTCATTTCAATCGTGTCTGACTCTCTGTGACCCCATTTGGGATTTTCTTGGCAAAGATACTGGGAGTGGCTTGCTATTTCTTTCTCCAGTTTATTTTACAGATGAGGAAACTGAGGTCTATGGTTAAGTGATGTTAGCAGGGCCACACAGCTAGCAATCATCAGGCTGGATTTGAACTCAGGTCTTCCTGACTCCAGGCCTACTTCCACTAAGTTGCCCGTCTTTCTAGTTACATCCTTAAATGTCCTGGTGATGGATGATATGACTTCATAGGATCCCTTGCCAACCTTTCTGCAAACTTGTTTTGCCCCTCAACTGCTTCTCACTATTTTATAAGGGAATACTGTTTATAATTCTCCACTACCCTTCCCCATTGGACTTTACAAACAAGTTTATATTCTAAGCCAGTGTTGGCCTTGGTTACAAGGTTGGCAAGAAAATCGAGTTTGCTGGCTAACATTGTTTCTAAATTTTTAGACTTCTCTTTATGGTGATGAATTTACCTCAATTAAACTCCCTTAGGAAATGTTGACAATCTGTTTAGATATTTGGCCTCCTCCTTATGGTGATGGATTTACATCATTTATACTTCCTTGGGAAATGTTGATATCTGTAGATAAAGATCTTTTATGTATTTCCCAATTTTTAGCATCCACATCTTGCTTGAGTTACCTCAATTGCCTGACATACATACATATATTCTGTTCGTTTTCATTATTTCTTCTCATTTGGAATTGATTTTGATTTTTGTTCTAACAAGCCAGGGATCTGACTATACACACACAGATGATTCTGAAAAAACTCCCACATAACTACCCATTTCCTCTCAGTTAAAATGCAATCAATCTAATTTTTCATGATGTTACTTGCTACTTTCCTTGTCCAATAATTCTTCTCTTCTATTTTTTTCAGTAGGATGATTCTCACAAGAGGTGATTTGTTTTGTTTTGACTGATGCTTTAAAACACACACACAGGTCATTTCCAATTTTGCTCCCTGCCCTGAACTAAACCTTCTCTTATAACAAAGAAAAAATAATTCAGCATGACCAACTGACAAAGCAACCATGTTTTATGGTGTGCACAGTTTTTTTTTTTCAGTCACAGACCCGTACTTTTTCAAGAGGAGGGATCTCTGTTTTACCTTCTGTTCTCCAGAACTAAGATTATGCATTGCTGTTCTGACTTCTGTTGCCCTTAGTGTTGTTTTCTTTCACTCTGCATAGCTTCATGAAAATCTTCCTATGTTTCCCAGAATGTCCCATAATTCTTTTTTTATAGTACAATAATATTCCATTACATCCATAGACTACCATTTGTTTAGCCATTCCTTCATCAATGGACAGTCTTTGTTTTCAGCTTTTTCTTCTTTAGCATATAAAAATGGATAAATAAATAGGACCTTTCCTTCTATTATTGACCCCCATGGATCTATGCCTAATGGTGGGATAGCTGGGTCAAATGTCAGTGTTTTGCCAGAGTGGCTGACCCATTCAAAGTTCCACCAACAATGTATCTGCCCATCTGTCTTCCAACAGCTGGGCCCCACAGGAGGAGAGAAGGGAATCAAGGCAAAGAGAGTGAATGAGGTGTGGCAAGGCCAAAAGGTGTGATAGTTGTGACCCAGACGGTATTTGGATAATAGAAAAGGAGTCAGAAGAAGGACTTAGGAAGATGTATTCAGGTTGGATGGAAAGTCAGGGAGACTGGGGAATTACCTTTTTCCTCCAGCTCTCAGTTCTTCAGAGAACTCAGGGTAGGAGGGACATGAGGGGCTCTCTACCCCATATCTGACTAAGAAGTCCTTCTTCATCAATGGTTCTTAAGCTTCTTTTGTATCTTAGACCCCTTTGGCAGTCTGGTGATGATGCTATGGACCCTTTTTCTGAAAAAAAAAAAAAATTTAATTCATAATTGAAGAAAATACTAAATTTCAGTTAGAGGCTAGTGAAAATAAAGATGTAATTTTTTCCTGTAATAAATAATAACTAGCATTTATATAGTGCCTATTATATGCCAGGTACAATACCAAGCATTTTACAAAAATTATCTCACTTGATCTTCACAAAAACCTGGGAGATAGGTACTATTATTATCCCCATTCTGCAGATGAGGAAACTGAGGCAAACATAGGCTAAGTGACTTACTCAGGGTCACACAGATAGTATTTGAGTCCAGATTTAAAGTCAGCTCTCCCTGACTCAAGGCCTAGTGCTCTATCCATCTATGCCAGCCAGGTGCTTCCAACCTTCCAAATTCATGGGTCCTCTGAAACCTATCCATGAAGCCCCACAGACCCCAAGTGAAGAACCTTAGTTCTACGTTTTCAGTTACCCTCTATAGTATCAGCCCTGGAAGCAAAGGGATATAGTGACTAGAGCACCTGATTTGGAGTCAAGTGTCCAGAGTTCAGATCCTAGCTGTGATATTCCTTGCCTGTGTGACCCTGAACAAATCATTTCCACTCTCCAAATCTCAGTTTCCCCCCTCTATAAAACAAGAGGATTGAACGCAAAGGTCAATGAGAACAGCTAAGAGCCCGATGTTCCTCCCAGTTCTGACATTCTGAGTCCTAAGGCTCCTCCAACTCCGATGTTCTGTGTTCCCAATCCCTTCCCAGTTATAAATCTTATTTCCCTCCCTTTGGTCACAGTGATGGTCTGTTTGTGTAACTCAGAGAGGCGATGCTTGCTCAAAGTGGGTCGGATGAAAGGAATGCCCACAATGCTTTCTGCTATTGGCATCATGGTAGGCACCCTTGTGGCAATAGGTAAGTCAAGTTTTGGTCTTCCTTGGGATCTGAGTGAGACCCATAGAGGTGGGGAGAGAGGTCTGGAGCTATTTATAGGTTCAGAGGGCTATCAGTTTTAGAGCTAGAATGGACCATAGCAGTCACGTGGTCTAGCTCTCTCATTCTACCAAGGAGAAACTGAAGCCCAGAGAAGGGAAATTACCTACTCACAGCCATCCAGGTAGTGAGTCTCAGAACACTTTCACTACACCCCTGCCTCCTGGGAGTTCAAAGTCTAATTGACCATTTTTGAATACATGTGGGCCTCCAACTACTTCTAAAAGTATGGTCCTTAATTATTCCAAGTTTTGTATTTATAGTGCTAGCATAAGGGCATTCTATTTCATAAGTACTTTGAGTTTGTATCCTACCCCCAAAAAAACCCAGAGGAAGGAGAAAGAGAAAGGAGAGAAGATAGGGGGGACAGGAAGAGACAGAGAGGGAGGAGGGGAGAAAAGGAATAAGCATTTCTATAGACCCTATTATGTATTAGGCACCATGCTATGCACTATGACAAATATTATCTTATTTTAGGGAAACAGGCCTGCAATTGGGGAAGTGACCAAAAGTTAGACAACAGTGAGTGGCAATGGCTGTATGGGCTAGATCCACACCCCCCAAAAAAATTACTAAGAAAGCATAAATTTACACATGACATAATCATTGTACACTTTCTTTTCCCAGAAAAAAAATAAAAACTAAAATAACAACAAATATATTAACTCACCTTTGATTACTAGCAAATTGGATTACCTGAGATCAAGGAAAAACCCCCCTGGAACCAACATTCTTGCCTAAAACTGACTGACTCTCTCTTTGACACCCCAGGTTTCTTCATAATCTTGATCTTCACCCACTTGACCCTAGCAAGGAAGAATGTGGCACAGCCGCCGGACAGCATCCCCCTGAAGGCTTCTGTCTGATGGGCCAGGCATGGCTGGGCTTCCTGCCTTCCCTCTAACCCACAGTTTCTATACCTCCAATAACAAGGACTTGGATTCTGAACCAAGCTGGGTGGGATCAATCCCAGAGTTAGAACATCTCAGGGATGAACCTTTGTCCTCCCTTTCTCAGTGGGCAGAAGGCACGAGCAGAGGGGCCAGACAAAGCCTTCGTCTGTCTTCTTCCCTTTCCAGAGTTCTCCTCTGAAACTTGGGGCCCATGTTCCCATCAGTAAAAGTTAAAGCTTTCTCTAATGTGGCTATCTTCTCACGTAAATGTCTTCTGATAAAGAATCCCCCAAAACACCATGGAATAATAAAACCTGGTGAGAAACTGAGTCCAGAGCTTTTGAATTCCCATGTCTTCTTTCCAATGATTTGTCCATCTGCCTTTCTCTTCATCCCTATATCTTTAGGCTGAAAGAAGCAGATTAGTCCAAACTGAGTGTCTGGAGGGCCTATTCAATCAACTAATATTTATTAAACACCTACTAAGTGCAGAGCCTGGTGCTAGGCACTGGGGGATAGATAGAATTTAAAGAAGACCCTTGGTGTAGCTTACAGGGCCTGCCTCACTAGGAATGTTGCCTCAGGCACACAAGAGAGGGAAAGGGTCAAAGGAATTCTCTGTGAGTCTTATGGGTTGGTATTTCCATGTGGTGTCTCCCCACCCCCACCTCAGTGCCTTGAATTTAACCACCAGCTGCACAAATATAGTGTGTATATTAGGGAATATTAGGTACAGGTCCATAGATGTGGTTTATATCTGCCTTCATGGTCATTTCTATGTGTGTGTTTAAGTACATATGCCAAAATATGTTCATCCATATGGATGGACCCTTGATCCTGATCACACATTGAACCCAAAACCTGACTGAAAACTGTTCCTTAATCCTTATGACAGACAAAGCTCTACCAAGCCCTCTCCCCACACCTATCCCAACAGCCACAGGGACAGGTCAGAAAGGGTCTAGGTCTAAAATCCCAGCCCCTGTAAACTGCTGAATTTCAAATATTCTGGAATTAGGGAAAACATCCTTTCCTGACCCTGACCCTATTTCTAGAATCATGTACCTCAGAGACTGACAAGAGAAAATGATCTTTCTTTCCTCTGGAGGAAGACTTTGGAGATATCCCTGAGCTGAAGCAGACTCACTCCCTTGTTTTACAGATGAAGGAAATGAGGTGAGGCATCAAGAGTTTTAATGGTACAGTGAATAGCACACTGGCCCTGGAGTCAGGAGGACCTGAGTTCAAATCCAGCCTCAAACATTTGATACTTAAGTAGCTGTGTGACCTTGGGCAAGTCACTTAACCCCAATTGCCTTGCCTTTCCCCCCCCTCAAAAAAAGAAAGTTTTAAATGACTTGCCCACTTCATGGCTTATAATTAGCAGTACAGCCTCAAACCCAGGTCCTATAATTTCAAACCCTCCTCCATCTCTTTGCACTCTCTCTAGCTCAGAGAACATCTTCTACAGTTCAGTCCATCAGATCACAGAACATTAGAACTGAAAAAGACCTCAGCTGATAGAACATAGCACAGCAGAGATGCAAGAGGCCTTAGAACATGATTCTCAGACAATCATACAGAATTCTCATGTATGCCAAGGGCTTTATAGCTAAGTAGTGGAGGGAGATAGTCCGCTGGGCCTGGAGTCACCAAGACTTGAGTTCAAAATCTGACCGTAGACATTTAGTAGCTGTATGTCCCTGGGCAAGTCACTTAGCCTCTGTCAGCCTCAGTTTCGTCAACTATAAAATGGGAATAATAAAAATAGCTACTTCATAGGGTGTTGTAAGGATCAAAGGAGATAATATTTGCAATGTACTATATAAATGTTAGCTGCTCTCATCTCATCATCACCACTCTGTTCACAACAGCCCTGTGGGGCTGAAAAGGTAGGTGCATTAGAACACAGCAGGCTGGAAAGGGCTTTAAATTAGCACTTTGTAAACTGTGGCTCACACCCCGGTACTGGGTTGTAAAAAATTTGGCAACAGTAGAAGTCTTCTGAATGCACAATGACCAAAAATTAAAAATCAAATACATAATGAATCCGAGATTGCCTATGTTGAAGCCCTGGTTCCAGACACAAAGCATTTGCACTTTGTACTGCACATGCCCTCAGGCCACACAACCCCAACCAACTCCTTCAAAAAGGGATCACAAGTGGAAAAAGTTTAAGAAGCCCTGCTTTAAATGACAAACAAAAGATTTTATGATAGATTGTGTAGGTAATAGGGAGCCATTGAACTTTACTGAGGATGGGGATGACGGTTAAATCTGAGCTTCAGGAAAAATAACTTTGGCAGCTGAATAGAGAGACTTGATGCAAATAGTGTCAGCATGAAGTGATGAGGGCTTGTGCCAGGGGGTGGCAGGAGAGAAGGAGAGGTATGTCAGAGATGAGATGAAGGTAAGAATGACAACAGACTGGATATGAGTGGGGATGGGGGAGTGCTCTCATACTCTACATTCTAAGGTACCTTCCAGAATATTCTATATTCTAATATCAGCTCTGACATTTTGTGTTATCTGTTCTAACATTCCATACATTAAGGTTCCATGCAACTCTCATTTCCTATTACTATCTCTGGCTCCAAGCTGACTGTGCATTGTCTGTATATATATATACACACACCCTATCCTTATGGTTCAAGATGTGGGGACCATCTCCAGTCGTCCTGATCCATATCTGGCCACTGGACTCAGATGGCTCCAGAGGAGATAGTGAGGCTGGTGACTTTGCACAGCCCTCCCTCACTTAAATCCAATTCACTTACAAGTCATGGCATCATCTTCCTGATGCCATGGTCTTCTTCAAGAATGAAATACAAACAGCAATGGTTCAAGATATGCTCAGAACATTATCTTCATACATAAGAACTGGGTAATTTTTAAATGAAAGAAAAGTTAGTTAATTAGTTAAATATATGATCATTCCCTGCTTTGTAATGGACTGGAGATAGAGGGGTACTCATTAAATACAGGGACCCTATATTGAGTCCCTTCTATGCAGTCTGTGGCTTTGAAGGAGTCAAGAAAAGAAGACACAGTTCCTGCCTTCCAGAAGTAACTCACTTTGTCTCTCTGGGCCTCGGTTTCCCCATCTGTAAACTAAGGATTGTCACCTACCTCACTGGGATACTGTGAAGAAAACATTTTCTAAACTTTAGCATCATAGAACTTGGAGCTGAAAGGAACCTTAGAGAGGCCATCTAGTCTAAACCAAGCTCATTTTTCAGAAGAGGAAACTGAATTCAAGGGACGTGATTTGCCCAACTTCACATTAAGTGGTACAAAGTTAAGTAGCTGGGTTGAAATTTGAACTCCTGTCTAGGTAGTGTAGTAGATGGAGCTAGCTTGGAGTCAGGAAGACTCATCTTTCTCAGATCAAATCCCACCTCAGTCACCTACTAATTGTAGGACCCTGAACAAGTCAGTTGACCCTGGTTGCCTCAGTTTCCTCATCTATAAAATGAGCTAGAGAAGGAAATGGCAAACCACTCCATTATTTTTGTCAAGAAAATCCCAAATGGGGTCATGAAAAGTCATACACAACTAAAAAACAACTGAACAGCCTCTGACAGAATTACTATTCTTTCCACTTTCACCACCCTGCTTCTCATACCTTCAAGTCACTCAGAAATGGGGGCTATTAATATAAAGTGCCAAATAAATGTGAGCCATTATTATTGTTATTTTTAATAAGAAGAGGCTGACAGGCCTAAGGGGTCTGGCCCCTGTCCAGGGAAGGACACCCTGTTGGGTGAGAGTCTACACTAGTGGCACCACATCTTAGCCTTTGCCCCTGCCTCTCAGCACCCCCTTGGAGACTGTGGTGGGTTTGGGGGCAGGGAGGACTCAAGGATGTGACTGGGGCCTCCAGGGGGCCAAGCAGGGGGCTGAGCTGGGCCTGTGTCCAATACCAAAGACACTTCCCAATCAGCAGGCACCGATCAAAGGGCCAAACTGCAGTGAGAACAGAGAAGCTCATGTGGAAGGAATGTAAACATCTGGGGGTATTTTTAAACTTTTTTTCCAGTTCAAGTGATTAGAGCACTTCAAGTAAGAGAGACTCTCTCAACCAGGGCTCAGGCGACAAGCGGAGGGAGGAGAGGAACCAAAAACCCATCCATGGGCCAGGCAGCCACTTCAGGGGCCTACTCGTCTCTCCTCCTGCCCTACTCAAAAGTACTGCTTTGCTTTGTTCTGGGGGAGCAGAAGCAGGAGTCCCCTCTTTTATTCATAGCCTAACACCCCTCAAAGTCAGGGCCGAACTCTGGCAAGTCTTCCCCAGCCAATATGGCAGCCACACACTGGCTGGGGACACAGGGACTGGGCCAGAGGGGGAAACCACCTCCTTAGCTGGGGGTTTCCTTTGCCATTGTATCAGAAGTCAGCAAAACAGGATGAGTTGGGCAGGGGGCAATCCCAAATGAGTAGGAAATAGAAGGCTGGAAGCAAGTCTGCATGGGGGCAAGACTCAGAATCATGGTCGAGTGAGAAGGGTACTCCATTTGGATGTGGTGCCAATATAAATGCTATTATTTTTTTTTCCCGAGGGGGGAAGGCAAGGAATTGGGGTTGAGTGACTTGCCCAAGGTCACACAGCTAGCAACTGTGCCAAGTGTCTGAAGTCAAATTTGAACTCAGGTCCTCCTGATTCCAGGGCTGGTGCTCACCTAGCTGCCCCTACAATTTTTTATAATAGCACAATTTATTTATTTTTTTCAAAATTTTTAACATTTTTTTTATTTTTAAACAAATGCTTTATTAACTTCTGTTTTACATCATTCATTTCCGCCAGATTTTGAGTTACAATCATTTTCCCCCCATTATCCCCCTACCCAACCTCCCAGAATAGCAGTCCCACAAGATATCTCTTCCTCCAATCTGCTCTCTCCCATACCTTCTCCCATACCCCCATCGACTTTTCCATTAGAGGAAGGTGAGTCTTTGCATCCCAATGCCTGCACATCTTATCTCCCTATTACAAGCAAGAGTATTAATAATAGTATTTATATATATTTGAAACATTTAATGTTAAGACATCAAATTTCAGATCCATTTCCTTCCTCCCTTGTCACCCATTCCCTCTGGGGAGATAAGTAATTCAGTATATGTTGTACATGTCTAGCTATGCAAAACATTATCATAGTAGGTATATTGTACAAGGCTGCTTATAATTCCCTCCCACTCATCCCACCCCCCACCTGGTCCATTCCCTACATGATCCTGTCCCTCTTCTATAGTGGGTACTTCCAACCTCCCCTACCCCTAAGGATGCCCTCCCATCCATCATCCCTCCTCTCATCCCCCTTCCCCCTATCCTGCTGCAGGTTGAGATATCCCATTTAGTATGTATGTCATTTTCTCCCTGAACCAAATTCAATGTGAATGTGGTTTTGCCTTTTTAGCCTTCCTTATTCTCCCCCTCCTTTGCAACCACTTCCCCTTGCTTCTTCTACATGGGATAGTTTACCCTACCCTGTCTCTCCCCATCTCCTCTTGCCACTTTCCTCTCTCACCTCATAATTTCATCCCTTGAGTATTCTCCCTTCCCAACAAATTCAACCTATGCCCTCTATCCATATATAACTGTAACCATATATACACACATTCACATATGTATTCATATGACCACACCCCCTTCTTCCATTATTTTCATATTGAGAAAGATATCATCAGTCACAGTTATTGCTTTTCCATATAGGAATGTAAATAGTTCAACTTTGATAAGTTCCTTTTGATTTCTTTTCCCTGATTACCTTCTCAGGCATCTCTTGCTTCTTGTGTCTGGATGTCAGATTTTCTATTCAATTCTGGTTTTTTCCTCAAGAATGCTTGAAAGTTCTCTATTCCACTGAATGACCACATTTTCCCCTGAAACAAAATACTCAGTTTTGCTGGGTAGGTGACCCTTGGGTTCATTCCCAGCTCTTTTGCCCTCTGGAATATCATATTCCATGCCCTTCGATCCCTCAGTGTAGAAGCTGCCAGGTCCTGGGCTATTCTGATTGTGTTTCCACAATATTGAAATTGTTTCTTCCTGGCTGCTTGTAGTATTTTCTCCTTGATCTGGGGATTCTGGAACCTGGCTATAATATTCCTGGGAGTTTTCTTTTGGGATCTTTTTCAGGAGGTGATCTGTGGATTCTTTCAACCTCTATTTTGCCCTCTGGATCTAAAACATCAGGGCAATTTTCCTTGAGAATTTCTTGAAGGGTGATTTCTAGGTTCTTTCTTTGATCATGGCTTTCAGGTAGTCCAATAATTTTTAAATTGTCTCTCCTGGATCTATTTTCCAGGTCAGTGGTTTTTCCCATGAGATATTTCACATTGCCTTCTAATCTTTCATTTGTTTGGATCTGCTTAACAGCATCTTGATTTCTCATAAAGTCATTAGCTTCCATTTGCTCCAGTCTAACTCTGAAGGAATGAATCTCCTCAGTGAACTTTTGAGATTCTTTTTCCATCTGGCAAATTCGACTTTTTAAGGCATTCTTCTCCTCATTGCCCTTTTGGGCCTCCTTTGCCATTTGAGTTAGTCTATTTTTTAAGGTGTTGTTTTCCTCAGTCAGGCTGTTGACCCTCATTTCATACTTTTCCTGCATCCTTCTCATTTCTCTTTCCAATTTTTCCTCCACTTCTCTTATTTGATTTTTAAAGTCCTTCTTAAGGTCCTCTATGGCCTGCAACTCGCTCATGTTTTCCCCTGGGGCTTTTGGAGCAGGACTTCTGACCTCACAGTCCTTTTCCCTCTCTATGCCCCCAAAATAGGAGTCTAGGGTTGCATTTTTCTGTTTCCTTTGCCTTGGTATGTTGCCACTTAATTGCTTGACTTTTGGGCTTGTTGCCACACTATGGCTTTAAGGCCAGATAGAGGAATTTTCGTCCCGAACGTGTGGGGGCAACTTCCGTTTCTGGCAAGCTGTAAACCCACCCACGACTTCCACCCTAGATCACAATCCAGATCCAGGGAGGTTAAAGCAAGAGCGATTGCCCCCCAAGACTGATCGCTGGATCTCCCTACAATTTGCAGGCCAGGAGCTGGAGCTGCCTCTGAAAACTACAAAATGGCGTGTCTCCTCAGCCGCTTCTAGCCCCCAGGGGATGGAGCCGACGCATTCCCCAAATACTGGTCCCAAAGTCCATAGGACACTAACCTCTTACTTTGTCCTAGGCATGTCTATGTTGATAATTCTGGAGTCGCCACAGCTCCTGGTGTTCTGGGGTTCCTCCAGCCAGCTGCTGGCCCTGCCGCCCTGGGGCTAAAACCTCGGACCTGGGCTTGGCTCGGCTCCCCGCGCTCTGCGCGCTGCCAGGTCCCAGACCGCTGCGCTGGTCCTTCCTGCAGGGCTGCTGGGTTGTCCTCAGGGGGAGGTTAGCTTCTCTGTGTCGTTCTGTGGGTGCTGGGGCTCCAGAAGTTGTTCAGAGTCCCCTTTTACATAGTTTGGGGAGAATCTGGGGGCAGAGTGGCTTGGATAAGCTGTTTCTACTCCGCCATCTTGGCTCTGCCCCTAACATTTTTATTTAAAGTTTTGAGTTTCAAATTCTATCCCTCCCTCCTTCCTTCCCCTCTGCACTCCCCGAGATGGTAAGCAATCAGATATGGTTTAGACGTGTAATGCTATTATCATTGTCATTAACATAAAATGTCAGAGACATAAGAAAGAATGTCTGAACATAGACTATAGGATGTCAAAGCAAGAAACGGTCATAGATCAGAGAATGTTAAAATATAAAATGTAGAATGTTAGAGCTAGAAGAAATTTTATATAACATCAAGTTACCCTTCCTGTTTTATAGATGAGGACACAGAATTTCAAAATTGGGATGTGACTTGACCAGGGTCACAGTGGCAAAGTTGAACCCAAGGTCAAAAATACCTCTTCTTTGTTGTTGTTGTTCATCCTTCGTTCTCAAAGAGGACCAGTGAGGGGGTGATGTCTTGACTCGAATGTGAATTGGATTTAAGTGAGGCAGAATTGTACAAAGTCATCAGCCTCACTGTCTCCTCCAGAGTCATGGAATTCCAGGGGAAAGGCAAAAGATCGCTAGTGATGGCCTGGGACGCAGGGGATGACATTGGCCTTTGTTTTCTTTTTAGCATCCACAATACTGAACCTGGACAGAGGGAGACCTGAATTTAAGTCCTAAGACACCTATCACCTGTGCGATCTTGGGTAAACCATTTAAACTCAGTCTTTCTCAGTTTCCCCATCTGTAAGATGGGGATAATACTAGCCCATATCTCACAGGATTAGTATGATGATCAAATGAGATAATTTATGTAAAGTGCTATATAAAAATGAGCTATTATTAGGGGGAAATAAAGAATAAGCATTTATATAGTGCCTACTGTGTACTAGGCACTGTCCTAAACCAAATATGTAATTTGAGGTCTAATATCTAATTTAATCCTCACAACAACCCTGGGAGGTAGGTGCTTTTATTATCCCCATTTTATAGTTGGGGAAACTGAAGCAAACAGAGGGTAAGTGACATGCTCAGGGTCACAAAGTTCTCAAATGCCCGAAGATAGATTTAAACTCAGGTCTTCCTGACCCCAGGCCCAGCACTCTATCCACTGTGCCCCCTAGTTGCCCGTCTTATCATCATCATCATCATCAAGCATTTTACACTGCTGTTACTCCCAGATGACTTGGTCCTTATCTCCCCCCCACCCCCCATACCCCTACAAAGGAAACTTCCTTTGTAACAAATAAATACAAACAAAACAAATCAACATCGGCAATGTATGCCTCATTCAGTATCCCTAACCCATCACCTCTCTTGAGAGGCAGGAAATACGTTTCACATTGGTCTCCTAAAGTCATACCTGGGGACTGCTCTGTTTAGAGAGATTTTTCTCAGTGCTTCCTTTTACATTTTGGTGATCATTGTGTAAAGTGTTCTTTCGGTTCTGCTTACTCTAATCTATAACTATTCAAAGAAGTCTTCCCCAGTTCTCTGAGTTCTTCCCATTCTTTATTTCTTCCTCAACAACTATTCCAATCTCCCTCCCCACCCCCAACCCACCCCAGCAGCTCTAGCATTTCCTTATGGAGAGGCAGGGAGACTGATCAGGTATGGGTTCCCAAAGACCCACCCATGTAGGCAATATCTGGATACATCCTGTCCACTCCAGGCAGCCCAAACAGGGACCTAGGGCTGAATTTCTTTGTTTCCATCATGTCTCCTTCTCTGGCTCTGTCCCTTCCTTTCCAGGCCCCTCAGCTCTACCCACTGAAAGGGTCAATGAAACAGACCAATGTCAAACACACTTTTCAAAAACTCTTCTGAAGCCAACTCAGGTCCCTCTGGGAATGGGAATCCCTAGAAAGCCCACTTGGGTCCTGCTGGGCCCTGGCAGCCTAGAGTTTATGTTTAGCTCAGGGCCCTTCTGGTGTTTGTGTATATTTGTGGGGTGGGGCGGGGTGGAATGGTCCTGATACTTATTTTTAAACAGTTTCTTTGAAAGATCCTTAAGAGGCAAAGCCCTACCCTTTTCTCTACAGTTTGTCTTATACTATAGTTATGTCCCTGCTTTATCCCTGTTACAAAACTGTAAGCTCTGTGAGGGTAGGGCCCGTGTCTTACTTGGCTCTTTGTATAAGAAGGATTGGGGAATAGGGGAGCTCATGTGGGATGCAACTACCTTAGAAAGGAAGCATTGTCTCGACATTTAAGAACTAGTGGCTGCTAGGAACAAAGTTGGGGTTGAGAGCTTTAGATTGTAGCTAACAGGGGTAAGAACAGCCTTCCAGAGCAATGCAAGGTCTTTATGCTGCTAAAGGGGAAGGGAATAATTATTTATACAATACTTCCTGTGTAATTGCTAAAGGACTGGTCACTACTAGGGGAAATGGCTTACAATGGCCAGCTGCTCATGGAGGGGGAAGAAACTGGCTTCCATTTTCCCTATCTGGGCTATCTAAATTTTGACACTCTGAGACAAAGTTCTAGTCACCCCACCAAAGTTACAGTTCTGTTTCATTGTCCTTCCCTCCCTTCCCTGGGTGTTCTTGGACAAGTCATTTCCATCATAACAATAATAGCTTGCACGTTATGATGTATATTGTCTCATTAGAAACTTACAACAACCCTATGAGGCAAATAATAAAAACATCACCCCCATTTTATAGATGAAGAAACACAGGCTCAGAGAGTTTCAGTGACTTGCACAAATTTCCTCATCTGTAAAATGAAGGGGTTATACCAGATGATGTCTCAGTTTCCCCTTGTTCTAACATTCTACATTTCCTTCCACCTATTACATTTTTCATTCTAATTTCCCTTCTAACTAGCTAATTTGTGCATTTTCATGGGGACCTTATAGAGAAAGAGTCCCACCCTTTCCTGTCCAATACTGAGAGAGTAATGCTCACAGTAAAAATTTCAAGATGGATAGGAAGGTTTTCTAGTCAAAGAAGAAAAAGAAGGTACAGAAAGTTAGGGGCAGGCAGAGACTTGAGTGCCCCTCATGTAGCTCCTGGGTGCAACCTCCAATTCACTCCCCAAACAAGATTACTCCAGGTTCAAGGTACTCTATAGGTCCACATCCACTTAAAATCATAGCTAACAAGTCTCTGCAAATGTGTTTACTGTTTTTAATTGGCCAGAGGACACAACTATGGTTTAAAGCAAACGTATTTCGTGAAAAAGCACATTAAAAAAAGGTAGCAATAAAACATTTCCCCCACAAACCTGGGGTATATCCTCCCTCAAACACACAGAACATCCCTGGAAAAGACAACTTATACCTCTAATGCTGCAGGACTACCTCTTCTTCAAAATGTCACCTCATTTTTCCCACTGGGTTTACCCACCACTGGTCTCTTGTGACCCCTGCTTGATAACATCACATCATTCTGAAATCTCTGATTACTGCTAAATATTGCTCCAATGGGCATGAAGTTATGAAGCTTTTCCTTCAGCTTCTGGTGTCACTTGGAGTCTTCAGCTGAGGTACTACCTCTGAAGTAAACACTTTATAACTTAATTCTTTTACCTTAAGATTCAGTCTTTTTTTTTGAGCTACAGCTCTTTTAGAATAGCAGAGATCTCAAACACTCAAGCACAGAGCTAGGAAAAATCCTCAGGGGCTTTTCTTCCTATGAAAGGGCTCTGTCTATTTCTTCAGGCCTTGACTAGAATCAGCATTTCCTGTTCAAAAGGAGATTCCTCACACCAGATGCCAAGTTCTTTGGAATATAGCTGTCCTAGTTAGTAAGGGCCTTCAGGTTTGGGCAGAATCTCTTCCAGGGGCCTCCGCTGACTTAAAGTTAGAAATTCCTTGTGGCTCTCTGCTTCATTTCTGCTAGCTAAACTGTACCTAGTCAGTATCAGTTTAGAGGGTATTCTTCCAGAAAACTTCCAGAGGCTCTCTAGGTCTGGTATGCTCCAATTTTCCAATCCCAAGACTCTTTTGATCTCTCGTGAAAATGAACTGGGGAGTTGGAGGCAGGGAACACAGGAACAAAACAAAATCTGGGGATCAAAGTCATTGTCTTCCTCCTTCCCATCTTCATTCCTGCCTTAAACATGTATATGTAACCAAGAGCAAGTTGCCTAATGTCCCAAGGCCCTGCCTTCCTTGGAGGTTTTCCTTGCCATTGTCTCAGAGGTCAGCAGAACTGGATAAGTGGTGGAGAGGAGAATCACAAAGTTGGAAACAGAAAGTCAAAAGTAAGTAGGGATAGGAGCAAGATCATAGAATGAAAATCATGGTAGAGTGAGAAGGAAGAAAAGTAGGAAAGGAGGGAAGAACAAAGGAAGGAAGAAAAGAGGGCGAGGAAAAGAGGAAGAAGGAAAGGAAGAAGAAAGGAAGAAGGAATGGAGTGAGGAAGAGAGGAAGGAGTGAAAGAGGAAGGAAGGAAGGAAGAGAGGGAGGGAGGGAGAGAGAAAGCAGGCATTTATTAAGAGACTACTATGTACTAAGACACTATGCTAAGTGCCTTAGAAAAATGATCTCATTTGTTCCTCACAACAGCCCTGTGAGGTACGTGCCAAGGCAGGAAAGGAGTATTCCAGTTGGAGTCAGAATCCTAGTTTTGCCACTTACTTAACCTTGACCTTCATAAATCATTGGTAAGAGACTTGGGCAAGTCATTTCTGCCCAAGGAGGCCTACCTGCAAGAGAGTGAGAAAGCAGAAGGGCCTGTTAGCCCTCATATATAGGGCAGAGAGGTAATGACTGAAATGCTTGAAAGTAGGAATGGGCCAGGGATGGTGGTAGAAGATGGGAGGGGAAAATCGTAAGCAGCTGCTGAGCCCCAGGCAGTGGCAAGCTGGGCCAGGCTGGTAGCTGGGCTCTTGGTCTCCAGGCTACTTATTGAGTGTGATGTTATGACTTAAATGTCCAAACAGCTCTGGTTCTAAACTCCTTCAGTATGAAGGGGGAGGACCTCCCAGGGGAAAGGCCTTTGGAAGAAGAGGCCATCAAGAAGGGAGATGGATGGTGTCTCCAAAGGACCTGCTTTCATGAAACTGGAAGCTGAGGATAGAAACCAAGAAAACCCTTGAGAAACTGAGAGCCTTTGGAACCAGCACAACAGATGCATGTTGTGGAAGGTGAGCCCTCTGGGAGCAGACTTCTGAGGACCCTGTGACATGAGAGGTAGCAGGCTGTGGTAAAAAGAGCAGTGAGCTTAGGATCAAAAAACCTGGGTTTGAGTCCTCTTCTGATCAACTAGTCATGTGATCTTGGACAAGTCCCTTAACCTCTCTGTGTCTCAGTTTCCTCACCTGTAAAATGGGGCAACAATACACTATTCAAACTCATGTTTGCTATCAGGAAAACATTTTGTGTGTCATAAAGTCAATTAACAAGCATTTTAAGCACCTACTGGGTGCCAGCATAATAATGCTAAAGCTCACCTTTAGACCCACTTCAAAAAAAGCATTATATAGGTATGGTTCATTGTCATACATGTTTGTCAAACCAAAAAGTCTGTAATTACTCCCCACTGTCTATATATAGTATCAAGTCCAAAATCTTTAACTTCACCTCAACAATCCTCCCAGATAGGTTCCTACCTTGCCTCACCACTCTTCTTTCCTAAAATGTGATGTAAAGGATAAAGCCCTGAGTTCAAACCCAGCCTCAAACACTTCCTAGCTGTGTGACTTTGGTCAAGTCATTTATCCTAGTTTGCCTCAGTTTTCTCATTTGTGAAATGAGCTGAAGAAGGAAGTGACAAACCACTCCAGTATCTCTGCCAAGAAAACCCCAAATGGGGTCATGAAGAGTCAGACACAACTGAAGAAAATAACTGAATGATTATTACACCTTTCAGTGCTTCCAGTCAGGCCTATCTCCTCACTGTCTTCCCCATTCCTTTCCAACCATCCAAAACCTACCAATTCTTCAAGACTGAGATCTCACCTCCTCTAGGAAGCCTTCCCCGACCACCTGAGCTCTCAATGATCTTTCCTTTGTGTAATCTTACACATATTTGGGCTACTTGCCAGCTCAATCCTATATATACTTCTTCTCAGCTAAGGTCCCTATCCTGAGTAAATCATCCACTTATCTGGCCTAGACAGGAACGATATTTCATGCTTCTACAGAATGAGAGGAGAACATGAACTAGCACAGAGGGTGCTACTAGCCATTTCCAGCAGAGCCCAAGTCAGTGTAGAGAAGAAAATCCGTCAGAATAGAGAAAAGCCTGGAGAGGAGTACAGAACAGTGTGGTCTCCCCCATTAGACTATGAACTCCTTGAGGGCAGGGATCCCATTTTTGCCCTTCTTTATATCCTCAGCACTTAGCACAGATCCTGACACATAGTAAATGCTTAATAAATGCTTGTTGAACATTATTATAATGATGACCACTGTGAAATACTTAACTTCTCTGATCAATACAATGACCCAAGACAATTCCAAAGGACCTATGATGAAAAATGGTGTCCACCTCCAGAGAGGAAACTGATGAACCCTGAATGCAAATTAAATGTATACTTTTCTCACTTTATTTTCTTGCTTTTTTCCCACAATATGGCTAGTTTGGAAATATGTTTTTCATATATAACTGATATTATATTGTTTGCTTTCTTAATGGGTAAAAGAGGGGCTAATGGGAGGGAGGAAATTTGGAACTCAAAATTTTTAAGAATGAATGTTAAAAACAAACAAATTATTTTTTAAAATGCTTGTTGACTGATGTAGGACAATATAGAAGAAAGCATGGACCTGAATAGATGGGAGGAAAAGCCAAAATAAAAGGAAACAGGACTTATGTAGAGACACACATAGGCTAGCATAAAAGGAAATGATTCAGTATGAGGAATGTGTGATCTCGTGTGTGAGCCCATGGGCCAGTGTGGACAGGAACACAAACTTGTGTAGATGAGAACATAAATTAGTGTGGAAAATAATATGGTCCAATTCAGAAAGGGGCATGGATCAATTTGAGCAGCTGGGTGACCTGCTTCTTGGAGCTCTCACCCTATAAGGGCTATCAAAAGGATGAGCATGGTCCAAGAAAGCCTGAGGCTGAAGGAGATGAGTAGAGGTGGGGAAAGACAGGAATGGGCAAGTGAAGACAACAAGCTCCCAAAAACTGTGAGGTTTTCTCTTGTTTCTACCATGAATCCCCAGTTTCAGGGCCTATCTGCCTGCCTATTTTCTGTTAGGCAAAGACCAATAGACTGTGGCCACCATGATGCTCTTCCCCTTAAGGTTTAGGGGGAAATAATGTAGCCCTGCCAGCCTTGCCCTTGGACCTCTGAACTGAATCATCCCCAGTGTCCACCTTGGCCTTAGTCTTGGGGACACCAAGGAGGGTAGAGGCTGCTTATGGGGATACCAAGAGAATTCAGAAGGTTCAGAGAATTACTGGGTCTACAAGGCAGCTCCAGGTACTGCGAAAAAAGGAGAAGCAGGAAATCCACTTTCAGAGTTAATTGTTTCCCCAAAGAAGCATAGAAGAGTACAAGGGTTCCTCTTTACTCCTGAGGAAGGCCCCATTACTGCCAGGTCTAGAAGGAGGAATGGAGTCCTGCCCCCTTGTTTTGCTAATGAGGAAACTAAAGTCCAAGAGAAGTCATAGTGGAAAAGCCCTCTGGGTATGGAGGAAGAAGTCCTGGGTTCGAATCCCACTGCTGCTTTCTAGGAATTTGGCTTTAAGTTATTTCTCTATGTGTGCCTCAGTTTCTTCCTCTGTAAAATGGAGTTGGACAAGATGGTTCCCAAGATTATTTCCACCTCCAAAGTCCAAGATCCTAAAAAGTGCTAACCCAAGGTCCTCCAACATTAGTATTAGGGCCAGGGTCTCCTGACTTACTAGCCAATGCTAAAGATGCAGTTGAGGCTTGAGGAAGAATCATCACCGTTTAGGGGGACTTCTTCATCCTGTGTCACAGTCCCCCAATTCTTAGGCTCACAGGGATAGCGGTGGTGGTGATATTTTTAACACTTTTGATAGTTGTGCGTGTTTGTTTTAGCACGTCCTGGGGGAGAGGAGAGGGGGGTCCATCAGAGTGCTGGGGTGTGAAGCTGCCCGTTTTAGCTGCCCCATGGGGGCTGTTACTATTCTTACTCACCTGAGAGATAGTGAGAACTCTTAGAAGAGAGTGGGGGGAACAGAGTCACGAGGCCTCTTATCCAACACATTCCCTGGAAACTTGGCAGTGGCATCACCTTTCAGAGGGCCCCAGGGCCCTCTGGAGATTCTGGGCTCAGTCACTGCTGGGAGCAAGAGACATCACATGAAAGGGAGTCACCAGTGAACAGAGAATAGTTACAAGGAGCCAAAAATCAGAGATGAGCCTGGGCCCGGCTTCATCTCGCGGCATTGCTGAAGATCAAGGCTAGAAGCTAGGACTGGACTAGGGGTCACAGATGTGTGTGGCCAGAGTGATGAGGAGAGAAGAGAGGATGCAGGGAAATGGAAGAGCTAACCAGCATGGGAAATTAGACTTGCAATGCTCACCTCCCAACCCCAAGGGCAGAGCTTGGAAGCAATGAGGGGGTTGACCCAGACTTAGAGCTCTTAAAAAATCTGGCGTCCATGATTTGGTGGGGGGCTTTATTTTGGTAACTGTATTTTATTTTGATCATTGTATTTCAATATGATTTCTTTTGTGTTGTTGCTGTTGGGGTTTTCTTGGCAAAGATACAGGAGTGGTTTGTCCTTTTCCAGTTCATTTTAAGGAAGAGGAAACTGTGGCAAACAGGGTTAAGTGACTTACCCAAGGTCACACAGCTAGTAAGTATCTGAAGGCATATTTGAACTCAAGAAGATGAGTCTTTATGACTGTAGGCCCAGCACTCTAACCACTGCACCACCTAAGCTGCCCAATTGTAATCCTCTATTATTTTATGACTCTAAATTCGGAGACAAGGTCTCTTGGCTTCACCAGACCAGACCAGATTGCCCAAGGGGTCCATGACACAAGAAAGGTTAAGAAGCCCCATCACTCCAGCCACACACATCGGTGACTGGTGGTCCAATCCTGGTTTCTAGGAAGACTTGGTCTTCAGCAATGCCATAAGATGCAGACTCATCGCTGAATTTTGGCTCCCTGTGACTTTTCTCTGTCCAGTGGTGACTCTCTTTCATGTGATGTATCTCTTGTTCCCAGCAATGACTGACCCCCAAATCCTCAGAGGGCCCTGGTCTGTAAGGCCCTTCTAGCTTTGTCATTTTCTCTTCAAATATGCTTAAATTATAATATTCTAATGTACATTTAATGTTCTTATGTATTAATGAATGCTCTTATGAGCACCCGTTTAGAGCTGGAAGGTCATCAAGATCATCCCCCTTCATTTTACAAAGCAAGAAACTGAGGCAGGAAACTGACTTGCCTGGGATCACCCAAGTACAAACACAAAAGAGGGTATGATGTTAATATCCTGTAACAGGCAGATAATAAGCCTTTTCCTTTCAATTCAGGCATTCAGTTCTACCATTCCGTGTCCTTCTGACTCTGGTACTCCAGGTCCTAACATTCAATGTCCCAGGCTTGCATCACCTCTGACATTCTCTGTTCTAACATTCTGCTTCCCATGTCTCTTCTAGCCCCAACAATCTCTATTCTGAGATACCTTCCACCTCTAACATTCTCTGGTTCTGTGCTGTAACACTCCCCTGATGTGCAGGGCACAGGGCACTCCTGCCATACCATGCCATGCCCTCCCTCCCCACCCCTGGCCTCCACTCTCCCAGACACCCTCCCAGAGGCTGAGTGTCCATGTCAGCACTCTTCACCAAAAGAAACCCACCAGGCTTTGTGATAGGGACAGTGGCTCAGCTCTCAGTAGCTTTTTTTAGCTGCCCTTTGATTATTAGATACAGAGCTATAGCTGTGTTGGGAACAGAGACTCAGAGAAATCCCATCAACTTGGATTTCTTAGACCAGGCACACGTTCCCTCATGCCACCCTCGGCTAGGTGTCTCTCCAGGGCTATGAAAGAAAGACCTAAGCTACTGTTCTCCTAGAAACCAACAGCTGGCAAAGATTCCAGTTACAGGGAGATTGAGGGTCAGGAGATTCATAGGATTATAGAATTTAGAGCAGGTGGGAATCTTGAAGAACAATTCAAACAACCTGTTCATTGGACTAAAGGAAACTTATAAGGGACCAGAGAAATGACTTACCCAAAGTCATTCGAGTGCCAGATAACAGAGCCAAAATTAGAACACAGAACCTGGGACTTTAAAACCAGAGCTCTTCTCACTGCATCATTTTATTCCCTGTACCACATGGAAATAGTTTCATCTTTAAACTTAGCAGTGCCATGGTGCATTCATTCCAGGTTATTTATTACACAGAGACAACAAACAATAAAGACAAACAAGACAATAAAGAAAGATAAAAACTTAGTCCCATCCCTCAAAAAGTTCACCTTCTATTGAGGGAGATAGCAGGCAAATATCTACAGATATGCAAGGAACGGACAGTACAAACTAGAGATAATCTCTGAGGGGAGATAGGACCAGGAAAGTCCTCTTCAAGAAGATGGAGTCTTAGCTGAGACTTTAGGGAAACCAGGAGGCAGAAATGTGGATGGAGGACAGCCAGTGAGAATAAAAATTAAAGCAAGTTGCTAAAAGTCCTTAGGATTTACAGACCCTTATACAAAGAAGTAGCCATGATTCCCAACCCTCCTCTATTACATATAAATCAGGCTTTCGCCTATGAAACTCCCCAGAATATGCTGGTGTGCAAAATATGTTGGTGAGTCTTGCCAACAGACTCAGTCCATGTTGTATACACACACACACACACACACACACACACACACACACACAATGGGGAAGAAACTTATCAAAGAATCTGTAATCAACATAAATCAATCCATAGGTCCACCTTGTCACTTACAAAGGAAGGATGGTAGAGAACATTTGGGGAAAAGTCAATGAAAGGAAAAACAGGAAAAATTTTGTCATTAGAATATAATATATACCAACTGGACAGAAGAAAAAACAAATGGAAAGTAAAGAAGGCTAATTATAATTCTGGCACAGAGGTATGATTTTTTTTTTCTTTGCCTTTTGGAGGGCAATTGGGGTTAGGTAACTTGCCCAAGGTCACACAGCTAGTTTTTTTTTGTGTTAAGTGTCTGAGGATGGATCTGAACTCAGGCCCTCCTGACTCCAGGGCCAGCACTTTATTCACTGCACCACCTAACCAGCTCACAGAGATATGATTTGGTAGTGATAGGAGAACTTCAATTATGTGGAAATCACAGAACTGGAAGGAATCTCAGTAGTTATCTAGTCTAACCCATGCACAAAAGGAGCCCCTAACAAGCATTCCATTACCCAGACTCAGCTGGAGTTCTCTTTGCCAAAAGCAGAGCAGCTAATAATTTTTTGATCTGCCTTGATAATAATTTCATCTTCAAAAAAGGTGGAATAATCAATCAACAATGGGGAGCTCTGTCTTGGACTGGATTATGACTAACAGGGAAGAACCGCCATGGTAGAAATGATAGAAAGCTTAGGAGAAAAATTTCATTTTAGAATTTGTGACAGAGTAGAGGAAATCCAGGGACAGTCTGGCAATGCACCTGAGATTTTGGAGGAGCCGATTTCAAAACGTTCAGAAGTCTTGGTAGGATACTATGGAACGAGATCTAGGGTACAAGTGAGCCCATGAGGAATGGGAAACTCTCAAGAATGAAATTCTAAAACTCTCCAAGCAGATTAGACTTCATCTCACTTGGCCCCACAGAGCAGGATTAGGAGTAAATGGGGCGGCTAGAAGCTGCTGAAAGACAGATTTAGGTTGGATGGAAGGAAAACTTCCCAACCAGTGGAGTGGTTCCAAAGGGAAATGGGCCACCTTGGTAGGTGGCAGGCTCCATCTCATGGGGTCTTCAAGCAGAGGCTGATGACCATTGGTTTAGGAATCTGAGTCAGAGGTGATTCTGAATCAGGCCTAGGCTGAGCTTGGATCTTTCCTTTCAGCTCTGAAATTCTGATTTTATTTGTAATTTATAGAAAAGGAATGATAGGGCACCAGGTGGTATAGTGGATAGAGCACGGCTGAGGAGTCGGGGAGATCTGAGGTCAAAGCCAGCCTCAGACATTTACTGGCTGTGTGACCCTGGGCAAGTCACCTAACCCTGATTGCCTTTAAAAAAAAAAAAAAAGAAAAGAAAAGGAATGATACCATTTGTACTCCCAGCAGGGTTGTGAGCAAAGACCTCTGTGAACCTTTAGCAGTGTAGACATGACATGATTATTAACTTAATGTAGACAATAATAGGATTTGGAGAGCACTGGGTAACAGGTGATGGCCCCTCTATTGCAGGAGGCCCATGGTTTGCCCTGGTCTCTTGACCAGTTCCCTGCCCTGTGGATTAATCTGTTTCGGTAACAAACAGGGCTAGCGACAACAGATAAGTAATCTGGATTGTCACATGGCTTTTCCCCTCATTACTGCACAAGGTGAGAATTCCCTGTCCAGTAGGGGATATAAATAGGTCCCAGGCGATGGCCCCAAATCCCAGCCAAGAGGCCAGGGCAGCCTGGAACCCTGCCTTGAAGGCTATTCTCAGCAGCTCCTCCTAGCTGGAGTCTGTCCTAGAGACGGGAACCCCTTTCCCTCCCCCTCAGCTGAGACTTTTGGGAAGCCAGGCCCCATGTGGCCTGACCCAAAAAGGCTGAGAGAGCCAGGGCAGTGCTGCCAAGTGGTTTCTAAGCCCTGACCAAAGGGGGAGGGAGCTCTGAGAGTGAGTGGGTCAGAGGGTAGACCCAGTCTGCCTATGACTGCAAGCCAGAGCATCCCACCTGGGAGATGGGGAAAGGAAGGGGCAACGTCAGGCCCAGAAGGATGAGGAGTCTCCATTTCCCATAGAATCACAGAATGTCAGAGCTGGGAGTGACCTTAGAATACGGAATAATAGAATAGAGACAATAAAATGTTAGAGCTAACTAAAAGGCACCTTAATACATCCAGCTGTAAAATTGAACATGCATTTATTGAGCAAGGCATTGGACAAGCCCTGAGCCATCCATTATTTTACTGAATAGAGAATGGCTTCCCTAAAGAAGGAAATGATTTGCCTGACACCACAGAGCAGATCACCATTTAAATCTAGTCCACATGGGTTCTGCCTCTTTCCCATATGCTAGTAACCTGAGGGCCTAAAGGAAATGTAGACGCTACCAGGCCCTTCCTCTTAAGGAGGGGTAAAATGTTATTACTTTTAGCCACTTTTCTCTAAATACTTTGACTTTGTTTTATTGTCATTTTCATATTGAAAAAGCTTCCTCCAACAACTTTCCAGTCCCTGCCCTGCTGGCCAAGAATTGGAACTAATGGGAACAGTGCCTCGTCATTCCTGCCTCTGAAACCTTGCTCACAGTGTTCTTGCTTTCCCTGCTTGGCACCCATCCAAATCTTGCCCACCCTTCAAAGTTCCATTCCAGTCCCACCCTTACTGGATCAGCTTCCCTGCCCTCTGCAGTACACAGTCATCCCTGGCCGATCATCTCCTACAGCATTGTCTAGAATCCTTGTTTAGGTGGAATTCTCCATATTCTCTCATTGCTTCCTGCATGTGAGCTTGTGTCATCTATTAAACTGTAGGCTCCCTGTGGGTAGGGATTGTGTGTTATTAGACACTTAATAACTGTTCGCTGAGTGGATGTAGTAATACGTCACAGCAAACATTCATGATGACGGAGATAGGAATTCATACGCCTCCATTCTTGCTGTTACAGTTTGTATTGTACAGGAATAAGATACAAGTACTGATGGCTAAAGGTGGTCTCTCACAACCTGACCTCCCCTTCTTGGGAGGGCCCCCTTCTGTATCCTAGCCTCCCAGCCCTAGGGTCTATATCTCACCTCCTCAGGATTCTGGGCTGCCAAGGGACACTGGAGAGATGTTCTTGAATGACATAAAGTGGGGGAATGGATAGACGGAGGATGAAGGGGAGAAGACAAACCCCACAACTGTGCTGAGAGTCATGTCCTTCCTCTGACAAATGTCAGCAAGGATGGGCAGGCTGAGTGCACAGAAAAAGAGGGCAACAATCTGTCTCTCGGGACCTGTGGCTCTGACCCCTGGCTCAACCGCCACCTGATGAGATGGGAGAACCTGGACCCACATGGACCTATACTAGAAAGAAGGGATATAGACATGCATTCACACACACACACACACACATACACACACACACACACTCACTCACTCACTCACTCACTCACTCACTCACTCACATTTCTTCAAAGGGAGGAAAAATCAGAGTGGATCAAGAAACCTGGAGAAATGTTACAGTCTCTGAGTTGGTAGAATAATCAAAAACAATAAACCAGCATGATGGAGGTCTGCTCTGGCTTGGCATGGGGGTATGGGTGAGGGATAGTAGGGATGGTCTTTTGGGGCAGATCATAAAAGTAAAAGCTAGTGTTTATATAAATACTTTAAGGTCTGTAAAGTACTTTGTGTGTATTACTTCATTTGATTCCATCCTCACAACAATCCCAAAAGGCAGGTACTATAATTATTCCCATTTTAAAGATAAGGAAACTGAGGGTGAGAATAAGTGACTTGCCCAGAATCACACAGCTAGTCACTATCTAAAGCTGAATTCAAACTCAGGTCCTCCTGACTACAAATATAATACTCTTTCTTCTCTGCCACCTAACTAACTGCCTTTAGATAAAGAAGAGAAATATCCTAAGTAGGATACATACTGGGGCAGCTAGGTGGTGCAGTGAATAGAGCACAGGCCCTGGAGTCAGGAGGACCTGAGTTCAAATCCGACTTCAGACACTTAACACAAAAACTAGCCATGTGACCCTGGGCAAGTCACTTAACCCCAATTGCCCTCAAAAAGCAAAAAAAAAAAAAAAAAAAGATACATCCTACTGGGAACAGATTTAATTAATCCCAGCTGCCCTACAGACCCTGTTTCATGGTCAAATGTCAACTCCTCCAGACTGGGAAGGGTGAATGGAGATATGGTGGAAATGGTGCATGAGACCCCTTAGGAAATAGGCTTCCCAACCTCTGGGAATCATCCTCATTCCCTGTGAGGCCCTGAGAAGTAAGCATGAATAGAAGGAACAGGGAGAGCATCAGAAAACTTGGTGGAGGGAAGGAAAAAGGAAGCCTTTCAGAGATGGGGCTGCAAGGAGGTGGGGGAGGGAAGCCTACCAAGTCTGGACTTAGCATCAAATAAATAAGTGACCTGCCCACTGCCCTTCCTTCCTTCCCCACACTCCTCATCCCTCTCATTAACACATCTAGAAGGATATGCCTTCAAGTAAAAGAAATGAAGGAATGAAGGAGGGAAAGATGGAAGGAAGGAAGGAAGGGAGGGAGGGAGGGAGGGAGGGAGGGAGGAAGGAAGGAAGGAAGGAAGGAAGGAAGGAAGGAAGGAAGGAAGGAAGGAAGGAAGGGAAAGAAAGAGAAACAAGAGTCTAGAGACCTGGGTTCCTGGTTCTTATCTGGGTTCCACCATTAAACTCACTGTGCAATTTGGCAAATGACTTCCTTTCTCTGGGCCTCAATTTCTTTCTCTAAAACAAGAGAGTTGAACTAAATGGATTCTAATGTCCTTTCTAGCTCTGATATCGTATTTTTGACTATAGTCAAACCAGTGCCCCTATTTAGCCTCTACTCTCATCCTAGGGACAACAGCCTCAGTTCTGCAGACTTTGTCAAGGTGCTAACTTGTCCTTCTGCCTCACCATCATTACCCATTCAGTCAGGAAGTAGGGGACAGATGGTCCCAAACACCCAGAAATGGTCACTTCTAGAACCAGGAATCTGAGGGCAACAAAATTCACTTCAACTCTGAGTTGACTCTGCCTATATACATAGTCTTCTATGAAATGAAACACCTGAAATTCCACTGCTCATCTATACCTTTAGATCAAGGGGAAGTACCCCGGGGACTTCAGCACTCAGCATAGTGTCTGGTACATAGTAGGCACTTAATAAATGAAATTATTGTATCTGACATGTATGTGATATTTATAATTATTTTTACAGCTAGCATTTATACAGTGTAAGCATCTTACAAATATTATCTCATTTTATCCTCACAACAACCTTGGGAAGTAGGTACTATTATTATCCCCATCTTACAGATGGGGAAACTGAGGCCAGCAGAGATTACATGACTTGCCCAGGGTCACACACATAGCCAGTGAGTATCTAAGATTGGATTTGTACTCAGGTCTTCCTGACTCCATGTCCAGTGTTCTATCTGCTATGCCACCTAGCAGCATGTATTGATAAAGGGACAGCCATGTGTCATGGATAACCAGGGCTTCAGCCTTATCTCTGACAAATACTAGTTGTATGAACATGAGTAGGTCATTAACCTCTCATGCCTCAGACACTCTAGAACTATAAGTTATAAACAGTAGTCAATCTGTCGGAGGGAGTATCCATATGTGTGTATGTGTGTGTATATACGTGTGTGTATATATAAATGTATGTATATATCTAGATGGGTATATGTATATGTCTACACATAGATCTACAGCAAGAACTTTCACGTCCACTATCCCATTTAGACTTCTCCAGATCTGAGGGTTATGCATTTTCAAGACTCTCTGGTCTAACCCACAGTTGAAGAAGCCATCAAGCCATTTCTTGAAGATCTGGAATAAGGAAAGAAACCCCTACCTCCCAAAGCAGCCCATTCTACTTTTTCCTCTCTAAAATTGTTAGGAAGTTTTTCTTTACTTTGAGTCTACATCTGTTGCCTTTCTGTGAGTTCCACCTTTTATTTCTACTTTTTCTATAGGCTGGTCATTCAGTGATGAATTCTTTGGCCCTGGCAATCCAAGAAACAAAGAAAGCTACAAAAACCCCGCTATCCAGCACAGCCCCCTTCTGCCATGATGATGGCAAAGTGGTGTAAGAGAGGGCAGAGATCACTAAGAACCATATAATTTTTAGACTTCTAGTTTCCCTGCTATTCTTCAAACAAAATATTCCACCTTTCAACTCCATGGATTTTCCCCCTGCTGGTTCCCAGGTTCTCCCTCCTCATCTCTGTCTCCTTGCTTCCCTGTCTTCCTTCAAATCTCAGCCAAAATCCCATCTTTTGAAAAAAGCCTTTTCCAATTCCACTTAATAATAATGCCTCCCCTATGAGACCCACCTCCAATTTACCATGTACATATCTTTTATATCCGTAGGTGTTTATATGTTATCTCCCCCAGTAGAATATGAGTTCCTTCAAGGCAGGGACTGTTCTGGCCCTTTTTTGTATACCAAGTGCATAGCACAAGGTCTGGTACATAAGTATCCTTGTTGGCAGACTGACTGACCTATAAATATTAACTGGCTGTTGGTACTCTAAATGTGAGATCTTTGTTTAATGACCAGCAAATGAACATGTTACTGGAAAAGCTGAACCATAGCAGTCTTGACATATTTATTATAAATGAAACTAGGAGAAAGAAGGATGTCATAGTGGAATGTAAGGATGCGCAGAGGAACCAAGTACAAATGCAAAAGAAAGAGTTGGCAGAATTGGCTTTATGTAGGCCCAAAGGCAATGACAAGAGTCATTTTCTCATATTGCAGGGCTTGTGATAAATATTGCTTTAAAAAACCCACCATGGAAATGATTATAAATTAAGTCTTTCCAAGATAACCCCTGAAAGTAGATGGAAACTGGGGAGGGGATGAGGGGATAAGTCCACAGCATAGGAATAAGAGGTCGTTGAACTTCCCTCTCAAGAGAAAGAAGGAAAGAGCAGAAGTAGATAAGAGAGCTCTGAACACAGACACAAATTCTATAGCTAGCCTGGCTCTGGGAGGGTTTCCCATGTGATCAATAATATTTTTAGCACAAAGACAGGTGCAAGATGGACCCTAGAAATGGAAAGATATAGGTCTGGGTTTGGATTAGACAAAATCCTTTACAGTCTGGGGTCACCAGCCTTATTTTCCCTTATTCCCCCCGTACACACTCTATGATTCAACCAAGCTTGGTTACTTGCTATCCTTAAGGATGCACTTTCTTGGGTCAGCTAGGTGGCCCAGTGAATAGAGCCTGGAGTCAGGAGGACCTGAGTTCAAATTCGGCCTCAGACACTTAACACTTACTAGCCGCGTGATCTTGGGCAAGTCACTTAACCCCAATTGCCCTGCCTTCCCTCCTCCAAAAAGAAAAAAAAAAAAGAATGCATTTTCTTCCTCCATCCTTCTCTAGTCCTGGTGAATTCCTCTCCATACACTCGATTGCCATTTTTTCCAAGAAGCTTTCCCTGATCTCTCTGAGCAGTAACAACCTTCTGCCTTAGGTCTCACCTAGTACTTTGTTCTGCATCTTTCTAATATACCTATCACAAAATATCTATGGTTTTTATCTCCCTCCTAGATGGTGAATCTCATAATGGCAGTGTCTGTGGGATGATTAGACACCAAGGCAGGAAGACCTGAGCTCAGATATGGCCTTAGGTTCTTACTAACCTCTGCCTCCCTCAGTTTCCCCATCTATAAAATGGGGATAATAATAGCACCTACTTCCCCAAGGTTGTTATGGGAATCAAATGAGATAGTATTAGTAAACTGCTAGACAAACCTTCAAGTGCTATGTAAATGCTAGCTATTGATATTAATTAGAATTAATTTTCTATTACCACATACTCACTAAGCACCTACTATGTACAGCATTTTGGTTAGAATCAAAATGGTCAATGTTCTAGGTGACTGTGCCAAGGGGCTCCGATCCATCTTGCCCCAGGGACTTGGAGTTCGGGACTGTCTCGGACATTTGCTTGGGTTTCTTTTTCCAATTCCAAATAAATTCATCCTCCTGTATAAACATTTCATGGGGAAAACAAAACAATTCTGGGTTTTGTCATGAATTTCTCTCTGGAAAGGGGGCCAGAGCCCAGCCCAACAGCTACTGCAGGCACTTTCAAAGTCCTCACTGGGAGAGGTGGGCGAACCCTGCCCTGTGACGGTTTATAAGAGAGCAGGGAGAATCTTGGACCAAGAGGCTAATAAAGGGGAAAAAATATCCAGCCTGAAATCAACCCTGAGCAGATTTAGTGACATAAATTCTCTTCCCAATATAGTCAGCAAGACCCAAGCCCAGCCATTCCTAATGGATGTAAATGTGAATCATGGGGTGGCAAAGGAAGGAGGGAGGGCTCCTTCAGTAAACAGGGATTCTGAGGGAGGGCATGAAAGAGAAGCAGAGCTAGTGAGTGTCCACACCCAGAATTGTAGGCTAGAAAGCCTGAAGCCTGGAAACCCTCGGGGGACTTGCCCTGAGCTCTGTTCCCCCCAGGGTGGGGAAAGGGACCAAGGGAGGCCAAGTGGGTCCTCTGGGCTTCTCAGTTGACTTTTCTCAGTACTCATCCTTCTTGACTTCTCTAGCTTTGGACACTGTAGACCTGGCTCCAGACTACCTTGGCTTTTGTGATGCTGCCCTCTCCTGGCCTTCCTCCTCCCCAGTGGATCACTCCGATTCATTTCCTCGACTTGTACCCTAACTGAGGGCATCACTCAAGGCTCTATGCTGCATTTCTTGTCAGCTTCCAGACATTAAGTTATCCTGTGTATGTCAGATGAGTCCCCAGTCCCTCTGGACTCATTCTTCCAAAGGGACAAGATCATGTTGCTAAAGTTCTTAGCATACTGCCTGGAATATAGTAGGTGCTTAATAAATGCTTGTTTCCTTCCCACTCTGGGGAAGTTAATTCACTCAGCTTTGACTTTGATGATCTACCCAGGGATAGAGCTATCCAGCTATTCAGTTGCTTTCAGTCATATCTGACCCTTCATTAGTTTTCTTGGCAAAGATACTAAAGAAGTTTGTCATTTCCTTCTCTAGCTCATTTTTTACAGATGGGGAAACTGCCGCAAGTGGGGTTCAGTGACTTGTCCAGGATCACCCAGTTAGTAAATGCTTGAGGCCAGATTTGAACTCAGAAGATGAGTCTTCCTGACTCTAGGTCCAGCACTCTGTGCACTGTCACCACCTAGCTGCCCTGACTGCTTAATGGGTCAGTCCAAATGTACCTAACCCACTATATCTAGCTGTAAGGACTACCAATGGAAAGTGTGTAACAACTGATGCCTCTATGGCATCATTCACAGTCCCTGTGGCTCAACCAGACCAAAACTCTCTTCCTTGACCCACCATTCCCTTTTGTGGGTTGTATCACTCTATTAGAATGTAAGCTCAATTTTCTTAAATTACAACATGAAAGGTTCTAACACACCCAGATGCCCCCCAAAAACATAGAAATACCAGTAAGAGCATCCCACCAGTCCAGGACTGCACAAAAATAAAGCTTCCAGAAATCTATAGGCACTCCAAGTGGGGACATCCCATGGGCTTATCACCAGCCCAGTTGCTCATGAATACGGCTTACAGCCAGAGGGACCCAAACCCTAGCCTGTCTGAATGGCTGCAAGGGGTCAGCTAGTCCCTAGTAGGTCCTGCTCAGGGAGATAGGGCCATGCTGAATGTCCAAGAGTTCTGAAGCCACAAATGGAGACAGAGACAGCCTATGGTAGGCACTGCTCATGGAGAGAATCAATGCAATGCCCAGGAAGCCCACTTCAGGGGGAGATCAGCACAATCTGCTACATACAGTGAATATTCACCCCCAAATTTAGCTAAGCTAGGTCTCAATGGCAAACAAACAGTTCATAATAATAAGAGCTAACACATATTGCACTTTAAGATTTATAAAGCACTTTACAAATATATCATTTAACTTCAAAATAATATTGGGGAGCTCTGGGCGAAGTTGGGATGGCATAGTGGAGGCAGGACTTCCACGCAGCTCCAGCTTCCACATTTACCAATCCATGTGAAAGGGTACTCTGAACAGGCTTTGGAGCTACAGAGCCCACAGGATGATGCGGAGAGGCTGGCCTCCCGCTGGGGACAGCTAGGCAGCCAGGCAGGGAGTGGCCAGCACAGCATTCTGGGAGCCGACCCCAGCCCCACAGGAGCCAGAGGTTTTGGCCCCAGGGTGGGCCTGACCAGCAGCCAGCTGGAGGGACTCCAGAGCACCAGCAACTGTGGCCATTTCCAGAGCTGTCAACACATAGATGCCAAGGACAAAGTGAGAGGTCAGTGCAGTGTGGATTTTGGAACCAGTGGTGGGGAGAGTGTCCGCTTTTGCCCCCGGGGTGAAAAGCTGCTGAGGAGCCACAGTGTGGCTAGCACCACGTTGCAGCTTCAGTTCCTGGCCTGCAGACTGTAGGGGGACCGTCGACCAGTCTGGGGGTGGGGGGTAATCGATCTTGCTTTAACCTTCTTGGATCTGGATTGCGATCTGGGCTGGAGGTCCTGGGATGTATGACCAGCTTGCCAGACCCTGTAGAGGCTTCAGAGAGGGCACCCAACTAATACCTCCAGCAGCTGAGAAAACCTCAGCATTTGGGATAGAAGCTCCCCTGTCTGGTGGCAGAGTCCTACTGTGGCAACAAGCCCAAAAGTCAAGTAATTGAGTGGCAACATGCCTAGGCAAAGGAAACAAACAGAAAAATTCAACATTAGACTCCTATTTTGGGGGCAGGGAGGATCGAAGCATGGAACAGGAGGAGGACTGTGAGGTCAGAGCTTCTGCACCAAAAGCTTCAAATGAAAATAAGAGCTGGTTACAGGCCATAGAGGACCTTAAGAAGCAGATAGGAAAAGTGGAGGAAAAATTGGGAAGAGAGATAAAAATGATGCAAGAGAATTATGAAGGGAGAGTCAACAGCCTGACTGAGGAAAATAATGCCCTAAAAGGTAAACTGACTCAAATGGCAAAAGAGGCTAGAAAAGGCAGTGAGGAGAGGAATGCCTTAAAAGGCCAAGTTTGCCAGATGGAAAAAGAGTATCAAGGGCTCACTGAGGAGAAGCATTCCTTCAAAATTACATTGGAACAAATGGAAGCTAGTGACTTTATGAGAAATCAAGATGCTGTTAAACAGATCCAAACAAATGAAAGAATAGAAGGCAATGTGAAATATCTCATGGGAAAAACCACTGACCTAGAGAATAGATCCAGGAGATATAATTTGGAAATTGTTGGACTGCCTGAAAGTCATGGTCAAGGAAAGAGCTGAGAGGTCATCCTCCAAGTTCTCAGGGAAAACTGCCCTGATGTTTTAGAACCAGAGGGGGAAATAGAGGTTGAAAGAATCCATCGATCACCTCCTGATAAAGATCCCAAGGGGAGGACTCCTGGGAATATTGTGGCCAAGCTCCAGAATTCCCAGATCAAGGAGAGAATGTTGCAGGCAACCAGGAATTAACAGTTTGAATGTTGTGGAAACACAATTGGGATGACACAGGATCTGGCAGCTTCTACACTGAGGGATCAAAGGGCCTGGAATGTGATATTTCCCAGGTCAAGGGAGCTAGGATTGAGGCCAGGAGTCACCTACCCAGCAAAACTGGGTGTCATGTTTCAGGGGAAAGTGTGGTCATTCAGTGGATTAGAGGACTTTCAAGCATTCTTGAAGAAAAAACCAGACGAGTAGAGAGTCTGGCATTCGGATGCAGGAAGCAAGAGAAACATGAGAAGGCAAATAGGGAAAAGAAATCACGGGGAACTTATCAAGGTTGAACTGTTTACATTCCTACATGGAAAAATGATCATTGTAACTGAGGAAACTTTTCTCAGTATGAGAATAGTTGAAGGGAATAGAAATTTATATATGTGTGTATGTATATAGTCTTTATCAGAGGGTATATGGGCATAGAAATTCCTATGTGAATGTGTGTATATGTGTTTACAGGTATACATAGATAAAGGGCACAGGACCAATTTGGTAGGAGGGGATGATACTTGGAGGATGGGGTCGAGAGGTAAGAGAGGAATATGGTGGGAGGAGATGGGGAGAGACAGAATGGGGCAGGCTATCTCATGTAGAAGAGGCAGGGGAGGGGAAAAACGATAGGGCATGGGGGAATGGGTCAACCTTATAATCATTGAATTTGGCTCAGGGAGGGAATGACATACACACGGAATGGGGTGTCTCACCCTGCAGGAGAGTGGAGGGGAGGGGGATGACAGAGGGGTATGATGGAGAGGGGTGCAGGCTGGGTGGGAGGGAGGTGGGAAGCACACGCTTTTGAAAAGGGAAAGGACCAAGGTAGAGAATGGAACGGGTAGGAGGTGGGATAGGAGGGAAGGAAATATAATCAGTCTTCTACAATATATCCACTATGGTAATGTTTTGCATTAGCTACACATGTACAGCCTATATTGAATTGCTTATCTTCCCAGTGGGGGTAGGTGACAAGGGAGAAAGGGAATGAATTTGGAATTCAAAGTTTTAAAACCAAATGTTTAAATATATATATATATACTATTATTAATACTATTTTACATGTAATTGGGAAATAAGAGGAGGGGATATCCTGGGGGACGGCTGTTTGGGGGAGGTGGGAAAAATGAGGAGAAAATTTGTGGCACAGGGACTGGCAGAGATGAATGAGGTGGGACAGAGGTTAATAAAGCATTTGAAATAATAATAATAATAATAATATTGGGAAGGGGCAGCTAGGTGGTGCAGTGAATAGAGCATCGGCCCTGGAGTCAGGAGGACCTGAGTTCAAATCCAGCCTCAGATACTTAACACAAAAAACTAGCCATGTGACCTTGGGCAAGTCACTTAACCCCAATTGCCCTGCCTTCCCTCCAAAAAATAAAAAAGCAAAAAAAATTAATAATATTGGGGAGAAGGTGCTATTATTACCTCATTTTATAGCTGAGGAAGCTGAGGCAGGCAAAGGTGACTTGTCCAGTCTCATACCACCAGTAAGTGTCTGAAGCCGAATTTGAAATCAGCTCTTCCTGACCCCAGATGCAGGCCTCTCTCCATTGCACTACCCAGAAGCTGATACTCAATACACAAAACCTTTCCATCTTAGTGAGACTTGTCAGAACTCATGTTTCTCCTGGGTCATCTTCTTCCTACAGACTTTCATAGAGGATCAAAGTGCATATAAAACCTTAATTAGTAATAACAATTGTTCTGGGGAAGCAAGGCCTTAAGGACAAGTTCCTTACAGATTATTCCCCATCTTTTACATTTATTTTCCTTTTTTTCTTTTTAATATATTTTGTTTATTTCATCAAATATTTTCCAATTACATGTAAAAAGTTTTAACATTCATTTATTTTTTGAGTTCTAAATTTTCACCCTCCCTCCTGCCCCTCCCCACCTAGAGAAGGCAAGCAATTTGAGATCAATTATACATGCAAAGTCATGCAAAACATTAGCCTTGCTGCAAAAGAAAACACAGACAAAAAGAAAAAGAAAGGAAAGTTTAAAAAGTATTCTTCAATCTACACTCAGAGTTCCTCAGTCCTCTCTCTCGAGGTGGATGGCATTTTATTTTTTTCTCCTTACAGATTCCATTTTCATCACAGACACCAATATAGCCTCCCCCAAGGTCAAGCTATCATAGCTCCTGCCTCAGTGTGAGCCTGGAATTAAGCAGCCGACGAAAAACAGTGACTCATGACTCATGGGTCTATGGGTGAATATTACAGAGGAGTCTCTGTAATACAAGTACAGCCTGAACCAGAATAAAATGTAATTGTGAAATAGTTAACAAAATAAATAAAAATGAAATAGAACATTTCAGTTGCGTTCAACTCTTCATGACCCCATTTGGGGTCAAGATAATGGAGTGGTTTGCCATTTCCTTCTCCAGCTCATTTTACAGATGAGGAAACTGAGGCAAACAGGGTTAAGTGACTTGTCCAGGGTCACATAGTCATTAAATGTCTGAAGCCAGATTTGAACTCAGAAAGATGAGTCTTCCTAATTCCAGGCCTGGCACTCTATCAACTGTGCCACCTAGCTGACCAAAATAGAACAGACATAATGTTAATAAGGTGGCCAGTAAGGATCCTTATGAACAAGCTAGTAGCCTTATTTCTATTTGAGTTTGACACCACTACCTTATAGTATCATTAGTACTTGTGATCTTAATTTGTGCATAGCAAAGATTTGTGATTTTACAGATGTGGGAAGATAAATTGCAACTGTCTATAATTCATATTCTCGGAGAATTATCTGAAGCCCAGAGAGTACCTACCCACAGTCACACAGGGAGGTGGTCCAAGGCAGGAGGTGAGTGCACTATAATTGCCTCCTAACTGGTCTCCTTATCCCCCCTCTCCAAGCCACCTCTGCCCAGCTGCCCAATGGATCTTCCCAAAGAACAGGCCCAGCACCCTCACTCTTCTGCTCAAGAAACCTTCATGAGTCCCTTTTGCCTCTAGAACAAAATATGGATCTCTCTCTCCTTTGGGCTTTTAAAGCCTTCACAATCTGGCTCCAGCATACCTCCCCAGGTTCATTATTCACCCCTCTCCTTCACACACTCTGCATCTGAACCAAGCTGGCCTACCTGCTGCGCCCCCTCCACAGCCCCTATCTCTCTCCCTCCTTCATGCTTTTGCACAAGCCATCACCCATGCCTAAAATGCACATCATCCTCACGGAATCACTGGATTTTCCCAAGGTTCTACTCAGCTCCTACTTCCTATAGGAAACCTCTCCTGATCCACCCCAGGGGCCAATACCATCCCTCTAGGGATTAGTCTATATCTATTTCCTCTGTCTTCTGTATTTAATTTTCTGTGTGTGTAAGTGTGTATGTGTATATGTGTGTGTGTGTGTATGTGTGTTATTTCCCTTCAATAGAATGTAAGCTACTTGAGATCAGAAATTTGTGCTCCCAGTGCCTGGCACATAATAGACACTTAATATATTAAGTTTCTTGTTCCTGTATTCAAGTCTGTCGTTCTGTCCATTATGTCACACTGCCTCTCCATATTGTACTACTGCCATCAGCAAATGCTTCCTGAACCCCTGCTACATAAAAAGGGAGGTAGGTGAGAAGGAAGGAAGGAGGAAGGAAAGGAAGGAGGGAGGGAGAAGAGGAATGAAGGAAAGAAGGAAGAAGGAAGGAAGAAAGGAAAGGAGGGAGGGAGGGACGAAGGAAAGAAGGAGAGCTTGGACAACCCCAGCATCTACTAACCAGCTGCCACCTGCAGGGCAGCCAGGCCAGTTTAGCTAAAGCAGCAAGATCCCCTCAGGGAGAGCAAGTGGGCAGCAGGTGCTAGGCAGGTCAAGTCACCATTCCCACCCTGACCACCCTCTGTCTTCAGATCCAGATGGAGACAGCCCAGGACTAAAGAAAGGAAGGAAAGGAGGGAAGGAAGGAGAAAGGAAGGATTTACTAAACACTCACTATGTGCCGGGCACTGTGCTAATTATCTCTATTGATCCTCACCACAACCCTGGGGGTGGGGGGGGTAAGTGCTATCATCACCTCCATTTTACAGTTGAGGACACTGAGGCAGGTGGAGGCTAAGCCTTGCCCAGGATTGTACATAAGTAAGAGCTTAAGTATTTTTCCTTTAATTCATTCATATTCTGTTTCCTTACAGCACCAGCATTCTACAATTCTGTAACTGTAAATTTCATCATTTTGGACCCAAAGCACTGTCCAGGACTTCCTACAATGGGCTTTCCAAATGTAATGAAGAAGCCATTCACTTTCCTAAGTGGGTCCCACCTGATAGAATTTCAATTTTATCATTCTCTGGGGAGAACACAGAGCAAAGTCTGATCTGTAGGTCCAAATACAGAGTAAATTTAGCAGCCCTGCATTATGAGGTCTCCTAACCCAGTAAAAAAAAGTGACTCTGAAAAATAACAACCATTTATGCCTATATCACATTCTCCATTTACAAAACAACTGCCTCATACCAACCCTGCGCAAATATTTTTATACCCATTTTACAGATAGGTCAGCAAAGAATTTATCAACTAGTGGCCAACCTCCCAGCAACGAGTTTCTCTTATGTAGCTGATCCTGGGACAATAGCTATGGTCTCTCAATTGTATCCATGTCTGAAGTTTGTATAGCTTCACAGGACCTTCAAAAGTCACCTTCATGCCATGATGTATCAGAGCAGAAATAACAGAAGATATCAATAAAGATATTGAGGCAGTGATTTGCCAAAGAGAACATATAATAATAAGTGGAAGAGTTGAGATTTGAACCTAGGACTTCTGACTATTAATCCAATTTTTTTCTTTCTTTTCTTCCTTCCTTCCTTCCTTATTTCTTTCTTTCTTTTACTTTTCAGCTACTCAGCCTCAGACTCTCTGGACTCCTCCACATCCAGCCCAGTCATTTTCCCATGCTAAAGATGGCTCCATCCTTACTATTCTCTCCAATTGGAGAAGTTCACCCTGGAATCTCCATCTAAGGAAATGACCACAACAATTATGGTGGCTTCTAACTTGGCTCAGCCTCAGACTCTCTGGACTCTTCCACTTTGCCTCCATGAGGGCATCACCTCCAACCCTGGTAAAAGTTCCCTTTTATCTTCCCCCGTTCCAATTTAAGCTCCTTGAGGGCAGGGTCTGTCATTCTTTTTGCTTGTGTTTACATTCCTGTTGCTTGGCACAGTACATACTTAATAACATGGTTTTTGGGGGCTCACTTTGAGAAGTGTTGTGTGATTTGACCAGATGAGACTCTGGGCAGCTGTTGAGAGCCCCCTGGCTTTGAAAACCCAGATGTTGATGCTTCCCTCTCTGATAACTGTGATTTGGTATTAAGGTAATGGTTGGACAGTTTGGAAGCCTGTCTGCTTGATCTGTTTGTTTCTCTGTCTTGTAAGTTCTGTCTGTATACTTTGAAGTTCGGGGCGCTGACCTTTTTCCCCTGAACTAGGTAAATGATACGTTTGATTGATTAAAGCATTATTGTTAACCCCCCCAAAAAATAATAATAACATGGTTTTTTCTATCTATAATGATAACAGCTAACATTTACATAGTGCCTACTGTGTGTCAGGCACTGCTCTAAATGCTTTACAAATATTCTCTCATTTGAGCCTTACAACAACCCTGGAAAGTAGGTGTGATTATTACCCCCATTTTATAGTTGAGAAAATTGAGTCAAGCAGAAATTGTATGACTTGCCAGAGTCATACAATAAGTGTCTGAAGTCAAGTTTGAATAATTCCCAACTCCACAACCTGTGCTTTGTCCACCCTGGCACTCACCTCTCTGATCTCATTCACTCTCTCTGCTCTACAATAGAAAACTCAGAAGATTAATAATAATAATAATAATAATATTCAGTCAGCTCAAGTCATGTCCGATTATTCATGACCCCATTTGGGGTTTTCTTGGCAAAGATACTAGAGTGGTTTGACATTTCTTTCTCCAGCTCATTCTACAGATGAGGAAACTGAGGCCAACAGGGTTAAGTGACTTGTCCAGGGTTACCCAGCTTGTGTCTGAGGTCAAATTTGAACTCAGGAAGATGAGTCTTCCTGACTCCAGGCCAAGCACTTTATCCACTGCTCCATGGAACTGCCCAAATAATAACAGGTAACATTTATGTAGCTCTTTAAGGTCTGTAAAATATTTCGATGGACTATTTCATTCTTTACAACAACCCTGTGAGGTAGAGACGATTTTTATCCCCATTTTATAGATAAAGAAACTGAGGCTAAAAATGGGTTAAGCCAGTTGCCTAGGATTACAGAATATTTGAATTGAGATCTTCCAAAATCCAAGCCCAGAGTTTATTCCTGTCCACCTGGCTTGGTCATAATAGGTAGATAGTTTTTTTTTTTTTGCTTTTTTTTTTTTTTTGGAGGGCAATTGGGGTTAAGTAACTTGCCCAAGGTCACAAGCTAGGTTTTTGTTTCTGTGTGCGTTAAGTGTCTGAGGCCGGATCCAAACTCAGGTCTTTCTGACTCCAGGGCCGACGCTCTACTCACTGCGCCACCTAGCCGTCCTGGTAGATAGTTTTAAAAATGAGAAAAGGCCTTGATAAGAAAATCCAACTGTAAATGAATGGATTTTTTTTCCAGTTTGACCATATCTACTATTATTAGAGCGTTGTTGAGGCTTCAAAATAGCTTCATAGAGCTCAGAGTGTGACAGCAAAGAGCCCCTTAGGAAAGCTCAGGAAAGGCTCACAGATTTCGAGCTAAAAGGGACTTCAGGGGTTATGTAATCCAAATCCCTCCAAGATGAGAAACCAAGGCCTAAAAAGGCTAAGTGCAGCCAAAATCAAACAGGTAATAAAATGCAGCTGTAGGAATCAACCCCAAATCTAGGATTATAGAACTAAAGCTGGAATGTAACTTAGAGATGATCTAGTTAAAATATTTCATTTGTAGATGAGAAAATGGGTTCAGGGAGTTTAAGTGATTTACCTAATGTTACATAATTAATAAATGTCAGAAGAAGCATTTGAACACCAGTTCTCAGACAATAAATTCAATGTACCAAGTTAAGTCTCTTTCCTGGGCAGTGCTCTTAACACTTTGAAAGAGCTTAGAGTTTAGTCCACAGTACATTTCTTTCCCCTGCTTCCCTGTAGTACTACCTGGGAAAGCTGCCCTCTATTTGACTATGTGATCACTTTCATCCCAGTTCCCCTCCTGATCAGTGGAGAACAGTCGCTGAGCAAAAGGATTTACCTCCCCTCACCCCCAACACACACTTAAATTCATATTGTAGCCTGCATTGTTTTATTTTACCATTTATCTGTGTACCCATACTATTTGAAACTATTATTAAAGTAGAAAGCCATCTACACTAATTCTTGTTCTAACCTTTAAATGTATGGTCTGAGATCAAAAGAGGGAAAACTAATCCAAAAAGCAGAAGAGATTCTTCCCATCTTAGGCTGGGGTGGGAGCAAACTGATGAGAAAAAATTTCTGCAACTGTAGTAACTGAGATAGCCGTACTTCCTAGATGTTTTATGAACCCTGAGAGACACTTAACAAAGAAACAGAACGGTAGCTGTGAGAGGTGGATACTGTTTGTTCAGGTAAGCAAATATACTTCGCAGAACCAAAGTTCTACCTGCTATAGATATAAATATAAATGATATAGATGTATATATAATTTACTATATTCTATAGTTTTTACTTATCTTATGTATATATTGCATTCCCCAATGAAATGAAAGCTCTCAGAGGACATGACGATTTCTATCTTTCTGGTCTTATCTTTATATCCTTAGTGCCTTGCCCAAGATAGGTATATAATAAATGCTTATTGAATTAAATTGAATGAGTTTAGGAACCTCATCTTATTCATCTTTGTATGTATCCTGCTACTCCTAGCATAGGACTCTGCACACAATAAGTATTTGTTGAATGAATAGCATAAAATAGTTAAGTTCAGCCCTGGCTATTTATTCACTTAATAAAAGTAAGGAAAATAGCAAGACTTCTCCACCTCCAACATAGAAAGATTTTATCTAAGAACAGTAACTCTTCCTGGGGTTTACTCTTTTGTTGCAAAGCAAGACGAGGGTAGAAGACCAAAAAAAACAGATGTACAGTTTTCTTTGGGAGGAAAAAAAACTATCATGTAGTCCTCAATAGGGAATCTAACCCATATTTGAAAGGGAACATGATATAGGGGATATAGGGGATAAAGGGGTGTTATTTATCCTCCTAGACAAGGGGGATGCTCCTCCCCCTCACTGGACTTCAGTTCCATCACCTGTAAGATGAGCAAATTCTTAACCTGGGGTCCTCATACCTCCAAGGGGTTTGTGGTTAGATTTCAGGAGTTCCGGAACTTCTACAGGGAAAAAATGCATCTTTATTTTCCCTAACCTTTGACTTCCTTTGTGATCCTATCTGTATTATTTTATGCTAAAAACACTATTCTGTGAAGGGGTCCATAGGCTTCACGAAACTACCTAAGGGGGCCATGATACAAACCAGATTAAGAACCTCATCCTTTAACTAGATGATCTATGAGGGCCCTTCCAACCTGAAAGTCTATGAATTGATAAAAGCTCTTAAGGAGAGCATCTCATAATCAATTTATTATAGGAGGTAAAACAGGGACATCTTGTGGTAGACTCTATTATTACAATTCCTCAAGAGCAGGAGAAGTAGAAAAGGTGGAGATGGGAGGAGGAGAAACAGAAAAAGGAGGAGAAAGCGGGGAAAGGGGAGAAGTGGGAGAAGGGGAAGAGGAGAAGGGGGGAAGGGAGGAGAAGGGGTGAAGAGGAGGAGAAGGGGTGAAGGGGAGGAGAAGGGGGGGAAGGGGAGGAGGTGAGGGGAAAGGGGAGGAGGGGGGAAGGGGAGGAGAAGGGGTGAAGGGAAGGAGAAGGGGTGAAGGGGAGAAGGGGTGAAGGGGAGGAGGAGGGGGAGGAGGAAGCATTTGTCTAGCATTTAAGGTTTGCAAAGCTCTTTACATATTTTATTTCATTTGTTGCTCAAAACATTTCCAAGATAGGTACTATCATTATCCCCATTTCACAGGTGTAAAGGATTGTCTTCTGCAACACATGTGACAAGTGACCATCAAGTGTTTACTTGAAGACTGGAATTGACAGGAAACTTACAGAGGCAGCCCATTCAACTTTGGACAATTCTGGACCCATCTGACCCAGAAGACAATGTCTGTCCCAGGCTACTTAGGTGCTGCAATAAGGGCCCTCTCCAGTTGTTCTAATTGATATCTGGCCACTGGACCCATATGGCTCCAGAGGACAGAGAGGCTGCTGACTCTGCACAGCCCTCCCTTTTATCCATTTCATTTTCATGTCTTGACATCACCTCCCAGATGTAACTTTCTTTTTGAACAACAACCACTTCTGTTAGTACTAGAACTGACCAGTTAGGCAACAGCTCCTTCTTTCTATTTTCCTTCCTTTCTTTCTTTCTTTCTTTCTCTCCTTTCCCTTCCATCTGTCCACATAGGGTATCATACCCTTACCTGAGGTTGCTCTGCCCAAAGGAATATAAATTTTGATCACTAAAACCTTTCAAAAGATATCTTTCTAGATTTTTTTCTTAAGGATTATGCCTTATCAGGGGTGGGGAACCTCTGATCTCAAGGCCAAATGTGGCCCTCTAGGTCCTCAAGTGCAGCCCTCTAACTGAATCCTTTAATAAAAGGATTTGTTCTATGAAACAGGACTCAGTCAAAAGGCTGCACCTGAGGACCTAGAAAGCCACATGTGGCCTAAGGCTACAGGTTCCCCACCCCTGCTTAAGGTTTAAATCCAAATCACTTTGGCTCTTATTGATTGACCAACATTATAGGTCCTAGCCCAAGCCCCACTTGATCATTGGGACCTGATTGGCTCAGAGTGAATGTAAATAGAAATTTTCTGTTTTAGCCAGAAATCCTGAGGGTCTTCCCCTTCCGGATTTTTTTTTTTTTTGCTAGGTTAAAAAAAATGCCATTCTCTGCCTCATTTCTTACCTAAACTTAATCACAGAAAGGGTATTGCCTTAGTCAAACTGAGACCTGGAAAAGACCTTAGCTTAAAAAAGCCAAGGTCTCCCAGTCCATCCAGGGCCAACTTCAGTCATCCGGATCTATATCTGGCCACTGGCTCCAGAGGAGAGAGTGAGGCTGGTGACTTTGCACAGTCCTCCCTCACTTAAATCCAATTCACTTCCATGTCGTGGCATCACCTTTTTAGGGGGAAAATAACCATGCCTTTGAAAGCAACCCAGTCCCTGACCTTTCCCCACACATTTCAGCGGCCCAAATCACCTGCCTTAGCCTGAGGCATCTGGCCCATCCCAACCAACCTAGATACTCAATAATCCTTTCAATAAGCCCTTCACAATGGCTCTCCAACCACTTAACTCCTTTAATTGTCTGCACCTGGCCCACTCCAGGCTATTTACAACTCCTTTATCCCATCTAGACCCTTTCACTATAGCCCTAGACTTACTCCGTCAAGATCTTTTCACTGACCCATTTCCCCTTTTTTGTATTATAAGTATCTGTCCCATCCTTATCAAATTTGCAAATTCACTAGGAACCCCCTCTGTTCCTATAGACATTACAACAAACCTTGCCACCTTTACTGAAAGAAGGTTTAAGTGGATTCATTGCAGGCAGATTCACCCTGTATCCTTACATTTTGGGGTTCCCAGCACCCCAAACCACATTATTCCCTCTACTCTCTCTCCCTTTCTCTTCCTCTCCTCTCCCTCTCTTCTCATGGGGTATCTTACCCTTACCTGAATATGTTCTGCCCAAAGGATGGCAAATTTTGATGGCCAAGACCTACCTAGTTAACTTCAAGTTTAAGTGGCCGCTGGACCCAGATGACTCTGGAGGAGAAAGTTATTTTGTCATCATCTCGCTGAATTTGTCCTCTTGAAAATTGAGGATAAATCATGCAACCTGTTAGTAATGAGAATGTGGAGGTATAGGCTCCAGCAACTCCTTGAACTCTGAATCTTCCCATTTGCTGAGGCATTTTGTCTGAGGCCACAAGCCTTTCATTATAGACTAGCCTAATCCTCCACTGTCCAGCTACTTCCCTCCCTTGATCCTCCCAAAATATGTGTATACACCCTTAAACTAGCCTAGCCCTCCTTCGTCTTGTCTCCAGGTGGCCTCCAGCTACTTCCCACCCTTAATCTCTCATCACTGGAGTCTGACCTCATTGACTCCTCCTGAATACCCTCCCCAAACTCCTCCTCTAGACTACCCCTAGATTCCACCCAGAACCTTTCTCTACATCAGACCCACCTTGCCTCCAGAGAGCATGCTGGAGAATGATTTAGCACGGACTCACTCTGTCCAATGCAAGCATCACAGATAACTAGGCTCCTTAAGAGTCTGCCCATTATGGCGAACTTTTAATAAACTTTGCTTTTACTTTGGCTGAGAGAAGACTTGAGTCGAATTCATTTGGCAGGACCTGGCGTGTTGGTATTTTCGGGTCTCAAGCACCCCTAATCCTATACCTCGACACCAACAGCCCTATGAAGTAAGGACCACAGTTACTAGCCATGTTTTCAGGATAAGGAAACTGAGATGAAATAACTCAGCCAAGGTTATACAAAGAGTAAGTAGTACAGCTATAATTCCAAGCCAAGTTCTCTTACTCCAAATTCAGTGTTTGTTGGTATTCATGAAATGCTCCTCTCCTTTGACAAAAATAATCTCTTTGCTAAGAAAGGTTCAGCCTGCAGCTGCATCTTGGAAAATCGCTGGTTGTCATTTGCCCCCAAAAAATTCCTTCAAGAGGCAGCATTTAAAACAGTTTATGAACACACAGCAAAACCAAGGGTGAAAATGGGCAAAGGACTGACTTTCAGGGAAACTAAGGTGACCACTGCAGAAAACACACATGTCCTGGAAATCTGAGAACTTTCCTTTGAACTGCAAGAGTTAAAAGTGTACAATATCAATGTTCAACTACAAACTTTTTTTAGGTGAAAGTGGAAAACTATAACTAGGTAAAAACAACCATCCTTCTGCTCATTCCCTTTCATGCAGTTTATGTTCCAGACAGACTGTTTACTGTTCCCAGGTAGAATCCTGTCTTTTCCCACCTCTGCTAATGTTCATTCAACCCTCATAGGATTGTTCCCTCTCATTGGTGGAAATCCTTCCTTTCCTTTCAAGCACTCCTTCCTTCATTAAGTTTCCCCCAGTCCTAGCAACCAATAGGTGGGCATTTAGCCTTTAAATCTCTCAAATGATGAGGTGCAGGCTCTGGGAACCTCCCCCCCCACACACACACACCCCTTGAACTCTGATTAAATCATCCCATTTGATAAGGCCAAAAACCTTACCATGTGGCTGGGTCCAAACCTCTGTTACTGGCCTAGCCCTCTATTGTCCATCTACTTCCCATCCTTGAGCCTATCAAAATATCAATCTAAAACAAAAAAGCCACATAGGGGCAGCTAGGTGGCGCAGTGAGTAGAGTTCTGGCTCTGGAGTCAGAAGGACCTGAGTTCAGATCCGGCCTCAGACAATTAACACACACACAAACAAAAAAGCCTAGCCATGTGACCTTGGGCAAGTTACTTAACCCCAATTGCCCACCAAAAAAAACAAAAAACAAAATATCAATCTACCCTTGAACTGACCTAGCCCACCATTGTATGTTGGTTTCAGGTAGCCTCCAGCAACTTCCCACCCTTAATCACTCATTGATCTCATCTGACTTCTGAAGACCCAAACTCCTCCTCTAGAGCACCCTTAGATTCCTCCCACAACTTTCTGGATATAAGATCCCATCTTCCCTCCATGTGACTTGAGAATGCCATAGAATGACTTAGCACAGACTTACTCTGTGTCTAACACAAGCAAACTTTTAATAAACTTTACTTTTCTTTGGCTGAGAAACCTTGAGTAGAATTCATTTGGCAGGACCCAGCATGTTGGTATTTTGGGGACTCCAGAGCAACCCTAACCCCCTTTATGGGTAACCTCTTGTAGCAGCAAGCACCCCAACATCCCCAGGGTGGCTGCCAATACAAGTTCTTAGATCTGCTTTTCTTTTTTTTGCCTTTTTTTTTTGGAGGGCAGTTGGCTTTAAGTGACTTGCCTAAGGTCACATGGCTAGTTTTTGTGTTAAGTGTCTGAGGTCAGATTTGAACTCAGGTCCTCCTGACTCCAGGGCCAGTGCTCTATTCACTGTGCCACCTAGCCCCCCCTTAGATCTGCTTTTCTAAAGGAAAGCAACTCAAAATGGGTTAACAATCTTACTTTAATCAATCAAACATATCATTTACCTAGTTCAGAGGAAAAAGTCAGCACCGAAACTTCAGAGTATACAGACAGGTTGCAAGCAGAAGTTACAAGACAGAGAAACATTTCAAGCAGACAGGCTTCCAACTGTCCAACCATTACATCCATACCTAGTCAGTTGCCAGAGAGGGAAGCATCAACATCTAGGTTTTTCAAAGCTGTGGGGCTCTCAACAGCAGCAAGTTTCATCTGGTCAAATCACACAATACTTCTCAAAGTGAGCCCCAAAACAACGCCTCACCTCAGGGATTATATAGCCTTTTCCTGGCTCAGAGAATGTAACAACCCTCTTGACCCCAAGTATCAAGGTGTGGGCTTCCTGAAAAACAAGCCTCCCACCACAGGCCCCAGGTACACATAAGGCTATCAAAGGGCCTACGGGCAGGGAAGATCTTAAAAATTTACATTCCCATTACACCTCTTCATCAAACATTGTTTTGAAAAAGACTTTTATATTTGTTTCATTATTTCTACTGTGAAAAATAATCATCTTACCAAGAATTCCACCTGGCCATTAATGAATTTTTAAAAAAAAGATTTTTATTTCATGTCATTTTGGATGGGTGAGCTGGCCTTCACCCACCTGTGGAAAAGGGTAACCTACCAGGCACAGGAACACTTCAAGACAATTACAAAGCCCTTTTATTATTTCTATCCCAATTTGAATTCCGCCCCCCTCCTCCCATTGGTCTGGCATTTCAGGGTTCACAACCTACCCCCACATGGATCTACACCCCAGCTTACATCTCTCATTTCCACATTTCAATTCCCTCCCCACTTTCATCCTCATACTTTATATTTTATTTAGTAAAGAAATGCCAAGCAATAAATACTCTTAGTCTGCATCACTCAGATTTTATTGTTGGGGTTTGGGGTGCTCAAGACCCCAAAATATTGACATGCCAGGTCCTGCCAAATGAATTTGACTGAAGTCTTCTCAGCCAAAGTAAAAGAAAGTTTATTAAAGATTGGCTATAATGGGTAGACTCTTAAGGAGCCTAAGTGTTTATGATGCTTGTACTGGGCAAGTGGGCCAGAACAATATAACACAGAGTCCATCTGTGCTAGATTAATCTCAGCCCATTCATGGAGGCAAGATGGATTTTATTACAGAAAGACTGTGGGAAGAATCAAGGAATGGTCTAGAGAAGGGGTTTGGGGTGGGTCTTGAGGAGGAGTCTAAGGAGGATCTTGAGGAATTGAGGTCAGACTCCAGGAATAGGATTAAGGGTGGAAAATAACTGAAGGCTACCTGGAAATGACCAACAATGGAGGGCTAGGCTAGTTTAAGGGTAACAGGTTTATACGTGTAGATATTTTCATAGGATCCAGTGTGGGAAGTAGTAGGACAGTGGAGGGCTATACTAGGTTAAGAGTAACAGAGATGGGGGCGGAGCCAAGATGACAAAGTAGAAACAGCATTTCCAATGTGCTCTGCCCCACACAAATTTCAAACAATGTGAAAGGGAGCTCCTAACAACTTCTGGAGCCACAGCACCCACAGAATGGCACAGAGAAGCTAACCTCCTGCTGAGGACAGCCCAGCAGCCCTGCAGGGAGCGGCCAGCACAGCGCTCTGAGAGCAGGCAGCACAGCTCGCTGGGAACCAACAGCGCAGCCCGCAGAGCCAAGCCCAGGTCCGCAGTTTTAGCCCCAGGGCGGCCGGGCCTTCAGCCAGCTGGTGGAACCCCAGAACACCAGCAATTGTGGCGATTCCAGAATTATCAGCACAGATATGCCTAGGACAAAGTGAGAGGTTAGTGCCCTATGGACTTTGGGACCAGTATTTGGGGAACATGTGGCTTCCTCCCCAGGGGGCAAAAAGCTGCTGAAGAAACAGCTGCACAGAAGCCACTTAGCATCAGTAGTAGCTCTAGCTCCTGGTCTGAGAACTGTAGGAAGATCCAGCAATCAGTCTGGGGGTTAATCGCTTTTGCTTTAAACTGCCTGGATCTGGATTGTGGTCTGGGGGGGAAGTTTGGGGTGGGTGTCCAACTTGCCAGAGTGGGTGGAGGCTTTACAGAGGCCACCCAACTGGCAGAAGTTGTGAAGACCCCACGTTTGGGCGGAAGCTCCCCTGTCTGGTGGCAGAGTCCTACTGTGGCAACAAGCCCCAAAAATCAAGTAATTAAGTGGCAACATGCCTAGACAAATGAAACAAAATAAACAGAAAAGTTCAACATTGGACTCCTATTTTAGGGGCAAAGAGGCTCAAAGCATGGAGGAGGACTGTGAGGTCAGAACTCCTGCACCAAAAGCCCCAAATGAAAATACAAGCTGGCTACAGGCCATAGAGGACCTTAAGAAGCAGATAAGAGAAGTGGGGGAAAATTTGGGAAGAGAAATGAAAAAGATGCAAGAAAAGTATGAAATGACAGTCAACAGCCTGACTGAGGAAAATAACACCTTAAAAAATAGGCTAACTCAAATGGCAAAAGAGGCTCAGAAAGGCAATGAGGAGAAGAATGCCTTAAAAAGTCAAATTTGCCAGATGGAAAAAGTATCTCAAAAGCTCACTGAGGAGATTCATTCCTTCAGAGTTAGACTGGAGCAAATGGAAGCTAGTGGCTTTATGAGAAATCAAGATCCTATTAAACAGATCCAAACAAATGAAAGAATAGAAGGCAATGTGAAATATCTCATGGGAAAAACCACTGACCTGGAAAATTGATCCAGGAGAGATAATTTAAAAATTATTGGACTACTGAAAGCCATGATCAAAGAAAGAACCTAGAAATCATCCTTAAAGAAATTCTCAAGGAAAATTGCCCTGATGTTTTAGACCCAGAGGGCAAAATAGAGGTTGAAAGAATCCACAGATCACCTCCTGAAAAAGATCCCAAAAAGAAAGCTCCCAGGAATATTATAGCCAGGTTCCAGAATCCCCAGATCAAGGAGAAAATACTACAAGCAGCCAGGAAGAAACAATTTCAATATTGTGGAAACACAATCAGAATGGCACAGGACCTGGCAGCTTCTACATTGAGGGATAGAAGGGCATGGAATATGATATTCCAGAGGGCAAAAGAGCTGGGAATGAACCCAAGGGTCACCTACCAAGCAAAACTGAGTATCTTGTTTCAGGGGAAAATATGGTCATTCAGTGGAATAGAGGACTTTCAAGCATTCTTGATGAAAAAACTAGAGTTGAATAGAAAATTTGATATTCGGACACAAGAAGCAAGAGATGCTTGAGAAGGTAATCAAGGAAAAGAAATCAAAAGGAACTTATCAAAGTTGGACTATTTACAGTCCTACATGGAAAAACAATAACTGTGTTTGATGAAATCATTCTCATTATGAAAATAATTGAAGAAGGGTACATGGCATATGTTCACAGGTATACATGGATAGAGGGCACAGGTTGAATTTGATGGGAAGGGATGATTATTTTTTTTTTTAGGAGAGCAATTGGGGTTGGGTGACTTGCCCAGGTTCACGTGGCTGGGTTTTTGTTTGTGTGCTGGGTGTCTGGGGCCAGATCCGAGCTCGGGTCCTTCTGGCTCCAGGGCTGGCTCTCTGCTCGCTGCGCCACCTAGCCACCCCAAGGAAGGGATCATTCTTAAGGGGTGAAGTCAAGAGGTGAGAGAGGAAAGTGGCAAGAGGAGATGGAGAGAGACAGGGTAGGGCAAACTATCTCATGTAGAAGAGGCAAGGGGAAGTAGTTGCAGGGGAGGGGAAGAACAGGAAGGCAAAAAGGCAAAAGCATATTCTCATTGAAGTTGGCTCAAGGAGAGAATCACATATATACTAAATGGAATATCTTACCCTCACTCGGTCTCCTGAGTAGGGGAAAGGGGGATGAGAGGGGGGATGATGGAGGGGAGGACATTCTGGGGAGAGGGGAGGTTAGAAGTACCCACTATCAAAGAGGGACAGGATCAAAGTAGGGAATGGACCATGTGGGAGGTGAGACAGGTGGGAGGGAAATATAAACAGTCTTTTACAATATATCTACTATGGTAATGTTTTGCATAGATATACATGTACAACACATACTGAATTGCTTATCTTCTCAGAGGGAGTGGGTGACAAGGGAGAAAGGGAATGGATCTGAAAATCAAAGTTTTAAAATTAAATGTTTCATAAGATGTCCAGGCAGTGGGACTCAGAGATTCACCTTGCCCTAATGGCAAAGTCAAAGGGGGTATGGGAGAAGATATGGGAGAGAACAGATTGGATGAGGGGATATCTAGTGGGACTGCTATTCTGGGGTGGTGGGTAGGGAAAAAATGGGGGAAAAATGTAACTCATAATCTGGTGGAAATGAATGATGTAAACCAGAAGTTAATAAAGCATTTGCTTAATTAAAAAAAAAAAAGAGTAACAGAGATTTGGGCCTAGAAATAATGAAAAGCTTATGGCCTCAGGCAAATTCCTCATCAAGTGGGAAGATTTAATGGGGTTCCCAGAGTCTGTACTTCATCATTTTGATCTCCATAGCATGAGAAAGTAATTTTCTCAATTGCAAAGAGAGTTGACAAAAATGTGAGTTGAAGATCCAACCTAGGAAATCCATAAGAAAATTCCCATTACCTAAGACAGTGTCTGGGTTAATGGGCCCTCATTCTCGGTTGAGCAATACCTGGTCTGGCACAGAGCACAAAGAAAGAGTCTGCTCGTTAGATATGCTGATTAATAAAAAGCTAACATCCCCCCTGCTTTCTTCTGCAATCAGTTTATCTCTTATATTAACAAGAGGTATTGATGGGGTCCTTGTGATATATATATATATGTCTATAGTATCAATCTGTAACATCAGTTTGTAAATGGGGTGCTTTGGGATCTATGTCTGTAAAATCAATTTGTAAAAGCAGTCTGTAAGATCACATTTCCACCCCCCCAGCCTCAGAGCATTGACTCTGTCCCTTTCCCCTCCCAGCACTCTGCCCAGCAACAACTCATGACCTGTTTATCTCTGCTTGAGACAATAAGTTATGTAAATGTTATCTCCCTTAGTTAGAGTGGCCAGCCCCACCATAAATTCTTCAATACCTTATCTATAGGGTAACTCCTTAGTCAATTATATACCCACACTGTCTCTGATGACTTTGGTGGGTGGCAGACTGGGCACTCTTTAGTGACGTATCAGGCCTAGAACCACACCTCCAGCTAGCCCCGCTTGAGCTATTTCCCAGTGAATCATGGGCAATACACCTGCACAGTTGATATTAAAAGTGTATGGTCCTTTGAGCACTGGCCACTCCTTAACTCCTCCCTGATCCCACCCTTACTCACCTAGTTAGCATAATTGGCCCCTTAAAACTATGCCTGCAGCCTCTGCGAGTTTGCAGGTTCCATAAGAATCTAGCCTCCTGTTCTCTACAGCGTAACAATAAACTTTACAATTTCGGCTTCAAAGTCTGCTTGAGCCTGGTGAATTCCTTCCAGACTGGATGCCAGGAGAGGTATCCCTGGCAGAACCACTTACCCTCCCCCCCTCCTTATCACCCTTCCCTCTTCAGATGTCGACCACGAAGGGACAAAGTCTGAGGTCTCAAGCTTTTATCCTTTAAACTCCCCCCTCTCCCTGTAGTTGGGTTCACCTCCACAAGCCCTAAGAAGGCTTGTGGGGATGCTCCAGTCTGGGCCAGGCCGGTGTGGGTCTGTAAGACCCTGGGTTCTCTCCCGATTCGGGACAGAGGACGCTCTCATCCCCGGGATGCTTTGGGTATTCGTCTACTTTGTAAAAGTAGGCTAGAGCTTCTCCCTGGACGCAGGGCTGAAGCTGGACTACAGGGATTTTGGTGTCAGGGCAGGAAAAGGATCAATCGGTCAATCTTTCTCCATACCCCGAGACTCCCTCCCGGGATGTCTCTTGAGCAGTTGGAAAAACTCGGTCTTCACGACCCCAAGAAGGAAGGATGGGCCAGTGTTTCCCCCTACGTTCGGGGATCTGAGCCTAGGTTATCTTAAAGCAAGTCTTACCTGGCCTCCATTAGCACCTATCTGGAAGCCAAGCAAATATGATTTGTACCTGGCCTCCATTAGCATGTATCTGGAAGCCAAGCAAACATGATTTGTGCCTGGGGATTTCTAACAATCCTCTGTGAGCTTTTGGAATGTTCCTGTCAGTTTCTCTCTCTGTTCTGTTTTTTTTGTGTGTCTGTGTGAATGAGTGAGTGTGTAATCTAACATCATGGAAGGTTTAAACTGCAGCTGGACTGCCGGACCTTCCTTTGGAAGGCTCTTAGCTCTCTCTCCCTCCTCCCTTCACTGATGCTGAATGCAGGCTGGAGAAGAAGAGAAAAGAGAGGTAAATATTGTCTTGTTTAGGTTTTATAAAGCAAGAAAGTTTAAGCATGTAGCAAAGGAAGAAGCATGGATAGGAAGTTAAGATAGAGATGGTATTTGGTATTGAGAAGTGTGAACAGAAGTTTTAAGATCTTTAAAAGTTTGAAAATCTCCTCTTCATTCCACTCTGGCCAAGTGGAGTGAGGAGAAGGCGATAAGAAATAATGAGGGAATCTTCTCCCCTCAAATCAAAGAGGCAGGCAGACGAAAATTTAACTATTTCCTGCCTCTACCTAAAAGAGGAAAAATCTGTGTATTAGAATAAAACTATAAGTCAATTGAATTCATGTGAGAAGTAAAAAAGTGTCAATCCTAATTTGATGCTAAAGATAAGTCAGAATTCATTTTACTATTTGGCAGTTAGGCAAATTGGAATATTTTCTAAGATTTGATAAGAAAAAGGGAATTTTCTTTTGGGTTCTCTAGTAGTGAGAAAGGGGGAAGGCACCCCCCCAATATCACTTGCTGGAGAGGTCAAAGATATCACTTTCAAAGGTTTTATAAGGAGTGGACACATAAAGTTTATTGGAGTAAAAGTTAAATCGCTGGAAACATTTTACAAAAATTTATTAAAGTCTCTCATTCTAGAAAAAAAATAGAGCGTGCTAAAGAATAGGGAATTTGAGTTAAGCTCCCCCACTTGAAAAAGAAGGGGGAGCTGCAGCTATATTGAGGGGCCTGGCAACACCCCTGGGTACCCCAAATCCTACACCTCCAGGCATGAGGATGACCCTCTCTCCTTTGAAACGCTTGGGTCCTCAACCAGGTTCTGCAGTTGTGGGGAGAGAAGAAAAGCCTCTGTACTTGGTAAGCCCAAAAACCAGTAATTTTTGTATGTGATGAATTGGAAATGCAATTAATGTCATAATGTCATTGTGTTATTATGGTATCTCTAAATTGTAAAATCCTCTTATACTGTAAAAGTTTGAGTGACCATTGTGAGCCAGAAATGTTGTTAGATAAAGCAATTTTCAATCTGAATTTTGTTGAAACTAAAAGATGGAGAAAAGTTTTGTAAAACCAGCTATGGTACTTTATCAGTTCTGCTAATTCTGTCTTCTGTTTATTTCATGTGAATTGGATTTTTTATGTTATAAGATTTGACAATTTAAAGCTGTTATATTTGGGATACAAACAGGTAGTAGTAATAATTGCTGATATTCACTGTGATAGCTGATTGTTCATTTAACTTTTTGGCTATTCTGGAAATATGCAGTGACTTAAAGTTATAGTTTCCACATTACTAATGATGAAGTGAATGTACACAGGGAATTGGAAAGGCATTTTGTAGAATTCTTATTGAGCAAATGAGAAACTTGGGAAAAAAGGAAAGAAAAATATAGGGATGTGGTTTTCAAGCTTGCTTCATCTAAGGATGTATTTATGTTAATTTGAAGGTCTATGGATCACCACATTCACCATCTATGTGAGATTCCAGAATGTAATTGATTTCTAGTGATAAGTTGATCAGGTGTGTGGCAACAAGAAAATTTTAGTTCTGTGTAACTTCAAAAACTTGATTTTTAAGGTCACCAGACTGGTAATTCTTTTTATTTCAAAGTTCAAATTTAAGAACATGATAATTGTTTATGATATTGTTACTGGTAAAAAGTTGTATTATCTATGCTGTATAAGAAGCAGCTTTTCTTAAAGTCTCAGAGTATTGTATTTTGGAAAATCATAAGCTTCCAAGTCTGTCTTTGTTTAAAAGGAAATTTCAGTTAAGACTGTTTAAAACTTGTAAGATTGTTAACTAAGTTATTTTGGCTACAATTTTAATGTTAAAATCTAAAATTGTTAATTGATTACTGTATGTGGAAAGGAGGAGATTGGATGAAAACTTTATTCTGACTAGTTCTGCCCATTCTGAACAGTCCTCCTGCTTGTATGAGAATTGGCTAAGCAGGGGCATCATTATTAGCCCTTCCCCCAGTCTCTCCTCCTTAGAATTCATATAAATTTTCCTTATGTTGTAAAACTGCCAAATCCCCTAAAAAAAACTATCTCTATTAGGCAAGATCATTCAGCCTGTGAAAGGAACTTATTTAAGTGTAGTTTTAAATGAACCTAACTTGCTAAGAAGTTGCAAAGATTAGAAGGATTTCTATCAATTGGCTTTTAGATTTCAGAAGGAAAGATGGTAAATGGAATTCTTTACATTTGTGAGACCTGATGAATCATCATTGCTTAGTGCAGCTCCATGAAAATAAAAATAACTAACTAGCTCTAAGCTGTGATCAGTGAAGCTTGTTGTTTAAGGTAAAAGGCACTTGGGACCATAACTAAATTTTATTTTGAGTTTGAATTTGGGTATAGTTGTCTGCATTAAATCAGTATCTCGGAGAAAATGCCACAAGCTACTCAGAGGGAATGTGATCCTGTACTGCTGATAGGTGGAAGTGTACATTTGGTAAAGGCCGAAGGGACAATCTTAGCCTCTGTCTGGGATGGGATCCCTCCTGGCTCAGTTTACCCATGGGATTCCTTTGAAAAGGAATGTTTCCCACCTATTCCTGAGTCTAGCTATAAGATGGAACAGATACTGCATGGTTGGATATCTGTGACTTTACCTGAATTTAAACAGTCAAGGATGTTTTATCCTGTCATATTTGGAATGTCACATGTCCCTGCTTTTCTCCTTCTATAGCAAGTTTCTATGATCAGAGCAAGTAGTAACAGATATGGGTTCTTTCGTGTAAGCTCACTGGAAAATCTAATATTATTTTTCATTTGGAAGTGGAACATGTGCAGAAAGTATGCAAATTGCTTAAGATCATTTTAAAAGTTTTCAACTAACTTTCTTCCTAAAAGTTTAGTGATCAATTATAAATCCTGAAACTGTTTTAAAAGAAGGGAAAATACTTTCAGAAGAAATTTTCAAATCTCTAGTGTAATTTTAAGAGGCCTATTAAAACTTTCATTTGCAAGATAAATTTATTGCTAAACTAATGTAATGAGTTGTGAAAACAGAAGAGATCTGGCTATTTTGATCCGAATTTGTAGTTTCATGCTCTAAGCAAAAGTTAACATTTGTAACTGAATGTATGTTAAGGATTCAATTTCTGAATTATCTCTTTCTTCCTGAGTGAATCTGTATTCACTGTATACTGTATACTGTATATATAATCTGTGTACCCAGCTTCCTATGAAACATAGATCTACCCAAATGATTTTGGGTCCCAACTGTTTAAGGGGGAGATGATTAGGTCCTTGGATTCTCAGCTTTGACTTCCTTGAGCAGCCGGCATCTGAAATTTTCTCAGAGCTCAGAACTCAAGGCTGAGAAAGTCCAGACCATTCCCTAACATATGGAAGATTACCACCTATTCTTCCTCTAATCTAGGAAGACCTAAAAGCTGAAATCACTAACTCTTCCCTTAGTTCCTTCAGGGTCTGCAGGTGATTCAGAAAAAAAAAAACTCCTTCCCTCAGCTCTCCTGATCCCGATCCGGGAGTTCTGCCTCAGCTTACCTGTTTCAACCTGGGGGATTCTGTGCTGGTAAAAAGAAATTCATGGTCTGGAGCAGAGGTGGAAGGGACCACACTTCATGATCCCCACTACACCTACTGCTGTCAAAGTGGACTCTATCCCCACATGACATTACACCAGAGTGAAGCCTGCTGTCACCTCAGAATGGAAAACAGAAGTCCACGAGCACCCCCTAAAGCTAAGACTATCCAATCCTCTCCCTGATTCCCCTTTTACCTCCTTGCTCGGCCCCCCACAATCCCCACCATTCCCCAGCTCCACTCTACCCTTCCCTCTTTGATTTGTCACTTTGCCCTTCCTGAATGTCAGACACAAATCCACTCACCCTTTCCTTGATTTGTAAAACAGGCAGCCCAGCCTTCCCTTAATTGATTTGTAAAACAGAGAACTCCACCTTGCTTAATCTGTAAACAGGCAGAACCTCCACCCCTTGCTTACCCTTGATTAATCTGTGGGTGGGAGACCCAGCCTAGGGTTTCCCCGACAGTGGGAAATTCAAGTGTACACTGACCAATCATTGGAGTTTCAGCCTACATCACCGTAATTTCAGCTTAAGTAACCTAGTCAGGAACCTCCTTTGTTAAAGGCAGTACAGTTATGTTGGTAAAAGAATATGTAGTATGTAGAAATATGAAGGAAAGTGAAATAGTCTGAGTAATGGCTTATGCTAGCCCATCCTCACCCCATTTCTGGTCAGTTTTCTCTTATTTTTGGCTCTTGCCTGCTTAACCTCCTTGCTAGGTTTATCTCTTCTAGGCTCAGTGCTTTCCATCTGCAGATGACTGCTCAGACTGAGTACCAACTGTTGCCCGAAGCTGCTACTCATCACCCCTTGGATCTAGCATTGGCCAGATTCCAGACATTGGCCATGGACCCCACCCCTTGAACAATGGAACCCTGTGAGGCAGGGACAGCTCTACGCCCCTTCCCAGCGAGAAGCAGTTCGGGAAGCTGAGACCATCGCCCCTTGTCCCCAAATGATTTTGGGTGCCATCTGTTTAAGGGGGGAATGATGGGGTCCTTGTGATATATATATGTCTGTAGTATCAATCTGTAACATCAGTTTATAAATGGGGTGCTTTGGGATCTATGTCTGTAAAATCAATTTGTAAAAGCAGTCTGTAAGATCACATTTCCACCCCCCCAGCCTCAGAGCATTGACTCTGCCCCTTCCCCCTCCCAGCACTCTGCCCAGCAACAACTCATGACCTGTTTATCTCTGCTTGAGACAATAAGTTATGTAAATATTATCTCCCTTAGAGTGGCCAGCCCCACCATAAATTCTTCAATACCTTATCTATAGGGTAACTCCTTAGTCAATTATATACCCACACTGTCTCTGATGACTTTGGTGGGTGGCAGACTGGGCACTCTTTAGTGACGTATCAGGCCTAGAACCACACCTCCAGCTAGCCCCGCTAGAGCTATTTCCCAGTGAATCATGGGCAATACACCTGCGCAGTTGATATTAAAAGTGTATGGTCCTTTGAGCACTGACCACTCCTTAACTCCTCCCTGATCCCACCCTTACTCACCTAGTTAGTATAATTGACCCCTTAAAACTATGCTTGCGGCCACTGCGAGTTTGCAGGTTCTATAAGAATCTAGCCCGCTGGCGTAACAATAAACTTTACAATTTCGGCTTCAAAGTCTACTTGAGCCTGGTGAATTCCTTCCAGACTGGATGCCAGGAGAGGTATCCCTGGCAGAACCACTTACCCTCCCCCCCTCCTTATCACCCTTCCCTCTTCAGTATGCTTCACAAAATTATGTTTCATATAATTTCTATGGAAACAAAATTCAATCATCCCTTATACTACTACACATGAAAGTTTTTTTGTTTTTGAAAGAAATGACATCCAAGGAAATCTCCCCCTAAAGTCTTCTATAGCCAAAGCATTTTATGAAAAGGGAAGGACACTCCCTGAAACCACAGCATTAATAGTTTGGTTTAGTGTGTTTCTTAAATTCAGAAGAAGTCCCTGTTTCAAAGCAATGGGATTGCTTGACTCCACTTTAGTCAGTAGAATTTTTACAGTTTCCTCTGATCTGAGGCATATCTGCTCCAATATCTATGTCCTTCCTTTTCAATCTGGTATCTTGGGAATTACAGGCTAGATTTCTTTCTTAAGAAGGAAGCCTTAAACTAAAATCACTCTAACTCTCATTGATTGGCCAACAATAGGTCCCAGCTGAACTCTCACCTGGTCATTGTTTTGGCCCCCAGTAGCTCAGAGTGAATATAAATAGCAATTGATTCTGTTTTGGCCAGAAACCCTGAGGTTCTTCCCCTCTCTGATGGATGTTTTTAACCAAGTAAAAGAGGCCATTCTTTGCCTCATTTCTTACCTAGCCTTAATCACTAAATGGTCATTGCCTAAGCCAAACTGAGACCTTGGAAAAACCTTAGTTTAAACAGCCAAGGTTTCCCACACGATCTGAGACTATCTCCACTCATCCTGATCTATATCTTGCCACTGGACCCAGATGACTCTGGAGGTGAAAGTGAGGCTGGTGACTTTGCACAGCTTTGCTTCATTTAAATCCAATTCACTTGCAAGTCCTGGTATCACCTTCCTGATGTCATGGTCCTCTTCAAGGATGAAGGAAAAAACAAAATCTGAGCCACTTAATGAGGACAAAAATCTTTTACTGGTTTGGAAATCCTCATGCCTAATTCTAGAAATGAATAACTGAATAAAGCCTTTATTAAGTGCTTACAAAGTGTAAAGCACTGTGCTAAGATGGGGGGAAGGAAGGAGATGGGGCACAACTAGTAAAGAGACAATCTCTGATCTGAAAGAGCTCACATTCTAATGGAAAGAACAAGCCAAATCAATAAGCATTTATGACACCTACTGTGTACCAGCCAATGTGCTACTAAGTGCTAGGGATACAAAGAAAATCAAAAGATAGCCCCTGCCCTTGTTGAGCACAACTCTACTGTCCCCTTCCCCTAATTGATCTGTGGGCTGGAGTTTTAGCCTAGGTTAAAATCCCTGCTCCATTCTTTTGCTTGCTTCCCCCACCCCGTCTATCAGGTGTTCCACATCTCTACCCATCCTGGGTTCCCTGTCCTTCAGCCTAGGGTAAACTTCACTGGCACAAGAAATTCAAATGTACACTGACCAATCACTGATTGTAGTTTCAGCTTACGTAACATGAATATTGAATCTCTTTAAAAACCGGCACGGTCTGTGCCAGCACTGTCTGATTTGGGTATGTAACTATGTAACCCCAACAGTCCTGTGGTAATAAAATCCACTTCTAAATTTTAATCTTGGGGATCTTCTGTCTTGCTCAATTATGCTCTTCACCCTCAAGAAGCTCACAGTCTAGTGGAGGGAAACCGCATGTTAACAACTACATATAAATAGGATATACAGGGTGCCCCAAAAGTCTTAGTGCACTATTGAGTTTTGACAGGATAAATTAAAACCCTCTCAAAAGGAAGCATTAAGATTAAGAAAAGCCTCTCATTGGGGCGGCTAGGTGGCGCAGTGAATAGAGCGCCGGCCCTGGAATCAGAAGGCCCTGAGTTCGGAGCCGGCCTCTGACACTCAATCCATACGAACAAAAAAACCTAGCCGTGTAACCCTGGGCAAGTTACTTAACCCCAATTGCCCTAAAGGGGCGGTTAGGTGGCGCAGTGAGTAAGAGTGCCGGCCTCGGAGTTTGGATGACCCGAGATCAGATCCAGCCTCAGAAAATGAGCACCCACGCATAAATAATGACTAGCCGTGTAACCTTGAGCAAGTTACTTAACCCCAATTGCTTTAAAAAAAAAAAAAGAAAAGAAAAGCCTCTCATAAAAGGTAAGATTTTTAGTTGACAGTTTGAGAAAGCCTAGGAAGCCAAGGACTGGAAAGGAGGAAAGACAGCTTTTTAAGCACAGGAAACAGCCAGGGAAAATGCACTAAGAAGATGGAGTGTCTTTTTTGAGAAACAACAAGGAGCCTACTGTCACTGGATGATAAAGTATGTGCCTGTCTGGGGGGCAGTGACCAGGTAGAGGCAGTACCTGGGTTCCCATCACATGGACACACCTGCTGTTTCTGTGGGAACTAAGAGTTCAGGGACATACTTGTTGTTCCAGTGAGCAGTGAGACATATACAAAGAAGTTAGGACATTGTGGGGGTGGGGGCTAGGTAGGTGCAGTGGACCTGCTATTCAGTAGGTCCAGGTCTAACTTTATAATGAAGTTAGAATACTGGAGATGGTGGCAGCTTCATTAGTATTCCATCATTCGCCCCTCAAAGAGTTGGGACCCAAATTCATTTGGGAGAAGGGACAAAGGTCTCAGCTTCCACAGCTTCTTTAGGATGAAAAGGGGAGTAGAGCTGTCCCTGTCTCAGTGGATTCCAAGGAGGAAGTTGACTGGAACCAAGCATAGATCACATCCAGGGCATGGTAGGTAAGTAGGGACTGGTATCCACTCCTTGCTGCCAACTGTGAGTGAATTGGCCTGAAATCTGAGAGACACAAATCTGACAGGCAAGTTCAATATGCAGGGCCCAAGATATAAGGAGAAAGACAGATATATCTAGTAACAGGCAGTTGACTAGGCCAAGTCCCCTTTTACTAAATTATTTAGGCTGTAGAAAAGAATATAATTTTAGGTTGAATAGCTCAGATCTAACACACACTTTAGTAGCTCAGATGTATCCCAGCCTTAGTATATGGGATAATGATTAACATTGTGTTTGTACTTTTGTTTCACAAACTTCTTTTCCCTTTGTCTAATTGTTCCCATGTCATTCAGAAAAAAAGGTTCTATTCCAGGGATTTAACCTTTCACTTGACTATGCAGGTAGGCAGATGACAAGCCTGTGTATTAATTTACCCAGTTGTTTGGGATATGGAATGACTATACATTCAGATTAAAAATAGCAAAATTTTACATACCTGCATTGTATTTATGTCTTTTACTGACCACTTGCTCTAATTAGAGAAATTTCCCATAAAAGGAAAAAGCAGGGACATGCCAGATATGACAGGATAAAACATCTTTAGCCCTGCTTGAATTCAGATAAGAGTCACTTTAAATCCATCTCATAGCCAGACTCAGGAATAGCCAAGTGGAAAAACATTCCTTTTCAAAGGAAGACAATGGGGAAACTGAGCCAACGGTAGGAACTGTGTGGTTTTTTTGTATCTCTCGAATCTACCACGAAGCTTTACAAATAATAGACACTAAACACATATTTGCTGAATTCTACTTTCAAAGAAATTTAGTTACATTATTCCTTCACTTGGCTTAAAGCCTGGTCAAAATATAATTACCCCTAAGAAAGTTAAATTTTAAAGTCCTATTATATTTCAGGGCAAATAAGTTCTTGTTGTCTTTTTTTATATAGTCTATAAGCCTGTGGCCTCTTTTGGTCTCTTACTATTGAACTAAATTTCCCATCATTTTTCACTGTAGTTTCATGTACCTATCTTTGTACTGAATTCACCAAGTATTAAATTATAGGCTTATTTAGTTCCCAAAGTGGGCAATACTGTACCCTGGGTGGTGCTTGAAAGATGGGGGGGAGAGTATAGTAGCCTCAGGTGCAGTTGTGGGAGGTTGAATAAAAATAAGGGGACAGTGCAAGCATAAGGTAAGGAGAGAAGAAAAATTTTAAAACTATACATGTTTCATCTGTTGTGTAACAGAGTTAAAAGTCATAGTGATTTCATTATTTTCCAAATAAACACAAAAAATACAAGTTATAACCAAGCAGTGGTCAAGTCTACCAACGGGTCTTATAAAGCAAGTGTTGGCAGGCAAGTGTGTTGAGAATTGTCAGGAAGTCTACAGTATGATACTATATGGTTCCATGACACAACACTGCATCATCAAAATTTCAATGCAGGGGGAAAACCCCACAAATTTGCAATATTATTAAATTTAAGATGTGTTTTTTAAAAAATCATATTTTTTTGAAATGATGCAAATTTTTTTAAAACTGCTAAGGGTTTAAAGAAAGTAGATTTCCAGGGGGCACTGAGTAAGTTTTTTTTTTAAGGGGATGGTAGATCAAATAAGTTTGGGAACCTTATAGTTCATAGGATCATATTACATTTTTATAGAATATCTCTTCTTCCTCAGATTCTCTGCAATAGCTGACAACACATAAGCTGCAATTATTTTCATGGTGGTCTCTTTGCAAATGATTTCCATGAGCACTGCAACAAGAAATGACCTATGATATAATAGTTTTTATTGCCTTTGGACACAAGACAAAAAAACAATTCCACCACCTTCTCATGAATAGCAAATAACATCACTGAAATCAAACTGATTATATTTTTAACAGATAGCAAACAGCTAATTACCAATGTAGGAGTTACTTCTAAACCAACTGTCTACATATAACTGGAACACCAATTAAGAACAGAGATCAAAAGTGATTGCAAATTAGATTAGAAGTAAATAAAATGGCACAGTGAGTAAGCGTGCCACCTCGGAGTTGGGAAGACCCAGGATCGGATCCGGCCTCAGAAAATGAGCACCGGCACATAATGACTAGCCATGTAACCTTTTGCAAGTTACTTAACCCCAATTGCTTTATAAAAAAAGAAGAAGAAGAAGTAAATAAGAAAGAAAAGAAAGCAAACAAGGCAGTTCCAATGTGGCCTATTTAAGTGAGCTGAGCCTGACCAATAGGAAAAGGATAAAAGAATAGACATCAACCTCTCTTTGGTCATTTGCTGAAAAAAGGTTAACCAATGTAAATCAATTGCTACAAAGAGGTGAACAAGAGAACCTAGAAACTACTCAGCCAGCAAATCCATGATATCTTTGCCAAGCAGAGAGAGCTAGCAACCAAGGGAAAACACCAATTTAGAATATAAACTTGCTTGTCAAATCTTAGAGGAGATGGAAGAGACAATGAGTAGTATTGCGTCATAAAATAATTAGAAGCAATAAAAGTAAAAACAAGTTTAAAAAAAAGCTTGGCATGAGTTACAATTAAGCAAAATCATGCCTGGAATATTTATGGATAAATATGGAAGAAGGACAAGGTGGATAAAAACTGGAAAGAATCCACAAAAAATTCTCTAACAATTTTCTTCTCAATGAAAGTGAAACCCACTGCATTTGGACTCCAACACCATAGTCTCTGATATGCTTCATGAAGTAAGTGGAAATAACACCAATCATGTAACATCATTGTATATATTGTTCAGAATAGTTAAGTAAACAAAGAGGAGGTCTATGCTATAGGTGATAATTTTGAGGGTTTTCAGGGATAAATTCTCCAAGTGTCTGAAAGAATGGAAGATATTAAAAGCTTGGGGGAAAATTCAGACATTATTATCAATTTTTTTTAAAAATGAAAGAAAATTTCAAAAATAAAATAAATGGGGGGCAGGTAGGTGGCGCGGTGAGTAGAGCGTCGGCCGTGGAGTCAGAAGGACCTGAGTTTGAATCCGGCCTCAGACACTTAATGCACACACAAACAAAAACCTGTGTGACCTTGGGCAAGTTACTTAACCCCAGTTGCCCTCCAAAAGGCAATAAAATAAAATAAATGTCACATACCTGCTAAGTTAGATAAATAGCTAACATTTATATGGTACTTGCCATGTGCCAGGCACTATGTTAAGTGCTTTACAAATATTATCTCACAAAAGCCCTGGGAGGTAGATGTTATTATTATTCCCATTTAACAAATGAGGAAACTGAGGCAAACAGTGTTAAGTGACTTGTCTAGGGTCACACAGTTTATAAATGTCTAAGAATCTGAGATCAGGACTTCCTGACCCATACCATCTAGCTCCTCTAAATATCCAAAGTAGGATTGAACCCCATATTTCCAGGATACAACTAGTTTTTAGTAGAACCAGGATTCAAGCCCAAGTATCTTTCCTCCAAATCCTGGGAATTTTCCATGCCACTAAGGTGGTGGTTTCTCCTTTTGTCCCTCTTTTCTCTCAAATCAACACTGTATTCACTCCCTCCATGAAAATAATTCAATTCAACAAATATTTTTAAAAGTACATATGCAAGAGACCATGCCAGGTGATGGGGACACAGAGATAAAATTTAAAAATAATCCCTGCCATAAGGAACTTACATGCTATTGGGTAACAGAGCAAATAAACAGCTAAGTAAATACACACTACTATCAGAAGGGACTGATTGCAATACCTGGAGTGTGGGAGTCAAACCAGGTTTCACAAAGGAAGATGGCTCTTGATTAGAAATCAGGAAAACCTCCCTAAAAATTGGAGCTATACAAAATTGAAATGGGCTACCTTGAGAAGTAATAGTTTTCCTCCTCCTTGGAGCTCTTCAAGAATTCCTTTTAGGAATGTTATCATGGGAATTCCCTTCTGATGTTGGTTGGACTAGATGGCTAGCCTTCAAATTTTTTAATTCTATGAGCAGAGAGTGAAAGGAAACCGAGGATTAAGAGGAAGGAATGAAGAGAGAGAGTATTCTAGGCATAGACAGCCTGGGGAGAAGGAATGAGGGATTCAAACTAACCAGTAGGTTAGTTTGGGGGGAATATAGAGTATATGAAGGAAAGTAATGTAAGAAGGTAGGTTGAATCCAGATTGTGATGGATTTTATATATGAGGCTAAGGAGTTTATATTTTATCCATAACAGGAACTGGTCAGTGAGCCCAGTCCTCATGACCATGAGCAGAGGGATCTGCTGATGCAACCTCCAGCTGGACTTGAGAGCATATGTAGTCCTCCTGTAACTGGTTCTAGTCCACTAACCACATGGTGAAGAGGAACATTTGTGATTGTTTGTGTAGCCAAAACTAGGAGGATTCAAAAAACAGCCCGAGCCAGTCTTTTGGTGACTGATTGGCTGTGTTCTGGTGAAAAAGAAGTATTGGTATGAAGCCTTGGCATGTGTTTCTTTGTTTTTATTTTGGATGGAGATTGAAGGTGGTTATAACCTGATAAGCTTTAGAAGGTTGAGGGAGATCAAGCACATTTGTCCTTCAGACAGTAGCCAGGGAGTCAGCAGCGGGGGCTGGGGGAGCGGGTGGGGAGGACCATCCATGGCTGCAGTGAGCATCTCCAAGGAATACCTGGAGAAGTATTCCTTACTCCCCTGAACATCAGACTTGATGGTGTCACTCCCTGGTTTCCAGCTAGCAGAACACACTTTGCCATGCTTGTCTGTGAACTGGAAGGCCTGGACAAGCCTAAGAGTTTCATCTACAGAGCAGCCCACAAGAAGGTCATTGATGGTGATCTGTTGAAGTATCCCCTTGACATCAATGATGAAGAGACCCCTGAATGAAATTCCCTCATCTGCCTTTAAAACCCCATAATCTTGAGCAATGGTGCGTTTAGGGTCAGACAACAATGGGATATTCACAGCTCCCAGTCCACCGTTCTTCTTGACCATATTGACCCAGGCAAGGGGACAGAAGTACGAATCCACTGAGGCACCAATCACTTGGCAGTTGATGTTCTTAAATTCTTCAGCTCGATCACTGAAAGCAATAATCTCCATAGGGCACACGAAGGTGAAGTCCAAGGAGTAGAACAACAGCACATCATTTGTAGTCAGAAAGGCTGATGTCTTTGAACTGCCGATCAGGCATAACAACAGTAGCTTTGAAACTGGAGGCTGGGTGCCCAGTCTTGGCCTTTCCAGCAGACATGTTGACAACAAAAGCAAGGCTCCAAAGACAATCTTGGAGGAAGGATGAACACATGAGGAGGATCTGGAGAATGCCACAAGTGAAGATTTTCAAGCAGGGAAGTGATACAGACAAGCTTGTGCTTTAGGAAAATTGCTTGGAGGCAGCTAGGTGGCAAAGTAGATAGAGTGCCAAGTCCTGGAGTCAGGAGGATCTGAGTTCAAATCTAACCTCAGTGACCCTGGGAAAGTCATTTTACCCCAATTATCTTTTAAAAAAAAAAAAAAAAGGAAGACTATTTCACCAGCCTTGTGGAGGATGAATTGGAAAGGAGAGACTAGGACCAGGGACACCTATAAGGAGGTCATTGGAACAGTACAAGTGAAAAGTGCTGAGACCTAAAGTACTGTAATGGCCATACAAGTAGAGAAGAAACAATGGACGCCAGGGTTGTCTTTGTCTTCTGTCTGGAAATAAGTGTAAGAACTGGGGGAAGGCACTGGCTAGATGGCACAGTCAATAGAGAACTGGCCCTAGAGTCAGGAGAACCTGAGTTCAAATCTGGCCTTAGACACTTAACACTTACTACCCATGTAACCTTGGGCAAGTCACTTAATCCCAATTGCCCTGCCTTCCCCCTCCCAAAAAAAAAAATGAATTGGGGAAGACAAGACCATTTTAGTCTTTACCCTAGCCACTGAGTAATTCACATCCAAGAGACCTATTAACAGATTTTAAAAGGTATGAAACAAGGAGTGCCCATTCCCAGCTGGTAATGAGAATGTAAAGAAGTGTTTATTGCTCCTTGAGGAGGTATGGAGGAGTACCTCCATCTATCTGACCCAGTAGTTTGGGTTTGGCTAGGACAGGATGAGTCAGGATGTAGAGAAACACTGAGCCATGACATTTAAAGCCCTTCTACCTAGCCCCTTTCCAGTTGTATGTAATCCAACCACACTGTGCTTCTTACTATTCCTCACATATAACACTCGGTGTATTTGTACCAGCTGTCCACCATGTCTAAAATGTGATCTCCACACACATCTGATCCTTGACTTCCTTCAAGACTCAGTTCAAATCCTACCTTCTACAGGAGACATTTCCTGGTCTCCCCACCCAGTCCCGTCTCTCTAAAATTACCTTCCATTTACATTATGTATCTCTTATATGTAGAATTATTTATTAGTCCTCTCCCCAGGTAGAACATGAGCTCCTTGAGAGCAAGCTTCATGTTTTTGCCTTTCTTTGTATCACCAGTATTAGCAAAATGCCTGGAATATAGTATTACGAATACTTAGTGACTGGCTGATGAAATTATAAGGCAGCTAGTCATTGACTAAGGACCAACTACCCACCTCCTAGAAGAAAGGTGATGGAATCAGGGTGCAGACTAAATTATATTCTTTGAATAGAAGAGAACAGAAAGAATTATCATGCAGTGATTAGGTCTAAGGTGGGAAATCAACCAAATAAGATTTTAGGAAGATCTTCCTAGCAGAACTTTAGTTCATTGGCATGCACATAGGCTTGGTTTAGGAACCTAAAGTTAGCTTATGGCAAGTAGTCCAGAAGGCTATTTGTGAGCTTTAAGTATCCAGCACACCTTTCACTTGGTTTGTAAAGTTAGGAAGAATCATCTTTGTGAGTTCAAATCTGGCCTCAGACACTCACTAGCTGTGTGACCCTAGGCAAGTTACTTAACACTGTCTGACTCAGTTCCTCATAAAATGAACTAGAGAAGGAAATAGCAGTCTATTTGCCAAGAAAACCACAAATGAGAACACACAAGAGTAGGACTGAAATGACCCAACAACAATAATAGCATAAAGCTATTTGCTGCTCTCTGGTCTCTGGTCCCTGGTCTAGGAGTCAAATTGAATCTTGTAATCAAGTGATGAGCTGAAATGAGATTATTGTAAATAATCATTAACAACAGCTCCCTTTTCTATAGTACTTTATGGTTCACAAATCTATCTATAGAGATCTATATTGATAGATCTGTTGAAAAAGAGAGAGAATATAAGCCTCATAATAATCATGTCAAGTAAGTAGTACAAAGACTAAGCTTCCCATATAACAGATCAGAAAATTAAGGCTCAGAGAGTTTTAAGTGGTTTGTCACTTAACTCCAAATAATTCAGCTGGTAAATGTTGGAACTGAGATTTAAAACCAGGGCTCTACTCAAGTCTTTCTCAACCCCTCTTAATTCTAAGGTCTTCCCTCTATTATTTCCTCCTTATCATATATATATATATATATATATATATATATATATATATATATATATATATATATATATGTTTGCATGTTATCTCCCCTATTAAATAGTAAGCTCCTTGAAGGCTGGAGTTGTCTCTTTTGTATCCCCAGCACTTAGCACAGTGCCTGTCACATAGTAATCACTTAATACACATTTATTGATTGATTCCAAGTCCATTGCTGTTTGCCCTATACCATGCAGCCTCCTTGCTTGAATAAATATCAAACTAAATAAACATTAGAGTAAATAGAGGCCTTTCTGTTTCAGTTCATTTGAAAGTGAAAGCAGTTGCACTGCTTTTGGCATAAAGTCAACCAGTCATAGGGCAAGGATAGCCTTTTCAAGAAGTTGTACTTGGATGACCCTTACCCTCCCCATAGAAAACCTACTGCACATGTGACTGGCATTGAAAGTAGATTTAAACCCAAAAGGTCTTCTGAGGGCGAAGAGGATTGGGAAATGAACATGGCACTAACATTAGGTAATCAAGATACCCCCAGACTGGCTTCAGCCCCCAGTCTGGATGCATTGACTCTGTGTAAATCCAAAGTGGCTCTCCCTACAGCTAGTGCCACAGGTTACGCGTCCAGTTTATGACTCTGACCCTAGGTAGAATGTCATTTCTGATGACTCCTGATAAGCAGAACAGTGACAGGTGGTGTGGCATAGTATTGAGCTCTGGATTTGCTGTCAGAAGATTCAGGTTCCAAAGCTAGGTCAAGAGTCAGAGATTCTGAATTCAAATCCTGACTCACTGTAAAGGTCATTTTGATTCTCTGGAACTCAGTTTTCTAATCTGTAAAATTGGGAGAGCTGGATAGCTGACTTCTCAGGCAGTTTCCCAGTCACAAAATCCTTGATCAGAATGTATTCCATAACAATGGCTGACTACTCAGATCGAGGTTTCATTTCACAGGATCATCGGGTAGATGGTATTTCCTTTTCATGAATCTAACTTCTTAGAGAAGTCCAGAAGCACTTTTTTCAGAACTTTTACTTTTTACTTATTTTACTTCATTTTTTACTATTTACTTTTTATTTACTTTACTTTTACTACCTTGATTATGGGCTGAGAATATCAGTACAAGCAGAAAGGCAATAAAAGAGTGGGGGGAAGGGTAATGACTCTTGAGTTTTCTGAAGTCTTATCAGCCAATAAGCATCTTCTAAGTGCTTTGTTATCTTTCATATACTAATATTCAGTATTTATGTAGCAATACCAAGCTGGAGAAACTTGGAGTATGGACTAAGGAACAGGCTCCACCTGCTAACTGTGGACCAGCTAGTTTATAACCAGAGACCACAGCTGATCACCAGAGGATTGGCAACTAGGAGACAAAATTGTTTTGGTCACAATAACTCATTAAACCAAGGCACAGAGAAACAATGATCTGTTGTGATCACTGGAGAGGTGATCCTCACATGGAGGTAAATCTTAGATTCTTGAAAGTGTAGTTATTTTCAAAGAAACTCAAAATTGATCAACTTTTAAGTTGTTGCTTGTAATGCCTTCCGGAACTCTTTAGTTATGAGGCATGAGTAGAAGGCTAAGGGGACACCATACTGTAATCATATGGCATCAAAGAGATTTCTGAATGATAAAGAAACATAAAAGTCCAGGAAAACCTTACTCAAAGTAATTGAATGGGTTCTCATAGGCCTCACATGCAATTAAGAGAATTGATTTGTCCCTTAAATAAAGCCCTCTTGTATCCAACTGCTCTCCTGTTTCAGGTTACTAAATTGAACATTAATGGAAAAAGGGCAAACACACTGTAATGGGTGCTTTAGGCTACCAAGTACGCAGAGTATCCATCCAGCTTCTCTTAAGGGCAGACTTTGAACAGCCTGTTGAAATTTCCAGGGTCAAATAAAGAATAGTGAAACTAAAGCTCACCTAATCTATTAACCTAAGGCCTTTAAAAAAAACTTAAGTCAGTATAAAAAAATCCAAGTGCCAAGATTAGTTTTGCCACTTTATTCACAAGTTGCTCATTTAAATATTTGCAAGTTAGAAAAAAATCAGTGTCATATGAACATCTGTATCTAACAAATACAAATTTCAGAAATTATTAAAGAGTACTGTTAATCATTTCTTCCAACAGTAAATTCTTAACAAAATAGGAGAACTATATTTTCTCCATGGCAAGTTAAACTGGCACGTGCCTGAGGAATTTGGAGATAAAGATATGTAGTCCACTAAAAAGTGCTTTTAGTCAGTACATCTGGTCAAATCACATTTCACATTCACAGTGGTGAGGACATCACCCCATTAAATATGAGACAGGTAACAGCTATTGATTCCCCCAAAACCAATACTTCAAAGGACTTTTGACTTATCCTGACCCAGGAGAAAGTACTATTGGGAGCTAGCTGGGCTTCTAAAAAATAAGGAAATGCTGTGCTGTTCCTGTATTTCCCATAAGAATAGAAATTATCAGCAATGGTACATTTGTATTAACAGGGCCATCAAAAGGTTGGAAACCATACTAAATGGTAATATTCAAATTTTCCTCATATTCAGAAAGATTATCCTTTCATTTTGGTCATGAAGAGTCCATTTTTTTAATGTTTACTAATGAAAAGTCATTAACATCTGCATTTAAATTAAACTAGGGAAGATAGGTTTAAATTTATCAAATTTTGCAAAAAAGAATTTAATTTAGAATGTGCTTATACATTATGTGCTTCTGTACACACTTTATAGGTCAGCAGCATCACAAAACTGTTTGGAGAGCTAATACTGAGCATCTTAATTGGTCATATTAATTGTAACTTTGAATTAGTACCATCATCCCTGATAAAAATTTCAGCTCATAACCATTATTAGCAACCAATGAAAAAAATTATTTGTAAATAAAACAATTCCTAAGGATTATTGCAAACACTACCTGAGTTTTACATGTACAATTTTAAGTATAATGTTAAGCACCAAATTATGTTTGCAAAATCTATATCCAAATTAAAACAAACTTTCGATATCATTTGAATCCTACTTTACTGCCACTGAAACACAAAATATTGAAAAGATCTAAAAACAAGCTGAGAAACATGGTCCAATATATGCCTTAGACATTGTAATTTCTCTCGTAGGTAAGAACTTTATCGATAACCTCCTATACCATCCCATAACAGTTCCAACACAAATACATGCCAGAGAAGGTAAATCAGCAGCTGAGTGCATGGTTTAGATCAGGTTGAAGTTTTCTAACAGACACCATTCAATTCCTTACCCCAAAGGTCCCATTGTTCAAGCAAAAAGAAATCTTTTGCTTGACATCTAGACAATTGGCAGGTTGGATATAATATTCACAACCATCCCCACAATGGAATATATAAGCTACCTCTTTTGGTTGGTCCTTCCAGATCCAAGACTGAACATGAAAAATGTACCAAATGGGAGAAAAAAAATGTACCAAATTTCTCAGAAGCAGAACAAAGAAGCTCCAGGCACCCTGCCTGCAAAGTGCATTACTGCAGTTAAGTCTGGATTCTTAGAGATATAGATAAGACATCACATTACTGAATAAATTGCTTATATTTATAATCCCAAGTGCTAAACTCAAGTTCAAGTATGGCTCAATATCTAAGATTACAATTATATATATATATATATATATTTAAAGACTTTCCCCATCTCTTACAAATGCTTCTTAGTAAGCTAAAAGGAAAAAGGGTAGTTACATAAAGTATATCAGTACTTAGCAGTACACTCAATTGTTAACAGGAAAATAATTCTTATTTACTTTCTTGTCAAACCAGACAAGTCAGAAGCAGCACTAGTATTCCTAGAAATATAGGTCCTTGACTCAAGCAATATCTTGAAGAAAGTAAATTAAGGCAAGCCACACTAGTCGATGAGCATCAGGGATTAAATTTGTCTAGGTAAAAAAAAAATAGTAACTAGTTATTTCCAATAAATATATTAGATGCAGAATTAAGTTTAAATGAGCACTTGCAGCACCAAATGCATGTTAAAACTAAAACAGGCCACATAAACATGAAGTATCAGTGTGTGGTGGGTGGAAATGGGAAGACAACAAATTGTCCAAACCCTTAACTTCCACTTATATACACTATCAGTGGCTAAGGGGTGCAATAATCTGATAAATACCAAGTAAACAGGAAAATCCAGTGTCAAGTCACACTAATAGGGGCCCAAAGGGGACAGGGAACTTAAGTCTAAGACATACAACTTCAATAGTTAACTTTCAGGGCATCTGTCTCCCTAGAGTGAGGGGAAAAACTTGTTTTCTCAAAATTGGTCTTCAAGTTTGTCTTATTGTTGGACCTTTTTAGGTCCCTGTTATTCAAAGGTGGTGGGTGTTTCTGATCACACCTAGGACACTGCCTAACTGAATGGTGGGGCCCCTGTTTCCATTCAGTGGGCACATTCTCAGTTGTTGAAACACCAAACACCCCTTGATAGAAAGTTCTATTTCATGAGAAAAAGAACAGGAAAAGCATAAAGAGGAATGAAAAAAGTCAAACCACCCCAAAGACAAATGAATGCTTTTCAAGGTAGAATTTAAAGTATATACAACTCCACCTCAGACACCAATTAAAAATTGCCCTTTAATTTTTACACTCAGCACTAGATAGTGTCTCTAGAGATAATGGCTGTTTGATGACTAGGCCTATTCTAAGAATAAACATTCAGATGAAGCCCATCCCCAGACAAGCAGACTAGGTTGGCTATTTTGTCCCCAGTCCAGGCAATCAGTCCCCAGGACTACTGATTTGTGTCCCAGGCCCAAGCTCCTTCACTAACTTGTTATCAGACTTAAGGCAAGTCTCTCCCTGGTTCTGAGTCTCAGATTATTTGTAAAATGAAGGTGCTGAAACAGATCCTATCTCAAGGTCCTTCTAGTTCTGATAGTCTAGGATTCTCTAGGGATTTAGAGATGAATAGCACCTTCTTTGTGCTTCTTAAAACTCCAATATAGGTGAAGGAGCTATGATTTCCTTAATAGGGAGGTCTCCCAGCACAGGAACTCCTTCCATGAATGAACCTTCTATGACTTAGTAGATTCTAAAGGAGGTAGGCAGGTCAATCAAAGTCACAGGACTAAAAAGCATGAGAGGCAGAATTTGAAAGTAGTTCTTCTCTTGACCTCAACCCCAGCCCTTGGCATCACTGCTTCTAATTCCACATCTTGATTTTCACTTCTCAATTCAAATCCTACATTCATAAGAAAGTCGGCTCCTACCCATAAAACTGAAAAGCAAGTCACATCTACCAAACACTCTCAAATCTGCTCCAAGTGCGGCTATTTAGGAAGAAAGCAAAAATGTAGAATTTTCCCCTCTATGTTATCAGCAATAGCAAACAAAAGGTTTGGTCAAAGTAAAAGAGGTAAGCTGAACAACCCTGACAGCTGAAAGCAGGGAAAGACTGCTTAATTAAGAAGTTTTAAGTTAGATGACCTTGAGAAGCCAAGACAGGGTTAACATGCCTATTTAAAGTCTCTGCCAAAAGTTCTCGGGGGATAATCCGGGAGTCTGAATTCACTTGCATAATTATTCCACTATCTACTCTTGGGGGAGAAGGGGGCAGGGTAGGGAAAAGGTTCTACAAATTAAAGGTACTTAAAGAGCCTTTGACTTGAAGCCCTTAGCAAAAGTGGGACTAGATGTCCCTTTATATTTTAAGGCATACATGCAGAGATCTATTTGCAAGGTTCCATACTCACATTTTCCAGGGCCTAAAAAATAAGAACATGTTCATTACAAAATGTATTCACAAGGACAACAGTCTAAATATTATAATACTGAACAGAATGAGGGTGCTTTAGTATGCTTTGTAAATCACATTAATATTGAAAACTCCCTTCATAGCCCATTAAGTCCATAAGTGAATCCTGACAGAATTATCAACTTCACAAGTATAGGGACATAACCTAAAATGATAATGTTGTACTTCATTTTTAAACAAACTTTCAAATTTTTATATACCTGATGAAGAGTTCAACAGTAACCTGGAAATGTAGGGTAAGAAACTAGTAGTATATTTTATTCTATATGACCCAAGAATTAAGCTTTTTTTTATATAAATCAAGCTCCAACAAGCATTATTCAGGATGATTTTCTCAATTCAAATACTCTATAAAAAACCTATTTGTTAAACTAAACTATGCTCTGACCTCAAATTGGGTTTCTTTTGTGCCTGTGGAAACAGATACACAATTGAGACCATTGTCTCTTATCATCTAACTTATATGTTTAATGTTAGCCTAATCTATTAAGTTAAATACTTTCAGCAGACATTTGTACATTGCTTTTTAAACAAGTTCAAATATGATAAATAAAAAAATTATAGATCCCAACATTTAAATCAACTTTGCAATAGGTAGGAGGAGGTAGACTTACTTACTCCCCTTACAAAACATGTCAATTGAGTCAGAATTAAAATAAACCACGGTAACTGTAATATCATCTCTATACATCCTTGCTAAATCATCTGGCAATGTCAACATGGCAGAAAGCCTCTCCTGGTCCATCTCTCCATATTCGTTGCATCCGATGGCATGCCTTATTAGGTGAGTGGCGGCATTTTGGTCAGGGGCATGGATGCCTTTAGCTTTTCTTTGGAGTAACAGGCTTTGCATGAGGCCCAAATTTGTTGGTTTTTCAGTCAGTTCAGGTTTCTGCCTACTAGCCTCCTCAAGGTGCTCCACAACAAGTCTAACCACATCCTCATTAGCTAGCAAGTCCCACAGTCCATCAGAAGCCATAACAAGGAACTTATCCTTAGGTCTCAATTTGTGGTAAGTTATTTCTGGTTCTGCAGTCAAATAAGGTGGTGTATAGTAGTTAGGGGGTGTGAACCGATAAATATTCAAAGCCTCAGTGTTAAAACCTCTCTGGAGGACACTTTGCTGCAGTTCTTTACTCCATTTTAACTGGACATCACCAAATGCCCTGGAAGGCATGAGAACACCTAAGAGCCTATCATCCACAATAATAGTTCTCTCCTCAGATTCTGGGTGTTCCTTCTTTAGCCTTAAGAGTTCAGCTTTGTTCCAGGCATTATGGTCTCGGGTAAGGGGCATAGAAGACCATGCCCCATTTTCCTCCTGCACACCAAGTATAGCGCGACAGTCCCCAGCATTTGCCACATGCAGATGAATCCCATCAATGTGAGCCATACAGGCAGTTGCACCAGAAAATGCAACCTGCAGGGAGAGGTTTCTCAACATTTCATCCTCCAAGGGAGCCTGAATTTCCAGAGAGATGTCAGAATCCAATCTCTGGAAGGAATATGTTAACGCTTCCTTTATGCTGAGTCCCATTTCTATATGCAGGTCAAGCAGCTCTTGCCAATAGACCCGGAGATGGTCAAAGTGTACAGAAGTAACTTCCTTGTAAAGACTGTCCCCTGGGTGCTTATGCCACTGCAGGATAGGCAGGAGAGGTTTCATACTCTCCATGGCGTCTTCCATCACCTCCAGGGTTTGATGAGACATCAAGGACACCGCCACATAATAGAAGAGCCTTTCACTTACTGCTTGGGCACAAGCATGGCCCCCATGCCCATCAAAGACACCAAACATCATTCCTTTAGTTTGGAGGCAAGTCGCTATACTTCGACGGTCCTCAACTGGAGAGTTGGCTGCCAACTGGTTACTTTCAAACCTTAACACTGAATTGGGAGGTCTGCCCTCATGTTTAATAATTCTCTGTGATGATTCACCAGCTCTCAAGACTTCACTTATCTGGGCAGGAGTGAGCTGCAAATGGAAGTCATCTTCTTCAGTGGAAGTGTGTCTGAAAGCTTTCTGTAGAAAAAAGCCGTTGTGTGGTTCACAATCTACTGCTGCTGATTTAAATAGCTCTATAGAAAAAACCTGCCATTTCAACTTATTCCTGTTTGGGGCACATCTTGAATACAAATGTCTTTTTCCTCGTAAGGTGGCAACGTTTCTGGCTGAATTTAAAATCCCACAGGTCACAGCATGAAACATTATGAAATTAGACTGGATGGGGCTAGTCCTTCAGGAGAACCAGATTTTTTTAAACCTGAAAATTTAAAAAATTAAAAGCTTAAAGATTTAATTCTTGAAATATGACATGCAAATAGATACTGGAACTATTTCACTGTCCTTTAAAAGAATTCAAAACATTTAAGTGCTGGTTTTGGAGTCAGAAGATCAGGGTTCAAGTCCCAGGTCCAAAACTGACCACCAGTGAGCCCTGGTGCAAATCATTTAACTCACCTGGGCCTAGCTGGGTGGCACAGTGAATAAATGCTGGACCTAGAACCAGGAGGACCTGAATTCAAATACAGCCCCAGACACTTACTAGCTGTTAAGACCCTGGGCAAGTCATTTCACCCTTGTTTCCCTCAATTTCCCCAACTGTCAAATGAGCTGGAGAAGGAAATGGCAAATCAATTCAGTATCTCTGCCAAGAAAACCCCAAATGGGGTCCTGAGTTTGGACACGACTGAAACAACTTAACAAAAATGAAAGTGTTGAATAAGATAACCTCTTTGTTCCCTTCCAGCTCTGAGAGATGAAGTGAATCCCTATCTTAAATCCTAATATTCCTACTCAATATATATTTAAACTTTTAAGGAAAAGACAAGTAAGATTTTGGAACCAGTCATTAAAGATGATTAAAGTTATCCCATCTTCCCAACTCAAATGCAAAAAATATCGGATAAATCTGTCCCTTGATCAAATCTAAAAAGCAACCAAGCTTCAGAAAACAAACAAAAACCACCAACTCCAGGACCGCCGAGCCTCCGTCCGATGGACAAGCCTCAGGTTAACTGGGCTAACTCCGATGTGACCCTCAAAGGTCAAGCTCTGAGTCCAGGAAAGGCAGGGCTGGTTTACTTACCCCTTGGCACCACACTCATCACCTCCAGGTGGAAGAGAACAAAGGGCAGGCAGCTCCCTCCTTCAGCCACCAGCCACACCCAGAGTCTGGGACTTGAGGGTCACTGATGCCCAGACCCGGGGATCCTCTGGTCCTGGCAACGTCTGCAGGAGAAAGACACAGGCTGGAGTCCGCAGCTGCATGGCTGAGCCTGGTGCTCTCATCTGCAGAATGGGCGGACGAGGCAGGCATCGGGCTTTAGCCAAGGGGCGCACGGGCGGCATTTTACCTGGAAAAGCTCCGTGCTGACCAAAGGGGGTCAGAGGTCGGGGGTCCAATAAGACCGGGCTACCTCGGACTTTGCACGAGCTGGAAGTGGGTGTCGGGGGAGGGGAGGTAGGATGGTGGCTAACCCTGGCACGGCGCCTGGTCCAGGCTTTGCTCCTAAGCCCAGGTGAATTATTGATTGCCCGGCCTGGGCCCGAAGCCCGACTGATGCTGCCAGTGCAACCCCGGGAACGTCTAGGTCTCAGTTTCCCCAGCTGTAAAACGGGAGGCGCACTCCGGCGCTTACCGAGGAGGGCCCAGTGCAGGGGGCGCTAAACCCGGCGGCCCCGCCCCCCTGACCTGAGGCCCGCCTTCCAGCCCCGGCGCGGGCTGCCCCGGGCTCCGGGCTCCAGGCTCCGCCGCCGCCACCATGCGCGGGCGGGGAAGCCCCGGGTCAGGGCGCAGCTGCTGCGGAGGCGGAGGAGCCTCGATCAACGGCTGGCCCGGCGCGCGCCCTCCTCCCCCCGCCGTGCCCCGGCCGCACCTGAACCGGCAGAGCCGCAGAGCGAGCGCAACGCCCGTCGGGTCCCCAGGCTTCTCCACACAGACAGCTCTAAGCTCCCCCCCACCCCGGGCTCCCCGCAGGGAAGAAGAAGAGAGCAGCAACACCCACCCCCTTGCCTCCACGCTCCTCTGCCATTGGTCGAGCGAGAGCGGCCCCGCCGGTGACGGCTAGGGGCGGGGCCCAATGGGAAAAGCCGGCTGAGGGTGGCCGGAGGCTTCGTTCCCTCGCCTTACCTCTCTCACCCCGCCTGCCCTGGGCGGGGGCGCGGCCATTAACCCCTTCCCCTCCGCAGCCCGGGCGCCGATGCCTGGACCGAAAACGCCTGGGCTGTGGAGAGAGGAGGCTTGGAAATACAGAAGAAAGTCTGTGCTACTTCAGAAGCCCGAGCGGGGCTGGGGGAGGGGAGGTGGCAGGGACGGCACTCTAGGGCGACCCTGACCTCGGAATGGAGAGTCCTGGACACTCAGTGTCCGAGCTGGCAGTGACCTCAGACCATAGGCTATCTGCACGCGCAGGGTCAGAGCTAGAAACCTTAGAGGTCATTTCGTTCAGAAGAGTCAAATCAAGGCCTCCGAGGACGAAGCCCAAACCAGATTAAGATGTCATTGGAAAATGTGCAGCAAACTGAATGGACCGTACGACACAGATGAGGCCAATTTGTGGTTTTCTAAGACAGTGTGCAACATGTGGCACCCTTCCTAAGTTCTTGAACCCAAAGCTTAGCTCTTCTTCGCAGCTTAATTCCCCGCTATGTTTCCTATCTTCTGTTTGTGTTGTTTTGTTTTGTTCTGAATACGATTCACAGATAGGATGTATACTCATGTAAGCTGTTGACTTGGAGCATTGGCGCCTATGTGCTCCCTCACTGAAATCCAGTCCACTTTCAAGAAATAACATGACCTTCCCAACGTCACCATCTACTTCAAGAATGGAGAACAAACAATCTGTATCACTAGCTGGCCCACTGGGGTCCCAACTGGACAGTTCCTTCCCTCCTTCCTTCCTTCCTTTCCTCCTTCCCTCCTTCCTTCCCTCCTTCCCTCCTTCCTTCCCTCCTTCCCTCCTTCCTTCCTTCCTTCGCTCCTTCCTTCCTTCCTTCGCTCCTTCCTTCCCTTCCTTCCTTCCTTCCTTCCTTCCTTCCTTCCTTCCCTCACATGTGGATGCTTTGCCCAAAGGAATATAAATTTCAATCCCTGAAACCTCAGGATAGCTTGGGGTTTGTGAACTAGATTTCTTTTAGGACCATACCTTAAACCCAATCATTGTGACTTTTATTGATTAACCAACAATAGTTCCTAGCCCAAGCCTCATTTGATCGTTGTTTGGGCCCAGATTTGGCTCAGAGTGAATGTAAATAGCAATTGTTTCTTGTCAGAGAAACTTTGCCTCCCAGATCGATTTTGGTTTTTGGCTAGGTAAAAAAGGTCATTCTTTGCCTGATTCTTATCTAGCCTTAATCACTGAATGGGTATTGCCTCCGTCAGTCAAACCGAGATCAGAAAAAGACAACTTAAAAAGGTAGGGTCTCCCACTGTATCCAGGGCCATCTCCAGTCCCCCTGACCCACTGATGCCACTGGGTTCACATGGCTCCTGAGGAGAAAGTGAGGCTGGTGACTTTGTACAGCCCTAACTCACTTAAACCTAATCCACTTATAAGTCAAGATGACATCTTCCTGCTGTCATGGTCTTCTTCAAGAAAGAAGGGCAAAAATTAAAAAAAAAAAAAAAGAGCAAAGGACAAACAACAAGCTTTCACATAGGTAAAAATTGAGTCAAGGGGTCTGGATGAAAGCTCAGAGAACAATATGAGATAGTCATCCTGATCATATTCTATCTACTAGAGTTATTTCTTCCCGCTGTGTAAACAGCCTAATGTTTAAAGCCTCAACAAAACTTCCCAATCCATATAATTCCAGGCCTCTCTAGTGCTGGCCCAACACCAAGACATGCTGCAAGGCATCTTCCCCTTATTCTCGATCTAGGACATGAAATAAAATTACTTTAGAAATGACTTTGGAGCTCTGAGTCCACACCCTCTTGAGTTGATTCTCTAAGTATCTTTCCCCAGGACTCATTATTATGTGCATTATCACAATTACTTTCTTGAATATAGAATAATAAAAAAGAAATTCAGTGTAACTCGGTCATCCAAAGGAAATCTGATGAAGGAATCCCAATTCTATCTCCACCAGAGTTCAGATAGTCATTGATAACTATATTTCTCCATCATTCCTACTTAGTTCCCTCCCCAGTCTTCCTTGCTGACAAACATTCCCCAAACACATACATAGCAAGAGTTCACAAAGGATCCTGGGGAAGGGGCTTCTGCTTTCTTTCCTCACTCTCTTGTCAGATTGTAAACCAGATTCATTAGCAGTTTATGGCTCTTGCTGATTTGGGGTAAACAGACTGCAGCATCACCAGCTTGCATCCTTCTGCTCAAGCTTGATGTTTTATGTTTCTGGATCCCATGGAAATCAGACTGTCGAGAGAGAGAGAGAGAGAGAGAGAGAGAGAGAGAGAGAGAGAGAGAGAGAGAGAGAGAGATGCTAAATATAGCCATCATCCCTTTTATCTTGTACTCCTCATCACAAAGGGGATCAGCAGGACCCAGGGGTTTAGGACAAGCCTACTTCACACACATAGTAAATCGGCACTTAATAAATGCTTGTTGACTGACTGAATAAAAAGGATCTCAGAATTTGCACTGTTTTTCCAGTCATCACAGGCATAGAGGAAGTGCCCCCTAGTGGAGTAACTTTCCTGTTCCCCACTTTTCAGCTCGTTTTTTGGGTATTGTCTTCCCCCATTAGAGTGTAAATTCTTTGATTGTCTTTCTTCTTCCTTACATTTTTATCACCATGTGCCTAAGAGCTCATGCTGTTCAGTAATTTCAGTTGTGTTAATTCTTCAGGACCCCATCTGGGGTTTTCTTGACAAAGATACTGGAGTGGTTTGCCATTTCCTTCTCCAGCTCATTTGATAGAGGAGGAATAGAGGCAAACAGGATTGAGTGACTTGCCGGAGGTCACACAGCTACAAAGTGTCTGAGGCTGGATTTGAATTCAGGTTTCCATGCCTCTGTCTGCACCATCTAGCTGCCCTACAAAGACATAGTAAGCACTTAAATTCATGTTGCCTGACTGACTGACAGAGACTCAAAGCATAATCCTTGCCAAGCTACATTCATATACCCCAAACCTCCCCAGACCTAGTCATCACTTTCTCTCTCCTTCCCCTATATTCTGTTGTTATTCAGTCATTTCAGGCTCTTCATGACCCTATTTGGGGTTTTCTTGGCAGAGATACTGGTATGGTTCGCCATTTCCTTCTCCAGCTCATTTTCCAGATGAGGAAACTGAGGTAAACAAGGTAAAATGATTTGCCCAGGGTCATACATCTAGTAGATGTCTGAGGCCAAATTTGAGCTCAGGGAGATGTCTTCCTGACTTCAGGCCACGCACTGCCCCAGCTAGCAACCCCTAAATTCTTCCACTTCCAATTTCCCTTCTGGAACAGTTGCTTATAGGGGGCTATTGCTTAGTTATCAAACAGTTATAGTATTTGTGTGTGTGTTATCTTCTTAGAAAAACTTAGAAGTTCTCAAGCACAGGAAATCTTTTAATTATTTTAGTAACTCCCCCAATCTAGTTAGTAATGATTGTTGAACAGAATTGTTGAATTGCTTCTGAGTCTCTCCAACAGAAACATATTCTCTGTGGGCAGGAAAATCCACAGACAGCTCCAGTTCAATCAGAAAATGTAGCAAAGCTAGAAATCCTAGCTCTTCTGTCCATTCTCTGTGAACTTGGGCATTTCCAAGCTCTCTGGGCCTCCTATTTCCTACCCTCACAAATGACCTCTTTTTTTTTTTTTTAATTCTTCACTACCATAGCTTGAGGGGACAAGTTTCAACCACTTAGTCTGTTCTTCTAATGAACCTGAGACAGAGTAGAGAGGAGACCTAGATTTGGAGTGAGAGGACCGGAGTTCAAACCAGGTAACTTACTAGCCATGTGACCTTAGGCAAATCACTTCCTTTGTGGACATTTAACTTAGAATAATAAGAATGGGAAGAATAGGAGCAGCAAACAGCATTGCTTTCACATATTGGAGGACTTTCATGTGGAAGATGAAGTAGGTTTGTTCTCCTTCAATCTAGGGCAGAAGTTTCAGAAAAAATAAAAAGCACTTACTATTAGAACTATACAGAATTATAATGGGCTCTCTGGAGAGGTGGTAGACTCCTGCTCACTGCAGAATCTTAGCAAAAGCAAAGACCTCAGAAGCCAACTCACATTATTTCTATTACATGCCTGGTCTTAGGGTTGTTCAACCTTTATTTACACACCTCAAGTGAAGAGAAACCTATTACATCTGAGGTGTCAGACTCTCAGCCCTCAAAACTCTCAAGCATAGACTGAAACCAAATTAAAATGGGATTGGGAAATGTTTAATGAAATAAATAAAAATACAATCCAACATAGATAATGTTCAGATGTAGTTTTCTAAGTCAATATACAGCATCAAGAACCCAATTCTCTTTGATTTGACTCCAAATTACCTCCCAAGGCAATCCATTCTTATCTGGGATAATTCTAATTATTACAAAAGCTTTCCTTACATCAAGCCTAATCTATAACTTCTTTGCAACCTCTACCAGTTGTTCTTAGTTCTGGCTTTTGAGGGCCAGCCTGAGAAAGTCTAATAATTCTTGCACATGATAACCCTTCAAAGGCTTCAAAATCATATAATTTATATGTATAATTTATCCAAGTAACTGACAAAAAAAATGTTAAAAAAATGTCAAGGACAGCTCCCTGGAACCCTCCACTAGAGACCCCCTTTCATCTCTTACGATCTTTGGATTTGGTCATTCAGCCATGTCTGAAGCTACATCATAACCTGAGCAACTCTGTTTCTGTTTCTTCCTCCTTCCCACTTCTTCTTCCTCAACCTTCTCCCTCTCCCTTTCCTTCTCCCTTTCTCTTCAGTCCCTTTTGTCCTATCTGTGCTTTTTTCTCTTTTTGGAAGGGAAAAAAGCAGAAATTGAAGCAGAGGTGTACTAGAACCAGCTCAAACCTTTTCAAATATGAGCATTTACACCTTGAAAACTAGCAAACAATCAGGGCTTGATTTCTTGTTTTATTGATTGTCTCAAGATGATGGGAAAATTTTCATAATTCAGATTGAACTTAAAAGTTTGTCCTGGATACTTTTTTTTCCCCTTCAGAAAGCTGGTTGTTAAATATTTGCCAGCACACTCCTGAGTTGAAGCCTCTATGCCAGGTTTAAGGGACTTACTCCAATGTTTGGGGGAGGTTCAGAAAGATTTTGGATTAGGATGGTTGTTGCACTCTACCCTTAGAAAGTCTGCAAACAAAAATCAAGGCCTCTAGGGAAACTATATCACAAACATGGAGGTTAAAATTAAGTTCCTGACTTTCTGCCTTGATTCCTCTCAGTTCCCCAATTTGTGCCCCAACCTCCTTGATCCTGTTTTTTTATCTTGGTTCCATGTAATGGATTGAACACTTCTATTTTAGTAAAATCACTAAATTAGAAACCTGAGTTATTTTAGAGGCATGATGATGAATCAGAAACCCACAAACAAGGGGAGACTGCAGGCTGTTTTCTAAGTGACCTTAAATGGCATTCTGAAGGTATAATAATGGCTCTGGGAAGCCCACCTGCCTATTGAATTGACCTCAGGGAGTTAGAGATAAGTAGAGGGCAGAAATAGAAGAACAGCCTCATGAAAGTAGATTTTTCTGAAGATCTCTACTCTTCTTTGTCATTGAAAAGTACAACCCCAGTGAGTAGAGAACCAGCCCTGGAGTCAGAAGGACCTGAGTTTGGATTCGGCCTCAGGCACTTAACACACACAAACAAAGACCTAGCTGTGTGACCTCGGGCAAGTTACTTAACCCCAATTGCCCTCCAAAAAGAAAAGGACAACCCTCACCTGTTTGGACAATGAAATAATTTCAGACCCAAACTTTATCCACAACCCCAATATTATCTCAGGCAGCTTAGGTGGTACAATGGATAGAGCACAAGTATTGGAATCAGGAAGATTCATCTTTATTAGTTCAAATCTGGTCTCAGACACTTACTAGCTGTTTGACCCTGGGCAAGTCACTTTACCCTGTTTGCCTCAGTTCCTCATTTATAAAATAAGCTAGAGAAAAAAATGGCAAATCACTCTAGTATCTCTGCCAAGAAAACCCCAAAATGGGGTCACAAATGATGGGGAGAAGGGAGGAAGGGCAATAGGTTCCAGAGGGACTCAAGAATTCTGTAGGCTCAAGCAAACTTGGAGTCAAGATTATAAACGTTTATTGTTACACTTTGAAGTGGGCGTAGGTTCTTAGGGAACCTGCAAACTTACAGAAGTCACAGGTATAGTTTTAAGGAGTCAAGACAGTAAATCAGGTGTCAATTATGCTAACTAGGTGAGTAAGGGTGGGATCAGGGAGGTGTTAAGGAGGGGTCAGTGCTTAAAGGAACATGCACTTTTAATATCAACTGCACTGGCGGGCGTATTGCCCATAATTCACTGGGAAATAGCCCAAGGAGGGGCTACTTGGAGGTGTGGTTTTGGGCCTGAAATGTCACTAAGTTAGCCAGCAGTCGGGGCTGACTCAGAAGTGCCCAGTCTGCCACCCATCAGTGTCAAGTTTGACAAGATGGGTGTTGGGAACCAAGGCTAATGGAGACTCAGTATGGATATAATTGGCTAAGGAGTTAACCTATAGATAGGGCATTGAAGGATTCATGGGTGCAGCTGGCCACTGTACTAAGGGAGATAACATTTGCCTAAGCTAAAATGTTTATAGATGGTTTAGTGAAGAATTCATAAGTGTAGCTTGTTATTGTTCCAAGCAGAGATAAACAGTTCATGAGTTGTTGCTGGGCAGAGTGCTGGAAGTGGGAAGGGGCAGAGTCAATGCTCTGAGGTTGGGGAGAGGAAATGTGATTTTACAAACTGGTTTTACAAATTGATTTTACAGACATAGATCCCAAGCACCCCTTTTACAAACTGATGTTACAAACTGATATTATAGACATAAACTGATGTTACAAACATAGATCCCAAGCTCCCCATCAACAAGGAGCTGGACACAACTGAAACAACTCAACAATAACATCGAGTAGATAGAGGACTATTTCCCCAAAAGAGATTTTCAAATTTTTTTTCCCATCACAATTGCGTCTTTCTCCAGGTCCTAGTCTGTGAATGTTGGCACAATGCCCTAAAAAGGAAGCTTGTCAACAAGTTGTCCTGGGTTTATCCTGCCCTGGTTGCCCCTTTCCTCATGTTCTAGTCCCCAAGTCTCTCTTTAAGCTTCCTCTTTTGTGAGTTGAAATGAATACTTATTAAAAGCCTGCAAATATGTAAAACACTATATACTAAGTACTAAGAGACACCACAACAAAGGCCTCTTGCTTTAGGCATTTACAAACCTAAGCAACTCTTGTGAAACCTCTTTTAAGTCACAAAAAGACTTAAACTCATTAGTTAGAAGGGGTAGAAATAGACGACCTCTGAAATCCCTCCTAGCTCTAAATACTCCTTATTCCTATATTCTAAAGTCTCTCCCAACTCTGATATTCTATGTTCCAACATTCTGTTTTCTAAGGTCCCTTTTGGCTTTAATATTCAAGGTTCTAAGTGATGAGTCCTTTCTTTGAAATGTTTTTAAGAGGCCTTTCACTGGACTGACTCAAGGTGAATGAAGCCTGTCTGAGGCCAGATAAATGGACAAAATGACCTTAGCTGGATCATTTCCAGTCCAAGAAAAGTAAGACTTAGCTACTCAACTGTGGGAATTTAAGTACACATTGGACTAGCTAGCTGGGACTGGAGGATACCCTACCCCAAGAGTCTCAGACACTTACTGGCTATGGATCTTAACCTCTATATTCCTCAGTTTTCTCAATTGTAAAATGGGGGGTGGTAGTAGTATAAAGTTTAGTATAAAATTAGTATATTAGTATAAAATAGTAGCTACTTCCCAGGGTTTTTGTGAGGATCAAATTAAATCATGTTTGTAAATTGCTCAGCACTGTTCCTGGCACATAGTAGGTGCTTAATAAATGCTTATTCCTTTGTCTTCCCTTTTCCAAAAGAGAAACACACAAATCCAGATAGCATGGAGTTTATATCCTAAAAGTACCAATCAATTAATTTTGACAGCATTTCTCACATGCCAGCATTGTGGAGACACAGAAGTATAGAAGGACTCCACTTTCAATTTATTTAACCTTTGCATCAGTGGCACTCAAATAAGAGGAAAAGGTCCTGTACATTTGGGAGAGTTCCAATATATCTGGTTTTCCACCACCCCTCCCAAGCAGAAAATCTGGGAATTCCACCATATGAAAACCACTCAATGTGTTGTTACTTGTCAAAGATATTAATTCTAATATTCTACTCTGTAATGTAGGTTTGGGTCTTCCAATAATAATATATTAACAGATAAAACCTAAAATGTTATTATATTTAGTGTCTAGTCTGCTGCACACTCCAAATAGGGTCCATTCCTAGAATTTATGGACAGTTTATAATCCTCTGAAACCAAAGTAAATAAAAATGTGTATCCTGTACTAAAGTCTTGCTCTAATGTTCATCATGGCAATGAGGTGCTCAACTTGGGGCTCTCAAAAGCTATGCCAATAGAGCACAAGCTTTGGAAGGGTATAGTAGACTAGAAAGGATTTGGAGATGGGCCCTTATTAAGAGACTGTGTTGTTTGTCCAAGAACCAGGCTAATTTTGGAAAGGCTCATTGTCAGAAATATGGCCACCTAGTGGCAAATTTCTTAACAGAAGCCTATAAAACATTTGAAGAGGGGTGTTGAGCTTTATCCATGAGAGATCATAGACTGAAAAAGCCGAGAGGTACCTTAGAAATAATCTAGTCCAACTCCTTTATTTTGCAATTTAACTTGTCCAAGGTCACACCTACAGTAAGTAAATGAACCAGGAATTGTACTCAGATCATGGTAGAATAACTAATTGGTTTAAGATTTTAAAAGGAGTACAGTGAGGCTGTATATTGTTACTTTATTTATTCAACTTATAAGCAGAGTATATGGAGCAAAATGTCAGGCTGGATGAGTCAAAAGCTAGAATTAAGGTTACCAGGAAAATATAATAGCATCAGATATGTAGACCACACCACTCTGATGGCAGAAAGTGAAGAGGAATTAAGAAGCTTCTTAATGAGGGTGAAAGAGGACAGTGTAAAAGTTAACTTGAAGCATAATATTAAAAAAAACTAAGATCTTGGCACCTGGTTCCATCACTAACTGGCAAATAGAGGGAGAAGAAATAGAAGCAGAAGCAGTTTTTTAATTCTTGGGCTCAAAGATCACTGCAGACAGAAACTGCAGTCATGAAAATTTAAAAGATGCTTGTTCCTTGGAAGCAAAATTATGGCAAATTTGGATAGCATATTAAAAAGCAGAGACATCATCTAGATGACAAAGATCTGTGTAGTCAAAGGTGTTTTTTCCAGTAGTAATATATGGCCTTGAGAGTTGGGCTATAAGGGAAGCTAAGCACTGCAGAATTGACATTTTCTAATTGTGATCCTGGAGAAGACTTTTGGGAAAGTCTTCTTTAAAGAAATGAATTCAAAATCTTCACTGAAAGGTCGAATAGTGAAGCTGAAATACTAAGCATCAATTTATTGATTATATCCTAGCCTAATTAGTAAGTTGATTGTTAATTACCCAGAAACTCTATCTCACACTTTTCATTCTTCTCAGTACACAGAGGTAAGATGCTTCCCAGTTAAGTTGAGAAGACTCTAGGGATTCTAACCAACAATAACTATTGTCACTAGGTAAGGGGGTGGTTGATGGGTATCACCTCACAGAATACCTCCTGTGCCTGACCTTAAGGTACTTGGTCCAGGAAAGAGCAGTAGAGTAAGAATCCAAGTACTTGGGTTTGAATCTGATCTTGGTCACTTACTACCTACCCCACTTTGGGTAAGTAATCTCTCTGGGTTTCACATTCCTCTATAAAAATGAGGGTGTTTGACTAACTGGCATCTAAGTTCTATTCTAACTCTAAATCTATTAGCCAAAGTTCCTTTTACAAGTGACCAAAGTCCTCCATGTTACAATGAAGCTCAAGGTATCATACAATCTGAGTTGTATTATAAAGAAGACCCCAGACTCAGTTCCAATGTTGGAGTCTCACACCTTTTATTTGAGAGGCTGAAGGGTTCTCCAGAGTGGGCACACTTCCTTAGTAAGGGAGAGTGCCCCGAGTACAGAAGCAAAAACAAGCTTTATAGGTTTAGTAATCCTAGTTCCTTCCTTCCAGATCAGGATTGATCCTGATTCTTCCTAGTTATAATATTCCTTATATGCCCACCCCATGTAACTCCTTGATATGTCCATCCCCTCCCCACCCCCATGCAACACATGTTGACTTAATGAGGTCCTAATTCTATAGGGGGAGCTGTTTCGGATTAGATGTATGAGGTTCATTAAGCATGCTCCATAGCAAATATTTGATGACTGGGATTTAACCCAACTGGTTAGAACCAGTTTGCCTTGGACCCCCAAGTTTGTGGTCTCTGAGTCTCAATGCTGATTGGTTGACAGCCCTTATCTTGTCTGTACAGTTGTCACAAGGCTATGATACTCATTACCCCAACTATGTGGAAACTTAACCATATATTTATACTTATATCTCATAAGTTGGAAGAGGTTATAGTGATCATTCAATTCTGCCTCCTCATCTTACAGGGAAAGAAACTGAAATCCAAGACTTGCCCAAGGTAATCCAGCAGATAAGGGAGCTAAGAGAGGAAAAGTGACTTACTTAGGGTCACAGAATGAGTTAGTGGAAGACCTGAGACTAGAACCAAGATATCCTATTTCCTGGCCTGTGCTCTCCCTACTTGCAATGAAATATAAATTACATTTTTGTGTGTGAAATCAGGCATGGAATATAGTATGGAAAAGAAAAATCTAGGTACTAAAAGTTTGAAATAAAGTTATAAACAGAAAAATGGAAAATCAATAAGCCTTTTTTGTCCTTTAAAAATTTAAATTTTATTTTATTTTCACAAAGATCTTTCTTCTCCCCCTTCTCCCTCTCTTCCCTCCCACTGAAAGAGCAAGAAAAACAAAATGCCTGTTACAGATGTGTGGTCAAGCAAAACAAATTTCCACATTGGCCACGTACGAGAAGATATTTCTCAATCAGCAGTCCAAGTCCATCAACTCTCTCTCAGGAGGTGGGCAGTGTATTTCATCATGAGTCCCGTGGAAGTAAGGTTGGTCATGTCAACAAGCAATCAGTAAGTGCCCACTACACACCAGGCTAAGTGCTGGAGAAAGGCCAAAAAGCAGGGTAGTGGTCTCTCAGAGAAAGAAGACTGGTTAAGAAGGCTCTCTTTTGTCTTTTTTTGTATCTCTAGCACATAGCACAGGTACCTACCTCGAGTAGTAAGCTCTTGGTAAATGTTTGATGGATGAATAAATTACGCAAAGATAAATTTCATCAGATTCCCAGTTTTGTCTAGGGCCAGCCCTGATAGGAGGCTTAATGCAGATATTTTTATGGCTGTTCCAATAGTCTAAAGCAATATGATCAAGAGACTGCTGTAAATTGTTTCTAATGGCCCATAAGAGAGAGATAGTAATGAGGTACAGGCTCTGGAAACCCCCTTGAACTCTGATTGAATCTTCCCATTTGATGAGGCATTTGCCTGAAGCCATAGGCCTTTCATTGGGTTCAGCCCAATTCTTTAGCCCTTCTTTGTCCAGAAATTTCCCATCCTTGATCTCCCCAAAATTTCTATGTCCAAATCTGTTATACCCTTGAACTGGCCTAGCCCACCATTGTCTGTAGCCTCAAGCAACTTCCCACCCTTAATCTCTCATCACTGGAGATCACTGCCATCTTGCCTCCATATGGTATGAGAGAACCATAGAATTTTCCAATAGGAACCTTACAGATACTGAGGCTCCTTAAGAGTCTACCCAATATGGCGAACTTTTAATAAACTTTGCTTTTCTTTAGCTGAGAGAAGACTTAAGTCGAATTCATTCCACAAGATCTGGCATGTTGATATTTTGGGGTCTTGAGTACCCCTAAACCTATACCTCATTTTATGGGCACCCTAGACCTCTTCAATTTTATTAATAATGCCAGCATTCTGATAAAAAGGATGGTGATTTGACCGGCTCTCTCTTAGACAAAAGATAATCATCTGGGCTTACACTTCTTTTGGAAGAAGAATGTTCAAAAATATGGCAACCAACTCTGTTAAAAGTTAATGAGAAAGGCAGAGTCAAGAAGTAGAAACAGGACTTCCATGGAGCTCCTGCTCCCATCTTCCCCAATTCATGTAAAAGGGGACTCTGAACAAGCTTTGGAGCTACAGAACCCACAGAATGACACAGAGAATCTAACCTCCCATTGAGGACAGCCCAGCAGACTGGCAGGAAGCTGCCAGCACAGCATTCTGGGAGCCAACCCCAGGCCCCTGTGAGCCAGAGGTTTTAACCCTAGGTGGCCTGACCAACAGCCAGCTGGAGGGACTCCAGAGCACCAGCAGCTGTGGCCATTTCCAGAGTTGTCAACACATAGACGCCAAGGACAAAGTGAGATGTCAGTGCAGTGTGGACTTTGGGATCCACTAGTTGGGAGAGTGTGTCAGCTTTTGCCCCCAGGGAGAGAAGCCACTGAGACTGTTAGGTACAGCTGGAGCCACATTGCAGCTTCAGCTCCTGGCCTGCAGATTGTAGGGGGAACCAAGCAACCAGTCTAGGGGATTGCTGTTGCTTTAACCTCCTTGGATCTGGGTTGCGTTCTGGGGTGGAGGTGCTGGGGTCTGTGACCAGCTTGCCAGACCCTGTAGAGGCTTCAGAGAGGGCACCCAACTAATACTTCCAGCAGCTGAGAAAACCCCAGTGTTTGGGACAGAGACTCCCCTGACTGATGGCACAGTCCTACTGTGTTAACAAGCCCAAAAGTCAAATAATTGAGTGGCAACATGACCAGGCAAAGGAAGCAAAACAAACAGAAAAATTCAACGTTAGACTCCTATTTTGGGGGCAAAGAGAATCGAAGCATGGAACAGGAGGAGGACTGTGAGGTCAGAACTCCTGCACCAAAAGCTTCAAATGAAAATATGAGCTGGTTATAGGCAATAGAGGACCTTAAAAAGTAGATAAGAAAAGTGGAGGAAAAAATGGGAAGAGAAATGAAAATGATGCAAGAAAATTATGAAAGGAGAGTCAATAGCCTGACTGAGGAAAATAAAGCCCTAAAAAATAGACTAACTCAAATGGCAAAAGAGGATGAAAAAGGCAATGAGTAGAAGAATGCCTTAAAAGCCAAATTTGCCATATGGAAAAAGAATCTCAAAAGCTCACTGAGGAGCTTCTTTCCTTCAGATTTAGAATGGACCGAAGGGAAGCTAGTGACTTTGTGAGAAATCAAGATGCTATTAAATAGATCCAAACAAACGTGAAATATCTCATAGGAAAAAGCACTGACATGGAAAATAGATCCAGGAGAGATAATTTAAAAATTATTAGACTACCTGAAAGCCATGATCAAAGAAAGAACCTAGAAATCATCCTCCAAGAAATTCTCAAGAAAAACTGCCCTGATGTTTTAGAACCAGAAGGCAAAATAGAGGTTGAAAGAATCCACAGATCACCTCCTTAAAAAGATCCCAAAATGAAAACTCCCAGAAATATTATAGCCAGGTTCTGGAATTCCCAGATCAAGGAGAGAATATTACAAGCAGCCAGGAAGAAACAATTTGAATATTGTGGAAACACAATCAGGATCTAACACAGGATCTGGCAGCTTCTGCACCGAGGGATCAAAGGGCCTGGAATATGATATTCTGTAGGTCAAAGGACCTGGGATTAAAACCAAGAATCACCTACCCAGCAAAACTGAGTATCATGTTTTAGGGGAAAATATGGTCATTCAATGGATTAGAAGACTTTCAAGCATTCTTGAAGAAAAAAACAGACTTGAGTAGAAAATTTGACATTCAGACACAAGAAGCAAGAGATGCATGAGAAGGTAAACAGGGAAAAGAAATCATAAGGAACTTATCAAAGTTGAACTATTTACATTCCTACATGAAAAAATGATAATTGTAACTGAGGAAACTTTTCTCAGTATGAAAATAGTTGAAGGGAATATAAATATATATATATATATGGTCTTTATTGGAAGGTATATAGGCATAAGAATACATATGTGAATGTGTATATATATATATATATGTTTACAGGTATACATAGAGGGCATAGGACCAATTTAATAGGAAGGGATGATACTTAAAAGTTGAAATCAAGAGGTGAGAGGACTATAATGAGAGGAGATGGGGAGAGACAGAATGGGGCAAACTATCTCATATAGAAGAGGCAAGGGAAAATGGGTACAATGGAGGGGAAGAACAGGAAGGCATAAGGGAATGGGTCAACTTTATAATCATTGAATTTGGCTCAGGGAGGGAATGATATACACACTAAATAGGGTATCTCACCCTACAGGAGAGTAGGGGGGAAGGGGATGAGAGGAGGGATGATGGAAGGAAGGGCAGGCTGGGTGGGAGGGAAGTAGGAAGCACACACTTTTGAAAAGGGGCAGGACCAAAATACAGAATAGAACACGTGGGAGGTGGGATAGGAGGGAGGGAAATATAATCAGTCTTCTACAATATATCTACTATGGTAATGTTTTGCATTAGCTACACAAGTACAACCTATATGGAATTGCTTATCTTCCCAGTAAGGGTGGGTGACAAGGGAGGAAGGGAATGAATTTGGAATTCAAAATTTTAAAACCATATGTTTAAAAAAAAAAAAAAAAAAATATATATATATATATATATATATATATATATATATATATATACACCATTTTTAATACTATTTTACATGTAATTGGGAAATATCCTGGGGGACTGCTATTTTGGGGAGGTGGGTAGGGGAAAAACAGGGAGAAAATTTGTAACACAAAAAACTGGTGGAAATGAAGGAAGTAAAACAGAAGTTAATAAAGCATTAAAAAAAAAGAGTTAATGAGAAAGAATGAGTATTACAGTGAGGGGGCTGGACTTGAACTTTGACTAAGTCACTTAGCTACCCCCAGCCTTGGGTAATCTATTCAAAGAATTTGTCCCCACCCAAAGCTGAGTGAAACACAAGGTCTGCCCCATTTGGGTGTAGTCTGGATAGAGAAGGTTAGCTCAAGCTAACTTTTTTAACAGGACTTTTAAAACCAGGACTGTTAAGAAAGGGAGGAACTCTGGATCTCCCCAAATCATTGGTTATTAACAATCATTTCTCTGAGGGGTCACCACATCTTGGAGGATTCATATCTTCCCAATATACTTTCCTCCCCTCCACTCAGCCCTTCAATCCAGCTACACTGGTCTCCTTGTTCTTCACCCCATCTCCAGGCTCATTGCTTTGCTTGGCTGGTCGACATCCCTGCAGTGCCTTGAAGCCTGCTGGCTTCTTTCTAGACTCAGCTTGATTCCCACCTTCTGCAGAGGCCATTCCCAGGTGCTCCCCAGCTGCTAGTGTCTTTCCCTCTGGGATTACCTCCACCTGCTCTGGATATATCTCCTAAGTACCTAGTTATTTATATTTTGTCTACCCCATAAGAATGTGAGCTTCTTGAGGGCAGGGTCCACGTGATGTGCACAAAGGACCGAGACAGAAGATTTCGGAGATTAGAATTTGGATGTGGATTTATTACTGCAGGACTGTCGGGGTAACCTGACCAAATCAGACAGTGGGTTGGCACAGACTGTGTGCTGTTTTTATAGAGATTCAATATCCAGGTTACATAAACCAAAACTACAATCAGTGATTGGTCAGTGTACATTTGAATTTCCCACTGGTGTGAAGTTCACCCTAGGCTGAGACAGGAAGCCTAGGATGGGGTGATTAGGAGGGGCCAGGGGATGGAGACATATTGAGATCAGGTGATGATAGGAGGGGCCAAGGACATCCAGATCAGGTGATTAGAAGGGGGCAGGGGAAGAGGGGTGATGGAGAGTTTACCCTAGCCTGAAATTCCTGCTCACTGATCAATTGGGGGAGGGAAGGGTGGAGCTGTCTGCTTGCAGATCAGTTAGGGGAAGGGGAGGTTGAGTTGTGTCCAACACATGTGTGTTTTTGTTTTTTTTTATAATAGCTAGAACTCTTATAGTGCTTTGAAGTTTGAAAAGCACAGTACTACTACTACTACTACTAACACTACTACTACTACTACTACTACTATTACTACTACTACTACTACTACTACTACTACTACTATTACTACTACTACTACTACTACTACCACCACCACCTTCACCACCACCACCACCACTAAGCAACATTGTATTGTTGCTTAGTTGTTTCAGTTGTGTCCAATTCTTCATGACCCCTTTTGAGGTTTTCTTGGCAAAGATACTGGAGTGGTTTGCCATTTCCTTCTCTAGATCATTTTACAGATGAATAAATTTAGGCCAAAGGGATGGAATGACTTGCCCAGGGTCACACTGCTAGTAAGTGAGGTCAAATTTGAATTCAGGTCTTCCTGATTTCAGGTCAAGCACTCTATCCATTGTACCACCTAGCTGCTCAGTCAGAAAGACCTGAGTTCAAATCTGGTCTCAGACACTTACCAGCTGTGTCTCTGGGCAAGTCACTTAACCCTGTTGGCCTCAGTTTCCTCATCTGTAAAATGAACTGGAGAAGGAAATTACAAACCACTTCAATATTGGACAGTATTGACATGCTATGGTATAACAGGTCATGAAGAGTCAGACATAACTGAATAACTAAACAAGTCATTATTTTACAGGAGAGGAAAGTAAGACCCAGAGAGGTTGCCCAAGAGCTCAAATAAGATTGTGTATAGATATAATTTCTATATATATAATATGTGTGTATTTACATATATATGTGTATATATCTATATTTATGTCTATATCTATCTAGTAAGTCCCCAATAAATGCTTGTTGTCTTGATTCACTAGACACTGGGACTTGCAAATATATAATCCCTGCTCAGTGAATTTACCATCAGCTAGAGAGATAAGGGGTAATTATCATTATAATATGTCAGTATATGGTAAGGAACAGAAGAGGTGTATAAAGAACTACTGGGTTCCAGGAAGGGAGAAGTGACCTCTGATCCTAGGGCAGAAGCTGCCTGTCTGCCCAGCATGAGCAGCTCTGGACCCAAGGGTGTGTATTACAACCAGAAGATCAGAGGATTACAGATGAACCCTGTCCTCAGTTGGGGAGGATTCAAAGCATCAGACTCTGAACCAGAAGGAACCTTAGAGATGCTTTAGCTGAAGTCTTCCTTCTTATCATTTCACAAGGTTGTAACTTGACTGAGATCAATATCTAATCAGCAGCAGAGCCCAACCTAGACCCTGAGTTTGCCCATTAAAATACCTTTCCTCCCTGTGCACCAACCCATCCCTGCAGTAAGATTTGCCTTTAGACCATTCCTCCACACTTTCTAAGCCCTGTTTCTAATGGTCCCTCTCCTATCCCCTCCCCTCAAAACTCAGTGCCCTCCTGCTGCCCTGTGAATGCCCAAAGCCTTGTATGTTGGCATCCAGCCCAGGAGCTGCCTTCCTCCAAATTCCCCCATGTCCCCCAATGATCTTTTACTGCTCTTCTCCCTCCACACATAGTCCCATACCTCCATACCTTCCTGTTAGTGGTTGGTATTAGGAAAGCAACCCGTTTAAAAAAGGAAACCCTGAAGATCTGAGTATTTGCAAGTTGGTGTCAGAGCTACATGGTCCTGATTCTCTGACCAGGTGATGAGCTGATGACTGCCTCTGTGACTTTGCGCTATGGCTGCACTGGGCACAATACTGGGCATTTCACTGATCCATGATTTTAAAGATGGAAGTGAAAATCACCCTGGCTTTAGCTTTGTGCTCCACACCCATGGTGTCAAACTCAAATTGAAACTGGGACCACTAAACTATATACATAAGGATCCCTGTGGGCATATACAGACTTCATTTAAAATATAACATCATCCAAGTTTTATTGTGTTTTTACTTGTTTTGCTAAATATTTCCCAATTCCATATTAATCTGGTTCTGGCTATACTTTGAGAATGTTATGCTGGCAGTATCTTTGACATCTCTGCTTTACCCCAGAAGAGGCTGAGCAAATACTGGCTGATGATGAAAAGGATAATGGCAATTTGTTGTCACCACCTTATTCCAACATTTGCACAACAGATTACAGTTTTCAAAGATCTCATTTGGTTTATCTCATTAGATAGAAGGGGGCAGGTGGCTTTGGTACCTGTCATTAGTCAACAGTTTCATTCATATAGAGCAAAGCTTATCTTATCCAGGTGTCTGGTCCCTTTGCTAAACTCATCTCCTAGATAGTAGCTTCTAAGAACTTAGAACCAGAAAGAACATTGTAGATCAGTCCAACACCTTCATATTACACATAACAATCAGGCTCCTAAGAGTTCTGAGAACTAGGACTGAGAACAACTTGCTATTTTTGCCATGTTCAACTATAATTATGTTGATTGGGGTAATTAGTTATGCAAATCATAGCCCAAGCCCCCACTTTTGGAATACATTTTTATAACATACAAAACCCACAAATCCAATAGTAAAAGCATTTAATTAAGATATAAAAGTGGTATCAATAAAAAAGAGAAACAATTGAGTATGGTACAATCATTCTCTGACTTCATACTCTTATTACATGTATTTCATAGTTGTTCAGTGGTGTCTGATTGGGCAAGTGTCTGGACTTCTCTTGGCCTTAGCTTCTTTATCTATAAAGTAGTGTATTAACAATGCAATATTCACTATGCCTATGGCAATTATAAATAGGCTTATGTGGTTATTAATCACAAAATATATCAGGCTCTCTATATGGGGGATAAAGCCAGAACATTTATTAAAATACCAAATAACGGGGCGGCTAGGTGGCGCAGTGAATAGAGCGCCGGCCCTGCAGTCAGAAGGACCTGAGTTCAGAGTCAGCCTCTGACACTTAATCCATACAAACAAAAAAAACCTAGCCGTGTAACCTTGGGCAAGTTACTTAACCCCAATTGCCCTAAAGGGGCGGCTAGGTGGCGCAGTGAGTAAGAGCACCGGCCTCAGAGTTGGTATGACCCGAGATCAGATCCGGCCTCAGAAAATGAGCACCCACGCATAAATAATGACTAGCCGTGTAACCTTGAGCAAGTTACTTAACCCCAATTGCTTTAAAAAAAAAAATACCAAATAACTGGGGCGGCTAGGTGGCGCAATGAGTAGAGCATCGGCCCTGGAGTCAGAAGGACCTGAGTTCGGATCCGGCCTCAGACACTTAACGCGCGCGCACACACACACACACACACACACACACACACACACACACACAAACAAAAACCTAGCCGTGTGACCTTGGGCAAGTTACTTAACCCCAATTGCCCTCCAAAAAGCAAATAAAATAAAATAAAATAAAAAATACCAAATAACTGAGTCCCACAACCAGAAAGTCAAAGCCATCAGAGTAGTTATGAAATTGGCACAAGTAGTTAATGTAGTAACCAACCACATTCTTAAGCCTTCAAAACAGAACAGGCTACCTCAGGCAAAGGTCCTTCTCTCCCTACTCACAGTAACTGCTCAGCGTCCAGGAAGCCTGCTCACAACAGCTCTGGCCCCCCCGCAGTTCCAGTCCCTGGCAGTCCTCAACAAGAGTCCTTAGCAGAAATTCTGGCTGGCTCAAAAAGGGGTTTGCGCCTCCACCTCTACCTCGGCTGTTACTGCTGCTGCTGCTGTTGCCGTGGCCACCACCAGTCCCCACCGGAACTCTAGCTTTTTTTCCTCTTCCTCTTGCCCCACCCCTTCCTGCTATGTCAGCAAGTCCAATGGGGCATGGAAGATCTTTAAATCCCATAACCCTTACAAGTAGACATCCTCAGTTCTAGAGATCACAGGGTTGTTGTGAGAATCAAATGAAAGCATATATGTACAGTGCTTCATAAGCCTTAAAATGCTATTTAAATGTTCTATACCACTACCACCACCACTGGTTTTTCAGTTGTGTCCAACTCTTGGCGACCCCATTTGGGATTTTCTTGGCAAAGATACTGGATTGGTTTGCTGTTTCCTTCTCCAGCTCATTTTACAGGTGAGGAGACTGAGGCAAATAGGGTTAATTGGTTTGTCCAGGGTCACACAGCTACTAGGTAGCTGAGGCTAGAGATTTGAACTCTGGTCTTCTAGACTTCCAGGCCAATTTCATTTGTACAAGAAAACAAGTGGGAAACACTGGCTCCAGAGACCCCTATAGCTCTGGTTGGGTTTTTTCATTCAGCTATCCACCCCTACCCCCATATCCACCCCTACTTCCATATTCTGATCTTTATTATGGATATGTGGCCAGTCACAAACACAGCAGGGTTTAAGCCACTCTAAACATGCATATGAGAAAACTAGCCCAGAGAGGGGAAAACCTCAGGTGACCTCAGACACTTACTAGCTGTATGACTCTGAATAAGTCACTTAACTATGTTTGCCTCAGTTTCCTCATCTGTAAAATGAGTTGGAAAAGGAAATGGCAAACCACTCTGGTATCTCTGCCAAGAAAAAGAACCCAAATGGGGTCAAGAGTGGACGTGACTGAACAACTGGTAGTAGAGGTATAAATAAGATAGCACATATATGGTTCCATTTATTCCTCACAACAACCCTGTGATCTCTAAAGTAGAGAATCTCTACTTTACAGATGAAGAAACTAAGACTGAGAGAAGTCCAGACACTTGCCCAGTGTAATCACTGTTATTGTCTGAGGCAGAATTTGAACTCAGGTCTTCCTGACTCCAAGTCTAATGTTCAATCCACTCTTCTATCTAACTGCCCTAAGGGATCTTAGGCTGTATTAATAGACGTTTGGTGTCTGGATCAAGTGAGATGGTATTCTTGCCTTCATCAGATCAGTCTGGAATATTGCATTATATCATTTCCATGCAGTTCACTCCTAGATCTATACAGTCTGCCCAGAGGCAGGTAGGCAGTGCAGTAAATAGAGCAAGAGACCTGGAGTAAGGAAAAAACTGAGATCAAATTTTGCCTCAGATAATCACTAGCTTCATGACCCTGGACAAGACACTTAAGCTCTGTCTGCCTCATTTTCTCAGTAGTAAAATCGGGATAATAACAGTATCTACCTCCCAGTTGTTGCAAGGATCAGATTAGATCATTGTAAAGCACTTAGCATAGTGCCTAGCACATAGTAGGCAGTTAATAAATGCTTGTTTCCTTCTCTCCCCACCTACCACTGGTTTCTCTTCTATGCCCTAGAAGCATAATAAATGCAAAATGTTCAAAACAGAATCCATTATCTCCCTGTCTCAATCCACCTTCCCTCTAAACTTGCCTATTGGTCAGCAGAATATCAGAATCAACCTCGACTGTTTCTTGCCCTCACTCTGTATCCAATCACCTGTTTTTAAGAGTGCTTAGTTCTACCTCCATATCTGTTATATCTGACCCCTTCTCTTCTCTCACACAATCCCTACCTTAGGTCAAGCCCTTACCACCTCTCACCTGGATTGTTGCAAGAGTCCTGATTGGACACTCAGCTTCCAGCGTCGCCCCTTTCCAATCCATTCTCCTCCCAGCTGCCAACATTGTCTCCCTAAAGCATAAGTCTATGTCACTCCTCTGCTCAAAAACCTTTAGGGGCCACATCTGTCCCTCAGTTAATAATAAAAATCAGTATAATATGAAGCACTTTGAAGTTTGCAAAATGTTCTTTACCTATGCTATTCCATTTGAGCCTCACAATAACCCTGTAAGGTAGGTGCTCTATAATCCCTTGTTTAACAAGTAAATTCAGGCAAACCCAGGTTAAATGACTTGCCCAGGGTTATACAGAGTAGTAAGGGTTTGAGGGTAGATTCAAACTCAGATCCTCCCAATTCTAGGATTGCACTGTGTCAGTAAAATATAAATTCAGTGTGGCATTTACAACTCTTCACAGTGGCTTCAACCTACATTTCCAGGCATATTATATATCACTTCTTATCAGGTGCTTTCAATTCCCATCAGACTGGCCTGCTTGCTGGTCCCTCAAGTTTGCCCTCCATCTTCTCTCTCTGCCTCTTTGCACAAGCTGCTCCCCCCTCACCCTTCCCCATGACTGGAACTCATTCCCTCCTCAATCCATCTCTTCAAACCTCTAGACTCCTTCAAGGCTCACAGATCGCAAGCCACCACTGATGGCTGATCCATTCCCTCTCCCTCTTCCCCAAATTATTCTGTATGTACTCATCTGCATGCATATCCTCTCTCCCAAGAAAACACAAGTCCCTTTAGAGCAAGAAATCTTTTTCATTTTTGTCTTGGCATCTCCAGAGCCTAGCACAGTATGCATCACAAGTGCTTAATTAATTAATATTTGCTGCATTCAATTGGATTGGCTCAGATTATGAACACCATGTTTTATGAGGACCGCTAATAAACTAGAGTGTCCAGAGAAGGGCAACTAGGATGGTGAAAGGATTGGAAACCCCGTCATACAATAACAGTGATGGTAATGATAACAATAGCCAACATTTATATGGCAATGGGAGGTTAACAAAGCCCTTTGAATATATTATCTCATTTGAGTCTCACAACAACCTTGGAAGGGAGGTGCTATTATTATGGCCATTTTACAGATGAAGAAACGGGCTGAGAGATGTGAAGAGTGGGTCACACAGGTCAACCAGCTACAACCAGCTATCTGTGGCAGGATTGGAACTCAAATCTGTGTTGATTCCAATCCAAATCTCAGTAGACTGGTGCAGCTAGGCGGCTCAGTGGGTAGAACAACAGGCCTGAAGTAAAGATACTCGTGTGTGTGTGCGTGCGCGCTCCTGGTAAGTTACTTAACCGCTCTTTGCCTCAGTTTCCTCATCTGTAAAAGGGGGATCATAGTAGGACCTGTCTCCCAGGAGTGTTGTAAGGATCAAATGAAACAATTGTAACACAGTGGCTAGCACATTTATCATTCAGTCACATCCAATTCTTTATGACCCTGTGGACCATTGCATGCCAGGCCTTGCTTCCTCCACTATCTCCCAAAGCCTGTCCAAGCTCATGTCTGTTGTTTCTATAACACTATGTATATATCCATCCTCTGCTATCCCCTTCTCTTTTTGCTTGATTTCAATCTTTCCCAACATTAGGGTCTTTTCCAATGAATTCTATCTTCTTATTATGTGGCCAAAGGATTTAAGCTTCAACTTCAATATTTGACCTTCCAGTGAATAATCTGAATTAATTTCTTTAAGTATTGATTGATTTGATTTCCTTATTTTGGGGGGGGGGGTCACACCTTTTAATAGAAAATACAGAGATCTCACACAAAACAGCTGGAGTAGAAAAGAAGCGGGGTGTTGGGGTTGGGGCGGGGCAGCGACAGCTACTTGGCAGCTACTTCCTTTTGTTTGGGGGGAGGCCTGTAGACGCCCACCACCACAGCATGATCTCGCTCATAAGGCTCCAAGGTGAGCTGTTCCTGCGGCTTCATGTTTTCCTGCTGCATTTTCTTGACTTCCGAGGCAAACACGGCTTCTGGGGAGGCTGTGGAGTCTATGCAGTTGGCCTTAATGGAGATCACAAAGTGTCCACCGTTGTGCAGGAAGTTGTGTGCATTGAGAGCCACGATTCGGGACTGTGGCTGGACCACATCAGCAAAAATCACATCCACCATCCCAATGAGCATTCGGTATTTGTGGGGATGTCATGCATCTTCAATGACGGGAATAATGTTTGTCCTCTTCTTGGCCACATTGATGAGATCTCGGCCAGATCGATGAGAAAATTCGACAGCGTAGACCAGACCTTCGGGACCCACAATGTCAGAGACATGCGAGACAGTGGTGCTTGATGCTGCTCCTAAGTAGAGCACTTTGGCCCCAGGTCAGATGTGGATCTGATCCACTCCACCCAGGATGGCTGCAGCCAGCTTTGATCAGAAGGGGTCCCAGGCTTGGTACTCCAACTTCGCCTCACCATCCTCCACAGTGATTCTCTTTTCACCATAGACTGACTCCCCCAGAACCATGTTCTTTGTGACCAGGGCATCCTCCTTTCCTCGACAGGGCGGGGTGCCTCTGCCCCTACCGCCAGGTGACTGAAACCCTCCTAGGCCACCTCCTCGGCCCCCACGATCTCCAAAGCCACCACGGCCTCGTCCCCCAAAACCTCCTCGGCCTCCTCGGTCACCACCCTTCCACGACCTCCGAACCCACCCCGACCACCCCCTCGGGGGCTGAATCCTGGCTTCGTGGCACGCGGCTTGCTCTGCGGTCCTTAAGGTGGCCGCCGGCGGACACGCGGCTCCCACGCGCCACGGGGCCTCAACAGCCCCGGTTACAAACCGTAAGGGAGGCAAGAAGGCATGATTTGATCTCCTTATTGTCCAAGGGACTCTCAAAAGTCTTGTCTAGAACCACTATTCAAAAGTATCCATTCTGCAGTGCTCAGTTTTCCTCATAATCTGGCTCTCACAGCCATACATTTACTACAAGAAAAACCATATTTTTGACTACACGTACCTTTGTCAGCAAGGTAAGGTCTCTGCTTTTTAATATACTATCCAGATTTACCACAGCTTTCCTTCCAAGGAGGAAGCATCTTTTAATTTCACGGCTGCAGTTGCTACCTACAGTGATATTTGAGCCCAAGAATATAAAATCTGACACTACTTCCATTTCTTCTCCCTCTGTTTGCCAGGAAGTGATGGGACCAGTTGCCAAGATCTTGGTTTTTTTATGTTACGCTTCGAGTCAGGTATTTTTTGGAATTTTGCATTCTGTTGGGTATATCTTTGCCTTTCTCCTTTACCTTTTGCTTTCCATCTGTTCTCAGCTATTTGTAAAGCCCCATCATACAGTCATTTTGCTTTCTTGCTTGGTTTTTAAGAATTTTTAATTTTGTTGCTGCCTCCTGCACAATATTTTGAACCTCTGTCCATAGTTCTTCAGGTACTCAAAGGGTTTGGGGTTGTTTTTTTGGTTTTTGGGTTTTTTTTTTCCTTTTGGAGGGAGGAGGACAGGGCAATTGGGGTTAAGTGACTTGCCCAAGGTCACCCAGCTAGTAAGTGTTAAGTGTCTGAAGCTGGATTTGAGTTCAGATCCTCCTGACTCCAGGACCGGTACTCTATTCACTGTGCCACCTAACCACCTCTTCTACTATCTAACTCTTAAATCTATTCATCACCTCCACTTCATATTCATAAGGGATGTTATTTAGGTCAGGTCTATATGGTTTGAGGGTTTTCTCTACTTTCTTCAATTTAGGTCTGAATTTTGCAATAAGAAGCTCATGATCTGAGCCATAGTCAGCTCCAAGTCTTGTTTTAATGGACTGTTTAGAGCATCTCCAACCTTTGGCTGCAAAGTATGTAACCAATCTGATTTCTATATTGACCACTGGGGATGTCTATGAATAGAGTCACCTTTTGGGCTGTTAAGAGTGTTTGCTATAACCAGGGAGTTATCTTTTTTTTTCTTTTATAGTAATTTTTTATTGATGCATTTCATTTTTATATCAGAATAATTTCTGGATATTCCTTCCCCCCAAATTATTCAGACTTCTCCTATAAGAAACCAACTGATAGTGACAACATTTAATAATATATGTGACATCTGCACCAGTATCACCCACGTCCATCCAATCAAAAGGGAAGACATATATTTCCTTATCTCTTCTATGGACCACTGACATGATGTTAGGGTTGAAGCAATATTTAATCCTTGCTGACACTTCTTTTTTTTTTTTTTGATTAAACAAATGCTTTATTGACTTCTGGTTTACATCATTCATTTCCACCAGATTATGAGTTACATTTTTCCCCCATTTTTTCCCTACCCACCACCCCAGAATAGCAGTCCCACTAGATATCCCCTCATCCAAACTGCTCTCTCCCATATCTTCTCCCATACCCCCTTTGACTTTGCCATTAGGGCAAGGTGAATCTCTGAGTCCCACTGCCTGGACATCTTATGAAACATTTAATTTTAAAACTTTGATTTTCAGATCCATTCCCCTTCTCCCTTGTCACCCACTCCCTCTGAGAAGATAAGCAATTCAGTATGTGTTGTACATGTATATCTATACAAAACATTACCATAGTAGATATATTGTAAAAGACTGCTTATATTTCCCTCCCACCTGTCTCACCTCCCACCTGGTCCATTCCCTACTTTGATCCTGTCCCTCTTTGATAGTGGGTACTTCTAACCTCCCCTCTCCCCAGAATGCCCTCCCCTCCATCATCCCCCCTCTCATCCCCCTTTCCCCTACTCAGGAGAGTGAGTGAGGGTAAGATATTCCATTTAGTATGTATGTGATTCTCTCCTTGAGCCAACTTCAATGAGAATATGCTTTTGCCTTTTTGCCTTCCTGTTCTTCCCCTCCCCTGCAACTACTTCCCCTTGCCTCTTCTACATGAGATAGTTTGCCCTACCCTGTCTCTCTCCATCTCCTCTTGCCACTTTCCTCTCTCACCTCTTGACTTCACCCCTTAAGAATCATCCCTTCCTTGGGGGGGCTAGGTGGCGCAGCGAGCAGAGAGCCAGCCCTGGAGCCAGAAGGACCCGAGCTCAGATCTGGCCCCAGACACCCAACACACAAACAAAAACCCAGCCACATGAACCTGGGCAAGTCACCCAACCCCAATTGCCCTCCAAAAAAAAATAATAATCATCCCTTCCCATCAAATTCAACCTGTGCCCTCTATCCATGTATACCTGTGAACATATGCCATGTACCCTTCTTCAATTATTTTCATAATGAGAAAGGTTTCATCAAACACAGTTATTGTTTTTCCATGTAGGACTGTAAATAGTCCAACTTTGATAAGTTCCTTTTGATTTCTTTTCCTTGATTACCTTCTCAAGCATCTCTTGCTTCTTGTGTCTGAATGTCAAATTTTCTATTCAACTCTGGTTTTTTCCTCAAGAATGCTTGAAAGTCCTCTATTCCACTGAATGACCATATTTTCCCCTGAAACAAGATACTCAGTTTTGCTGGGTAGGTGACCCTTGGGTTCATTCCCAGCTCTTTTGCCCTCTGGAATATCATATTCCATGCCCTTCTATCCTTCAATGTAGAAGCTGCCAGGTCCTGGGCTATTCTGATTGTGTTTCCACAATATTGAAATTGTTTCTTCCTGGCTGCTTGTAGTATTTTCTCCTTGATCTGGGGATTCTGGAACCTGGCTATAATATTCCTGGGAGTTTTCTTTTTGGGATCTTTTTCAGGAGGTGATCTGTGGATTCTTTCAACCTCTATTTTGCCCTCTGGGTCTAAAACATCAGGGCAATTTTCCTTGAGAATTTCTTGAAGGATGATTTCTAGGTTCTTTCTTTGATCATGGCTTTCAGGTAGTCCAATAATTTTTAAATTGTCTCTCCTGGATCTATTTTCCAGGTCAGTGGTTTTTCCCATGAGATATTTCACATTGCCTTCTATTCTTTCATTTGTTTGGATCTGTTTAATAGGATCTTGATTTCTCATAAAGCCACTAGCTTCCATTTGCTCCAGTCTAACTCTGAAGGAATGAATCTCCTCAGTGAGCTTTTGAGATTCTTTTTCCATCTGGCAAATTTGGCTTTTTAAGGCATTCTTCTCCTCATTGCCTTTCTGAGCCTCTTTTGCCATTTGAGTTAGTCTGTTTTTTAAGGTGTTATTTTCCTCAGTCAGGCTGTTGACTGTCATTTCATACTTTTCTTGCATCTTTTTCATTTCTCTTCCCAAATTTTCCCCCACTTCTCTTATCTGCTTCTTAAGGTCCTCTATGGCTTGTAGCCAGCTTGTATTTTCATTTGGGGCTTTTGGTGCAGGAGTTCTGACCTCACAGTCCTCCTCCATGCTTTGAGCCTCTTTGCCCCTAAAATAGGAGTCCAATGTTGAACTTTTCTGTTTATTTTGTTTCATTTGCCTAGGCATATTGCCACTTAATTACTTGATTTTTGGGCTTGTTGCCACAGTAGGACTCTGCCACCAGACAGGGGAGCTTCCGCCCAAACGTGGGGTCTTCACAACTTCTGCCAGTTGGGTGGCCTCTGTAAAGCCTCCACCCACTCTGGCAAGTTGGATACCCACCCCAAACTTCCCCCCCAGACCACAATCCAGATCCAGGCAGTTTAAAGCAAAAGCGATTAACCCCCAGACTGATTGCTGGATCTTCCTACAGTTCTCAGACCAGGAGCTAGAGCTACTACTGATGCTAAGTGGCTGCTGTGCAGCTGTTTCTTCAGCAGCTTTTCGCCCCCAGGAGAGGAAGCCACATGTTCCCCAAATACTGGTCCCAAAGTCCATAGGGCACTAACCTCTCACTTTGTCCTAGGCATATCTGTGCTGATAATTCTGGAATCGCCACAATTGCTGGTGTTCTGGGGTTCCACCAGCTGGCTGAAGGCCCGGCCGCCCTGGGGCTAAAACTGCGGACCTGGGCTTGGCTCTGCGGGCTGCGCTGTTGGTTCCCAGCGAGCTGTGCTGCCTGCTCTCAGAGCGCTGCGCTGGCTGCTCCCTGCAGGGCTGCTGGGCTGTCCTCAGCAGAAGGTTAGCTTCTCTGTGCCGTTCTGTGGGTGCTGTGGCTCCAGAAGTTGTTATGAGCTCCCTTTCACATTGTTTGAAATTTGTGTGGGGCAGAGCACATTGGAAATGCTGTTTCTACTCCGCCATCTTGGCTCCGCCCCACAGAGTTTCCAGGGAGTTATCTTGACAAAATTTTATTAAGCTCTGCCCTGCTTCATTTTGTGCTTTAAGGTCAAACTTGCCTGTAATTCTAATAATCTTCTGATTCCCTCCTTTAGCAATCCAATCCCCTATGATGAATATTAGGGCAGCTAGGTGGTACAGTGGATGGAGCACAGGATTTGGAATCAGGAAGCCTTATCTTCCTGAGTTCAAACCCAGCCTATGTAACTGACCCTTACTGCCTATGTAACCCTGGGCAAATAATTTTTTTTTTTTTTAGATTTTTCTTTTTGCTTTTTGAAGGGGTCAAGGTAGGGCAATTGGGGTTAAGTGACTTGCCCAAGGTCACACAGCTAATTTTGTGTTAAGTGTCTGAGGCTGGATTTGAACTCAGGTCCTCCTGACTCCAGGACTGGTGCTCAATTCACTGAGCCACCTAGCCATCCCCCTGGGCAAATCATTTAACCCTGTTTGCCTCGGTTCTTTATCTGTAAAATGAGCTGCAAAAGGAAATATCAAATCACTCCAGTATTTGCATCCCAATAGGGTCATGAAGGGTTGGACATGATTGAAATGACTGAATAACAATGTTGAATGTGACTTTTTGAGAAGGGAGATTTCTAGAAGATATCCTAAGTCTTCATAGAACTGATTTTGGCCTCTTTGGCATGAGTGGTTGGAGCACAGACTTGCATTACTGTGATCTTGAATGGTTTGCCTTGCATTTGAGCAGATATCATTCTGCTATTTTGAAATTATACCACAGTATTGCTTTTCTCACTCTTTTTATTGACTATGGGAGCTACTCCATTTCTTCTAAGGGATTCTTGCCCACAGTAGTATATATGGTGATCACTTGAATTAAAATCACCCATTCCTATCTGTTTAAGGTCACTGACACCTAAGATGTTAATGTTAAATCTTTCCATCTCCTGTTTGATCACATCCACTTACCTTGGTTCATAGACCTTACATTCCATGTTCCTATGCAGTATTGACCTTTACAGCATCAAACTTTCCTTTCATCACCAGACATACCCACAGCTGAGCTAGCTTCCTTCTGGCTTGGCCCAGTCACTTCATTCTTTCTGGAGCTACTTGTATTTTTCCTCCACTCTTCCCCAGAGGCATGTTGGACACCTTCCAGCCCGAGGGACTCATCTTCCAGGGTCAAATCATTAATCATTTTAATAATGTCCATGTGGTTTCTTGGCAAAGATACTGGAATTCCATTTCCTTCTTTAGTGAATGACCTTTTGTCAGAACTCTCTACTATGACATCTTGGGTAGCCTTGCATGACAAAGCTCATAATTTCATTAAGCTGCACAAACTCCTCTGCCACAAGACAGTGATGCAGGAAGGGCTTGGCACATGGTGAGGCTATATAAATGTTAGCAACTATTAGCCATTATTATCATTCCACCTAACTTCACAGAAATGTTGAAGGAAGTGTAGTTGTTGAGATTTATGATGAAAAACCTTATTGAACATTGTCTTCAGATATTTTTCATTACTCACCACGTGGGCAGAGGATGAGACTTATTCTATCTGGACTTGGTTGGTCATTGAATCCAAGTTATAGGGAAGCTGACTTTGAGTTCAGTCTAGGAATTAGAGCTTCTCAATAATGGAATGAACTGCCTCAAGAACTGGAGAATTCTGTGTCCCTGGAGAGCTTTGTACCTGGGTTTAGGGAGGAGCTGAGTTAAATGCATTCTGAGGTCTCTTCCAAGCATCTCTTAATGTCCTATAAATAATCAATCAAGCATAGAAAAACCATTAGGTGGCGTTTTCAGACTGTGGGAAGCAACCTTGTGGTTGTAGCAGGCTCTGTTCCCACACAGAAAGGCTGTGGTCCTGTAGGGAGTTTGGACAAAACACACGCTACCTGGGCACTTTGTGTGGGTATGAATTATCATTGTCCTGGTAGAGTGAGGGAAAAGACAGGGGTGGGGGGGTAATGATGCTCCCCTCCTGCCACCTCAAGTGCAAATACAAGGCTGTGTTTTCCATTTCAATTCAAAATCCTGAGTCATAGATTTCCATTTAGAGCTGGAAGGGACCTTATATGTTATTTAGTTCAACCTGCTTATTTTACAGATGAGGAAATTGAGACCCAGAGAAGTCACATGAATTGTTCAAGGTCACATCCAAAGTTAGTGATTGACAGAACCAGAATTTGAACCTAGATCTTCAACCTGTATCCTTGTTTCTTTTTATTCTAATCTAAGCCTGGAGACTGGGATCTGCGGCCTGTTATTGATTAGAATTTCATTAGATTTGGTTGTGTCTTCCTACTAGACTGTGGACTTCTTGTGCATAATTTCTGTCTTACCTAAGGATTGTATCTAAAGTCAGCTTTCAGCACCATGCTCTGTAGGAAACTGGTTCTAATGGACTCCATTGTTTGTAGTTTAATTGTTCCTTATGGTCATAGTTTTGCTACTTTTTGCTTCTCCTACTCAGTGGAGATCACTCTGCTAGGGCTGATTCTCTTCTAAATGGATGGCCTGCTTTTATTTTCTTTTTCTTTTTCCAAATGGACTCTCCTCTGAATCCAAAATCATCTCAAAAGTCCAGAGAACACATAGATCCAGGCTATGCTACGAAGGTCAGAAAGCACAGTCATCCAATTCAACATGAGAAAAGATTCTTTTATTCTACTCTAGTCTGTGCTTAAATAAAAGGGAGTAGACACAGGAAAAAAAAATGTAGAGGAGAAGGAAATCAGGTGTGCTCCGTCTTTCCACTAATATCATTGGTTGGTTGAGCTGTCTATCAGATATGGTTTAATTGGCTGGTAAGTCATCACCCACCAGCCTAGCACCAACCAACATCTCAGTCACCCAATGACAAGAGATGAAAAAGGTGGAGAGCACTGTCCTTGCTTCTTTCTCTTTCCTCTTCTACATAAGGAAGCTTGTGCATCCTGGGGCTACTGGACCTGTTACTCTGAAAATGCAGGCATTGTAGTAGATACTAGTAGTCTCAGTCAGTCAACAAACTAACTAACTAACTAACTACTAACAAATTAAGGGCCTACTATGTGCTAACTATTGTAATAAGTGCTAGGGTTACAAACAAAGGCAAATATAGCTTCTGTCCTTGAGGAGCTCACAATCTAATGGAAATGACAAAGTGAAACAATTTGCACAAACAAGTTCTAGATGGGATAAATAGGCAATAATCTCCAGAGGGAAGGCACTAGAAGTAAGAAGGGTTGGGAAAGGCTTCCTGTAGGAGGTGGGATTTTAGTTAGAAGGAAGCCAGGAAAGCCAGGAGGCAGAGATGAGGAGGGAGAGCACTCAAGGGAAGGGGACAGCCAGAGAAAATGCCATGAGTCTGGAAATGGAACGTCTTGTTTGAGGAACAATTTAGTGGAAGGAACACAGGAAATGGAATCTCAAGACCAGGGTTCTGGCACTTATCAGCTGTGTGACCTTAGGGAAATCACTGAATCTCTCTGAGGATGTTTTCTCATCCTCATTTCTATAGAATGGGGGTAATAACCCTTATACTACCCATTTCACAAGATCATTATAAGAAGTGCTTTAGAAATTATAAAGTGCTTTAGAAATCTTGAAGCAACATAGAAATGGGGAAATTACTGTTTTCCTCCAAATAACTCTGTTATTTTCCTCATTACCTTAGAAATAACTGTGTGTGGGACTAAATGTGTGTATAGCTTCTTCTTAGACCCTGGGCATTCTACAAATAGGACAATACTTACAATTACTCCTGTGTCTTAGGGCCCTGCAGACCATTCAATTGACTTAGCCATGTGGAAGAGCCTCACCTTAGGAACACAGGGATCCCCACTCCCTGGTCAAGCCCTATATCCTTGCTCCCTGACCCATATAGCCTGAGTATGGCTGGCAGACCTGATATCGAAGCCTCATTAAAGATCTGTTTGTACCACTTTAAGCTGAAAACAATGGAGTTAATACTTCACAGATCTAGGTCAAAGGCCAGCTCCTGAAGCAGCCTGGTATGAACACCAGAGCACATGATATGAGGTAGAAATGGTTTTTGAGAAACTGTCCACCTTCAAGAGTGCACCAGCTTCTGGACACAGTCCTGCTGCCTGAAAAACCCCATCACTTAAAATGGAGGGAACCTTAACTGGAGACCAAATTAAGCAGCAGTCTATAGGGTGACATCTCAGGGGTCACTGGGCCAAAGAGTATCAGAGTCTGAACACACTTTATTTTTTTAAATAATATTTTATTTCTTCCCCAATTACATGTTAAAACAACTTTTAATATTTGGGTTTTTTTTTTTAAGTTTTGAGTTCCAAATTCTATCCTTCCCTCTACTCCTTTCCTCTTCCCTGAGATGGTAAGTAATTCAATATAGGTTGTACATCTGCAAGTGTGTAAAACATTTCCATATTTTTCATTTTGTACAAGAAAACTTAAAAAAAAAAGAAAGTAAAAAATAGTATGCTGAAGATACTTTAAAGTTCATTTGTCCAACCCTCTTTTTTGGGGGGGGATAAGGGGCAAGGCAAGGCAACTGGGGTCAAGTGACTTACCCAAGGTCACACAGTTAGTGTGTCAAGTGTTTGAGGTCAGATTTGAACTCAGGTCCTCCTGACTCCAGGGCCAGTGCCCTATTCACTGCACCATCTAGCTGCCCCAACCCTCTTATTTTAACAGAAGCAGAGATTCAAAAGAAATAGAATGGCTTTTCTAAGGTCACATGGATAACATATAATAAATAACTGGGCCTTCCAAACTCTAAAGCCACTGTTCTTTTTGGCAGAAAGCTTTCTTGTACAAAAATACTGCCTTTATCCACTAGTATCATGCCTGAAATTAAACCATTCATGATTCATTCCTTTGAGTTAGTAGGAATTTAGAGTTCTTTAAAGATTAAAAGGCCACAATAATCCTGTGAGGTATATACTGCAAAGATTATTTTCTCCCTATTACAGATGAGGAAATTGAAACTCAGAGAGATAAAGTTATCTGCTCAAGGTCATAGATTACTAAGTGTTAGAACTGGGCTTCAAATCAGGTCTCTTATGATTTCAAGCCCTTTGGGTTCATTCTACTCCCTACCACCCTGTCTCTCCTGTCAAGATAAGATGTCTTATCTTGTTCCCCAATATCTTCTTTTAAAATACACTACAAATCCCCCTGGGATGCTAGAGGGGGATTCACATTTGCCATAGCAGACATTTATAGAGAGTTTTACAAAGTACTTTAAATCCATTATCTTCTCTAATCTTAAAATCACAACTCTGTGAGGCAAGTATAATTAGAGAAAGAGGCTAAGCCATTTGGCCCAAGGTCACACAGCTAGTAGTAAGTTGCAGAGATGGGACTCAAACCTAGCTTTTCAGATTCTGAACCCAACATTTTCTACTGCATTCCACATAAATCATTTCTGAGATCTCTTCCAATGTAAAGATTCTAAGATTCTACCATGAATTTACCCCCTTGATTATCCCTCAACACCACCAGGGAACAAGAGCAGGGACATCATGAAATATTTGTAAGGCACTTAGCACAGTGCTTGGTATGCAGTAGGTGCTGTATAACTAATTCGTTTTATTACCACCACTACTACTTATAGTAGTCTAAGAGATGCCTGTGTACTGGCCATCGTGGCTGCTGTGGTATCTCTTGCCCCTCCAGTGAATCCTAGTGGCCCATCCTCCTCTGCTTCTGACCCTGGCTGCCATTCCAGTTAAGACTCTTAATGAGATGAGAATGGGTACTCAGCAAATTAAACAGCCACCTGTTCCCATCTCCGAGCAGTTCTACAGCTCAGCTTGAAGGACACTGTAAGGAGATGATGTCAGGCTTCTAGGGGAGGGATGCAGAGTCTACATAAAGGAGACAGTAAAAACTGTAAGGACTGGACAGGATCCTAATGGATGGGGCTGGGGTTGGGGAAAGCAAAGGCAGAGAGTAGTAAAGAACAGATGGGTTTTATAGATTGTCAAAAGGGCAGCAGCAGCATGGAATGAAAATGGAACTGGACTCTGGGTCAGGAAACCCGAATTCATATCCTGGCCCTGGGTCACCTCACTTCAGAGACTCAGTTTCCTTATCTGCAAAATGTGGGCAATAACACTTGTACTACCTACATCAGGGTGGTTGTAAATGAGCTATAAAAAAAGGATTGTTTTTATCCGGATTAGAGGATCCTATGTACGAGAGACCCAGGTTATGATTATCTACTCTGTATAGACTTTGTATGTGCATGATTGTCTCCTACATTAGAAGGTGAGTTCCTTGAGAGTAGGGACTGCTTTTTGATTTTCTTTGTATCTCCAGTGTGTGGCTCAGTGCCTGGCACATTTATAGTAGGCACTATAAATGGTTGTTGACTTAGTATCAGGAACAAAAATAACAATACTATTATAGGGAAATATAGGAACATCCCTGGTAAGATAACAAGGTAAACTACACTGTGTACCTCTAATTCCAAATGCCAGCCCCTGAGGTGGATCCAAAATGATGGAATAAAAGAAAGAAACGCCACTGTGCACGCCTCTCCACAACTCCTCCAAACGGGTCCATAAAACCAGGACAGTGAATCCTCTGTCCAGCCCAGGACAACATGAGGAGACTGGGGACAAGGGCAGGGCAGGAGCACCAACACAAGGCACTCTAGCACCCAGGGAAAGGCTGTGCATCAGCCCAAAAGGAAATCCTGGACCTAGACCCATGCACCCTCAGACCCACACTGGGGCACTGTGATGGGAACAGACTGCAAAACTGGCAGTCCACTTAGATCCAGGGAAGAGTGGCAAAGGGGCCTGCCCAAGAGTGACTTTTCCTATGGTAGGAAATCCCCAGGCAGTGTACTGAGAAAGGAAGTTCAGAAAGCAGTAGTAGCAATGGCTGTTCAGACCCCAAGCTCCGGGTTTCACTTCTAGCATCTAGCCCAGCTTGTAGAGGAATTACCAAGGCAGAAAACTTTAGACCAAGGGAGAGTCTACAATTCTGTCACTTTAAACCACAGAGTTTTTCCATCTGGCTGATAGAGCCAGAGACTAACAGCTCTCTACTCTTGCTCAGACCCAAAACCAGTTCAAGAACTTATACAGTTTAGACTGGGGGTGTGACAATCAGCTTTGACCTGGATCAGACAAAAATTTGCAAATCCAAAGATTGTCTCTGTAATCACACACTTAATACCCCCAACAAAGAAGCAACAAGATCAGCCCAGATCTTTTCTTCAGAAATGCAGCAGAGCCCGGTCTTAACAACAGGAAGTAGGATGGAAGAATGGGCAAACAAAAACAAAAAACAACCACATGATAATAAGCTGATATAATGGCAAGGATGCCCAGAAGAAATAGATGACTGAAACATCAGCAAACAAAGTCTCAGAGAAAAAAGCAGCTTGGGCACAAATTCAGTTAGAATTACAAGAGATAATGCAAGAATTTAAACTTTTTTTTTTAATAGATGGAATGAGAGTGTTTGAGGAAAAATTGGAAAAGAAATGAGAGCTATGGAAGAAAGACCTGGAAAGGGAATTAACAGCTTAGCATAAAATGCACAAAACCTTGATGAAGCAACAAACTTTCTGAAAATTTGAATGGGCCAAATAGAAGCCAATGATTTCATAGAGTAATAATAAATATTAAAGTGAAGTTAGAAAAAAGACCACTTTGAAAAAGAAGAAAATATAAAGTATCTCAGAGCAAAATCAACTGAACTGGAAAACAAATCAAGGAGAAAAAAATGAAGAATAGTTGAACTATCTGAACACCATGACCAAAAAAAAAAAAAAAAAAGAGCCTAGACATTCTATTTCAAGAATCTTAAAAGAAAACTGCTTGGATCCCTTAGAAACAGAAGGCAAAATAGAAATAGAATTCACTAGTCACCTCCTGAAATATCCCTCAAGGGAAAATTCCCAAGAATATCAGAGCTTAAACCCAGAGCTTCCAGGTGAAAGAAAAATATTCCAAGCAGACAGAAAGAAAGAATTCAGGTATCAAGGAGCCACAGTCAGGATTACATATAATTTAAGAGCAACCACAATAAAGGAATGGTGAGCTTGGAATGTGATATTCTAGAAGGCAAAGAATATGGGCTTATAACAAAGAATAACTTATCCAAGAAAACTGAATATAATGCTACAGGGAGGGAAATGGACCTTTAATCAATGAGAAATTTCTTTTTTCTTTTTGGAGGGCAATTGGGGTTAAGTGACTTGCCCAAGGTCACATGGCTAGTAAGTGTTAAGTATCTGAGGTCGAATTTGAACTCAGGTCCTCCTGACACCAGGGCTGATGCTCTATTCACTGCACCACCTAGCCTCCCCAAAACAGAGACCTTTCAAGCATTCCTGCTGAAAAGACCAGGATTGTGAAGAAACTTTGGAGTTCAAACAAAGGCATGAAGAAAAATATAAAAACGCTAAACAGAAGAGAAATATAAAAACACTAAACAGAAGAAGAATGAGAAAGGATAATTGCTTAAAGGAATAAGAATAGATTGATATATGTGTCCCTTCTGAATCCTACCATCATCAAGATCCATGAAGAGAGTCCAATTAGATATGGCCTGGAAGTGATTCTGTGATGTTTTGATGATCTTAAGGAAAGAATGGAAAGACAGGGTAAGAGGAATACACTAGGGAGGAAGGGAAAGGAAGGTTAGGGGAAATTATCTCACATAATCAGGTTGTACAAGTAAACATCTATACAAATAAGAAGGAGGGGGTTGAGGCAGTAGCTGACACTCAAATCTCACTTTCATCTGAACTAGTCAAAAGAAAGAATATAGATATTGATGGAGATGGAGATGGATATTGATGTACACAGAGATGAGTACAGAAATTTCACTCAATATGATAATAAGAGGGAAATGGAAGAAAGGAGAATGGTTAAGGGAACAATTAGTCCTAAGCAAAACAAACTCTGATGATAAACAAAAGTATTTATAGCTTTCTGAGGTGGCAAAAATGAGAATCTGAGGAGGTGCCCATAAAGTGGGGAATAAATGAATAAATTTTGGTACATAAATGTGGTGGCATACTATTGCATTGAACCCTTAAGAGCCCAATGACCCAACCAGGATTCCAGAGGTCTAAGGATAAGACACACTACCCATGTCCTGATAGAAAAGTAAAGAATGAAGAATAAGACAATTTTTTTTTGGACATGCACAATGTGAAAATTTGTTTTGATTGAATATATATGCTTGTGATGGGATTTATTTTTCTCTTGTTGTCAATTGGGAGGGTGGGAAGATGAAAAGGTATATATTGACTGATTAAAACAAAATATATCAACATATATGGATACATGTATGTATATGTATATGTATATTGTGCATGCACATCTATTTCTCTCTATCCATATGTGTGCATATGTATGTATGTATATATGAGTGTATGCATATGCATGCATGTATATGCCAAAGCCCTGCTCAAAATACGTCAATGATTCCTAACTGCCTATATGGAACCATACAATGTCAGAGCTAGAAGGGGCCTTAGAAATTGCCTAGTCTAGTGCTTGAATGTTCTTGTTGGTATTCAGCTGTGTCCAACTCTTCATAATTCCATTTGAGATTTTCTTGGCAAAGACACTGGAAGGGTTTGCCATTTCCTTCTCCTGCTCATTTTACAGATGAGGAAACTGAGGCAAACAGGGTTAAGTGACCTATCCAGGGTCATAGAACTAGTAAATGTCTGAGGCCGGATTTGAACTCAGGAAGACAGCACTCTATGCAATGTGTCACCTAACTGTAAAATGTTATAGACAGAGTGAGTAACTAACTCAGAGTCATACAAAGAAAGTGGGACTAGAACTGGGGTCTTCTGACTTCACACCCAGCACCTTCTCCACCAAACCACATGTCCTCTATAGGGGAAAGTACTTCCTAAAGTCAGATAGGATTAAAAAACATACACTTTCAGAAGTGCTTGCTTATCACGTTGGCAATGAGGTACCTGAATTACAAATGAAAAATTGATAATGAATCAAAGCAATTTGTTTAATGAAGGACTAAGGACCAAGGACCAAATCCTACAGAGCTAAGCACCAAACAGGCCCTCGATATGATATGTTTGCTGACTGAGTAAACCCCACTTTTTTTTTTTTTTGCTTTTTGGAGGGGGGAAGGCAGGGCAATGGGGGTTAAGTGACTTGCCCAAGGTCACACTGCTAGTAAGTGTTAAGTGTCTGAGGCTGGATTTGAACTCAGGTCCTCCTGACACCAGGGCTGATGCTCTATTCACTGCTCCACCTAGCTGCCCTCCAACATATTTTTTTTTTTAGATTCTACTGGTGTTGTTAAAAAATCTCAATTGCAAATTTTAGTAATATCTCACTCATCAAGCACTGTGCAGTGAAGGAAATGTTTCTACTAAATGAATTTTTTTTATCAGTGAGGTGGTACAATGGACAGAATACCAGGTCTTGCATCAGGAAGACCTAAGTTCAAATTCAAACTCTGGACATTTACTCACTGTGTGATCCTGGGCAAGTCACTTAACCTCTAGTTGCCTCAGTTTCCTCTTCTGTAAAGCAAGAATAATAATGCCACCTATCTTCCAGGAGATAATATTTGTAAAGTATTTTGTAAACCTTAAGGTGCTCTATAAACATTAACTGTTGTATTATTATTGTTATTACTATTTTACTTAAATTTGTGAGAGAGTGCCGGCCTTGGCTAGGCTCAGGTTCAGATCCTACCGCTTTCATTTACCAGCTATTCAGCAGGGGCAGGGGTAAAACCACTGTGGGGAGAGGACCTGGGGTCAAATCTCTACTTTGTCACTTATAATCTGTGTGACTTTCACCAAGTCCCTTGACCTCTCTGGGCCTTAGTTTTCTTCTCTGTCAAATGAAGGGAGTTGGGTGAGATAATAGCCAAGGTCCCTTTCAGTCGTGTTGCCGTCTCTTGTCTTCCATCAGCAGTGGGCACAAACAAGCAGGTGCTTAGTAAGTTCTTATGGATGGATAAAATGAATGAATGAGTGGGCTAGAATGGGGATGTCATGCTTTGTATCACTGGCTATCTAGGAACCAATCAGATTATTATTGCCTCTTTTACTCAACATTATTGACATAATTTGTTGTTCACCTGTTCAGGGTGAAAAATTTTGCCAGGAGCCAACAAAAACTGTGATCCTGGAGGCAGTGTGGTGTAGTGGGGAGGGTAGTCAGAGAAACAAGGTCCAAACCCTACCCCTAACTCCTGGTTTTGCCTCTTATTATCTATGTAACCCTCCCTGGGCAAGTAACTTTCTCTGAAGACACTTCCAAAGATCATTGGACCTCTTCAGAGGAGTTTTCATCAACGTTTTTCCTCCTAAGAAAAAGTCACATCCTCAAGAATGAATATTGAAAAGAAAATCATCAGGGCAGCTAGGTGGTGCATGAATAGAGCACCAGCCCTGTAGTTAGGAGGACCTGAGTTCAAATCCGGCCTCAGACATTTAACACTTACTAGCAGTGTGACCCTGGGCAAGTCACTTAACCCCAATTGCCCTGCCTTCCCCCTCCAAAAAAAAAAAGCAAAAAAAAAAAAATCATCTGACTATTGTGCACATGCCCCCAAGGAACTCAAAAATAAGGTCTGATAAATACCAAAACATTCCAAGCAGCACTTTCTGTGGTAGCAAAGTGGGTGCCCATTGATATGACTAACAGTTGAACAAATTGATATGTGATTGGCATCCTCTGGCATTTAAAGTCCTTGACTGGCACCCAAACTACCTTTCCAGCCTTGTTATACATTACTTCCCATCATTCACTCTATAACACAGCCAAACTGGCCTTTTTAGTGTCTCTCAAATACAAAATTCAATAATCTCTTGCCTCTGTGCCTTTGCATGGGCTGTCCCCCCTGCCTAGAATGCACTCCCTTCTCATTTGTGCCTCAAAGAATTCTTAGTGTCTGTCCTAAGACCATTGAAACACAGCTTTATGCTAGAAGCCTTTCCTGGGTAGCTCCTCCATGGTTTATTCATGGAAAGGCATGAACAAGAAGGCTGGAAGACCTTGATGAGGAGATTTGCCTTGCTGATGAGATCATTAAATTCATGGACTATTTGGGAAGAAGTTCAGTTGATTGTTCTCACCCTACACCCTGAAGAGGATGGACTGGAAGCTATTTCCAAATCTTCAACCCATACAGAATTGGCCCATAGGGCCACCTTTGGTGCATTTGATCTTAGGCCAACAACTCGAGCTTTTTTGTCTTGATGTTGCTTGCCATTCTCACCACTATCCCCTCTTTCCAACTACCTCCCCCCCCACCACACTGCAGTGATCCCTATCTCCATTTAAACCTTGCACTCAGGAAAGGAAATAGTGAAGTTGTTTAAACTAAGATTTAAATTGACTTAATGAAATAACTCTTCAAGGTACTTGTGGTCTAAAGGGAAGCAAAATTATATACCAAAAGAATTAATAGCTAATGGTGAAATTTAAGATCTCAGTGATCTGGAGTTGTAATAGTATGGTATAATGAGAGCCTGATATCACACTATATAAATAGCAACTTACAGTATTCTGCTTTACCCCACCTGTTCCTAAGGTTGGCTCTGGGAGAAACTGATTAGAATAATTTATGTTTCTCCAGCACTTCAAGGTTTACAAAGTGCTTTCCTCACAACAAACTCAAAAGGCTGGCAGTGTCATTCCCCATGTATAAGATGGAAAAGACTGAGACTCAGAAAAGTGAAATAAGTTGTATAATTTCAAGTTCAGAATCTTCTGGCTCTAAAAGCAATGCCTTTCCAATTATCTTATGATTTAGTTGAGAGTGCCCTGTCACTGTAGGTATTTAAGTGTAGGCAGGATGGTTACTTTATTCAGAATGAGGGAAAAAAATATTCATCTATCAAGGTAGAATTGCCCTGGGTGATCTCTCAGGTCCCTTTGAACTCTAGGATTTCATGAATATAAAGTGCTTCAAATTTATTTAGTTTTTCTTAAATAGATCAGAGTTTATTTATACAGTTTAATATTGCCCCCTTAAAGTAACCATATTGGGAAGTTATGTACTGATTCCCAAAGCCCTGCTACTGTTCAGAAAATGTTGTCTTTTAGAAGTCTTCTTCTGGAATTTCACACAGTACATTTTTTTTCTTTTTGGAGAGCAACTGGGATTAAGTGACTTGCCTGAGGTCACATGTCTAGTAAGTGTGTCAAGTGTCTGAGGCCGGATTTGAACTCAGGTCCTCCTCACACCAGGGCCAGTGCTCTATTCATTCTGCCACCTAGCCACTCCCACACAGTATATTCTGTTAGACTGTAAATTCTCTTGAGGATAGAGGCTGTCCTTTATCCTGTCTTTGAATTCCTAGTGCTAAGCAGAGTCTGATACATATAAATAGTAATAATAGCTCTATAGCCCTTCAAGGGCTACAGTGCCTTATATTCATTATCTCCTTTGATCCTCAAAGCCCAGTTGAGTGGGTGCTATTAGGTATTACTTTCCCAATTCTATGGTTGAGAAAATAGATTCAGAGAGCTTATAAGTGACTTGCCTAGGGTCTCGTGCCTAATAAGGTACGGACACAGGATCCTTCAGTTTTCTGATGATTCTAAGTGCAACATCTTTCCTTTTTACCTCACTGTGTGTATTTGTTTTTAATTTTCTTATGAACAAAACCCATTTTCTCTCCCTCCTATCTCCTTCTCCATTGATGCAAATATACAGTCAAGCACAACAGATTTCCACATTGGCAATGCTCCCCAAAGATATGTGGGTTGCATTCTGGACCCTGAGTCATCTGAAATGATGATCAAGTTCTCAAGGCTTTCCATGTTGTTTGTGTTTACAAGGTTGTTACTGTATGTAGTGTTTCTCTTGGTTTTCCTTACTTCACTCTGTATCAGTTCCTACAGGCCACAGGTGTCTGTGAAACCATCTCTTTCTTCATTTCTTACTGCAAATCGTATTCCATTAATTCATATAATAAAATTTGTTCAGTCATTCACCAATAGATTGACAAACCCTTAATTTCCAGGGTTTTGCTATTTCAAAAGGAGCTGCTATGAATTTTTTGTACATATAGGTCTTTTTCCTCTTTCTTTGATAGGTCTAGCAGTGGTATTGTTGGGCCAAAATGCATACTTACTTGGCGACTTTGTGGGCATATCTCCAAATTGTTTGACCAACTCCCAGCTCCACCAAAGTTAATCAGTGTACCCATTTATCATTTTTCTCATTTGTCAATTTCAGTTATTGAATGGGTGTGTACCTCCTTGTACTTAGAAACAAACCAGATGTATCTTTTATTGACCCTAGGGAATTTCATTTGAAGTTAATTTTTCTTACACTATAAAATAATGCAACTAAGTTTCTTTAATTGTTTGAAGGAACCTTAGAAATCATAAAGTACAATGGTCTTGAATTTGGCTTTACATTTGTAGCAACCACTGATTTCTCTAAGACACTGACTTGTCATGTGTCTTAAGGACTTGCAAGTAGACCTTGATCCACATTTTCCAGATAAGGAAACTTGAGACTCAGAAAGGAAAACTGACTTTCATCAAGTCATGAAACAAGTTAATGAGGAAACTAGGGCTATAACCCAGAGCCAAATGTTCTTTTTATTATGCTATTTATTTTACCACCTTGACTCCAGGAACATTAGACCCTCCTCAGGAGAAGCTCACCACTTGAAATCTCATTTCCTTGGAGATTTATTCAACTTCTATTCTCAGCTCTTCCACAAGTACTTTCAGTCACCTCCCGTCTGATAGGGGGTTAGAGAGCAGAGGAATGAACTCCTCTAATCAGCTGCCCTGCTCAGTTTCACTCCAGGTACATTAGGTGCATGAGGTTGAGGATGGGAGTTCCTCTCCACTCCCTTTTGGGTCATGCTTTCCCCCATTAGATTGTAAGCTCCTTGAGGTCAAGGTCTGTCTTCCTATTCGTATCCCTAGTGCTTGGCACATTACAGGTGATTAATAAATATTCACTATTGATTGGTTGTTATACTGCCTCCATTTTTATGTCCCTAAATTAGGTTTGAAAACAATCCCCAAATAGTTTCTGACCCGGATCATGGTTTTAGAGTTGGAAGGAACCTTACCATCTAGTCCAACTTCTCCATTTTACAGATGAGGAACTGAAGCCAAGAGAGTTTAAGTGATTTGCCCAAGATCATGCAAACAGGCAGTGTCAGAGGTGGGATGTAAACCCAGGGCTCTTGGACTGCAAGGCTAGAACTCTACATATACACCAGTAATGACATTAGTCCCTCTCCTTTGAAAGAAAGCATTATTGGATCCCCAAACTGATCTTTACCACCTATGTGACACTGAGTAAGATGCCTGTCCTCAGCAATATCTTTAAAATGGTGGATAATCAATAGATTGCAATATTCTCTTAAAGATTTGCCTAGAGCAGGTTAAAAAAGAGGTTAAATGACTTGTTCAGAATCAGAAAGCCAGTTTGCATTGGGATTTGAATCCAGATTTTCCTGCCATTTTTGCCTACTTCTTATACAACAGACTTCAAATCATGGCTCAATTCATGATTTTATTGATTGCTGAGATTTAGGAAAGTACAGGAAAAAATGCTAATAGCGTAAATTAAATTTAAAAGTGTGATGTGAATATTTTTTTGGCATGGAGAGCCAGCAAATAAACATTTATTAGCTCTCTCTCTCTCTCTCTCTCTCTCTCTCTCTCTCTCACACACACACACACACACACACACACACACACACACACACACACAGCTAATAATAACATGTACCAACCTCATGGATATGTTGTGAAGAAAAGCACTTCAAAAACTTGAAGTTCACTAGAAATGGTTTAATAAACTTTATATAAACTATAAATGTAGGTTATTATTATTCCGGATGATAAATTCTGGCCAATTTGTTAAACTATCTTCTTCTTCTAGAGTTTATGGCCATGCATCACATGGATTCAGTGAAGAAATCATGCTTAGTACCATAAATTCTTTCCTTTCTCTATAGTTTAAGTGGGAATTAAGTGACAGGGGCAGGGGTGGGGAAGGCATCAAAAAATGAATGATGGGATGAATAAAGTGAACAAATGAACAAAGAAGTGGACAAGGAAATGAATGAATGAATGAATGCCTGAGTAAGTGAATGAATCAGTGCATGGGTAAATAAAATAAATACTCCCCCACTCCTCCACCCACCTCTCATACCTTGTGCCCATCTCTACTGTCAGGGGACAGACTGGACAGACAGCAGATCGACACACAAAAACACAAGAAGAATCACACCAATGTTTTTAATGGTTGGCAGTGAAATGGCAAACAAAACCAAAACCAAAAAACCCAACAAAAAAACCAAACCCACAGCCTTCTGCAGTTCCATTTCCAGTGCCTAGTTTCAGTATTCGAGGTAAGTACCACTGGTAAGGGATCTCCCACCTGCTATAATTATTGCTTTTGTCTGTCTCACCAACAGCTGCCCATGGCCTTGGAGCACAGGGCCTTTTCACAGTAGAGGGTTCAAGAAGGGGGCCAGAGCTGCTGAAGGAGAAGAGCAAAGTGATTTCTCCCAGGGGAAGGAATTTGCATTGTAGATGGTATAGAGGGGAAAGTATATCTCTAGGAAGAGGCAGACAGGTCAAACTCCAAGAGGCATTTCTGACTAATATCCATCTCCCTTCTCCATTAACCAGGAATTAGGAAGTCACCCTCTCATGCCCCTATTTCTTGCCCCTCCTGGTGGCTCTAGCCCAGATAAGATTTTAAAATCTCCTCCAGCCTTGGATTTTTTAAAAGCCTGGCCAGTTTCAGAGTCGTAAAAGGATCATGGAATAGCAGAGTGGTGGGGGTAGGGGGTTTCTTAGCATTTAAATCAGGTGGTTGCTTTGGTAAGAAAGACTCCCAAAGTAAATTAGAAATGGACTGGAGGGAACTAATAAAGCAGCCAAAATGGCCATTCCCTCTTCTACTCTGCCCCCAACCTCCAAATGGCTCTGAGAAGTTAGTCCATGACCAAGGGGCCGCACACCTGGTTTGGTCTTAGCTGATATGGAAGCACTTTGGACATCATTGCTATTACTGTTGACAGTAGGGCCCCCTTCAGGACTGGAAAGAGGCCTGAACAACTCTTCCCTTCAGTGGCTGAGGGGGCCGGAAATTGTTCACCATGCGGACCTTCTCATCATCTTCTGCAGTGAAAAGGAGACTCCGGAATTTTTCCATCTGTGGGAAGGCAAATCAATATCACTGACTTAGGCTTGCAAAGTAGATGATGAATTCTAGCACTGGTATAAATGTGAAAGATGAGACAGAACTGGGCTTGTAGTCTTCTCTGACCCCTGCATTCTTTTCAGTCATACCCATGCAAAGGCAATGATTTCCCCATTTCATATTTACTTTGTTGGCCCCCTGGCTCCCTAGTTTTTGAGAGGCAATCCTAGCAAAGTTTGCTTAGCAAAACTTCTGTTTTGTTTTCCTTTCTCAACTTCTCCAGGAGGGACATCTGAATTAAAATTTGTCCTCCAGGCTGTTGCCCATCCTCCCACTCCATTTTCTTTCCATATCTCCTCAAACTTTTCTAATCCCAAACCACTAAAAAAACAGACTTAGCATGTTCCATTCTACTATTCAGTTTATGGAGAAAAGTAGCAAATGGCACAGAGAAACAACCCCCACACCCATTCCCCACCTCCCTTACACTCTGATGATCAATTCTCATGATCTTCAATTCCATTGTTTCCTAATGGGCTGACTCTTGGTGAAATTAAGTGGTTCTCATTGAGTATTTTTCTAACCCCTTAGAGGTTCATGATCTTAGTAGTAAACAATTGCCCAATTATGTTACAAATTTATTTTTCCTCTATGACACATTTTGAGCATTATTATGTTGGTTTCTACAGTTTGAGACCACAAAATTCTTTGGAGCAAACATTATTATTGTAGCTATTATGAGAATTTAACAAATAAAATGTTAAAAAAAAAAACATACTATGAATAGAATGAGTTGAACCTAGGGGTTCATAACACTTTTTTTTTTTAAGTTTTCAAAACAAAAAACATTTGGGAACCAGTGGTGCAGTGGAAAGAGCCGTTTTCAGAGGTCTGTCTATTTTGGGCAGCTAGGTGGTGCCATAGTACACAGAGTGCTGGACCTGAAAGTCAGGAAGACTCATCTTCTTAAGTTCAAAACTGGCCTCAGAAAATTCCTGGCTGTGTGACCCTGGACAAATCATTTAACCCTGTTTGCCTCAGTTTCTTCATTTGTAAAAATGAGGTGGAGAAGGAAATGGCAAACCACTCCAGTATCTGCCAAGAAAACCCCAAATAGGGGTCATGAAGAGTTGGACTCAACTGAACAACAACAAATGCTGTGGTCCTGAGTACATTAGATTATAAACTACTTGAGGTCATTTGCTTCTTTTTGTATCTAGTAGTTAGCACAGTGCCTGATACATAGTAGGAGCTTAATAAACATTTGTTGATTGACTATTTGAGTCCTAGCCCTTTCTAGTCCTTAGGCTCCCACTGACCTGCTCTGTGACCTCTACGCACAGATTTTCTCATCTAAAAAAACAGGAATACTATCCCTTCACTTCAATGAACATCTGAATATGGTGTGAGATATGAGGGATAAAGGACAAAAATTGAACAGTCCTTGTCCTCAAGCTTCTTCTGTTCTACTTGGCTTTCATTATTCACTTATGCTCCCTCCTAACATGGTTAGAAGATCAAATGAAGTAACAGATGTCCAATTCTTTGTAGCTTCCAATGCTAAAAAAGCAGCTTCTGTTGTCACCTAGCTCTACTCTACTGCGATCCTATGTGCTACATTCTGATGCACTGACCATCACCTACCCCCTGCTAAACTGTTGGTGGATTACAGTTCAAAACATGACCCTGATCTGGGTATTTTAAGATGCATTTTAATATGGGGCTCTCTAGTAGAAGCAAAAACTTAAGGCACATGCAGATTTTCCTTAGAAGTTTCTTCTTAACAGACATTGCGACTGTCCAACAGATTTGATTTGCTCAAGGGACTGAGGGTTGACATGGCTTCCTGGTCATCTGAAGAGAAAAATAGCCCAGTACCTAGGCTAAAAGAAATTAAGTTTCTACTTACATGACATCTCTTTTATGTGACCATTTCTCTCCCTTTACTACCATCTTAGTTCAGGCCCTTATCAATAATCTTGTCTTTCTGGCTTTATGGGACATCATTCCCACTCCTGCACTCTGAGATCCAGTCAGACTGGCCTTGTCTCTTCTCTGTTCCTCACCCAGGCCATCTTCCAACCTCTGTGTCTTTGCTTTGGTCATTTCTCATGCCTAGACTATAGCTTATACCTTTCTTTCCTTAAGGTACACCATCACCTTTTTTTTTTTCAAATGCTTTATTAACTTCTGGTTTACTTCATTCATTTCCACCAGTTTTTGTGTTACAAATTTTCTCCCTGTTTTTCCCCTACCCACCTCCCCAAAGTAGCAGTCCCCCAGGATATTTCCTCCTCTTATTTCCCAATTATATGTAAAATAGTATTAATAATAGTATATACATATTTTTAAACATGTGGTTTTAAAACTTTGAATTCCAAATTCATTCCCTTCCTCCCTTGTCACCCGCCCTTACCATCATTATCTTTTCCATGAAGGCCTTCTCGATTCCCTTGAATGCCAGTGCCTTCCCTCTCAAAAGACCTTGTCATAACTACTTAGTGTATGTGTGTGCATATGTGTGCACACATATATATATGCACAATAATTTAACAATCTAATTTCAAGGAGCTTACATTCTAATGGGGGAGACAATAAGTACATATAAAAATATATAGCATAAAGTTAATAAATACATACATGTACATATATACTCTAATAGATGAGACAAACAAAAATATGTAGCATAAATCTAAAAGTAATAAATGCATATGTAAGTATATAATATAACTAATAAATAATAATGTAATAATAATAATACTACATCCCTCTGTCTTCCCACCCACCCCCCTCTCCCAATCCCTTATAGGTTCTGAAATGACTCACCTGTTTCTCTGAAATTGTGATGGGTTCTTTGAGTACTATCCAAGTCACACTTTCACTCAGGGGTGGCGTGGTCAGAGACCCTGGGTAGGTCCAGTAGTGGAGGTTCATGGGTAGGAGGCATTTGGGATTGAAGCTGTTGAACTGGGCTTTGGTTCCCTGGGAAGGGGAGTCAGCAGAGACTCTGGTTTAGGATCCTACAGGAGTAGTTTAGGGCTTGGGGAAGGTGAAAACAGAAATCCCGGCCTAAGGTTAGACCAGATAGATTTATGATTTCCTTGCCCCCTTATATCACACTACAGAGTCTACTTTTGTGGTAGAGTAAAAAGAATATTTGTCTAGGAATCTGGAGACCCCAAATATAATACCTATTTTAGGTGGTCCAGTGGATTGAGCACAGGCACTGGAGACAAAAAGGCCTGAGTTCAAATTCTGCCTAAGGAACTAGCTAGTTATGTGACCTTTAATTTCTCTAAATCCCAACAACCTTAAGAGGTAGGTGCTATTATTACCCCCACTTTACAGCTGAAGAAACTGAAACAGGTATAGGCTGTGACTTTCCCAAGGTTATATAGCTAGAAGTGTCTGAGGCTGAATTTGAACTCAGGTCTTCTGGACTCCAGGTCTGATCTGTCCATTGCACCCCTAGCTTGTGGGGTCAATCAGAACCAACCTAATCCATCTTGCATGAATCCTTCAAATCCCTTATAATTGAAAGTAGCTCTCTTTCTCCCTTCTTGCCCCTCACCCCATTCCCATCCTTTTCTTCTCTAGGGACTACATGCCCAAACACATTCACAATGATAGCAAGTGGTACTTTGGCAACTGAAACACAGATTTGGAGAAAGGATAAAGAATGCAGAAGAAAGCCCCAAAGTCTATAGCACACTCACTTTGAATCTGACCATGTACAGTGCATCTGTCAGTCTGTTCATGCTGGCATGTTCATCTCCAGTCTGGAATTTACAATGAATAAAGCGGTATTAAAAATGTCTTCTGGACATGCTCATTTCTGGCTCAGGACACTCAGCCCCCTGGACATCTCCCATAGCCACAAACAGCTCTTGCCTCTCTTTTCCAAAAAGTTCTTGCCCTTAAGGTGTTGACACAACATGCCCATGTCTTCCTAATCCCTAAGTGTGTCTGGGGCCTGCTGGTACGAGGACAAAGTTGACTCAACCCTGGTGAGAAGGAAGAGGTGACATTGGATGGCTTATGGTGGAAAACTAACCCCCTGCTTTCTCCAGTATGAATCCTAAAATATTAGAATGGGAAGGAAATTTAGAGAACATCTTTTCTGACCTCTACCCAATACAGGGATCTCCAATACAGCATCTGGGTAGATGCTCACCCATGGTGCTGTGTACATTTTGATTCTGGAATCAAGAGCTGGGTTCTAATCCTAGTTCTCCTATTTACTTCCTAAGTGACCTTGGGGACATCACTTCCTCACTCTGGGACCCAGATTCCTTATCAATAAAATGAAGAGTTTGGATTATGGTTCCTCCTACACAGATCAAAGTCCTACAATCCTAGTGCCACCTTGGAGATGAGGAAATTGTATCTGAGAGAGGGGCTATGACATTCCCATGATCAGACAGTTAATGAAGAAGCAGGCTAGAACTTGGGTCTCATTGACTGCCAGGGCTATTATCCTTCCCACTGTACTACACAAGGATTTTAAGTTCGAAGAAGGTAGCACAGAGAGAAATGCACTGGGTTTAGGATCTGAGCTTAAATTCTGGTTCTGACAATTACTCCCTGTATGACCTTGGACAAGTTGCTTCCTCTTTGTGGGACCCAGTTTTCTCATCTGCAAAAATGAAGGTATTGAAATAATGGCCTTTTAAGGCCCCTTCCAGCTCTAATATCAGTAGACCTGTATTCTATGGACCTTGTGCTAAAACCTTTGGGAAGTTGTAGGAGTGGGTCAGGAATACACATAGATCTATCTAGATGATCTGAGCCTGGATTTAGATTTCTGACTCTTCGACCACTGGTCTTTCTTCACTGTGACATGTAGGCCAGAAGGAAGTTGTAGGTGTCAGCTCCCCTCTCCTCTTAGCCCATGAAGATGTATAAAGTGCCATGGAATTGATGGACAATATTATTGTTCTCCTCTGATCATCCTTGGGATTTTCACTCACGAAGTGCAGGCAGGAAAAAGAGGAGATATTGGAGTGGGGCTGGGGGGCAGTTTCCATAAATCTAGGAGTCATCGCAAACTTCTCCCTCTAGCAAATTCACTCACCTCCAGGAAGATGCCAACCACAGCCAGGCCATCCGGGGCTGCAGCGGCTTCTGCAAAGGTTTTGTATTTTTTTCCATTCCAGTGGACTAAATGGAGCTGTGAAAAAGGGATGGCCAAAACAAAGTTAACTCCAGACACCTCCACTGGATCCTCTGTTCAGGGTCCATCTAACTAGTGACTTATGGAGGCCTACCTTCTGATCCCATTCTGGCCCCTTCACCGGGAAGTGTTAAGCCAGGCTCTTTGGTTATTATTCTAGTGGTTGGTTGGGGGATGAGTGTTGTCTGGGGCGCTCCTTGAATCCAAACAATTCTATATAATGGAAAGAGGGCCAGACTTGGAAGTCAGGCCTGCATTTGAATCCTGGCTCCAACACTTACTGGTTATATAACCTCAGCAAACTCATTTCATCTTTCTAGTCTCCATGTCCTCATCTATAAAATGGGAATAATCCTTGCACTATCTGTCTCATGAAGCTGTGAAGTGGAAATTGTTTTATGAACCCTAAGGTACTATAGACAATGTGAGTTACAATCATTCTTGTCCCTTTGATGTTAGATGGGGGGAAGGTGTTATCAGGATTTGTCTCTGTAGACCTCTTCTACCTGGTTGTTCTCTTCACTCTCCCAAGTCCTCCCTTCTCTGGGCTTCCTCCTTCCCTTGGAATATCCCAACTCTGGACCAATCTCTTCTCCTTCTATTTTATCACAACCTGCTCTCAGTTAGAAAAGAATGGAATACACTAAAAATAATTGCACTTAAGGCAGAGGTGTACTGGTAAATGTTTGACAATCAGCTCTCAAAAAAATTAATACATTTTAAAGCTTAGTTTGTATTTTTTTTTCACAAATTGCTTTCTTAAGTCCAAACAATCAACAATAAATCAAGCCCTGATACGTGACACTTGCTGATTCCTGAGGTATAAATGCACACACTGAAAATTTAACCATGAGCTCTTCCATTTTGAGGGAGTCAAAGCACACCCTTGAAGGTGCTGATCTCACAGATGATCAGTAGCCTCTCCCTTGTAACAAAGAAGGCCTTATTACTAAAAATAACAAATCCACCTCAGCAGCACTCCTAAGTTACCCAAGTACTGTCCTCACAAAAGTCTTGAGAAGTAGGTTGTTGTTGTTTTAGTCATGTCCAATTCTTCATGATCCCATTTAGGTTTTTCTTGACTAAGTGGTTTGCCATTTCCTTCTTTAGCTCATTTTACAAATGAGGAAACCGAGGCAAACAAGGCCAAATGACTTGCCCAGGGTCACACAGCTAGTATCTGAAGCTATAATTGAGCTTAGGTCTTTCTGATTCAAGACCAGGTATTCCCTCCACTATGTCACATAGCTCCCCTTGACAGGTGGGTAGTTGAAGAACTATTATACCCATTTGACAAATAGAGAAACTGAGGCCCATAGAATAACAATAACAACTCATTTTTCTATAGAACTTTAAGTGTACAAAGCACATTCTTCACAGCATCCCTGTGAGGTAAATAGGGCAGAAATTATTGTCCTCATTTCACAAATGAATAAAGTCTCAGGGAAATAAAGTAACTTGTCTCATGTCACATATGGAGTGAAAAGAGTTGGAAGGAATTAGAACCTAGAGATTTACATTACTAATGGTAGAATTTCAAGCAGAGTAGAAGGCAGCGGGGTGAAGGAACCTTCTCTGGGCCCCTCAATCCTAGCACATGGTGGGAAATGAGGTGGTTCTTTGTTCCCCCTATAGAGAGGGCAGAGCCCTGGGTCTTACCTCACTGGAGAAGGATTTCCCATCCACTGTGTGTTCTGAACCTAAGCTGTGTTTTTTCCCCCAGTGAAAATGGAACTGCTTCAGCCGGTAGGGCCCGTCCAGGGGGCCCCCATGTACCACTATGGAGAGACATAGAGGGAGATCAAGAACTTTCAGCTCATCATTTCCCCCAAGGAAATAACAGGATAAACAAGGTAGCACTTTACAATTCAGAAGGTTCTTTCATACATATATTATCTAGCCCTAAGGACAATAATTAGCATTTGTATAGTGCTTGTAAGGTGGCCAGAGGAAAAGGGGAATTAGAGAAGGTGGCCCTGGGATACCTCCCAAGGGACTAAAGTGAATGTCCAGCTGCCCAGGAGCTGCCCCAGCCTCCCCTCCCTCAATCAAAACCTGACAGATTAGCCAAGAGGCTGATTAGCCTAAGGGGCTCCTTTCAGTTGCTACTACAGGCTACAAAGCTCCCAAAGTTGCGGAAACTGAGCCTCTGAGGTCAAGTGATTTCCTCCAGGTAACATATCTAGTTAGTGGCCAGCCTTCAGATTCTCTGACAAGCAAATACACTATAGGGCCTTATTGTGGATTTAGCCCTAGAAGGGAAGGAGAGGACAATCTAGTCTAAGGCCTTTATTTTATAAAAGAGGAAATTGAGGATTGGAGAGGGGAAAAAAACTTGGCCAAGTTTCCAAGTGGTTCAGAAGAGGAAGGACAAATAGTTTCCCTTCCTCTACCACATGCTGTCCCCTCTCAAAAGTCTCCCTGGGAGATGGTACCATGGCCAGCAGCAGCCTATGCCAGGTCCAGAGATAAATCACAAGGAGGAAAGGAACAGGGATACATTTTTCATTTGGAAAATACACACTGCCCTAATTCTGGCTGGCTCTGGAGCCAACCAGAGCTGGAAATCCCAGGGTGAAGAAGGGGGTTTTGTCCCCAGTTAGGTCCTCCCTCTCAACCCACTAGGCACATTCCTCTGAATGAGGCAACTGCCAGGAAGGTTAACCCTTGCAGGCTCTAGGAAGAGCCAGGATGTGTCCTGCAGGTTCCAGCCAGCTGATTAGCAGAGGGGCTCTCTAGTTTAGAACTCCATTCTGCAACTTTGGGTTCAAAGCTCTCTTCCCCTTTCCTACACCTGAGGCAACACACATTATCCCACTCCTCCTGCCCTCTCTCATAACAAGCTGTCCCACTTTCCAGCTTCTCTTCCTTCCAGCCCTACACAAGCCAAGTAGGGAGCTGGAAGAAAGGCTGTGCCAGTCCTCATCATGTTGAGGGAGATTCCTTTGGCTTGGAACCCCCACTTTCCTCCTTCATTCATGCTCAGGAGGCTCCAGGGGTAGGATGGTAGGTCTGTAGGCCTTTTGGGTCTTTTATTCTATGGAGGACATAGAACTGTGCGGGAGGATAGCAAGGGCAAGGGGAATTGAGGACAGCAAAGGAAATCCCTGTCTACCAGACAATGGAACTATATTTGGAGCAAGAGTTTTTGGCTCTTCTCACAGACCAATTAAGGTAGAGCTGTATTGTTGTTCTGTTGTCTTTGTTCTGATACTGCTAGAACAGCTAGCATTCATTCAGCACTTTAAATATATTCTCTTATTTGAGCCTCACAACAATCCTGGGAGATAGGTGATGCTATTATCCCCATTTTACAGATGAGGAAACTGAGGCAGGAGGAGGTTAAGTGATTTGCCCAGGGTCACATAGCTAGTAAATATCTAAGGCAGGATTTGAATTCAGATCTTTGTGACTCCCAGTCTAGCTCCCGCTACTCAGTATGCCACAGGGCTATCCACCTATATTGTATTGTCATATGGTTGTCTGGTCACATCTCTATGTCGTTGTACTGTTGTGTTGATGCATTATCACAATAGTGTGTTCTCATTGTTGTGTTCCTTGGTTGCATAGTCGCACAACAGTCATACTATTGTGGTTGCATTGCTGTGTGGCTACCCTCTAGTGTTGCTGCATTTGTGTAGCTGTACTGCTGTAATCATGCATGGCGTTGCTATGTGTGTGTGAACACACAGCTATATATGGGTGTTGCTATATCACTACCCATCTCCCAGGTCTGTGGTAAAAACCTTAAGGTGCCAGAGGGACATCAACTGTTAGAATCACTGTGTGCTTGGGTTATTTTGTTCTTTTCACAAAAACATGAGGTGGTTGTGTTGCTACATATTTGCATTATCTCTTTGCTATATGTTATTGTGCTTCTTTTGTATCTTGACCTCTCCAGACTACTCTCAGGGGTCACTGTAACTGTGCTACAATTTTACAATGTTACTGGGGGTGTGGGTTTTCTGTAGCCTCCAGGGTCCTGAGACTGATAGTTTCCAGTTCTGGCTTGGGTCAACAGCAGTCAAGGCAGCTCCTCCTGCCTCCATTTTTGTCTGCAGGTCCACACCATGGAACCAGTCTCCAGAAGAGCTTGAAAACGCCCAGTTTTGGGTGGTCAACATGAAGGTGACTGCTTTTACAAGCAGACTGCAACACAGGGGAACCTGTGCCAGCCCCCAGATGCCAGCCAACAGATGCTTCCAGTCCTGGCTGAGACAGATTCAGCAAGACAAGCCAAGAAGCTGACTCTGGGCCCAGGATTTGAAGGAAGATGAACATTAGCAACTAAGTCCCCACTCCATCCCAAAGACAGGCTGAATTTGTTGCTGGTCCCTTTTCCCCATGAGGGGACAAATGAGGACAAGACTGGTTCTTCTGATACCCCTCCCTTACAATATTCTGAATCAGGGGAGGGTGTCCATTGCCCAGCTTGGTCTCCTTCCATCTGGAATAGGGCCAGGGGTGCCCCTTGGCAAACCTAGGAAGTCATAAAACCATAGAATTTAGAACTAGGAAAAACAAAAATTTTAAAGCAGGAGTTCTTAACTTAGGGTCCTCAGACCCCCAAAGAAGGTCTGTGGGTAAATTTTAAAGGTCAGTGAACTTGGATGAGAAAAAAAAATTACATCTTTATTTTCTCTAACCCTTAAGTCAAATCTAGTCTTTTCTTCAATTATGTATGTAGGTAACACATATTATTCTGAGACAGGGTACATAGGCCTCACTAGACTGCCAAAGGAGTCCATGACACAAATGAGGTTAAGAATCTACTTTAAAGATAACCAATGACTATCCCTTCTTGTTAGCTTAGTTTTTTTTTTCTTTTTGGAGGGCAATTGGGGTTAAGTGACTTGCCCAAGGTCACACAGCTAGTAAGTGGTGTCTGAGGCCAGATTTAAACTCAGGTCCTCCTGACTTCAGGGCCAGTGCTCTATTCACTGTGCCACCAACCCACCCCATACCCCTTCTTTTTAGTTGAGAAAACTAAGGTCCAGAGAGAAATGACTGGCCCTCAGCCATAAGAATAACAAATAAGGGATAGGAACACCAAGGCTAGATCCACAATGAAGTCTAATCTGTGGCACCCCAATCTCCTCTTTCCTCAACCCCTTTTAATTTGATGTCCATGTTTGCTTTAAATGGGTTTGACTGGTTGATTGATTGATTCTCCAAGCCTGGCTGAGAGAACCCTGGGAAGAGCCAGCTCCTGAAGGTGCCTATTTTTTCTAGTTTTTTCACTTTTTAATCACAAATTAGCGCTCAGGGTTTAGCCATGGGCACTAGGCCCTTTCAAGGTGAGCTCCAGTAACAAGCTCCTATTTCTCCCTGAAAGGGATAGGGAGCTTCAGACCATTAGCTGAGGTGACTCATACTACCTGAAAAGTACTAGAACCTGTTAGAATTTTAATTACTGTATTGAGTATCAAGTTGGCCCTAGGTCAGGCAGCTGAGATGGTGGTCCATACTGAAAAGACTGCTTGGAAGATCAGGAAAGGAGAAGGCCATGAGATATATATGCAGCTAAGGAGTTCTCACTGCCAAGCTCCCCTTCCCTTTATCGACTCCCTTATCTTTGTTAAACACAGCCCAGCAGGACCAGGTTTAAACTTCTACTCCTGCTACCTTGGTAGGAAGCCAGGGTGGTAGGGGAGAAAGAGCACTACACTTGGGGCCAGGAAATCTCATTTTGAATCCTGGCCAGGTCACTTATTAGTGACCATAAGGAAGCCATTTGCCCCATCTCAGCCTCTGATCTGGAAAATGAGGGGGTTGGACAAGATCAGGTGTTCTTAATTTATTCAGCATCATGAACTTATTCAGCATCAGTATCTGCAGTCTAAGCAAGCCTACTGACCCCTTTTAAATGCATAAAATACATGGGATTACAAAGGAAATAAATTATATTGACATACAGTTAGCAAAAATGTTCAAAATAAGCTCCCTGACCCCAGGGGGCAATCCCCTGGAATACAGGGATCCCTAGGACTGTTTACAGCTCAAAGAAATGTTGCTCTAGAATGGCTGTCTCTCAGAAATGGACTGACCTGCTGGAAGAAGCATTCAATTGGTAGTCAATTTGGGCTCTAGGCCCCGCTGGGAAACATGTTGTTAACTACTATACAAATGTGGGCAGTAGGTAGGGATTGTTGTACAGAATTGTTTCCAGAAACAGCAGGAGAAATGGGAGCAGACACCTTGGCCAGAAGCAAAAGGTAGCTGTTCACAAAAACTAGCCATGTGACCTTGGGCAAGTCACTTAACCCCAACTGCCCTACCCTCCCCCTCCAAAAAGCAAGATCAGAGCTGGGACTGATCTGCATGGGTAAAGGGAGTTTCCCCATGAGGATACAATTTGAAAGTCCAACTTAAAGGAATTGAGGGAGTCAGCCTTCTAGCCTATTCTGGGCTGTTAGTCTTTTTAACTTTTCTAGCTTTTCTTCCTTCTCCCAACAAACCTCTCATCTAAGTTAAGAATTCAAGGCTCCATTCACCCAACTTGAGGTCTGAATGGAGACTCATTTAACCTCTCCAAACTTACAAAATCAGGTTTCTGATTCCCTGATGTGTTGTATAACTGGGAAAAAAGGATTTATGGTTATTTGTTGGATATTCACAAAGGTGTGCTGGAGCCAACTCAAACTAGCTCATGAGATCTAATTGTTAAATTTTCAATGAAAGTACCTTGGAAATCAGCAGATCCTACAAACAAGGGTTTGATATGGTTTTGTTGATTGTTTAGACTTAAGCACCTGATGGAGAGAATGTTAATAATCCATACTAAACTTGAAATTGTGTCCTGTTTTTTAAGAGATCTGGTTGTTAAACATTTATAAGCACAGTTGTGGGCATTGGTCCATTTCTAGTGTCCAAACTCTGAACAGGGTATGTGAGAGTGGAAAAATACTAATATAATCCCATAGGCCCAATGGGGATGCTTAACACCAAGGGTCATGTTTCCACTGTAGGCTCCTCCTGCAACTTTTCCTAGACAATCACCACTGTCATGGGTGAGGGTAGAGATAAAAGATGGCTAGGGCTTCAAGGACAGTATAAGGAAGACTGGATGTAAAGAAGCCATCCCTGAGAGTCTGGGTAAGGCCAGGAAACCGAGGATATTTGGCAGTGGCATAGAGGAGAAAGCATTGGGCCTGGAGGCAAGAAGACTGGAGTTCAAATTCAGCCTCAAGACATTTACTAGCTATGTGGCCCTGGGCAAGTCACCTAACCCACATTGCCTCAGTTCCTTCCATTGTAAAATGTGGCTAACAATGGCATCTATCTCCCTGGGTTGTTGTGAAGGTCCAACATGATAATAATTGTTTAGCACTTAATACAGTGCCTTAATACGTGTTGTTGTTGTTATATTCCCCACTTCTTTACCTTTCAGACTTCTGAAAACTTCCCCTCATATGTTTTCTTCCAAAGACCAAAATCCTTTCTGGAAGGAAGGGTAGAACAGTAGAAGAAACAGTGGACTTTACTTGAATTCAGATGACTTATCTGATACTCAATGAATGAATGACTGAGCAATTCATCTCTGCTCTTGGACTCTCAGTTTCCTCATCTCTAAAATGGGTGGAACTCTTCCAGTTCAAACATTCCACATGTCAAAAGTTTCTTCAGTCAACACACCCGAAGTCAGTTATTTGTTTATCTCTATCATTGCCCAATCTTGACTCTAATCCCAGCTCAAAGATACTAATGGGGTTAAAGGGACCTCAGAGAAAGGACAGAATTTACATTAAAGAGTTAATTCAGATCCATTCAAATCTGAGACTACCAGGTTTCAGTCTTGCCTTGAATAAATAGCTGAGGGCCTTGTTGGTGCTCACACAGCCAAGGCCAGGGACCAAAGCCCAGGTCATCTGCTCCTAGAACCCAGTGGGTTTTCCCATGACCCATGATGTCCAACTTGACCTACAGGACAGGTTCTGACCTGTCCCTCTCCAGGACAGTGGGGACAGGGGAAGAGAATAAGTATTTATGTAGCATCTGTTATGTGCCAAACATAACAACCTTGGGAGGGTAGGTGCTGTTATTGTCCATATTTTACAGATGAGGAAATTGAGGCAGAGGTTAGGTGACTTACCTAAGGTCACACAGCTAGTAAATGTCCGGGCTGGATTTGAATACGGGTCTTCCTGACTCTATTCACTGAGCCACCTAGCTGTCTAAGTGAAAAGAGAAAGGGGTGGGGAAGGACTCCCAAATCCTTCACTACAGTCTCATGTTCATTGAGAGACCCAGCCTACTCACTCACCTGTCCTGTCATCCACATCATCAAACTCCACCATGACGGAATGTCCATTATTGGAGATGCTTAGCGACATGCAGGACTCATAGGCCAGGACCAGGGGCTTCAAAGTAGGGTCATAGACAGCCCGACTGGAGACAATGTCGATGGGAGACTGGCGGTCCCCTTGGGCAATGGGGTATAACTTGTGCCATTCAGAGGGACCTGTGCAAGCAGGACACCAGAAAGGAAGAGCATCAGCCCTCCACACCTTCTCTCTGTCCCCTGTGTGCTCTCCTAACATACCCACATGCTGGGATCCTGCCTCTCCTTCAAGGGCCCTCTCAGTTCCTCCAGGAAGCTTGCCAAAATCCTCCCCAAGGGGAGCAACCTCTCCTTGCTCTGACTTCAGAGTAATTCTGGACTCCTCTTTCAATGTATATTATATATGTCCATGTGCCAAGCTGAGGATTTCTGGAATTTCCTTAAAGGCTAGGATAAATTCTTACTTATCTTTCTCTTTCACCCAGCACCCAGCACAATGCATTGTTCTTGTTAGTTATTTACTAAAGTTTTGTTGAATGACTAAGAGGAACTTTGTGGAACAATTTGGGTAGGACCAGGGTTGTTCTCCCTGAAGTTACCTCCCTCATTCAGGCCAGCTCAAAATATCCTTCTGTCCTTTAATAACCCATGATAGTGGTGAGCATTGTCAGACTAGGAGTCAGGAGGCCTGGGTTCTAGCTTGACTCTACTATTAACACACTAGGATCTTGAGCTTCCCTAACTGTGGCAGTTAGGAGTCATAGTAAATAGAGCACTGATTCTAGAGTCAAGAAGACCTGCGTTCAAATCCCACCTCACATACTTACTAGCTGTGTGACCTTGGGAAAGTCATTTGACATGTTTGCCTCAGTTTCCTCAACTATAAAATGGGGACGATAACAGCATCTATCTCCCAATGTTTTTGTGAGACTCAAATGAGTTAATAATTGTAAAGCACTTAGCACAGTGCCGGTATAGTGAGTACCATATAGATGCTAGCTAGTATTATTATTCCTATTTAGGCCTTAGTTTCTTTTATCAAATGGGAAGGTTGGACGAGATCACCTCTAAGGTTTCTAACATTTGGCAATCCTTATTTAGAAACATATCTAAATGATATAAACATATCTAAAAGATAGCAGGACTAGGGATGCTCAGAAAGATCTTACCCAATACCTAATTCCTGGGATTTTTAGAAATCAGATCTTACCCAAGATCCTCCATTTATAGATGAGGAAACTAAGGCTGAGAGAGACATAGTAACTTGCCTAAATTAATAAAAAAATTTGAACTCATTTCCTCTGACTCCAACTCCAATATTCTTTTCTACCTCGTTACACTGCCCTCAGTTCTTAAACGAGTGGATACTTTTCAAATATTTGACCCTCCTAAAATTTGTATATATGTATGTATGTGTATATGTGTGTATACATACACACACACACATATATATATATACATATACATGTATGTTTTGGTAAAGGAAAAAGGTAAAGGTAAAACTCAAGAATTTACAGTTAAATTTCAGCTATTTGGGAACTAAAAGGAGACACACAAGGAAGAATTTCTTGAGTAGCCAAACTACTAGAATGAATGTTAGAGGGAAATTCGAATCATTTTCCTTAGGGAAAATCTTCAGAAGAAGAAAGGATTCTCCATTCCAAATGGCTTAGCAATCACATGCCTGCAGTTAGGAGGCTGGATTAGCTGTCTCCCCAGGTAATCCAGCTTAGTATTTGGTGGTTCTATATTTTCCCATTCAAGACATCTGATTCTACTTCTCTACCCTGCCCTAGTCTTTAGGTTTATCTCACACCTCTCAAGGAAGAATGAAGCTCCAATATGTGACCACTTGGGCATTTATTAGAATCATAGGATTCTAGATGGAGGAACAGTGGGTGTCCATTTGTAGATGAAGAAACTGTCTCCTCAAAGTGAAGTGACTTCACCCACAATCATACAGGTAGAATCCTAACAGAGTCAGGATTCAAATCAGGGTCTTTGGACTCCAGATCCATTGCTCTTTCTATCAACTCTGATAACAGGCTTAGGGGAATGAAAGCTTTGATTACAATGAAGTTTTAGTTAAGCTGTGGATTTGAGTTCTCTAAAATACCTTCCACACAGTAGACATTTAATAAATGTCTATATAGAGTGGACTTGAAATACGTCTATTCCCTCAGAGACATCCCTCATGAGGGATTCCTTCAGTGAGGCAAAAGTCTAGTCCAGGATGATTTCCTCATGGATCCCTAGGGCTGGTATAATCTGAGCAGTGTTAGGGATCCACCATCTAGGATAAGGAAAGACAGGTTGCTTGTCTCCCGCCGTTAAATCCTCATCTACTCTTAGGTTGGTTTTCACTCTTGGGAAAACCATTGCATACAGCTTGGTCTTCAATAGAAGTGAATGCATATTCACACCTGGGCACACATACATACGCTCAGGATGGCATATTCAGCTTTGAAAAACACCAAAGAACACAATCACTCAGCAAGTATGTATCAACATTCACCTGCTCATACATATACACACACAAATAACTCACATTTATGGAAGGCTTATTGGCAACAAGGGGAACCTTGCCTCATCTGTGATGCATGACACCCCTCCCCCCTTTTAGAAAGGCAGGAGCTAAGCTTCAAACCAGGGTCTACACAGTCCAGAGCTTTCTAACCTACAAGTACCTCCTACAATGTCCTTATGTTCAGGCATATAACCAAGCATTCTAATGCCTTGCCATACATGCACACACACATATATACACACACACCTACCAAACATATGTTAACACAAATGGAAACCTTTGCACACAATGGATCATATAGGTAGGTGGATATACTCATACAAATCCATACCTTCCTGCTTCCTACCCATATCTAAGCATTTGCACCCAGCCACACATGTATAATTCACAAAGAAAGCCCCCAAAACAATGTCCCTCCAGCATCCCCCCCCCCCCCACAAACCCACATGTATAGGAAAGCTCATAATACTTGTCTCCTTCCTGACTCCCTGACCCTGAGGGTCTGCCCTTGGGATGTTTCTACACTCCACGGGGAGAACATGCTTCTGTGATTATTTTTACCAGAGGCTGGTGGGGTTTCCACCTCCCCCTCCCCCTTTTAGCTTCATAAGTTTTCCTGGGGAAGCTGTGGCAAGTGCTAGGATTCAGATCAGATGCGGATGACTCAGATTCTCACAGCTCCTGCCTCTCTGTTTATTTTTAAATCCCCCCCTTTTTTTTTTTTTGGTCTGCTGTAAATCCTCTCCCAGGAAAGCAGCTCCTCTGATGAGGCTCCCCACCCTGAAGGGGTAGAGCTGACTAGGGCTACAAGCCACCCTGCCCCATGACGGGGGCTGGCAACTCTGCTGAAAGGTACCTGTTGTGCTGCTCTGACGGAATGGGCAGGGAAAGGATGTCAGCCCGAACTCCCCCTCCCTGAGTGCAAGGGAAGGCTCAGAGTGGAAATATACCCACGCTGGGCCTAGATCAGGTGAAATCAACATGCTCGTAGGTATGAACTCTCTGTGCCCATCCCCTTCTGATATTTTTACTGATGGGCTCCATCTCATTGCATCTGTCTTTATTTCTGTCAGTGTTTGCTTTGGTCATTTTCTTTGTCTCTGTCTCTCATCCTTTTCCCTATCCTTTTTCATCTATCTCTCTCTTTGTGTCTGTCTTTCTAACCCTCTCCATGTACCTCTATCTCTTTCCCTACCAGTCTTTCTACCTCCTTCTCTTTGCAGACACAAGTGGACTTGGGGCCAGTGCCATATCTCCATCCCACCCCCCCAAAAAGCCCAGAGTTAAAGTGGAAGCCTTGACATACTTTCCACTGATGATCTCAAGGTACCACTCGTTCCTTCCTAGTTAAAAATGACCCATTCCTACTCGCTGGCTCACATTCTCCATCTTCCTCTTTTCTCCCACAATCCCTGACTGAACCCCTAAATGTATTTTCCCTTCCCAGAAAAGGACCCAGTTTGATGCACACCCTTTCACACACTGGGGGGCCTGCCTTCCAGGATAGGCATGATCCCCTTTTTCCCACTCCCATGACCCCTCCTCTCCAGAGGGCAGCCAGGTCAACATGTGTTTCTCTCAATGAGTTCTCACTCCCAGATAGCCAGGGGCCAACTCAGGTTAGGGCTTCTGCAGGCTGGAGTTCTACCTTTCCCCTCCAATTCTGCCCTGGTAGTCATGGGAGGTTTGGGAAGATGTTCTCTGTAGGACTGAGGCTGGGTGCAGAAAGAGGAGGAAAGTGTAGCTCAGACTTTGCACCCACTTAGCAGTGTCTGGGTCATCTTGGGAATTGGGTTTGGGGTCACAGGCACATAAAATGTGATTTAGAGCTTTGAGATATCTAGCCCAACCTCCTCACTTATAAAACAGGGAAACTGAGACCACAGAAGGAAAGTGATTTGCCCAAGGTCATACTAAGGGATAAAGGGGAATTCTGGGTCTGGGCCAAAGAACAGGTCTGAGGATCTGAATGGGGCGGGGAGAGGAAGAGGGTGAGGGAACTAGTTCCCATCTGAGAGTAGGGTGCTGATTGGATATGGAAGGTATGGGGGTCCAGGACGGGAGGGAGGGCACAGGGTTCCAAACCAGGGTAGGAAGGAGTTGGTTTGGAGTCCCTTCTGCGGGAGGGAGCCGGAGGATATCTAGGAGGTGAAAGAGGCTCCGGGGCATGAGCTTGGGAAGCGGGGGCGGAGATTCCTGGGTCTCCGTTAGGCACAGAAGCAAGGGATCCAATCCCAGCTGAAGGTGGGAGGTCCCGGGTCCTGCCTGGAAGCAGGAGCCCAGGGTTCACGCTGGATTTAGGAGGGGAAGATCCAAGGGTCCAGGGGCCTACATTTCGGGGCAGGGGTACCATGTCTGTCTTCCTACCGTCCTCCTGGCCGTAGCCCCAGCCGTGGTGGCCAGTCATACCGCTGCCGCCGCCGCTGCGCACCTGTCTTCAGGCTATAGCTCCGGATGCCGAGACTCGCTCTGCGCTGAGTCGCCGCGTATCCCCAGCTTAAAGCCTCCGGCGGTTTGGCTGCGGGTGGAGATCCTCGGGGACCCGCCTCCCGCACGCATCCTGCCCCACCTCTTCTCTCCTCCCACCCTACTGGGCCAAGGGCTGTGGAGTTGGGGAGATAATGGGACAGGGACTGGAGAAGGGGAGGAGGGCTTTCAACGGCATCTGAGAGAGGTTGGCTGGGCATGGCTTTCCTTAGATCGGGGGAGCCAGGAGGGGTGGGCAAATTGGCAGGTAGAAGGAAGGGGATGGTGGCAAACAGCTGCCGATGTGGTATGACTTGAGTAACTCCAGGCAGGTTTTCTCCTCCATCAAAAAACAGACCAACCCCCCTCCCCCAATATTCCAAGAACCTCTCTGATATCCAAAATTTTACCATTAGAGATTCATTTATTGAGTTGGATCCTAAGGCTTTGGGGATCCCATAGTTCTATTACAAATAAACGAATTAATGAATGAATAAAGCATGGCTAGGAATGATGACACTTTAAACCTGTCTCTTTGAATGACAACTGATTGAGAGCAAGGTTCCCTCCATGGCAGATGGGTCACAGGACAGATGCCAGACAAGGAGAACCTTATTAAATATATGGGAGGGCCCTGGAAACAAATTTCAAAGGCCTCTCATTTGGAGGAAGTTGGAAAAGTTTGAGAAAAGGCAGATCCAGATTCTAATCCCCTCGGGGTGGGAAGGAAGGACAAAGTCCATTCCCGACTAAAGAGGGGAGGCCAAAGCCCTCTGGGGGCCAGAGGACCGTCACTTTTGTGGCTGGGAGGGGTTCAGGACCAAAAGAAATAGTTGATATATCTGGGCCACTTGGAACCAGAATTGTAAAGTTGGAAGAACATAGGGGTCTCAGAGACAGAGAGGAGCTTAAGAATTTAGAATGTTAGATACAGAAGTGATCTTAGCTATAATTTCATTTGAAAAAATTTTAATATGATTGTTAATATTATGACTGAAACTGCTAATGCCAAATGTACTATGGTCTGCCACTCCCTTAAATGCTCAGAGTGATGTCAAAATTTCAGTAATGTCTTTGCATTCCTACTCTTAAAATATTATTTACTCTTGATTAGGTGGAGCTGAACCACATACTTGGTCTCCCCATTCAGACATCTTGCTTTGTGGGGAAACCTGGCTCAAGCTGGTTCTAAGTGTCCCATGCCCTTTCCCCTTTCCATTAGGATTCATGGAATGAAGGGCAAAACAACCAGAATGAAGTGGTTTTCCTTGTCTGGATTGTCTAGGGCCACTGGAGTCTCAAGACCAGGCCTTGCTTCTTCACCTATTTCCTCCCCATCTCCTTCTAAAACTATAAAAACTTTTTCTTGGGTCTCTTTGGTTGGGAAATCCACTGAACATCCCCCAGGGTGGCAGGCTCAATTAAAGAAGCTTTATTTCTCAACTCATGGCTTTGACTTATTTTAGGACTTAACAAATTCAACCATCTCATCTTACAGCTGGGAAAACTGAGGCTTGGAGAGAGGTAGTGCCTTTCCCAAGATCACACAACATGTGCTAGACCCTGGACTAGCTGGCACTCATGCCTCTCTGCAGGAGAGGGACCAATTTTCTTTTGCCATCTTTAACAGAAATGATATGAAGCCCCATTCTTTCTGTATAGTCATAGAGATCCAACAAGAGAAAAATCTAAATGACAGAATGGGGAGTAGGATGGGCTGAGGGGAAGGGACCAGAAAGATAAGAGTAGTAGAGAGTCTAACTAAAGAATAAGTTCTATCAGGGCAGGGACAGGGGCTCACTCATCTTTGTATTTTCCCCAGGGTTCAGCGTAGGACTCCAAGCAGAATAGGATCTTAATAAATGTTTTGCCAGTCAATAAATATTTATTAAGCCAGGCGATGTTGCTAAACAGAGTTGGAGAATGGAAAAAGAGGCAAAATAATGATATTAATAATAATGACCCCTGCCCTCAATCCCAGAGAACTCACTATATGATGGAAGAAACAGCAAACAACAATTCAATAATTTGTTGAACTGAACTGAATTAAAAAGCTGATACAAATGAAGGTATAGGAAGAGGGGTAGATTTGTGCAAATTAGGATAAGAAGGTAGAATTGTGTGAATAAAAGGAGGGAGGGAGAGTTCCAAACTGTAGCCTGTCTTATAAAGGATCATGGAATATTTAACCAGAATGGACCTTAGAGTTCACCATGCAGTGGATACAGATGCAGAGTCAAAAGACCTAGGTTCAAATTCTGATTATCCAACTTATCATGTGACCTTAAGCAAGTCATGTAACTTCTCTGGGCCTCAGTTTCCTTATTTGGAAAATGAAGGCATTGGGCTGGATGACCTTCATTCTTTTAATTTTACCCAGGAGGAAAGTCATATCTATGCTTTGTTACCACAGTAGAGAATTCCATGATCCTCTCAAAGTGTATAGAATACTGAACTTAAGGTCAGGAAGATTAATCATCTTGAGTTCAAAGCTGGCCTCAGACATTTACTAGCTCTGTGACCCTGGGCAAGTCACTCAGCTTTGTTTGCCTCAGTCCCTCATTTGCTGAGAAAGAGGGGGGGGGGGGGAGAGAGAGAGAGAGAGAGAGAGAGAGAGAGAGAGAGAGAGAGAGAGAGAGAGAGAGAGAGTTGGAGAGGAAATGGCAGACCACTCCAATATCTTTGCCAAGAAAACCCCAAATGGGGTCACAAAGAGTCAGAGACCATTGAAAATCTCCATTCAGTCTCAGAAGACTACAAATAGCCCAGTTTTGCAGCCCTGCCTTTGGTGGCTGGCAACCCACCCGCTGCCTCCTACCCACCAGAGTACTTGCATCTGTGCTGACAAAAGAAAGGAAGAGAGAAAAGTCATCAGGCTCATTTAAGTATCTAATGAGTCCTCGTTATCATTCCATTAATCACCCTCAGACAATTATAATCCTAGGGAAAAAGTCAGCCAGGATAAAGTCCATGAAAATTGAGGGTTAATAGAAAAAGGTGGTGCTCAAACCATTTCTTTAGCCTGGCCGGTAAGATGAGGTATCTTGAAGGTACAGAATTCATACTGGTTGCGAAAGGCTTCTGATTCTTAACTAGGACTTTGACACTAGGCTTGTCATTGCTGGACCTGGCCACCTCAAGGCCAGAATCTATTGTTAATCTTAATGTAGTTAGAGCTAGAAGGGGCCTTCTTCCAGAGTGGAAGCCTACTCTTCTTCCCCCTCCCCCCTCCTCACCTCACTCCTACTTTCCTATTCTTTTTTCTTCTCTTCCTCTTTTTCTTTAGACCTGCCCAGTCCCACCCCCTATTTTTCAAACTGTCCCTCACCAAGGTACTATCACATCCATAAATCTAGAGTACAAAGAACAGCCACATCTCTGAAGCTCCAGGGGACAGCTTTGGCAGATGGATTAGAGAAGGGGGAGGTGAAACAGGCCTGGGAACACTGGCCTAGAATCTGAGAACTGTGGAATCAAGAAGTAGGAAATGACCTCAAAGGTTATCTACTGTAATACAACCTCTACTCAGTACAAAAATTCCCTCTACATCATTCTTGACAGCTAGGAAAATATTAAACTGAGCACCAAGGAGTCCTAGGTCCAAGCTCTAGATTTGATGTTTGCCTGTTGTGGAACATTCCTAGATCTTGTGGAGGTGAAGTGCTTGTGGAAACCAATGGGGAACAAGCTGTAGGGAAGAAAAGCATGGATTAGGGGTTTGGGCACTAGCTAAATTTCGAGGATCTGATCTCCTGGTGCTTATCTAAAGAACTTCAGCTTGGGAGGGATAATCTTTTGCTTTGATGAAAAGTCTATTGAGTTAAAACTGTGAAAGGAACTAACAGCCCAGTGCTTGAGGGGAAAATAAATCCTGGAAAGGTTCCTCTTTCCCTCAGTCTGCTGGTCTTTTGGCTTAGTGATTTAGGAATGTTGTCTCTAGAAAGACTCAAGGCTTTAAAACTAAGAGAGTATGACAGAGACTACTCTTCTCATGAGGAAGAGATGACTCTCTAGCCAAGGACTCTAGCTACAGCCAGAAGCACAGAACAACTCCACAACTAGGAGTCCAGAGGGATAGCCCTTAGGAGTGAGTGGCCAGCAGCAATGGTAGGACCAGTGGAAAAGCATCTGAAGGAGAGAAAATGCCCAGCAAAGACAAATTATCTCATAGAGACATTATACATTTAGCAAAGACAAAGTGCTTATGGAAACAAGTGGGGATCAGGCACTGGGGAAAAAAACACGGTGATGGGACCAGAGGAAATCATTAGTCCTACAACTCCGGAGGCACTAATTGTTCTTCCATATGTGTCTTGGCCACCCATATGTGTGTTTTGCTACATGTATTTTCTATTTTTGTTCATTCTTCCCACAAATGGCATGTTTATCTGTTGAAAGTGTGACACAGGTTTATATGTTGTGTTTACTTATATGTTAACATAAGGTAAATTTACTTATCTGTTTATATAATCTCCCCAATCGAATATGAGCTCTTGAGAATAGGGGCTGTTTTGATTTTAGGGTTTTTTTTTTGTCCCTGGTGCTTAGAATACTGCCAGGCACATAATATTATAATTGTTCAGTTGTTATTTAGTGGTGTCCAAGTTTTCATGATTCCATTTGGGGTTTTCTTGGCAAAGATACTGCAGTGGTTTGCCATTTCCTTCTCCAGATCATTTTTACAGATGAGGAAACTGAGGCAAACAGGGATAGGTGACTTGCCCAGGGTCATACAGTAATAAGTGTCTGGAAAATGAGTCTTCCTGATCTGGTACAGTGCTCAGGCACACAATAGGTAACTTTAAAATGCTCATTGAATGAATGTTGTATGAATAGGGTCAAGACTGGAAGTGGAGGTGTAGGGAAATATTTTAATATATTAATCAGAAAAACTTATTTATTAATATTGTTTGAACCTAGCTTGAATGTGTCAAGATATTGGCTGACCTCAGTGACAGTCACAGCGGAGCCAGATAGCTGCAGAAAATGCTTAGATCTCACCCAGGCCTTGAGTCCATTCAATGCTTATATTTTGGTTTTCTCAAATTGGAATGTTAATCCTTACAGATTTGTGTGTGTATCTGTATATGTATACACATACGTACATAAGTGTGTGTGTGCATGCGTATCTGTGTGTATGTGTAAATGTATCTTGCCTGGGAATTTTACCCTTTCTACAAAAGAGCTTAGCTGCTGCTTGGGGTTCAGTTCATGAGCTGGAACTCTTCTCTAAAACTCTGTATAATGTAAACCTCTCAGAGACTGAGGAGGGAGCCTTCTTCTGACTGGCACAATAGACGGTGAAGTCCTAAAGTAATGAAGTGTTTTGATGGGAAACTTGGACTTCTCACAGCTGAAATAAGAGGACTTACAAGTTTGTTTATAGTAAAGAGTGAGATTTATCTGTTGCATTGTTTGTCCATCCTTTTTGAAAATTATGAAATTGTACCTGTTAATAGAGGGGGCAGCTAGGTTGAAATGGATAGAGTGCATGGCCTGGAGTTAGGAAGCCCTGAGTTCAAATACAGCCTCAGATATTTACTAGCTGTATGATGCTGGGCAAGTCACTTCACCCTGGTTGCCTCAGTTTCCTCAGCTGTAAAACGAGGTGGAGAAGGAAATGACAGACCCACTCCAGTATCTTTGCCAAGAAAACTCCAGTGGGGTCACAAAGAGTTGGACATGACTGAAAAGGACACAACAACAACAATAACCTGTCAATAGAATGTAATGCAGCTATATATCTGAGCCAACTTTATAACAACAGACCCTTAGATTTAGGGTTAATAAACAATAAAGATATCTTTTAGACTGGAGGCTTATAGTAGCCATAGTTTTTCTGGGGTTTTAAGTGAACTATCATGTATTGTATGTGAAATGTCAGGATATGATTATTCCTAATTTCAAAGTGTTTGAATTTAAACTAGAAAGAATAAGCAAGATGAGGCCTTATATATGTATATATATATATATATATATATATATATATATATACATATATATGCCTATATATGTTTATATAGCTATTGTTAACAGTTATTACAACATGAAAAAAGCAATAATAACCAACTCTAAGCTATGATTAGTGAACTTTTGCTATTTGAGGTAAAATCCTCTGGGATCATAATTTGATATTATCCTGAGTTTTGATTTCAGACATATGATTGAATTGTCATTGTCAATAAGTCCACAACTGAAGGGAAGTTCTGTGTACTACTCAAAGGGAGGACAATATGAGAACTGTGTTTCAAAAAGTTGAGGGGATGACCTTGCATAGAGGAAGGTGCAGGTTGGGGGTTTTTGACTCAGTTTCCCCTTCCGCTTTTCCTTTCTGAATAGGAAATTTTCCCACCCAGTTAATTCTCAGTCTGATTGTGATATCCTGTGAATAATTCAACTTTGTTGCATGACTTATCTATTAACCATGACTTTTACCTGGGATCAAACAAAGCTAAGGGAGTTTTTCTTCTGTTATGCTTATGTCAAATCCCTTGAAGTGACAGTCTTGAAATATCGCTATAACTATGTCTCTCCTTTTTCCTTTTATAGCGGATTTCTATGATCATGGCAGGTAAACTATAGTTTTTGTTTCTGTACTAACAAATCTATAAGTTAATAGCTTAATACTAAAACATTTCTGAATTACTATCATAGGATGCGAGTTTGAAAGATCTTAATGTTTTTAATCTGAATTTGTGATTAAGTTCCTCTCCTAAGGAACTAGATACATGAGTTCTTAAGGTCTCCATTCCCTTGCTAATAAGTGTCTATTCATACATAAGATTAGGTCTTTAAAGTATCTCATTCTTTTAGGGGTAATATGAAGATGTCCTCAAAAGTGGGGAGGGATGTGATAGGACAAAGATGTAAAAGTTTTACATTTTAATGGATCAGTAAACTTCACTTTGAGAAAGCAAGATTAGATTATTTTCTCTAAAAATTAGGGTATATATGATTGACTTCCAAATGTTTCTCATGGGATGGAAATGCCTTGAGTATATTTTAGTAATAAATTCTCAAATTTGGATTAAGAATTTGATGTGTAAATTTTAACAATTGAAAATACAGTTTTAAATCATATTTTTCCTGTTTTGAAGTTTCTGATAATATTAAGAGATGACTCTTCCTTTCACCTGGATGATGATTTTCAATGAGATTATTATGACAGGATGTACAGCTACCAGCACACAGAACATCTCCTTCCATTGCTCATGCAGTAATACCCTCACAATGCCACCGTGTGTCAGGAAACACTTTCTGAGGAGGCCAAAGTGGCTTTAACTCCAAGAATGGGCAGTGGAGCTCTTCATCCAAATCTGGCAAATTGAAAGGTGATGATCCTCAGACAATTAAGAAGTTGACCTGGATAAAACAGAAAGTGGATTCATTTGAGATTCTTCTGTCACCTGGCATTGTCCATATCAGGAACAGGGTTCAAGTAAAGGTAGAAAGAAAAAGTGGTGTGTAAAAAAGAAAATTCTCTGAACTTTCAGGTGAATTATAGGTTGCTAATTTGATGTTCCTGTAGCTCTGGGGTTTTTCTGTGTGTGTGATTTTTTTTTTTTTTTTTGCAGGGGAAGGCAGGGCAATTAATTTTTTTTTGCAGGGGAAGGCAGGGGGTTAAGTGACTTGTCCAAGGTCACACGGATAGTATATGTTAAGTGTCTGAGGTCAAATTTGAACTCAGGTCCTCCTGACTCCAGGGCCAGTGCTCTATTCAGTGAGCTACCTCACCACCCTTGTAGCTCTGTTTTTGTTTTTGTTTTTGCTTTTTGGAGGGGGAAAGCAGGGCAGTTGGGGTTAAGTGACTTGCCCAAGGTCACATGGCTAGTTTTGTGTTAAGTGTCTGAGGCTGGATTTAAACTTAGGTCCTCCTGACTCCAGGGCCAGTGCTCTATTCACTTTGCCACCTAGCCACCCCCATACTTCTGCTTTTAATAAAGTTAGTTTTCTAAGATTTGAGCTGTTTTTCACTGCATGAACTAGTTTCTGGAAAACCAAATTCTCAGAGACTAACTGTGTACTGTGTGATCCCAGGCAAGTCACTTCACCCTGTTTGTCTCAGTTTCTTTATCTATAAAATGAGCTAGAGAAGGAAATGGAAAACCACTTCAGTATCTCTGCAAAGAAAACCACAAATGGGGGTCACAGACAGAACTGAAAAAACAACACTCATTCCTAGAATCCTTTTTCCCTCTCCTCTACCTCTTGTAACCTCTATTTCCCTTCAAAGCTCAGCTGAAGTGCTATCTCCTTTAAGAGTCTTTTACTGATTCCCAGAAGCTAGGTAGGCGCCATAATGCACAGAGCACCAGTCCTGAAGTCAGGAAGACTCATCTTCCTGAGTTCAAATCCAGCCTCAGACAATTACTAGCTATGTGATCATGGGCAAGTCACTTAACCATATTTGCCTCAGTTTCCTCATCTATAAAATGAACTGGAGAAGGAAATGGCAAACCACTGCAGGATCTTTGCCAAGAAAACCCCAAATGAGGTCATAAAGAGTCAGACAGGACTGGACTAAATTGTATTGCATCTTGTTAATAGCAGATTTTTTTAGCAGTATTACCTAGGAAATCTCTGCAAATGACTTGGAACCGGAGAAGCAGCTCTGCTAGAAGGACCGAGACATGACTTAGGGATTAATAAGTTCAGCTGTTTGACATTCCTCAAGTAGAAGCCAAAGGGAAGTTTGAGCTTCCTAAAGTGATTTAATTAGTTGCTGAGTCTTCTTGGTTACTTTGGTAATACATAAATGTCCCCCTTGGATCAATTTATCATGAACCCTCTCAGTGTCATTTAATCTGTAACTGGGCTTAGTTACCTACAGTCTCCTTAAACTGGCTGGGTGTCTGAGACTATAACTTTGCTTAACTAACTTTGTTTAACTTTTATGACATTGAAGTAAGGACGGGATTATAATCTTTGTGCTATTCCTGGCCACAGTGTACTTGTTTTCTGGTGTAAGTTTAAATCCATTGACTTATGGCCCCTGAGACTTGTTCAGATCAATACTTCTGACAATGAGACCATGGGAAAAGTTTGTCACCAAATTGGCCACTTAAAGAAATTCTGTCAAGTTCTAGATGAGATAGGTAGTGAGGAGAATACCACTGAGTTAGGTTATTTTAATAAACTCCCTTTGACACCACAACCTATTTCTCTGCTTCTGGTATTATACTCTCTGTTTATGAGACTATTGGGCTTTAATAATCCCCAAAGAAGGGATTGTAGGGAAATATTTTATTATATTGTTCAGAAAATCTTATTCATTAATATTGTTTGAACCTAGCTTGATGTGGTTAGAAATTGGCTGACCTCAGAGATGCTCTCAGGGAAACCAGAAGGCTACAGAGAAAGCTTGGATCTCACCCAGGTCCATCCAATGCTAATATGTGTTTTGGTTTCTCTGATATATAGCTCAATGGACCTTGCCTGGGAACTGTCCTCTCTACAAAATAGCTTAACTGCTACTTGGGGTTCTGTTCATATGCTGGAACTCTTCTCTAAAACCTTATATAATGTAAACCTCTGAGAGACTGAGGGAGGAGCCTTCTTTCAGCTTTTCTCCTCTATCAAATGATCAAATAACTTTCTAAAACCATTTCATATGTTTTGCATGACTGTACATGTATAACCATATCAAATTTTTTACCTTCTCAATGAGCGGGAAGTAGTGAGAAGAAGAGAGAGGACTTGGAACTCAAATTTTTGAAAAAATAGATTTAAAATATTTTACATGTAATTGGAAAAATAAAATATTTTTAAAATCTATTTTAGATTTTGGGGTTTGTTCTCATGAATAAGAGAAGGAAGTGTTTCCCAGGGAAACAGGAAAGAGTAAAGGGACTGAAGGTCACAAAAGTAGGAGCAAAAAATAGATTTAGAAAGAGTATGAAAGAGGAAGAGATATATAACATATATATATGTTATATATATAACATATCATGTTATATATATCATATCGTATATATATACATATCATAACATATATATAACATAGCATAACATATCATGATTGGAGGGAATTTTGGCATTCTGAATAAAGGAGGTGTAACAGTTATGAGCGATGGTCTCATCATTTATGGTATGAATCATCTATGTAGGTGAATCTGGAGGTCATGGAAATTTAGGACATTGATAGATAGACGAACATTGACATGTATATTGATGTCCCTAAGTATGAGATATTACAATGTCATGCAGCTTATGACATGCCCATATCTAGAGAGTAGCTTTTATTATCTTCTTTTCTTTTAGAGACTCCAATTTGAAAAAGAAATATAACACCATAAAAACTCAATCCTGTGAAAGCCTGAGATCTTGTTTTCCCATCATCTTCTTTTACTGAGCTAAAATGAGGAATGGCCAAGGAAGATTCATAAAGATTTATAGAGGTATACTGCATGTACTATAAATTTTTATATACAGTTGGTACAAATAAATGGTTGACAGTGGTGACAGTTCAGCAACAACCTGTCATCATGGCTGAAGGAAAAAAAAGTCTCCCTGGTATAATCTGAGAACCAACAAGATTCACTGAGAGGAAGAAATAATACAATTTTAGGTTCTAGCCATCTTACTCTTTGAACTTTTAGTGGAGGTACTAGATCTGTAGATTAATCTGTTTTTTCCACAATATTTAGTGAATGCTAATATGAGCCCATATCAGGAGATGGCAGACCAAAAAGTTGATGGGCTTTTAGATTACATTAATAGAAGACAGTGGAGGACAAAAGTCATTGTCCCATTGTCTTTTGCTTTGATCAGACCCAATTATAGTGTTATGTCCATTTTCTTGACAAGTTGGAGTGTGTCTAGAAGGCCAATAGGACGGCAAGAGATGATGGACCAAACCAAATGAAAACAAGTTGAAGGAATGTGGATGTTTAGCCTTGAGAAAAGGATCATTAGAAGGAAACATCTTATCTGCTACCTGAAAAGTGTCATATGGAAGAGGGATAAGATTAGTTCTGCCTGGTCCCTGAGAGCAGAATTATGGCACTGGTCAGGCCTTAGGGGAGGCAGACTTCAGCTCAACATAAGGCTGAACTTTGTAAGTAAGCACTTAAAAAAATGCTTGTTGGATTGAATAAGGTTCCTAACCATTAGAAGTGTCTGAAAATGGAATGGGCTGCCTCAGGAGAGGGTAAATTCTTTATAACTGGAAATCTTTAAGCACATTATGAATTAATATCTGGGGATGGATTAAAGATTGTTAATTTTGAAGAATTGTTGCTGGACCCACAGGTTAGGGTACTATATTACTTCTTTCTCCATTAAAGGGATCCTCCGACCTGGACTCAGATATGTAATTAGACCAGGTTCTGTTCAACCCCATGGAATTTTCACACCTAATTAGGGGAGAAGAAGAGTAGGAGAATGGCACTAAGTTCCCTTTTCTCATATTCTTCAACTTATACATTTCTTATGCCAGCACCCTTGGGACAAATTATTTAAATTTTAGGTTTAGGGTCATGTCTAGGGTTTCTTCCAGATGGGGAGTTAAAAAGGTACTCAATGTATTATATGAATCAAATAAAGGACAGGTATCAATTTTTATACAATAAAGGAATGCTAACCACAGAATACTCAATCTTTATAAAAACTTAAAACAAGATTCAGCAACTTAACTTATAACTTGTATGATAATCTGTTGGGATATTTAACTTCATTGGCCCATAAAGCAGTTTGTGGAATAGGGCCATTGATTAAACATTTCCAATTATACCTTTGCTCTATACTGTACAAACAATTCCTGGTATCTCTTCTGCTAAAATGGTCAGGCTTGGGCCAATCCTCTTGGCCATGGCCATTCTCTTCAATTGTAAAAGCTTCCTCTGCCACCAGCCAATTCCATTAATTGCACCCAAGACCTCTATACCTCTCAGATGTATGATGTTGCTTCCAAGTCTAGATATATCCCTCTCTAGGTTGATGTTCAATCATCTCTGCAGGAAAAGAATAAGGAGCAGGAAAGTCATCCACGGATTCAAGTGTAAAGTCACCTAATTCAGTTCATACATAAGGTCAGAAGACTTTCCAATAAGATCATAAGTGAAGCAAGGATGTCCATTATCACCATTAAATTACTATTCAATATTGTACTCAAAATGCTAGCTATAGCAATAAGACAAAAAAATAAGAAATTGAAGTTATAAGTATAGGCAATGAGGAAACAAAACTCACTTTTGGCAGAAGATATGACAGTTTGCTTAGAGAACCCAAGAATCAATGAAAAAACTAATCAAATTAATTAGCAACTTCAGCAAAGTTGCTAGATATAAAATGGACTGACAAATCATTAGCATGTTTGTATATTACCCCAGAAGAAAGAGATAGAATGGGAAACTCCATTTAAAATAACTATAGACTTGAAAGTCTATGTGCCAAGAGACACCCATAAACTATATGAACATAATAACAAAACACTCTTCACATAAAAACGAATCTAAATAATTGGAGAAATATCAGTGTAGTAAAAATGACAATATTATCTAAATTAATTTACTTATTCAGTGCCATAGTAATCAAACTATCAAAAAATTATGTTATAGAGCTAGAAAAATTAATAATAAAATTCATCTGGAGGAACAAAAGGTTAAAAATATCAAGGGAATCAGTGAGCAGAAAAAAAGGAAAGTAAGGGAGCCTGGCAGTACCAGATCTCAAACTATACTACAAAGCTGTAATCATCAAAACAATGTATTTGGTATTGGGTAAGAAATAGAGAGGTTGATCAGTGGAAAAGATTAGGTACACAATGTATAGAATCAAATGAACACAGTAACCTAATGTTTCATAAACTGAAAGATCCCTGCTGTGGAGGCAAGAGCTCACTATTTGACAAAAATTCTTGGGAAGACTGGAATGCAGTCTGACAGAAACTAGGCATAGACCAACATCTCACTATCACACTTTTTACCAAGAGAAGCTCAAAATAAGTTTATGATTTAGACATAAAGGATGATATCATAAGCAAATTAGGAGAGTATGGGGAAATGTACCTGTCAGGTCTACAAATAAGGGAAGAATTTATGACCAAAGAAGAGATAGAGAGGATCACAAGAAGTAAAAATGGATAATTTTGATTACATCAAATTAAAAAGGTTTTGTACGAACAAAATGTAAGTAACCGGGATTAAAAGGAAAGCAGAAACCTGAGGTGAAAAAATTATGGCAAGTTTCTTTGATAAGGACTAATGTCTCAAATATGTAGAGAATTGAATCAAATTTATAAGAATAAGAGCCATTTCCCCAACTGATACATGGTTAAAGGATATAAATAGGCAAGTTTTAGAGAAGCAATACAAGCTATCAATAGTCACATGGAAAAATATTCTAAATCACTAATAATTAAGGAAATGCAAATTAAAACAACTTTGTATTATTACCTTACACCCCTCACATCAGCTAAGATGACAAAAAAGGGAAATGACAAATGCTGGCAAGGTTGTGGGAAAACAGGTACATTAATGCACCCCTGTCAGTAGATCTGTGAATTGGTCCAGTCATTTGGAAAAGCAATAAAAACTTTGTCCCAAAATGTTATTAAATTGTGTATATCCTTTGACCCCTAAATTCTGCTATTAGTTCTATACCTCAAAAAGATCAAAGAAAGAGGAAAAGGACCCATATGTACAAAAATATTTAGAGCAATGCTTTTTGTGGTAGCAACAAATTGTAAATTCAGGAGATACCCATCAATTGGAGAATGGCTGAACCAGTTATGGTGTATGAATATAATGGAATACTATTGTGCCATAAGAAATGATGAAGGATATGGTTTCAGAAAAACCTGGGAAGACTTATATGAATCAATGTCAAGTAAAGAGAACAATTTATACAGCAATAATGTAAAGATAATGAACTGTGAAAGACTTAGGAACTCAGATCCACATAATGACCAACCACAATCTCAAATGACTCATGATGAAACCACCTCCAGATTGAGAGCTGGTACACTCAGAGTGCAAATTAATGCACGTTTTCTTATATATTTTTTTAGATGTGGTTAATGCAAAATTTTGTTTTGCATGACTATACTTATTTATAATTGGTTCTGTTTTTTCTTGCCTTCTCAATAGGTGAGAGAGAAAAGAATAGCAAGAGAATTTGGAACAGAAAATTAAATTAAATTTTTAAAAAAGAACACACTGCTTGCCTCATGGGAGAGCTAAAGCCAGAGAGGCCAAGCTGGAAACTGTGTCTCCATTTAAAATGAACACCAAGTCATTGGCCCTTCCAACTCAGAAGCCAATGAGGGGATCTATTTATCACTTCAAAGCACTCACACTTTTCAACACTGAGTTACCATGGAAAGCAGTCAGAAAATTCATCATCATGTCCCTGGAAATTTCCAGTGGAGTTTTGGATGCATACTCCCTAGAAGGGCCTGTATAGTTCAGTCTTTACCACCAGTAATTCCAGCATTGTGTTAGGAAGCTGGATCAGATGACCTTTGATTTTTTTTTCAGCTCTGTGATTCTACATTTTGATTTCAAAAGATACTGGGCTAATTTGGGTTTATAAACTGGGATTTTAACCAGTGGTAAAACTCATAGTCTAATGGAGGACACTACAGACAAAAATGTAAATCAGAGGTAGATGAACATCAGAAACTAAAAAACTTAATCCTACATTACTAAAGGGGGAGGGAGAGGAAATTTGAAAGACTTTGCTGGGTTGTATACATATGAAAGTCAGGAATATGACTAGGCTGGTAGAAAAGGTTCCACCCTGTTCTCTGGGGTTTGATTTCAAGTATCTTTTCTTCCCCTCCCTCCCCACTCCCCCTTCATAGGAGAGCAGCAGGTATTTTGGAATTGAGAAATTGGGAGCTGGGGGATCCAAGAGCCTTGGAAATTTTCAGAAAAATTGGCCCCTTCATGGACAATGACTTGGTTTAGTCTAGACTTGAGTCATCAAACACTGGGCCCACAAAACTCCTGAGTGTGGCCTGAGCCAAATTAAAATATAATTGAGAAATATGTAGCAAAATAAATACAATTATAACAAAGGATAGATAATAGTAATATGTGGTTTTCTAAGTCAATATGCTCCCACAGAGATACTTTTATGTGGTTTAGTGGCACTCTTTTTGAGTTAGAGACTACTGCTCTAGGCTTCAGAGGCTAAAACCAGAAAGCATATTGAATGCTTACCTAAAGGTACAATGAGATCTCTGACAGAAAGACCTAAGCCCTAGAACAAAATTTTAGTTTGAAAGATGTAAGCCTGGAGGTACTAGCTATTTAGTTAGAAGTATCTGCCAGTGAAGGTGGTTTCTCTATTCATCCTACCTGCCTTTGTTGGTCTGTAGTTGGAGCTGCTATTTTTCTATTAGGTCTATTTTTTTTAAAGCCTCGGTATTTTTAATTGAAAGACCATGACAGAACCCATTCTTCTCATGAGAAAGAGATAACACTCTAACCATGTACTAAGGTTGAAACTAGAAACTGGAAGCAGAGACAAGCACCATAGTGGACCTCTGCCTGGTAGTGGTCAGTGGAGATTATGTACTGAGCAGAGGATCAGTGAGGGGAGGGAAGGTTGGGAATAAGCTCTCCCTCCTCATCTCTGTCTCCTACTTTCTCTGGCTTCTTTCAAGGCCCAGCTGAAACCCTACTTTCTACAGGAAACCTCTTCTGATTCCCCTGCATGCTGGTGATTCTGTTATTTCTAATTTATCCTGCATAGTGGCTGTTTGTACATAGTTGTTTGCATGTTGTCTCACAGACTAGAGTCTATTAATCCAGAAAACAACAGTAGTCATGCAGCATTAAAGGCAGGAACTGCCCCTTCTTGTGTATACTTTGGATATGTGTGAGTTGTCACTTCATCTTTCATGCCATAGCCACAGGTGTTTCCTATCTGTGTGTCCCTCCTTTTGTGTCCCATGGCCATTTGTGTTTCCTGCCTGTACATCTCTCCATGTATATGCCTAGCCCCATGTGTTCTGTGGATGCCTGCCTGTGTGTGCTCCCTACCTTTGTCCACTCTTTCTACTGATGGTGTATATATAGGTGGGAATTTATGCCCCAGTCTATGGGAGAAATGTTTTATTGATACTTTCCTTGCTATGCTACTATATGAAATACCTCTCTTTTTAACTAATTGTGTCCTCTGACTGATTATTAAAGGGAAACAAACTGGTAGGGGCTTATTACACATGGTTTTTAGTGGATATGTACCCACAGGGTACCTTAAATCTAGAGTACTGTCAGGGAGAGACCCAATCTGAGCGCTGGAGTTGTTATGAATTCATTTAGACTTGACACAGTGTTTTCTTCCCTTCTCTTTAATAGGATTCCATAACCCAAGAATTGAGAGGGGTCATCAAAGATAGTCCCAACTGTCTTCAGGGAGAGCTAACTCTCACCCCCGCCTCCCAAATTTCATGCAAGCTCTTGGAAGGCAGGTTCTGTTCTTAACATTGCATCTCCAGAACTTAGCACTGTGACTTTCAGAGTGGGTGCTTAATAAATTGTTGATTTCGATGTGTACAAATTTTTAAAATGTTTGTTGATACCATTTTTTCCCATCATCCTAATTTCCAAATTTATTTCTCTTCCCTCTCCTCCCCAGGGACCAATTCCTAACAACATGAGGAGAAAAAAAGTTTGGCAAGACTAACCATTATCTCAACCAAGTTTCATGGTAAAGGCTCAGATAGACAAAGAACTACCTTTAGAGTAAATGAAATAGAGACAACTGTGCTGGGTCCCACACTTTATAGGCCTCTCCCAAATGCAACTGGTGTTTAAAAAAAAAACCCAAATGATAACTTTTCATATATAATCAGATTGTAAATTTTAACCTCCCAGTAAAACAAAGGAGGACAAACTGTCCCTACTTGACTCCAAGTCTTTCCTCATTGGTTACTTTTTCTTGAATCCTTATCTGGATGTTGTCAGTAAGTCAGCCAATAAACATTTATGGACATACCAGACACTGCACTAAGCTCTGGGAATATGAAGAAAGATGAAAGGCTGTCACTCCTTGCTCTCACAGAGCTCACACTCTAATGGGGAGACTACATGCAAAAAACAATGTGCAAACAAGTTCTATACAGGATAAATTGGAAATAATCAACAGAGTCACTAGCATTGGGGGGAACCAAGAAAGGCTTCCTGCAGAAGGTGGTATTTCAGCTGGGACTTGAAGGAAGCCAGGAGACAGAGAAGAGGAGGGAGAGCATTCCAAACATGGGAGACAGCCGCAGCAAGGAGGCCAGTGTCACTGGATCAAGGATTTTTGGAGGGGACTAAAATGAAAAAAGACTGGAAAGGTAGAGAAGGGTCAAGTTGTGAAGGGCTTTAAAAATCAGAGGATTTTATATTTGGTCTTGGAGATCACAGGGAACTACTTGAGTTGATAGAGTATAGATTTGCAATTTTAGGACTTTGACAACTGAGTAGCAGAAGTTCTGGAGTGGGGTGAAACTTGAGTCTGGGAGATCAATCCATAGGCTATTGCAATATTCCAGGTGTAAGGACATGAAGGTCTGTACCTGGATAGTAGTGGCTTTGTGGGGGGGGGGGAGAGGAGGGAGAAAAGGGGACTCACTTATACAAGATATATTGTAAAGGTGGAAACCACAAGAGTCAAGGATGACTGATATCCAGTAGACTGTAAGCCCCCTGAGGGCAATGACTATTTTCATTTTTGTCTTTGTATCTCCTATACTTAAAGCATTCTCGGCATACAGTAGGTGCTTAATGGGTGTTTATTTAATTGAATTATTTTGTTTGACTTTTGGAAGGGAATATAAGGTCTGAGGTTTTTTCTCCCCCAAGCCTTTGGTATCTTCCCTGTGATCTCTGTAGGCCATCAAAATCATGGTGTTTCTGGCACAAATCTTTTCTCTGTATAATCTTGGTTTAATTCAGCTGCTTTCCCCATATTTTTAGCACTATTTCCACTTCCTCATGTAACATATCTGAGACTAAGACGTTAAAGCCAAATGCAGCAGTGTTACTGTAACTGAAGGCAAAATGAGTTATTTATAAAATTTTTTATAGTTCTTTCCCATTTTTCTGCTTATTGTTCTCCTGTCAGTTTTATCCCTAAATGCCTTAGGAAATCAAACAATTGATAAACTTTTAGAAGCTTTATTCTTTATTTTTTTACATTCATTAAAAAAAATTTTGTATTCCAAATTCTCTCACTTCCTCTAACCCCTCCCCCAACCCATTGATAAGGCAAACAATATGACATCACTTAAACATGTGAAATTGTGGAAAACATATTTCTATGTCAGCCATGTTGCCAAAAAGGAAGGAAGGAAGGAAGGAAAGAAAGAAGAAAGAGAGGAAGAGAGAGAAAGAAAGAAAGAAAGAAAGAAAGAAAGAAAGAAAGAAAGAAAGAAAGAAAGAAAGAAGGAAAGAAGGAAAGAAAGAAAGGAAAATAAAGCAAAAAAATATGCTTCATTTGTACTCAGGATTCATCAATTCTTGTACAAAGATGGATAGCATTTTTCACTATGGATCCCTTGGAATTGTTTTAGATCATTGTATTGATTAAAGTAGCTAAGTCTTTCACTATTGGTTACTGTTACAATATTGCTGTTACTGTGTGCAATGTTCTCCTAATTCTGCTCATTTCACTTTGCATCAGTTCATATAAGTCTTTCCAAGTTTTTCTGAAATCACCCCCCTCTGTCATTTCTTGTAGCCCAATAGTATTCCATCACAATCTTGTACCACAATTTGTTCATCCATTTCCCAGTTTGATTTCCCAGGAAATCCCCTCAGTTCCCAGTTCTTTATCACCATAAAAAGAGCTACAATATATATATATATATATATATAGTGCAAATAGGTTTTTCCCTTTTACTTAATCTTTCTGGGATACAGACCTAGTAGCAGTATTGCTGGGTCAAAGAGTATGCAAAGTTTTTTTTGTTTTTGTTTTTGTTTTTGTTTTTGTTTTTGTTTTTTGCTTTTTGGAGGGCAATTGGGGTTAAGTAACTTGCCCAAGGTCACACGGCTAGGTTTTTCTTTATGTGTGCGTTAAGTGTCTGAGGCCAGAACCGAACTCAGGTCCTACTGACTCCAGGGCCGACTCTCTACTCACTGAGCCACCTAGCCACCCCTAGTATGCAAAGTTTTTATAGCCCTTTGGGCATAGTTTCAAATTGTTCTCCAGAATTGCTGGACCAGTTTACAACTCAACCAACAATATATTAGTGTCCCTGTTTCTACATTCCCTCCAGCATTTGTCATTTTCTTCTGTTGTGTTAGTCATCCTGATAGGTATAAAGTAGTACCTCAGAGTTGTTTTAATTTAAATTTCTCCAATCAATAGTGATTTAAAGCATTTTTTGCATGTAGCTATCAATAGTTTTGATTTCTTCTTCTTAAAACTGCCTGTTCATATCCTTTGATCATTTATCAATTGGTAAATGATTCTTATTTATATAGATTTGGCTCATTTCCCTATATATTTGAGAAAGGAGGCCGTTATCAGAAAATTTGCTTCAAACAGTTAGTAAACATTTATAAAGTACCTACTGTGTGCCAGGCCTTGTGCTCAATGTTGGGTATACAAAAAGAAGGAAGAGTTCTTACCCTCAGGGACCTGTTTATGGTCTAATGGGAGAGACAATAAGCAAATAACTATATACAAAGAGCTACATAAGGGGTAAATAGGAAATAATTAAGAGTTAGTGGGGAAGGTTTCCTTTAGAAGGTAGGCTTTAGTTGGAATTTTTTTTTTTTTTTTTGCTTTTTGGAGAGCAATTGGGGTTAAGTGACTTGTCCAAAGTCAAAAGCATTTAGTAAGTGTGTCAAATGTCTAAGGCTGGATTTGAACTCAGGTCCTCCTGATCTGGGGCCAGTGCTCTATTCACTGTACCACCTAGCTGCCTCTGGTTGGAACTTAAAGGAAGTCAGGGAGGTCAGTAGTGGCAGTAGAAGAGAGAGAGCATTCACAGCATGAGGGATAGTCAGAGACAATGCCAGAGTCACTTTGCTTGGTTTCATTTCTTGTCAAGCTTTAAGTCAACTTGATGTTACCTCCATGGTTTGTTTTTTTTTTTTTTGCTGTTTTATGTGTGATACTGCTCAAAATCTCACATCACTTTGTTTCCTAAGACTTTATAAATTGGTATGTATCCAAGTCAATATTTCAACATTTGGCACAATGACTGGCACATAGTAAGTGCTTATTTAAAAGTATATTGACTGACTATATTCACTGATGTTGCTTTTCATTGCCACATTCCCCCCACCCCTTTTGCAAGGAGATTAGACATTTGTTGGAGTAGCCCCCATTCCATTGTATTTTCCCCTACCCTCACTGTTAGCTGCTAGTGATTACATCTCCAGTTCCATTTAATCAGTTACCATCAATTAGCTATTATGAGGGACTATTGACTTTGAAGATATAGAAAAAAAAAGTATCTCTCCCCTCCACAAATTTAGGAATACACTCTCCTCTATACTTCCTCAATCTCTAGGGAAAAGGGCAGAATTAGCAGTTTCTACATAGCATTGTTCTCCCCAAATTCACACACAAGAGAATGATGTTATATAGTAAATGTTAAGGATGCAAAGAAAGCAAAACCAAACCCTACCTTCAGGAAGTCCACAGTCTCATGGGAAAGACAACATGCAAACAACTATTTTTTTTTGTTATTATTTATTGCTCATTTTTGAAGAGGACCAGTGTCATCACTGGTGATGTCTTAACTTGCAAGTCAATTAGATTTAAGTGAGGCAGAGTTACACAAAATTGTCTGGTCTCACTCTCTCTTCTAGAGTTTTTAAGGTCCAACGGCAGGACACAAATAAAGAGGAATGTCAATGGCCTGGGATGTACCTTGGCATCTTTAATGGCCATCTTTAAAGCTCTAAGCTCTCCATAGCACCTGCTTCAGCTGCCTTCACTGCCATTGGAACAAATTATTCTCATCCATCCATTCCAATAGGGAAGTCTTCTCATGCTTGTGGTAGATATCTCCCTAACTCACTGTCAGGTTTGAGGGCTATTGGTTGTCCTCAACTTGCTTTAGTTCCTCTGCTGAGATGGTTTACTGGGGTGTGGCCACTGGGCATACTGTAGTTTCTTGGAGCTACAGGGAAGAGTTGGGTGCCAGGTGGACACCAAAAGAGGATGAGCAGCCCTGAAAAGGGCTCAGCAGTCCTCATACCAGAGGTTCTAGTCCTCCATACATCAACAAAGGGAGGACACTACCATTCAGAAGATAGGCTACCTGTAGAAGATGGGATTTACCTAAGACTTGAAGGAAACCAGAGATGCCAGGAGGTGGAATAGAGGAGGGAGAGCATTCTAGGGATGGGATTGCAAGGAATGGAAAACCACTGAAAAGGCATAGAGTTGGGGGATGGGGCATCTTGTGTGAGGAACAGCAAAAAAGCCTGAATCACAGTGTGTGGAAAGGAGTAAAACACAAAGCTGGAGAAGTAAAAAGGGATCAGGTTGTGAAGGATTTAAAAGCCAAACAGAAGGTTTTATATTTGGTGCTATAGGCAATAGAGAGCCATTAGTGTTTATTGAATGATGGGGGAGGAGGTGGGACATAGTCATACCTGCACTTTAGGGAAGATCAGTTTAGGGGCTAAATGAAGGAGGGACTGAAATGCTCAGTCTGGAGTAAGGAACACCTGAGTTTAGATCTAACTTCAGATACTTACTAGCTTCATGATCCTGGGCAAGTCACTTAGCCTCTACCTGCCTTCTTTTCTTCAACTATAAAATGGGAATAAAAACAGCACTTAACCTTAGCAAGTTTGTTGTGAGGATCAAATGAGATCATTGTATTACACTTAAAACAGTTGCTGATACATATCAAATGCTTAATAAATACTTGTTCCCTTTACCTTGTTCTTTCTCTTTGGTTGCCTCTGTTCCAATAAGAGAAGAGGGATAAGGGTGGCTAGGTGGCGCAGTGAGTAAGAGCGATGGCCTCGGAGTTGGGATGACCCAAGATCGAATCCAGCCTCAGAAAAGGAGCACCCACACATAAGTAATGACTAGCCGTGTAACCTTGAGCAAGTTACTTAACCCCAATTGCTTATAAAAAAAAAAAAGAAAAAAAGAGAAGAGGGATAATATTGTATGGGGAATAGCTATGGGTCTTCCTGATCTGAAGCCAATATGTGGCTAGTGAATATACGTCTCGGTTCTTTGCTTTGGTATTTGTCCTTTCATTTTAGGGGAAGGAGAATGACAGCTATTGCTCTGTGAACTTTAAAAAGTCAAGAGGGCAAGCCACCAGCAGATGCGAATTAGCATCCAACTGGTCCAAATTTGAGGTCCTAACGAGTAAAGACATACCCATAGGACCCAGCCAAAGGATAGTTGAGAGGGTGTTTAATAAATGATTGTTGCAAGTTGTGTTATATGAATGTAACCGAATAATGTTGTGTTATAAGAAAGGATGAGCAGACAGATTTCAGAAAAACCTGGAAAGATTTCTATTAACTGATGCGGAGTGAAGTGATCCCAAGAGCAAGAGCAACACTGTGTGATGATTAACTATGATAAGACTTTGCTCTTCTCAGCACACTACAAAGATCCAAGACAATTCCAAAAGACTCATGATGAAAAAGGCTAATAACATTCAGAGAAAGAACTATGGAGTCTGAATGCAGACCAAAGCATACTATTTTCACTTGTTTTTTGTTCTTTTCTTTCTTGTGTTTTTCCTCTTTTGTTCTGAGTCTTCTTTCACAACATGACTAATGTGGAAATATCTTTAACATAATTGTACATGTATAACCTAGATCAGATTATTTGCTGTCTTGGGGAGGTAGGGGAGGGAGGAAGAAAAATTTGGAACTCAAAATTTTACAAAAATGAATATTAATGATTGTCTTTACATATAATTGTAAAAAAATATTAAGGAGTAAATGCTTGTTGCTGGCTTGCCACTTGTGAAAGAATAAGTGTCGTTTTCTAGGCAAGGCAGCAAATGAAGGGCTGGATGGGCTCTCAAGTCTCTTTTCCCAGGTTTAAATGCTATGATCTCGGGGGTTTTCTGGGTCTCACTTTTTCAGGTATAAAACTAGGAGATGGAATTTATTCTAGGAGGTCCCTTCCAGCTCTAACCCAGGAGGTCGCCCTAGGTAACGATGCTCCAGGGTCAGGGCTGTGAGCCACACCTGTCTAATCTAGGCATCAGTTTTTAAAATTTATCTGTAAAGACTTCCAGGCTTCGCCCCAGCCAGCCGTATAGGTTCAAGCTGGCGGGGCTGTCCTGGCCAGCAGTGGCCCTGGCCAAAGAGCGTTTGAGAGGAGAAATGAAAATGAAGCCGGCGGTCTTCCAAAGGAGAATCGGAGATCTTATCCTGGATACCCTGGCTTACCCTTCGGAAACCCTTGCGCGTGCGCGGCCCTTTAGCGGCCCCTGCTGGCAGATTCAGGAAGCTGCAGGGTGAAAAGGCATGAAAAGTGCGGCTGCGCAGGGACGCAAGGGCCCACTGGACGGCTGCGCGTAGCCTGGGGATAACCTTGACGGGCCGTAGTGCGCCTGCGCGGTGGGGGCGGGACAGCCTGGTGTACCGGCGCGGTGGGGCCGATCCCTCCTCCGGGGCTGGAGTGCAGCGGGCTTGAGGTCGGGGCCCAGGCAGACGATGGCGCAGCCGGAGGCGGGGAAGCTGCCCAAGGAGCAGAAGTACGACCGGCAGCTGAGGTGAGCCAGGAGAGAGGAGGCGGCAGGTGCCTCCACCGAGGCCCGGGCCGGGCATCGCAGGACACCGCCGGGCTCGGGTCGGCCCGGGGGAGTTGCTTAGCCGGAGGGAGCGGCCGAGGCCTGCCCCCCACCCCCCTCAGGCCCCTGAACCCCTGGGGAGGAGCCAGACTGGGCCGGTCTCCCTCGTGGGGTCATGGGTGGTGAAGAGAGACCCTGTTCTGGGAGCTTCAGAGGGGAGGAGGCCTGGGAGCCTTGAGTGTCAGAGCAGGGAGATGCCTTGGAGCATTGAGTATTAGAGCAGAAAGAGAGGCCTGGGAGCATTGAGTGTCAGAGCAGAAAGAGAGACCTGGGAGCATTGAGTGTCAGAGCAGAGAGAGGCCTGGGAGCATTGAGTGTCAGAGCAGAAAGAGAGACCTGGGAGCATTGAGTGTCAGAGCAGAGAGAGGCCTGGGAGCCTTGAGTGTCAGAGCAGAAAGAGAGACCTGGGAGCCTTGAGTGTCAGAGCAGAGAGAGGCCTGGGAGCATTGAGTGTCAGAGCAGAAAGAGAGACCTGGGAGCATTGAGTGTCAGAGCAGAGAGAGGCCTGGGAGCCTTGAGTGTCAGAGCAGAAAGAGAGACCTGGGAGCATTGAGTGTCAGAGCAGAGAGAGGCCTGGGAGCCTTGAGTGTTAGAGCAGAGAGAGGCCTGGGAGCATTGAGTGTCAGAGCAGAAAGAGAGACCTGGGAGCATTGAGTGTCAGAGCAGAGAGAGGCCTGGGAGCCTTGAGTGTCAGAGCAGGGAGATGCCTTGGAGCATTGAGTATTAGAGCAGGGAGAGAGGCCTGGGAGCATTGAGTGTCAGAGCAGAAAGAGAGACCTGGGAGCATTGAGTGTCAGAGCAGAGAGAGGCCTGGGAGCCTTGAGTGTCAGAGCAGAAAGAGAGACCTGGGAACATTGAGTGTCAGAGCAGAGAGAGGCCTGGGAGCCTTGAGTGTCAGAGCAGGGAGATGCCTTGGAGCATTGAGTATTAGAGCAGGGAGAGAGGCCTGGGAGCATTGAGTGCCAGGGCAGAGAAAGGCCCAGGAGCCTTGAGTGTCAGAGCAGAAAGAGAGACCTGGGAGCATTGAGTGTCAGAGCAGAGAGAGGCCTGGGAGCCTTGAGTGTCAGAGCAGAAAGAGAGACCTGGGAGCATTGAGTGCCAGAGCAGAGAGACCTGGGACCCTTGAGTGTCAGAGCAGAGAGAGGCCCAGAAGCCTTGAGTGTCAGAGCAGAGAGAGGCCCGGGAGCCTTGAGTGTCAGAGCAGAAAGAGACCTGGGAGCATTCAGTGTCAAAGCAGAGAGAGGCCTGGGAGCCTTGAGTGTCAGAGCAGAGAGAGAGGCCTGGGAGCCTTGAGTGTCAGAGCAGAGAGAGAGGCCTGGGAGCATTGAGTGTCAGAATAGAAAATGTCATAGCAGGCAGTCATTAGAGTATGGAGGATCAGAACATAGAAAGTCAGGGCAAACAGGTGTCTTAAAGAATCGAATGTCAGAGCAGACAAGCACCTAGAGCATTGAATTTCAAAACACAGAAGTCAGAACAGAGCATGTCCTTTGAACATCCAATGTCAGAGCAAAAGGGCCATTGGAACATTCAAAATTGAAGGGACCTTAGCACCCAGAATGTTAGAGCTGGAGGAGACCTAGAGATGGGGAAATTGATACTCAGAGGATCACTTGCCCTTATGGTACAGCTACCAAGTAGTAAAGCCAGGATTTAAATCCAGCTGCTCTGACTCTGTCTTGCCTTCCTTTGTGGGTGAGCGTTTCCATCTCAGAGTCCTAGGAAAGGAGATTTCCCACACCCTACCCAAGTAAAATACTTGCTTTTTGTACCCTCTTCCTTCCTCCTGTTCTTCCCCCACATCTGCCCTCCCAGCCACCCTCAGACTGGAGGAGAGGTGAGGATGGGAGACTCACTCTGGGGCACAGCTGGACAGGACCTTGGAGATGAGTCCAACTACCTCACGGTATTGATGCAGAAACATGCTCAGAGAGCAGGAAACTTGCTCATGTTAGTTACAGTGACATCAGCAGGAGTCAGGGCTCCCATCTCCAGGATTCTTTCTAGTAACCTTTGCTGCTATCCTGGTTTTTGTCTTCCTCTCCTTTTCATTCTTCCCCATCCCATAGCCTTATAGATCTGTCTTGAAGTGGTTGCCTTTTCCACTTATTTGAAACAACGTCACCCTGGTGCTAATTATAGGCAGTGTCTGGGGGCTGTAGCAGGTAGCTTCCTTAGGTTTCGCCTAGGGGTTTTTCCCTTGCAATCCATTGTGCATGCTCCACAGTGTAAGTGATACAAGGATTATAAAACAGGGTTCCTTGCTTCCAGGAAATTGAGAAGTATTAGAAGGCCTTCCTCTTCAAGTCTCTGAGAGAAGAGAGCAAGTTAGGCATTCTCGGAACTCATACTTTTAATGTTAGAACCTGGGCTTTTACAATATGAGCATAAGTGAATGTGATGGAGAGGTAATTCAGCAAGCATTAATTAAGTGCAACAGATTGTGCCAGGCCCAGAGCTCAGAGCAGCAGGTAGTACCTCATCTCCAGTATGTGCTCCAAACTGCAACTGGAGTTAGCTTACAAATATCACACGCTGAGTTTTGTTGTCATCTCTCATAAGAGATCCAGCTCTTCACTTTCTTTCACCCCAGCAAGCTTTTCTGTTCACTGGTTTGTAGGTAATAGATGTGAGCACTTGGGATGGTAGGAGCATTGCAACGATGGTAGGAGCCATTGCATTGGGTCTTTACTTTTATGTTCTGCACTTTCCCTGAAAGTGAGGTTCCATTGGGCTACGCCAGTCAGTCAGTCAGCCAGCCAGCCAGCCAGCAAGCATTTATTGAACACCTGCTAGGTGCCAGGCACCATTCTAGGCATTAAATACAAAGACAGATACAAAACAGCCTTGCCCTGAAAGAGCATCCATCCTAGCAGGAGAAACAACTGAGAAGCATATAAATAGATATAGTATATTCACAAAATAATTAGAAGGGAGTTTTGGGGGAAAGGGTTAACAAGTGCAGGGATTAGGAAGAGCCTTGTATAGGAAGTTTAATTTAAACTGACTTGATTCCAGAAGGTACAGAGGTAAGTAGGGAGCATGTTCTGAGATTGGACCACAACCTGTAAAAAGCATAGAGACTAAATATGGACTGTTATGTGTAAGGAACAACATGAATGCCGGTTTTACTTAACTGTAGAATATGTAAAAGGGAATAATTTTTAATAATCATGGAAAGGTATATTGGAACCAGGTTTTGGGGTTTTTTTTCCTTTGGGGGGGATTGGGGTTAAGTGACTTGCCCAAGGTCACACGGCTAGTTTTTTGTGTTAAGTGGCTGGGGCTGGATCCGAACCCAGGTCCTCCTGACTCCAGGGCTGGCACTCTATTCACTGTGCCACCTAGCTGCCCCTAGAACCAGGTTTTGAAGGACCTTGCATGTCAAACAGAAGAGTTTGTGTTTGGTGCTACAGGTAATAGGGAGCCATTGTAGTTCATGAGCAGGTACTGACATGGTCAGACTTGTTCTTAGGAGTATCCCTTTAGCAGCTTGATGGAGGATAGATCAGAAGGGGGAGAGAACAGAGCCAAAAGACCAATTACCGCAGGAGACCAGTTATGATAGAAGGAATATAGCTGAATTCTCCCCCACAACTATTCTACAAAGATTTAGAAAATGCAACAGACCAAGTCTTGATTGGGAAATCCAAGAAAAAAAATCATAGGGGATCATTTTCCAGCTCATATCAGCACAGGGAAACAGACAGAGGTCTACAGACACAGGGGATAGGGTCTGATGAAGAACCGAAAATGCACAGAGCATTCTAGCACAGGGACTTAATGAGGGCCTGCCTGTACCTGTGCACTAGGGCAAAAAGAGGTCCCAGATCTGGCAGAGGGGCCCGACCTTTTGAAGGGGAAGAATCATTTGCTAATTGGAAAAAAATATTTGCCAGTTGGCAGCTCTGTTGTTCACTAATCACCCAATGCTTGGTCACAGATCCATTATGGACTGAGGAAGAGATTTGCACCTAGCGCTAATAGGTCAGGGCAAGGAACAGCCAAAGGTGGTAGGCTTTGTATTCAACTAGGAGCAAATAAAGAACCAAGCAGCAACTGTGAGGCTTTCACCACATCTCTGGCCTTAATAGAAAATCCGAAATCAGTAAGACTGGAAGAATGAGCATATTAAAAAAAAAAGAATCCTACAGTAAAAATCTATTAAAGTAGTAAGGGACACTCAAGACCCAGAACCAGAAGAGAATGACCTGAAAATGTCTATAAAGCAGAGTCTCAGAAAAACACAGCTTGGGCACAAGTTCCACTAGAATTCCTAAAAGAGATGAAACAAGAGATTTTAAAAATAGCTAAAAATGATTCAGTAAATGAAATGAGAATGCTAGAGGAAACAATTGGAAAAGAAATGAATGCTATGAAAAAAAATGGAAAGAGAATGAAATAGCTTGGCACAAAGATAGAAAACCTTAACCAAGCAGCAGACTCCTTGAAAATTAGAAAGGAATAAAATTATCACATGAAGCAGTAATGAATATTAAAGCAAAAAGACTGGAAAAAATAGAAGAAAGTATAAAGTATCTTATATAAAAACCAACTGACCTGAAAACAGATTAAAGAGATTATTTAAGAACTACTGGACTACTTCAAGGCCATGACCAAAAAAGAGAGCTTATGATTTCAAGAAATCATATAAGAAAACTGCCCAGATCCCTTGAAGCCAGAGAACAAAGTGCAGATAGAAATCCATCTGTCACCTCCTGAAATAAAGCCCAAAATAAAAAGCCCCAGGAATATTATAACTAAAATCTAGGGCTTCTAGGTCAAAGAAAAAAAATGCTGTAAGTAGCCAGAAAGTATGTATTGAAGAACCACAGTCTGGAGCATGCATGATTTAGTTGTCACCAATAAAAAGTAGCGGAGAGCTTCGAATGTGATATTCCAGAAGGCAAAAGACAGGGGTGGGGAACCTGTAGCCTTGAGGCCACATTCCCCACCTCTGACTGGGCTCGTAACCAAGAATAACTTAAGTCAGTAAAATTAAGTACAGTCCTATGGGAGGGAAAATGGACTTTTAATGAAAGAGTATTTCCAAGTACTCCTGATGTAAAGACCAGAATAGGAAGCAAGGAGAGGCAGGCAAGAGGAGGTGAGAGAAACTGAAAATGGTAAACGGGAGTGAGCAATCGTAAGAGACTAAGCAAAGCAAGGATGGACTGTTTACATTCTGATATGGGGAGAGGATACATCTATCAGCTCAGAACCCCATCATCACGGGTCATAAAGGGAGTCTAGTTAGTAGAGGGTATTGCAGAGGTTTTGTTTGTCTTTCTTTTTCAGTGGCAGTGGGAGGGAGGAGGTGGATTTCTGTCAATTGAAAAAAATTAATTTTAAAAAGAGGGTGTAGGTTTAAGGCAGCTAACATTAGAAGGGAAACAGTTAATTGGGGGGGGGGGGAAAGCAACATTTGCAGCAGGTTTATCTGATAAAGCATAATTCAGACTCAGTTCTTTCTGATTTCAGGTACAGCTCTCTTATCCACTGTGCCACCTAGCTGCATTATGTTCCACTAATTTTCCATTCCACTAATACTAATCAGCTGAAGTATTTGCTTCATTTCCAAGAGCTATAAGAAAGTGATTCAAATTTGTAAGAATAAATGCCATTACTTAATTGGTAAATGGTTAAGAGATATGAACAAGTGGTTTTCAGAGGAATAAATCCAAGCTTTCAGTAGCCAAATTGCATCTCACACACCCCAGTTTCACAGAGTTGAGAAAGAAAAATGCCAGATTTTGGAGGGACTGAGGGAAAAGAAGTACATTTATGCACTGTTGGAAAAGCTGTGAAGTGGACCAGCCATTCTGGAAAGTTATTTGGAAATGTACCCAACAAACTGCCAAACTGTTTATTTCCTTTGACGTAGTGCTATCAGTACTAGACCAATACCCTCGAAGAAATCAATCAAAGCAAGAAGAAAAGGACCCATGTATGTAAAAACATTTATAACAGCTCTCTTTGTGGTGTCAGAGAGCAGGAAACTAAAGGGGTGCCCTTCAACTGGGGAATGGCTCAATAAATTATGGTATTTGAGTGTAATGAAACATTATTGCACCATAAAAAACGACAAAAAGGATAGTTTCAGAGGAACCTGGGAAGCCTTATATGAACTGATGCAGAGTGAAGTGAGTAACACCAGGAGAACAATTTATACAATCACAACAAGGTTATAAAGACAGACAACGGACTGATCAGTGCAATGACCAACTCTGATTCCAGAGAACTGATGATGAAATATAATGCCCACCTCCTAACAAAAAAAAGGGACTAAGACATACATTTATATATGACCAGTGTTGGAATTTGCTTGGCTTGACCAGTCATATTTCTTGCAAGGGTTTTTTTTTTTTTTTTTGGTTTGCTTTTTCCCCTCTTTTGGGGAGTGGAATAGGAAGGGAAAATAATACTTGTTAATTGAAAAAATAAATAGTAATTTAAAAAAGAAGGCTATTAGGATACTCCAGGCACAAGGTTATGAGGGCCTAAAGGAGGATAGTAGCCATGTGGGTGAAAAGAAAGGGACAGATCTGACATGCTGTGGAGGCAGAATCAACAAGACTTGTAAACTGATTGACAAAAATAGGAAAGTTTGTGAAAAGATTAGGTTTGAGGGAAATGCTAACGAGTTTTATTTTAGACACATTGATTTTGATTTACCTTATAGATATGCAGATTGAAATGTCCAGTAGGCAGTTCGTGATGTAGGACTGGAGCTCTAGAGTGAGCCTAGGGCTGGAGATATAGACCTAGGAGTTAATCTGCATAGAGATGGTCAGTGAATCAATGGGAGCTCATGAAGAGGATGAGGACAGAGCCTTCAGGCACATCCAAAGTGAAGGGGGTAGATATGAATGATGATCCAGCAAAGGAGACTGAGGAATGGTCCCCAGGATGGAGATTCATGATAGAGCAGCAGCAGTGTGATGAAAGTATCCAGGAACAGTAGTGGTCAGGAGTATCGAATGCTTCTGAGAGGTCAAGAAGAATGATGCTTGAGAGAAAAGCAGTTAACTTTGGTAGCAAATAGTGCATTGATAATTTTGGAGAGAGAAGTTTCACTTGATTGATGAGGTCAGAAGGTAAATTGCAGGAAGTTGAGAAATGAATGAGAGGAAAGAAAGTGGAGGTAGTGAGTGTAGACAGTTTCTTCCTAGGAGTTTGGCTGTGGAAGGGAGGAGAGTTCCCTTCCATACTATAAGATAGTTTGAAGGGATGGTAGGGTGTAGTCAGGGTTTTCTGAGAAGAGTGGAGACCTGAGTGAATTTGTGGGCAGTAGGGAAAGAACCAGTAGATTAGGAGAAATTAAAGATCAGAGAGAAAGAAGTAATAAATATTGGAGCAGTCCTGGAGGATAGGAAGGGATGAGATAAAGGGTACAAGGAAATAGCCTTGTTGAGAGAAAGGGCTGTCTTATTTTTTCAGAGACAGAATAAAGGAAGAAAGAACGGGATAATATCGAGGGGTTGTGAGATGTAAAGAAGGGGAGAAGAGGGAGCTCATGGAGAATTGCCTCTATTTTCTCAATAAAATGCAAGATGAGATACCTCTAATGAAAGGGTTGTGGGGAGGGAGTGGTGCGATAAACTTATAGGATCACTTAAACTTATAGGATCACTTAATCAACAAAATGATATCTCTGTATTACATCAATGTTCTGTTCATCCCTACTTGGCTTTCTCATTAAAACTTGTTTTCCTGTGTCCCAATCATCTAATTCTAACTATCTCAGTCATCCATTCTATGTTCTGTAGCCATATTCTATAGCTACCAGACTCTTCTGACCCATTTTTGTATTGAAAAAAAAAAAAGGAAACTGGGAAAGGTATCATTCGCTTTGATCAGATATCATATCTCTGCTTTTTCTTTTTTTATACAGATAGGTATAAAAGGTAATAATATACCTTTCAGATCCTTTTTTACTTATTTGTATTTTATCATTTGAATTTATATGTATACAATTATAGGGATTATTAATAATCAATGTATTAATAAGGAAAAGTGTTACCAAAGGAAGAAGATTTACATTAATATTGAAGATACTTTTTCCTTGTTAATGAGCAGTAAAGCATATGTCAAAATTTTCTGTGCCCTTTAAGTTTTGGGGGCCTCTTTGTGAGAAACATCAAAAGTATTTGAAGTTTCTTTGTTTTTTGTTTTATAGATTATGGGGTGATCATGGACAAGAAGCTTTGGAATCTGCTCATGTTTGCCTAATAAATGCAACAGCCACAGGAACAGAAATTCTGAAAAATCTGGTATTACCAGGTGATGGATATGGATTATACAATTTTGTGGGAATATTATAAATATGTATATATACATATATGTGAACATATATGTATGTGTGTATATATATGTGTATGCACACGAATGTATGTATATAGACACACATATTTGATTTTTCTTTTCTCTAAAGGTATTGGCTCATTTACAATTGTTGATGGAAATCAGGTCAGCGGAGAAGATGCTGGAAATAAGTAGGTTGACTTTTTCCCACAAATATACACATTGAAGAATGTTTGTTTCTTTTCATGTGAAACCATTTTACTTCCAAAGTATCTTGCATACTTCCAAGTTTGTAATAAAGAATACACATTTGGGGGCGGCTAGGTGGAGCAGTGAGTAGAGCGTTGGCCCTGGAGTCAGAAGGACCTGAGTTCGGATCCAGCCTCAGACACTTAACGAACACACAAACAAAAACCTAGCCGTGTGACCTTGGGCAAGTTACTTAACCCCAATTGCCCTCCAAAAGGCAAAAAAAAAAAAAAAGAATACACATTTAAATATATGATCAAGTCACATAAAATAATATTTTACATTTAGTGCTTTATATAGAGTGTTTTCAAGTACACCATTTTACTTGATTTGAGTAAGTATGAGCGAGGCATTATCTATTGTAGTATGAGCCAGTCTGTTTGGTATAAGACAGAGTATTAAAGATGGAATCCAGAGTTCTGGGTTGGAGTACCAGTTCTGCTATTTTTGTGACAGTGGGCAGTTAATTATCTTCTCTGTCCCTCTATTTCATCATCTGTAAAAAGGTCATAATAATGTACTGCCACAAAAGTCCTATAACAGGAGAGGCACAGGACATGGAGGTGAACTTTGATTCTCAAAGGCTGTTCTAGTAAAGCATAAGCTCTGGCAGATTCTACTTAACTGAAAAGGCTTTGAGTATTGTCCTGGTAACAGATGGTTTCTGCTGTCTGCAGGCCAGTCAAGCTAAATGTGTAGAAGGTTCATCATCAGCAAATTGGCCACTGTGTGATGAATTTTAGGCTACAGTTACCTGTGAAAGAGAAACCATATAAAATAAGCCCCTGGTCCTGTGTCCCTTTCTAGTTTTGCACCGGCCGTGGCAAAAGATGGGCAGAGTTGCTAAGAAAACGAACATTAATTTAACTATTGAGACTCTTAATCCAAATATCACTGCATGGATGTACTATGGAAGGAACGGAATCGTATAAATATTGGCATTCTTGCTATAAATAAAACCAGAAGACAAAAAGAAGTTGCACCTAGTTGAAGCATGGCCTATCAGTTCTTCTCTGAGGTGAATGAAGGAATAGATTTAATCTTGTTTCTGTAGGAAACAGAATCATCACTTTGTGGGTTATTTAGTAATTTTGCCTTATGATACTTATAATCACATATAAGTAAACAAACCCCCATGAAGGTAAGGTGGTAAATTAGATGCCAATATCTGTAGTGGGTGAGTATATAGGAAAAATTTCTCTTAAGTATCAGTGAGTCAGCAGGCTTTATTAAGTGCCTACTCTGTGTCCTACACCGTGCTATCTGCTGGGGATACAAACACAAATAACCAAATTATTTCTTTTCTCCAGGAGCTTCTATTCTAACAGGGGATGCAACAAATACAGATAGAAGTATATATGGACTAAACGTAAAGGGAATAAATACAAAGTGTTACAAGATAGTTGCAAGGGAGGATACTAGTAGTTGTGGGGATCAGAAAAGGCTTCATGTAGAAGGTGGTACTTGAACTCAGTATTGAAAGAAGAGAGAGATTCTTTGAGGCAGAAGTGAGGAGAAAGCATATTCCATATTCTCTAAATCAAATCAGTATACATCTTAATAGTCATTGATTATGATATGAAGTTGGACACAGGCTAGAACATGGAAAATCATTCAAAAATGTGATTAGGGTCAAGAAAGGAAAGAGACCTAAGGCTTAGAGAATATTTGGCAGCCTCATACCTTTATATCATAAGTACTTTCTTTAAATAATCATCAGAGGATGCTAAATGTGGCAAATAGAACAATATTACCAAAAATGAAATTGAATATATCTGAAAAAGGAAATAGCTATGTGGGAGTTATTACAGAATCAGATGTTTGTATGGAGTCAGATCATTGCCTGGTAAATCAGTATCAACTTAGAAAAAAAGATAAAGATAGGGACACTGTATGCAGTGAAGTGGCCTCCAGCCACACCTATTTAAATAAGCTCATTGAAATAAATAAATTTCCTTGTCTGGAAAATGGACAAAAATAAAAATTTTGACTTCATTTCTCGAAGAAGGATGTTACAAAAGTTATCAAAACAAGGAGGTCAAAAGAACCTAGAAATCATCTCCATTGGTGAACACCTGATTTCCTTGCCAAATGGAGAGACAGACATGATAACCAGGCACATTACCACTTTGGAATACAAAACAATTTCCAAGATTGTTTCCAGAATATGGAAGATAATTTAATATGAACACAGTAGCTTCATAAAATAGTGATGGTGGCCAAGGTACTTAAGAAGAAGAAGAATTGGACCTGACAAAAAAAAAGGAGGGACATGTGTTAAAGACAGTAACTTTTTTTTTTTTGCTTTTTGGAGAGCAGTTAGTATTAAGTGACTTGCCCAAGGTCACATGGCTAGTTGTGTGTGTGTGTGTGTGTGTGTGTGTGTGTGTGTGTGTGTGTGTGTGTGTGTGTTTTAAGTGTCTGAGGTCACATTTGAACTCAGGTCCTCCTGACACTGTACCACCTAGCCGCCCCCAAAGACAGTACTTTTTAAAGTCCTTAGGAGTTAATTTTCAAGATATCCCAAAGAGGAGAGGATCCCAGAAGAATGGGAAAGATTATGGATGGTAGTTACCAAAAATAGGTGATTTATAAAAACATTAGTAACTGCTATCTCAAATGAGATAATATTTGTATAGCGCTTAGCCCAGTGCCTGGCATACAGTAGATGCTATATAAATGGTTATTCTTCCCTCCTCCAACCATATATCTACTTTCTCATCTTTCTAAAATCTTTGAAGAAAGGCCATACACACATTGAAGGTTTCCTTAAGGAAATTAGGAGAAGGGAACGATCAGACTTTCTCAGGCAGTTTTCTACCATTTTCACATCTTCACTGATGTGTAAAGAATATAAGGGCACTCTGTCTATTGTTTGCTGATTATGTAAGAGCATTTGAGTCATTTGGGTTAAATATTTAAAGACTACAAAAATATATCAATTTTAAAGACTACCCAAGCAGTCTACTAGCATATATTTATAGCCTACAAAATTACATGACCTATCTGTACACAGAGGTAACTTTAACAGACTGATAAGTTTTAACATCAAGAAAAGCATCCAAAGTAGAGATGGACATCCAGGGTGTTCACCGCTGTCTTGGAGAAGGGTGCCCCATGCAAAGTACAACTAACAGAGAGATACTTACAGATGCTCTTGTTTATGTATGACATTGTGCTAATTGCTTTAATCCTTTTCAGGGCATTCTAAATGATTGCTCTGATTACTCAGTGGAGATTGGTTTAGTAATGCAAAAAAACACAAAGTAGATAAAGAATACCTATTGACCAGATTGTGACTTATACATGAATATGTGACTCATCAATGTTGTACATCTTGGACAGGAGGAGACAGAGACAAGACAATAGGGACAGTTATATAGGAAGAGAAATTGGTCTGGATCACATTGAGGAAATTGTGTCAGTTTTCAGAGATCCCTTGCTATATCAGTATGAGTCCTGGAACACTGTAATCTCAGAAGATTCACAATTGCAGGTAACCCAGAGAACGACAGAAAGATGCCCAGTAGCTGGATGCAAGTGTCAATATATAACCAAGAACGACTTGCATGGAGAAGTGTAACAGAAGGCATTTATGCCCAGTAACAGACTGGTCACATGATTCAGTTTAACAAGAATTTATTAAGCTCCTACCACCTTCAAGACACTGCTGCTAGGCATTGAGGATACAAATACAAAAACAAAACAGTTCCTGCCCCAAGGAGTTAACATTCTATCAGAAAGAAAACAATGGGAACACAGATGGGTAAATATAATATATGTGTAATGTGTGACCAAGATTTTGGGCTCATACAGGCCAGAACCAGATATAAGGGCCACCCCAAGAAGGTTATTTTATCTTCTGAGCTTGTTGTTCTTATGAAATCTTACAAAAAGAGGTAGACAGGTTAACCACAGGGGTTAACACAACTAAAAAGTAACAAAGTTTATAATTAGAACAGGCCTTCTTATTCCTAGCTCAGTGTTCTACCATGCTACTCCTATGAAATAAATATTTTAAATATATTTTTTAATTTTATAAACTTTGAGTCATGTATTAGTTATTACTACTGTTTTCTTGGATATGCAACAATCTGAAGAACAGGAAGAAAAAACCTTGTACTGAAACTGATTAGTACTTTGTGCTTTGGAAGTTTTCTTGTGGTGCCCATTCCCAAAAGAGGTTTAATTTAAAAATAAACTAAAAATAAATTTAAATTTAAAAAATATCTATGCACAAGACTCTAAAGAACATTATACTTAGAATTTGTAGAACTATAAAGGAAAAGATATTCTAAAGCATATCCCAATTTTAATTTCTAGTATTCATGTTCTTTGAGGAAATCTTTGAGAATTTCAGAGAATAAAAATAGGTATAGTCAAGGATAACATGAATGCAGTTATATGTCGACTTTTCATTTTTTTCTGTAACTTATGTTAGACAAATTTAAGTTCATAAGAAAAATATAATAGTAAGACCATGTTTTCCTATCCATAAATAGCTCTTTGGTTTGATGTCATGAACGAAATAAAAGTTCTATTATTTGTTACTTTAAAGTACTTGGTTAGCCTTGTTCATTCAGGCATGGTGCTTCTGAGGACAAGGTTTGCTTCCATTCCTACACTAATCAGTTGACTGGCCACAGACTGTGTGGTCAGGACTTCTCCCTCCATATAACTATCTCATAGATTTGTTTTGGTCTAGATTAAAATGTGGAAAGATATGAATGAAATAGAAAAGTCAGCATTATATAAAGAAAGGTTTGACTTTCTTATAGAATTTTAGCCTTTTTCTTCCAGAAAATTGCTAAACTCTGAAATAATTTTATTATTAAATAACAGTTGAAATTTTATTTTTCTATTATGAACTTGAGGCTTACTTTGTGGTACAATGAATATTTCCTTATGGTAAAATAAGACTCCAATTTCTCTCTTGTTTTGTCACTTTTAGTTTTTTTCTTCAAAGAAGCAGTATTGGAAAGGTAAAATCATGTTTGCTCTATGTATTTGAACATAGCTGTGTTTTGTTTGGAAATCCTGAAGAACTTTTTTAGTTCAGACTGAAAAAAATTGAATCAGATTATTTGTTACATGATGCTTATAAAGGTACCTGAAAATGGAATCGTCTCTGTAACTTCTGGGTAGTTATAAAAAGCTTAAATGTGGAATTATATATAATACATGTATACACACACATACATATATTTATTTGTTAGGTTTTTACTCTGTGCCATTTAAAGTCACATTGTGATCAGTAAGAATGTTCAGGGCTTATGGGGTGTTCTGATATTTTATTTTATCTTGGTATCTCAGGTGCTTAAATTTTTTAAAAGTTGCATTACTTTTTAAATTAAAAATTAGCCAAAAATTCCATATTTAAATAATTTTTTTCTTCAAAATTTATTACTCTGTTTTTTTGCCCAAGTGTTACATGCCAAGCTTAAAATTAATCTTTCTTTGATTGCCAGGCCCTTGTTTTGATCATCAGTGGTCAGTCACTGTCTGCTTCTGTAGATGCAGGAAATTGGACTGAATTATACTGGCCTCAGAACTCACCCTGGCAATTAGATTTTAAAAATTAAAATAAAATATTAGATTATTTTCTTATTTGCCATTTTCTTATAAAAAGTACCACGTGTGGTTTTTTTTTAAAAATTTTTTTCTCAATTGTATTCTGGTTAATTAAATTTTTCACAGAAAGTTAGATCTTGAAGGGATGGTGGAAGTTATCCAGTCTCACCCTGCCCTTGTTTTACAGATAAGGAAAGTTGAGACCCTGAGAGGTTGTGACTGCCTATGGTCACACAGTGGTTGAGCTGGGCCAACTCAGGTCTCCTAATTATAAGTTCAGTATATATTTTAAGTGATATTTCCTTTTATTCTTAATTTAAAGTATCATTTTAAAGAGGATTGCTAGAGATATGCATGTAGTTTTAATAGCATTGCAGGGCAAGTTTTGCAATATGTATAGATTAGTAGTTTTATAACCAGACCATCCCTAACTTCAATCAATTGCTTTGTTTATTTTGAAAAAGAACCGAGCTCAAGCTGCCATGGAACTCTTACAAGAATTAAATAACGATGTCTCCGGGAGTTTTGTGGAAGAGGTGTGTGTATCTTTAACTTATTGCTGCCTTTTAGAAACTGATCATGGAGTCATTTTCCAGTTTGTTCACTTGATAAGTGATGAAAATCCTAGGATTTGTTATCTTGATTCTTAAATAATGTCATATTAAGGATGAAGGGTGAGAACAGAAAGGACTGCAGAAAGCAACTGAGTCCTGAGCTAGGACACAGCAGAGTATTAGAGTGGGGATTAATTAGTAGAGCTGGGATTGAATATTAGATAATGTCATCCCTTAATGGCATCTGTCATTGACCTGATTTAACTTTGGTAATGCCTACATTATTTCCTGTTTTCTAACATTATTTGAAATTGTTCTGCCTTTCTGAAATGTGAATGTCAAATTGTTGGATCTTTTTTCCCCTGTCCTATTTAGAGTCCAGAAAAACTCCTAGACAATGATCCTTCATTTTTCTGTAGGTTTGATGTGGTGATAGCAACTCATTTGCCAGAAAGGTACATCTTTATGCCTACAGCCTTTGGGGCAAGGGAGCAAGGGGGGGAAGGGGCTTTCATTCTTAGACCTAGATTGTTTCTTTTTCCCAGAAAGGATAATACTATTCAGATAATGCATGAATACTACATAGTAGCTTTTGCTTGAATGCATGAAGGAACACATTGAGTGAATAAAAGCTTTTATAGTAAGCACCTACAAACTGGTCTTCCCTGAAAAGACAGGCAGAGGAATAGTGGGGAAGTGGAACTTTTTTTTTTTAATATTGGAATAGTACCCTAAATATTTACCAAGATAGGAACATCAGTAGCAGTTATGATTATAGAAGACATTTTGTTTAAGCCCAAGTGGTTTATAAATATTTCTGACCATTTGTAGCAGCAAGCACCCCAATATCCCTAGGGTGACTGCCAACACAGGTTCTTAGATCTGCTTTTCAAAAGGAAAGCAACTCAAAATGGGTTAACAAGCTTACTTTAATCAAACAAACATACATTACCTAGTTCAGGGGAAAAAGGTCAGCACCCCAACTTCAGAGTTACAGAACTTACAGATCAAACAGACAGGCTTCCAAACTGTCCTACCATTATATCAATACCAAATCACAGTTACCAGAGAGGGAAGCATCAATATCTGGGTTTTCAAAGCCGGGGGGCTCTCAACAATGGCTTCCCAGAGTCTCATCTGGTCAAATCACACAACACTTCTCAAAGTGAGCCCCAAAGCAAAGCCTCTCCTCAGGGTTTATATAGCCTTCTCCTGGCTCAGAGAATGTAATAACCTTCTGGACCCACTGCCCAATCACAAAGTATCAAGGTGTGGGCTTTCCTGAAAAACAAGCCTCCCACCACAGGCTCCAGGTGCACTTAAGCTAGGGGCAGGGAAGATCTTTAAATCTGCATTTCCATTACACCATTTAATTTTCTTGGGCTATAACAATGATAGAGAAGTTTGAAAATGTTTTCAAGCAGTACTCTAATAAGAAAAGTATGAAATTTCATCCCCTTCTAGTCCTAAGGATGTGTATTTGTTTTGAATTTGAACCTGTATGCAAGTAAACATTTTGCATTTCTCTGTAATACTTAATTTCTTTGTCTAAATATACCATTTGTATCTTTCCCTTTGTTGTAGTCAGTTAATAAACATTAATTAAGCACCTGCTATGTGCCAGGCACTATGCTAAGTGCTGAGGATACAAAGAAAAGCAAAAAGACAGTCCCTGCCCTCAGGGAGCTCACAGTCTAATGGAGAAGACAACAAGACAACAAATATGTACACTATATACAGGATAAAAAGTAAATACTTAACAGAAGGAAGGCACTAGAATTAGGAGAGTTTGGAAAAAGCTTTTGTAGAAGATGGGATTTTAGCTGGGACTTGAAGGAAACCCAGAAGCAGAGATGAGATGGGGGACAGCCAGAAGACATGCTTAGAACTAAAAGATATACCAGTAGAGAGAGCTTTACGTTGCTTTATTTTAATGCTGTTTGGGGTATATTTGTGTCTGTTTTCTTCATATTTTGATGTATTTTGCTTTCCTTTGCAGTACATTGCTACATTTAGCAGAAATCCTTTGGAATGCTTGCATCCCTCTTTTGGTCTGTAGAACATATGGATTAGTTGGTTATATGAGGATCATTATAAAAGAACATCCAGGTAAGAGAATTTAAAAGCAATTTGAGTTTGAATTTGTGTGCATATAAATTTGATACAGTTTTAGAAAATGAATTTAAGTTTTTTATAGGTTGTCCCTGTAAGTCTTAGTGCATCTTTAAGCTAGGACTCATAGGGTGCTCCATTCTGTATTAGATCTTGTGTTGACATACTTTTTGTTTTAATCACACTGAAGATGATTCTACCCCCAGAAGAATTTTTTAGATCCATAGTTCAAATTTTATTAAAGCCAGGGTTGTTACTTGCTTTAGTTTTGTAATGTGCCCAGCGCAAAGCATGAACATAATTGTTCTTAACTATCAATGGAAAAATACTGTGTGTCTTGAGCAATGAGTTTCATTAGTGAAAGAACAGTGTCTGCAAAGAGTTTGAACCCTGACTCTATTACGGATTCACTGTGTGACTTTGGTCAGGTCATTCCTCCTTTCTTTGGGCTTAGTTTCTTAGTATCCGTGAAATGAGACAGTAGAGCCCAGAGTTAGAAGAGACTGTAGAAGTCATTTAGTTCAGCTCCTCATTTTATAGGTGATGTACTTGAGGCCTAGAGAGAGAGAGAAATGACTTGCCCAAGGTCATTCAGGACGTAATTAGTAGAGCTGGGATTTGACCCCAGATCTTCCAATGGCCTTTCTGCTCTTGTGTCCTGCCTCAGGACTCAGGTGACCTCTGCAGCCCCTTCTGCTTTCTCCAGTCTTCCCTTAGGTATACCCAGCTGGTCACATGTCTTGTTTGTTTCACAGTAATAGAATCTCATCCAGACAATGCACTAGAAGATCTCCGGCTGGATAAGCCTTTTCCTGAGCTAAGAGAGCACATTCAGTCCTATGATTTAGACCACATGGAGAAGAAGGTGGGTACTACATTTGCAGTTTATTTTATGAGGAGAAATCAGCACATTTTATACATGGGTTTGCTTGTGCAATTGGCCATCACTGTTAAGGGCAGTTTTCACTCACAATGACATGGCTCAGCGCTTTCTCTTAGTTTTATTCTCTTCTAGGACTCATGACTTCAGAGATTAGGCTGTATATAATTTACACAGCCGTGTGAATTCAATAAATGTGTTCTTTGAGTTTATCAGTAACCATGTAAAGATACATTTTTTCCTCTAGACCAGGGGTGGGAAACCTATGGCTTCCAAGTCACATGTGGCCCTCTAGGTTCTCAAGTGTGGCCCTTTGAGTGAATCCAAACTTCGCAGAAGAAATCCCCTTAATAAAAGGATTTGTTCTGTAATACTTGAACTCAGTCAAAAGGCCATACCCAAGGATCTCGAAGGACCTCAAGGTCGAAGCTTCCCCACCCCTACTCCCCACACAATCTCTAGACTTCGATTACTAAGAGAATGGCTGTCCTTCCTCTACCACCCCCCCTCACCTGTTTAATATGTGGCCATCTTTTAAAGATCAGCTCAGATCCTGTCACCTCCAGGAAGCTCCCCCCCCCTTCTCCCCATGAGGAATCACCTTGTTTCCCCATACATCTCATACTCTCTTCTGGTTGGTAATGACCTTTCCTTCCCTCAGACCTCAAACAAAACTTTACCCTTCTCTTACACATTTATCATGGGTTATTTTGCATTATTATCATTTATACCTATGTTTTATCCCCATACTAGAATATAAGCTTTATTAGGGCAGGGAATATAAATTATCTAAACCTTCTTTCTCCCCCAGAGCTCAACATATAGACGGTGCTTAGTAAATATTTACTAAATTTTTTTTTTTTTTTGGTTTTTGGAGGGCAATTGGGGTTAAGTAACTTACCCAAGGCCACATGGCTAGGTTTTTATTTGTGTGTGCATTAAGTATCTGAGGTCAGATCCGAACTCATGTCCTTCTGACTCCAGGGCTGACGCTTTACTCACTGCGCCACCTAGCTACCCCAATATTTACTAAATTAAATTGGAATCCTGAGATTTGAGTTCCAGCTGAGCTGCTTTCTCTGCTTTGTAGCCTGTGGGATCTCACTGGGACCCTGACTAAAGTTACCTCTCTGCCAAGAGCGGGGCAGGTGATAATAGGACTAGGCAGTCAGCTTTGAATTTATTAAATACCTACTTTGTACCAGGCCTGGGGTATATAAAGACCCAAATGCGACAATCCTTTTTCAGGTTGGGAGATAACATATACACATATAAGTGTATGTAGAATCAATACACAGCTCTATAGGGAGGGAAAGAGCCACCATTTGAGGAGATCAGGAAAAATTCCTGTTAGAAGGTGGTGCTTGAGCTGAGTCTTTGAAGGACATGAGTAATTCTGTGGGCTGGAGATGAAGAGAGCACATGCTGGCCTGTGGGGACAGTACCAGAGCACAGAGACAGAGATCGAGTATTGTCTGGCCAGAAGGGAAGCATGTATAATGAATTTGCAAAGGTCAGCTGAGGCCAGGTTGTGAAGGGGTCTAAATATGAACTGGAAGAGTCTCTGTTTTATCTCAGAGGTAGCAGGAAGCCATGCACACCTACAGTTAGAGAAAATCAGAAAGGGCAGCAGTGTGGAGCATGCGTCTTAGAGGGGAGAGTTAGACCAAGTAGACAACCAGACAGGATGTGAGGCAGAATTAAGATGGTGGCTTTGTGAATAGAAAGAAATGGATGAATATGTGTAGCAGCAACCACACTGACATATCAGGATAGCTGTTAGCACAGGTTCTGAGATCTGCTTTACTAGGAAAGGTGGTTGTTTAAGGGGTCAAAAATCTTTTAATTACATTCACTAGTTCAGGGGAAAAGTCAGCACCCTGAGCTTCATAGAAAATGTAAACAGATAAAATACAAAGAAGATACAAGCAGAGAAATAAAGACCCACTGACAGGGCTTTGACTGCCTGAATCAACTATACATTTTACATACATCCCTGGATCAAAAGAGCCTTTATATCTGAGCAGGTGGGGAGCTTTGAACGTATGGCCGCACAAAATCTTGACCAGGGAATCATAAGAATCTTCTCATAAGATGGAGGAAAATATAATTAGTCTTTCATAATATAACTACTATGGAAATGTTTTGTTTAACTACATATTGTAGCAGCAAGCACCCTAGCATCCCCAGGGTGGCTGCCAACACAGATTCTTAGATCAGTTTTTTTAAAGGAAAGCAACTCAAAATGGATTAACAATCTTGCTTTAATCAAACATATGTCATTTACCTAGTTCAGAAGGAAAAGGTCAGCACCCCGAACTTCAGAGAATACAGAGATTACAAGCAGACAAAAAATACAGAGAAACAGATCAGCACACAGGCTTCCAGCTGCCTGACCATTACATCCATACCTAGTCAGTTACCAGAGAGGGAAGCATCAACATCTGGGTTTTCAAAGCCGGGATGCTCAATGGCTGCCCAGAGTCTCATCTGGTCAAATCATACAACTCTTCTCAAAGTGAGCCCCAAAACAAAATCTCACATTGGGGTATATATAGCCTTCCCTTGCCTCAGTGAATGTCACAACCCTCTTGACCTACTGCCCAATCACATAGCACCAAGGTGTGGGCATTCCTGAAAACCAGGCCTCCTGCCACAGGCTCCATGTGACCACATTCAGCCTATTAGGGGGCAGAGTATACTTTCTTTTTTTTTTGGAGGGCAGTTGGGGCTAAGTGACTTGCCCAAGGTCACATGGCTAGTTTTATTTTTTTTTGTTGGTTTTTTTTTTGTTGTTGTTTTTAAGCAATTGGGGTTAAATAACTTGCTCAAGGTTATACTGCTAGTTATTTATTTATGTGTGGGTGCTAATTTTTCTGAGGCTGGAACTGATTCCGGGTCCTCCTGACTCCGGTGCCAGTGCTCTTACTCACTGCACCACCTAGCCACCCCTAGAGTATATTTTCAAATCAAGGAAGGTTCTCAGAGTCACTTTAACCTATCAAAGGGCTTAGGGGCAGGGAAGATCTTAAATTCCTATTCCCATAACACATATGTACAACCTATGTTGAATTGCTCGTCTTCCCAGTGGGGGTGGGTGAAGAGGGAAGAAGGGAAAGACTCTGGAACTCAAAGTTTCAAAAACAAATGTTTAAAAAATTTTTGTTTTTTTCTTTTACATGCAACTGGGAAATAAGACATACAGGCATTGGGGTATAGAAATCCATCTTGCCCTACTAGAAAGTTGGGGGGGATGATGGAGGAAATAAGAGAGAACAGATTGGGGGAAGGGGTATTCAGTAGGCTTGCTATCTTGGGGCGGGGGTAGGGGAAAAACAGGGAGAAAATTTGTAACTCAAAATCTTGTGGAAATGAATGCTGAAAACTAAAAGTAAATAAATAATTCAGAAAGAAAAAAATTTTCTCATAAGCAAGCCCCCCAAAGCAGAATACCAACTCAGAGTATGTTTAATACTTCTCAGAGCCAGAAGGTATCACAACCCTCCTTAATCAGTGCCTAACTAAAAATTAGCAAAAGGTGTGAAAGCCTTCCTACAAGCAAGCCTCCCCTAAGACAGCTTCCCTTAATAGTCTCCACATGAGGCTTATTAATGGACTGGGAAGATCTTAAATTCCATTAACATTACAATATGAGAAATGGCATGGAGGTAGAGAGGGAAGAGTTGGCTACTTTATAGACTGTTTTCAGTGAATGAGAGTGAGGAGTAATGCATGATGTCAAGGTTTCAATAAGGAAATTGGGTGGGGGGGGAGTGTTTTTCTGTATTTAAGTATATGCTGTATTTAAGAAATCCATAGGACATGCAGTTTGAAATGTCCATTTGGTGATTTGTGATGCGAGATTGGATCTCAAGAGAGAGACATGGTCTAATTATATAAATCTGGGAGTCATCTGAATAAAGATGATATCCAGTCCTATCAGAGCTAATGAGGTCTCCAAGTGAAAGTGGGGGAGGGAGGCTAGGTGGTGCAGTGAATAGAGCACTGGCCCTGGAGTCAGGAGGACCTGAGTTCAAATGTATCCTCAGACACTTAACACTCACTAGCCGTGTGACCTTGGGCAAATCACTTAACCCCAATTGCCCTGCCTTCCCCCCTCCAAAAAAACAAAACAAAACAAAACAAAAGAGTGTAGGGGGACAAAAGACCACAGCTCAGGAACTTTGGGGTCTAGCCACAGTTGGGGCCCAAGAGACAGAGCAGTGGTCACACAGTTAGGAAGAGAACCAAGGGACAGAAGTGTCATAAAAATCTAGAGAGCATTTGTAAGCCCAAGCAAGGTGGGATTTTTGTTGTTTTTCTTTCTGTAGCTGTTTTCCAGGCCCATGCTGAATTATAAACATCTGAAGGATCAGTCTTTGAACCCTGGAAATTCACAGCTATGTTGGGTCATGTAGGTTGTGATACCTTCTGATTCTGAGACTATTAGTTGAAAATTATATATACTGAGAGGTTAATATTTTACTGTGGGACCCATTCATGGGAAAGATGTTTCTTTGTGATTTGGCTAGATGAGACTCTGGGTAGCTGTTTTTTACGGAAGTCCCCTCCCCTCCCCCCCAGCTTTGAGAACATAGATGTTGGCGCTCCCTAGTCTGGTGATTATTACTTTGTTTAGATAGTTGGAGCCCTGTCTATTGAATCTCTTTATGTTTCTCTGCTTGTATTTTCTCCGAATTTAGGATGCTGACCTTTACCTTGAACTAGTGAATGACTTATATATGTTTCATTAAAGTAATATTGTTGACTCCTTTGAAGCTATCTTTCCTTTAGAAAAGCAGATCAAAGAACCTGTGCTAGAAGCCCATCCTGGCTGTGTGAGGGTGCTTGTTAATACAGTATTTAGGAGATAGGCTGGTGCTGCTGCATTGAGATCTAGCAGGATGAAGGCTAAAATCCAAACCATTAGATTTGGCAGCAAATAGCACCTTGGGAACTTTGGAGAGTAGTTTCAGTTGGTGATATTGTCAGGAGTTGAATTGAAAAGGGTTAAAAAGTTAGAAGAGAGGAGGTGGATGAAGTGAGTGGAGACAACTTTTTCTAGGAGTTTGGCTGGGAAAGGGAGGAGAAATACAGGCTGTAATAACTTGAAGGGATGGTTGGGTCAAAGGAAAATTTTCTTTTTTTAAAAATATTTTATTTTTCCCCCCAATTAAATGTTAAAACAATTTTTTAGCATTTTTTTTTAAGTTTTGAGTTCCAAATTCTATCCCTTTCTTCCTTTCTACCTGCTTTCCTCTCTAAGATGGTAAGCAATCTGATGTAGGTTATACATGTGTGATCATATAAAATATTCAAAGGAGGATTTTCTGAGGATGGAGGAGACCTAGATATACACACAACAGGAAAGTAGACAGTAGATAAGAAGACACTGGAAAACAGAGAAGAGGGGAATGATTGTGAGAGCTGATGAGAGGATCACAGACACAGGTGGAGGGGTTGGCTTTGGTGAAAAAGGCCGCCTCTTTATCAGAGGGCAAGATAATTCGAGGAGACTTAATGGTCATATGAGGGGCTTGTGGTGAATAAATGGCCTCTGTATCACAGGGGGATGGAGGATGGATTAGAAAATGAACAGTAATGTTAACAGGAAAAATGAGACAGTAAAAAAATAATCTACCCCATGACCATAATAATAGCTCCTGTTTCTGTGAGGCTTCAGGTTTACTGAGTCCCTTTTCCCCTAAATCCTACAGGGATTGAAGTTCAGAGAGGGTCATACTTTACCTGCTCATGGCCTATAGCTAGGAGTGTTAGAGTGGGGATTCTAAGCCAGGGCTCTTGGGTTCAAGTCTGTGGCCCTTTTATCAGCTATCACTGTGTATTCAGCCTTTTTCTGCTTTATCTCCTCTCATTCTCAGGACCACAGCCACACTCCATGGATTGTGATTGTAGCTAAGTATTTGGCACAGTGGTACAGTGATGTAAGTCTTTTTTTTTCCTGTTTTTTTTTCCCCCACAGATATTGTATTTTCAGCATGTTATAAAACACTAGCTGTTAGGGTTGGGGTTTTTTTTTTTTTTGGCTATTCTCTTTTTCCTTGGAAAAAAGTTGGGTAGTTCTTTTGATAAGCTTTTTAATCAGGAAAAAAATATTTAATTACAATGAATGTCATTCTGAAATTTTTTGAGGAGGAAAGTTGGGAAGGTATAGCAAAACACTATGAAATGATCTTTTAAATTCACCCAATGATTCTTTGGTTATTTATTGGAAAACAAGTGAATATTAATTACTTGTGTGGTTGTGGGAATTTAAAGCATCTAGATTTTTGTGTATTGCATTTATATAACCATGTGAGGCTGTTTATTTTAACTATTTTAGAAGAATGGACAAATACCTAAAACATACAAAGAGAAAGAAGCCTTCAGAGATTTGATTAGACAAGGTAATGTTCTAAAATGTAATTGTGGATTGTATGATATTTGAAAGAGAAAACAAATTTGTTTTTTGCTTGAAGCAAATGTTTTTATTTACTTTGACACTGCATTTCTTTCTTTCTTTCTTTTTTTTTTTTTTGCTTTTTTTTGGAGGGCAATTGGGGTTAAGTAACTTGCCCAAGGTCACACAGCTAGGTTTTTTTTGTTTGTGTGTGTGTTAAGTGTCTGAGGTCGGATCCGAACTCAGGTCCTTCTGACTCCAGGGCCGAACGCTCTACTCACTACGCCACCTAGCCGCCCGACACTGCATTTCTTAACATTTTTTAATACCTGTTCTCATCTGCTAGCAATATAAAACTCTTTTCCTTTAGGGAGGCTAAGATCCATTTTTCTTTTTAAATTTTAATCTTATTTTTTTTTTCTCAATTACATGTAAAAACAATTTTTAACCTTTAAATTCTCTCCCACCTTCCCTACCCCATCATTGAGAAGGCAAGCAGTTTGATAAAGGTTATACATGTGCAGTCATGCAAAATATATTTCAGTATTATCAAGACCCATTTTTCATATGAAATTTAAAGTTTTTCATAAACTATATCCATCTTAAGGTACAGTGTACTACTTACTTGTCCCTCAGAATGCTAGAATGTGGGGCAGCTAGGGGGCACAGAGAATAGAGCACCAGCCCTGGAGTCAGGAGGACCGAGGTTCAGATCCGACCTCAGACACTTAACGCACACACAAATAAAAACCTAGCCATGTGACCTTGGGCAAGTTACTTAACCCCAATTGCCCTCCAAAAAGCAAAAAACAAAAACAAAAAAACCCTAGCCATGTGACCTTGGGCAAGTCACTTAACCCCAATTGCCCTCCAAAAAGCAAAGAAAATGTTAGAATGTGAGGTGATGGGGAGAAAAAGAGGGAAGAACTCATTTCTATGTTAATTTCTGCTCAAACAGGCATTCTAAAGAATGAAAATGGTGTTCCAGAAGATGAAGAAAATTTTGAAGAAGCTATTAAAAATGTGAACACAGCACTAAGTACTACTCAGGTACTGTGAGTATTATCAACTCATTAAATAGTCAACAGACATATATTAAGCACCTGTTATTTGTCAGGCACAATGATAGATGCCAGAAACACAAAGAAAGGCAAAAGGAGCTCAAATTCTCATGTCGAAGAAACAACATACAAATAAATGATTAGATGGATACAAGGTAAATACAGTGTAAATGGAGGGTAATCTTAGCAAGAAGAGACTTTGGAAGAAAAGGAAGGCTGGTGACCGGGAAAGGTCTCTTGCCAGTGAGTCTTGAAGGTAGGCCTTCAAGGCGTGGAGGACAGCCAGTACAAATTCCCTGATGAGGGAGATGGAGGGCCTGTTCAAGGAACACTGAATCGATCATTACAGCTGTGGAAAGATAGGAAGAGGTCAAGTGGTAAAGGGCTTTGTTTTACTTTCTTATGAACATTTTTTGTTAATTTAATGATCTTTCTCACCCCACTCCATTTATTCTCTTGTGATTTTAGCTGTTAGTCAAAATGACCTTGCTTAAAGCCACTTATTGAGTTAAAGCCTTTGTTGCCTTGATGTTCTCTTCTGATTTTTGATTATTATAAGTACAGCAGCAGAATGTATATGCTAAACTTTAAATATAAGGCAGATTCTTTTAGTTTCTCTATCAGATGCAGTTTTACCCTTAACTTTTAACAAACATCCAACATTTAAACCATCAAGAGCTTTATAAATGGGGCAGCTAGGTGGTGCAGTGAAAAGAGTACCGGCCCTGGAGTCAGGAGGACCTGAGTTCAAATCTGGCCTCAGACACTTAACACACCAAAAAAACCTAGCCGTGTGACCTGGGCAAGTCCCTTAACCCCAGTTGCCCTCCAAAAAGCAAAAACAAAAAGAACTTTATAAATGCAGCAGTGTACAAAAGTGTACCCAATAACTTATTATGCACATAACTATTCTCCATTTTCTGTGACACTGCTCCTGATCATAATAACTTTTCTAGGTCTTTGCTTACCCGAAATAACATTCATGATATTTCCCCTACTCAGACAGAAGTCCATTTTGTTTCTGACCAGTCCCCTTAATCTGCCCTCTCTTATCACTCCTCCCCCTTTCTATTATCCCCTTCCCCTCCTGCTTCCATGTTGAGTGAGATTTAATTCTATACCTAGTTGAATGTGTATACCTGTATTACCCTCTTTAAACTAGTTCAGGTGAAAGGGAGGTTCAAGTGTTACCCCATCCCATTTTCCCCTTCATTAGGAAAGCTTTTCCTTGTATCCCTCTGTTATGTGAGATAATTTTCCCCATTTTTCCTTTCCTTTCCCCCTTCTCCCAATATATCCCTCTTTCTCACCTATCTGTTCTTTTTAATATCATCCCAACATAATCAACTTACTCTCATGTTCTCTATGTAGAGTCCTTCTGACTGACATAATAATGATAAAATTCATAGAGTTTCATGTAAATAGTTTAACTTTATTGATTTCTCTTTCACATTCACCTTTTTATGCTTCTCTTGAGTCTAGTATTTAAAAGTCAGACTTTCTCTTCATAGCTGGACTTTTTAGCAGGAATGCTTGAAAGTCCTCTGTTTCATTAAATGTCCATTTTTTTCCTCCTGCAGAAATATATTCAGTTTTGTTGGATAGATTACTTTCAATTATAATCCTAGCTCTTTTGCCTTCCTTTAATGTGGAAGCTGCTAAATCTTGTGTGATCCTAACTGTGATTTCATGGTATTTAAATAGTTTCTGACTACTAGAAGTATTTTCTCTGACCTGGAAGCTCTGGAATTTGGCTGTAATATTCCTGACAGTTTTCATTTTGGTATCTTTTTCAGGAGATGATTGGTGGATTCTTTCAATTTCTTTTTTACCTTGTGGTTCTAGGATATTGAGGCAGTTTTCTTTATAATTTCTTGAAATACAATGTCTAGGTTCTTTCTTTGATCCTGGCTTTCAGGCAGTCCTGTAATTCTTTTTTTTTTTTTTAAACAAATACTTTATTAACTTCTGTTTTACATCATTCATTTCCGCCAGATTTTGAGTTACAATCATTTTCCCCCCATTATTCCCCTACCCAGCCTCCCAGAATAGCAGTCCCACAAGATATCACTTCCTCCAATCTGCTCTCTCCCATACCTTCTCCCATACCCCCATCGACTTTTCCATTAGAGGAAGATGAATCTTTGTGTCCCAATGCCTGCACATCTTATCTCCCAATTATAGGCAAAAGAGTATTAATAATAGTATTTATATATATATTTGAAAGATTTAATGTTACGACCTTGAATTTCAGATCCATTTCCTTCCTCCCTTGTCACCCATTCCTTCTTGGGATATAAGTAATTCAGTATATGTTGTACATGTCTAGCTATGCAAAACATTATCATAGTAGATATATTGTACAAGGCTGCTTATAATTCCCTCCCACTCATCCCACCCCCCACCTGGTCCATTCCCTACATGATCCTGTCCCTCTTCTATAGTGGGTACTTCCAACCTCCCCTCCCCAAGGATGCCCTCCCATCCATCATCCCTCCTCTCATCCCCCTTCCCCCTATTCTGCTGCAGGTTGAGATATCCCATTTAGTATGTATGTCATTTTCTCCCTGAACCAAATTCAATGTGAATGTGGTTTTGCCTTTTTAGCCTTCCTTATTCTCCCCCTCCTTTGCAACCACTTCCCCTTGCTTCTTCTACATGAGATAGTTTACCCTACCCTGTCTCTCCCCATCTCCTCTTGCCACTTTCCTCTCTCACCTCATAATTCATCCCTTGAGTACTCTCCCTTCCCAACAAAATCAACCTATGCCCTCTATCCATATATAACTGTAACCATATACACACACATTCACATATGTATTCGTATGACCACACCCCCTTCTTCCATTATTTTCATAGTGAGAAAGATATCATCAGTCACAGATATTGCTTTTCCATATAGGAATGTAAATAGTTCAACTTTGATAAGTTCCTTTTGATTTCTTTTCCCTGATTACCTTCTCAGGCATCTCTTCCTTCTTGTGTCTGGATGTCAAATTTTCTATTCAATTCTGGTTTTTTCCTCAAGAATGCTTGAAAGTCCTCTATTCCACTGAATGACCATATTTTCCCCTGAAACAAAATACTCAGTTTTGCTGGGTAGGTGACCCTTGGGTTCATTCCCAGTTCTTTTGCCCTCTGGAATATCATATTCCATGCCCTTCGATCCCTCAGTGTAGAAGCTGCCAGGTCCTGGGCTATTCTGATTGTGTTTCCACAATATTGAAATTGTTTCTTCCTGGCTGCTTGTAGTATTTTCTCCTTGATCTGGGGATTCTGGAACCTGGCTATAATATTCCTGGGAGTTTTCTTTTTGGGATCTTTTTCAGGAGGTGATCGGTGGATTCTTTCAACCTCTATTTTGCCCTCTGGATCTAAAACATCAGGGCAGTTTTCCTTGAGAATTTCTTGAAGGGTGATTTCTAGGTTCTTTCTTTGATCATGGCTTTCAGGTAGTCCAATAATTTTTAAATTGTCTCTCCTGGATCTATTTTCCAGGTCAGTGGTTTTTCCCATGAGATATTTCACATTGCCTTCTAATCTTTCGTTTGTTTGGATCTGCTTAACAGCATCTTGATTTCTCATAAAGTTACTAGCTTCCATTTGCTCCAGTCTAACTCTGAAGGAATGAATCTCCTCAGTGAACTTTTGAGATTCTTTTTCCATCTGGCAAATTCGACTTTTTAAGGCATTCTTCTCCTCATTGCCCTTTTGGGCCTCCTTTGCCATTTGAGTTAGTCTATTTTTTAAGGTGTTGTTTTCCTCAGTCAGGCTGTTGACCCTCATTTCATACTTTTCCTGCATCCTTCTCATTTCTCTTTCTAATTTTTCCTCCACTTCTCTTATTTGATTTTTAAAGTCCTTCTTAAGGTCCTCTATGGCCTGCAACCCGCTCATGTTTTCCCCTGGGGCTTTTGGAGCAGGACTTCTGACCTCACAGTCCTTTTCCCGCTCTATGCCCCCAAAATAGGAGTCTAGGGTTGCATTTTTCTGTTTCCTTTGCCTTGGCATGTTGCCACTTAATTGCTTGACTTTTGGGCTTGTTGCCACACTATGGCTTTAAGGCCAGATAGAGGAATTTTCGTCCCGAACGTGTGGGGGGCAACTTCCGTTTCTGGCAAGCTGTAAACCCACCCACAACTTCCACCCTAGATCACAATCCAGATCCAGGGAGGTTAAAGCAAGAGCGATTACCCCCCAAGACTGATCGCTGGATCTCCCCACGATTTGTAGGCTGGGAGCCGGAAATGCCTCTGAAAACTACAAAGTGGCGTGTCTCCTCAGCAGCTTCTAGCCCCCAGGGGAGGGAGCTGACGCATTCCCCAAATACAGGTCCCAAAGTCCATAGGACACTAACCTCTTACTTTGTCCTAGGCAAGTCTATGTTGATAATTCTGGCGTCTCCACAGTTCCTGGTGTTCTGGGGTTCCTCCAGCCGGCTGCTGGCCCTGCCGCCCTGGGGCTAAAACCTCGGCTCACGTGGACCTGGGCTCGGCTCGGCTCCTGCGCTCTGCGCGCTGCCGGCTCCCAGACCACTGCGCTGGTCCTTCCTGCAGGGTGCTGGGCTGTCCTCAGCGGGAGGTTAGCTTCTCTGTGTCGTTCTGTGGGTGCTGGGGCTCCAGAAGATTTTCAGAGTCCTTTTCTACATAGTTTGTGGAGAATCTGGGGGCAGAGAGGCTTGGACGAGCTGTTTCTACTCCGCCATCTTGGCTCCGCCCCCCAGTCCTGTAATTCTTAAATTATCTCTCCTTGATCAGTTTTCCAGGTCAGGTCATTTTCTGATGAAATATTTCACATTTTTTTCTATTTTTCATTCTTTTGATTTTGTTTTATCGTGTCTTGATGTTTCATGAAGTCATTGACTTCTGCTTGTCCAATTCTAATTTTTCAGAATTTATTTTCATCAGTGAAGTTTTGTACTTCTTTGCTTTCTTTTTTTTATTGTTTTAATAGTATTTTATTTTCCCCAGTTAGATGTGAAAAAAAATTTTAGCATTTATTTTCACAAGATTTTGAATTCCAAATTTTCTTCCTTCCCCTCTTCTGAAGATGGTAGGCAATTTGATATAGTTTATACATGAGGTATCATGTAAGGAATATTTTCATATTAGTCACAGTTGTGAAAGAAGAAACAGATTAAAAAAACATGAGAAAGAATAAAGTGAAAAAATATCCTTAGCCAATTCTATTTTTTTAAGGTGTTATTTTCTTCAGTATTTTTTGTGCCTCTTTTACCAAGCTGTTAATTGTCTTTTCATAATTTTCTCGCACCACTCTCATTTCTTTTCCCAGTTTTTCTTCTGCTACTCTTATTTGATATTTAAAATTCTTTTTTAAGCTCTTTTAGGAATTCCTGTTGGGCTTGTGCCCGATTACCTTTTTTTTTTTTTTTTTTTAAGAGGCTTTGCTTGTAGCTGTTTTGACAGCATTCTGAATTTGTGGTTTGGTCTTCCCTCTCATCATAGTACCTTTTTATGGTCAGGTTCTTTGAACTTCATGTTAAAGTTGGACTCTGCTCCTGGGGTTGGGGTACACTGTCCCAAGCTTCAGGCTTTTTCCATGTTGCTGTTTTCAGAGCTAGTGCTAGAGGTTTGTAAGTTTTTGGTTTAACAAGGTCGTAGGATTTGGGGAGAGGTTTGGTTATTGCTTTTCTGGTCTGCACTCTGGTCCTTAGCCAGGAAAGGCCCCTACTCCTTTGGGACTAGAAGCCATATTGCTTGTTTCCCTGCTTCCCAGCAAATGATACTGCTTCTTATAGCTCTTGACCCCTTGTGATCAAAAGCAGTATGCTTCTTAGGACCTCTGATCTTTTGTTATTTCAGGAATTTCTCTCCATTCTGACGTTGTGACCATGAAGTAGGATTGGGCCATGGAATTGTCAGTGTTTGATCCCTCGACCTGAGCTAGCACAATGTTTTTCTCACCAGTTGCCAGATTTGCTTATTGTCTCTTGACTTGAAAACTCCCCAAACTTCGGCTACTATTGTTACTTCCTCCAAGGCCCACAGCTGGTATTGCCACCACATGGGCTCCAGGCCAGCCCCAACCCAGTGTCACAGACCTCTCCTGCTGACCTCTTAAGTTGTCTTGGTCAGTCTGATCTTTTGTTGGCTTTTCTGCTCCAGAATTCGATTTGAGGTGTTAATTTAAAAGTTGTTTGGAGGGAATGTTGGTAGAGCTTGACTGCTTCCTCTACTCTGCCATCTTGGCTCTGCCCTTGGGACAAAGTTGATGAAGGGCTTTAAATGCCAAACAGGATATATTTGTTCCTGGAGGTTATAAGGAGTCCCTGGAGTTGATGACTATCAAGTTTATAAAACACTTTCTTGTAACAGCTTTATGAATTAGCTGTTATTCCCATCATACATATGAAGAAACAAGTTCAGGGAAATAAGAGACTTGCCAATCATTACACAGCTAGTCAGTGTTAGAAATTCAGGATGTGAATTCATGTTTCCTAAGTACCAAGTCCATACTCTTTCTTCTATTTTAGGGCAGGGCTTCTTAAACTTTTTCCCTTTAGTGACCCCTTTAGTGTTTTTAAACTTTGGGTTTAAAAAGTTTAGGAAACACTGGAGGTATCTCTCAAGTATTTTTCTTTTTTCTTTTAAATAGCATTTTATTTTTTCCAATTACATATAAAGACAGTTTTTAACGTTCGTTTTTTTTAATAAAATTTTGAGTTCTAAGTTTTCTTCCTATTTCCTTTCTCTCCTTCCTCCTTGAGATGGTAAGCAATGTGATATAGGTTACGTATGTTCAATAATGTAAAACATTTCTATATTAGTCACACTGTATAAGAAGAAACAGAACAAAAGGGAAAAACTACCAAAAAAAGGTGAAAATAATATGATTTAATTTGCATCCAGATGCAATAGTTCTTTCTCTGGATGTGGATAGCATTTTCCATTAAATGTCTTTTGGAATTGTCTTGGATTATTGTAGCTGAGAAAAGCTAATGCTCTCAGAGTTGATCATCACACAGTGTTGCTGTTAGTATATACAGGGTTCTCCTGGTTCTGCTCACTTTACTCAACTTTAGTTCATGCAAGTCTTTGCAGGTTTTTCTGAACTCTGCCTGCTCACCATTTCTTAGGGAACAGGAATTACATCCATTACATTCATATACCACAACTTGTTTTGCCATTTCCCAGTTGATGGGTATCCTCTCAATTTCCAATTCTTTGCCACCACAAAAAGAGCTGCTAGAAATATTTTTGTATATGTGGGTCCTTTTTTCTTTTTTATGATCTCTTGAGATACAGACCTAGATGTGGTATTGATGGGTCAAAGTTTTATAGCCTTTTGGGCAGAGTTTCAGGTATTTTTTAAATTCCTAAAGGGAAAGGATTTAGATAAGAAAGGCAACTGGGTTTTAATAGAGTCGACATCTGAATAATAATTATGTATAGGAATTTGGGCACATACTTTTGGATTGTAGGCGGTGTGACTGAATACACATTTATAACACAAATAGAATCCTGTTTTAATGAGCTTGAAGAAATGTATTGCTTGCTGTATGCAAGCCACATTAAAATGGCAATCCATTGTAGCTACCTAGAGTCTACAGAAGAGATCACAGAATTCTTTGGGGGTCTTCTAATTCCTTTCCAAATAAAGCAGATCTTAGTATATGTGCTTGTGTATGATGACAGATTGAAATTAGGAGATTTGTGTGAAAAGCAGTGTTCTGTTAGTCTAATGTGTCAGCCATGTAAGGAAGGTGCTCACCTTAGATGTCTCCTCATTTCTTACCTGACCTCACAACTTTGGGACTTTTCTGACTATTCTATGTCCTGGCTGACACCCTACCCGATGCCACCTCTGCTTCTATGTGCTATTTTCCCCTGTTAGACTGTAAACTCCTTGAGGGCATGAACTGCCTTTTTTTTTTTAATGTTTATTTTTTAGTTTACATCATTCATTTCTACAAGATTTTGACTTATAAATTTTTTTCCCTGTCTTTCCCATACCCACCACCCAAAAATAGTGATCTCACTGTATACCCCCTCCCCCAATCTGCTCTCTCCTATATCCTCCCCCATCCCCCCTCCAACTTTCTAGTAGGGCAAAATGGATCTCCATTCCCCAGTGCCTGTCTATCTTATTTCCCAGTTGCATGTAAAATAATAATAATAATAATATACTTTTTTAAACATTTGATTTTAAAACTTTGAATTCCAGGTTCTTTCCTTTCTTCCCTCTTCACTCACCCTTACTGGGAAGATAAGCAGTTCAATATAGGTTGTACATGTGTAGCTAAGCAAAACATTTCCATAGTGGATATATTGTGAAAGACTGACTGTATTTACCTCCTTCCTATCCCTACCCCCACTTGTTCTGTTCTCTACTTTGACTCTGTCCCTTTTCAAAAGTGTGTGCTTCTAACTACCCTCCCCCTCAACCTGCCGTCCCCTCCATCATCCCCCCTCTCATCCCCTTCCCCCCTACTCTCCTATAGGGCTAGATACCCTATTTAGTGTGTATGTCATTCCCTCCCTAAGCCAATTTCAATGAGAGTAAGGTTGACCCATTCCCTTCTGCCTTCCTGTTCTTCCCCTCCATTGTAACAGTTTTCCCTTGCCCCTTCTATATGAGATAATTTACCCCATTCTGTCTCTCCCCATCTCCTCTCATTATATTCCTCTCTCACTTCTCAATTTCACCTTTTAAGTATCATCCCTCACTATTCAATTGATCCTGTGTCCTCTGTCTATATATACCTGTACACATATATACACACTTATATATATATATATATATTCATATACCCATATACCCTCCTACATAGACATATATGTATGTATACATATATGTGTGTGTATATACACACACACACACACACACACACACACACACATTTATATTCCCTTCATCTGACCTCACACTGAGAAAAGTTTCATAAGTTACAATTATCATTTTTTCTATGTAGGAATGTAAATAATTCAACTTTGATAAGTTCCTTATGATTTCTTTTCCCTGTTTACTTTCTCATGCTTCTCTTGCTTCTTGTATCTGAATGACAAATTTTCTATTCAACCTTGGTTTTTCATCAAGAAAGCTTGGAAGTCCTCTATTTCACTGAATGACCATATTTTCCCCTGAAACATTATACTCAGTTTTGCTGGGTAGGTGATTCTTGGTTTTAATCCCAGCTCCTTTGACTTCCAGAATATCATATTCCAAGCCCTTAGATCCCTCAGTGTAGAAGCTGCCAGATCCTGTGTTATCCTGATTGTGTTTCCACAATATTCAAATTGTTTCTTCTTGGCTGCTTGTAATATTTTCTCCTTGATCTGGGAATTCTGGAACCTGGCTATAATATTCCTAGGAGTTTTCTTTTGGGGATCTTTTTCAAGAGGTGATCAGTGGATTCTTTCAACCTCTATTTTGCCTTCTGGTTCTAAAACATCAGGGCAATTTTCCTTGAGAATTTATTTGAAGGATGATTTCTAGGTTCATTTTTTGATCATGGCTTTCAGGTAGTCCAATAATTTTTAAATTGTCTCTGCTGGATCTATTTTCCAGGTCAGTGGTTTTTCCCATGAGATATTTCACATTGCCTTCTATTTTTTTGGATCTGTTTAATAGTATCTTGATTTCTCATAAAGTCATTAGCTTCTATTTGCTCCAATCTAATTCTGAAGGAATGATTCTCTTCAGTGAGCTTTTGAGATTCTTTTTCCATCTGGCAGATTCGGCTTTTTAAGGCATTTATTGGCTTTTTGAGCCTCTTTTGCCATTTGAGTTAGTCTGTTTTTTAAGGTGTTATTTTCTTCAGTCAGGGTACTGACTCGCTTCCCATGATTTTCTTGCATCATTCTCATTTCTCTTCCCAATTTTTCCTCCACTTCTCTTATTTGGTTTTCAAAATCCTTCTTAAGCTCCTCTATGGTCTATAACCAGTTCATGTTTTTCTTGGAAGCTTTTGATGCAGGAGTTCTGACTTTGTTGTGTTCCTCCTGCTCCATGCTTTGTTCCTTTTTGTCCCCCAAAAAGGAATCCAAAGTTACATTGCTCTCCTTGCTTTGCTTCCTTTGCTTGCTCATGTTGCTACTCAATTACTTGATTTTTGAGCTTTTTGCCACAGTAGAGCTATGTTTCCAGGGAGGAGAGCTTTGTCCCAAATTGCTGGGGTTTTCACAGCTGTTGGAGCTAGTAGTTGGGTGTTCTCTTTGAAGCCTCCATAGGCTCCTGGTCACACATCCCAGGACCTCCACCCAAGACAGCAATCCAGATCCAAGCAGGTTAAAGCAAGAGCAGTTACCCCTCAGAATGTGCTTGGTCCCCCTACAATCTGCATGCCAGGAACTCTGAAGCAGCCACATGGTGGCAGCATCAGGGCTGCTTCGCTTCAGCCGCTTCTCCCTCCAGGGGCAGAGGTTGGACCTTGCTCTTAGTCCCCCTGTTCCCAAAGTCCACACTGACCTTTTACTTTGCCTTTGGCATTTATGGGTTGATAATTCTGGAAACTGCCATAGGTGTTGGTGACCCACTCTCCTGAAGTCCCTCTAGCCAGCAGCTGGTCGGGGCTGCCCTGAGCCTAAAACTGTGGGCTTGCGGGGCTTGGCTCTGCTCACAATACACTGCAGTGGACCCTTCCTGTCCACCTGCGGGGCTGCCTTCAGTGGGAGATTTGTTTCTCTCTGTCACTTTGTGGGCTCTGTAACTCTAAAGTTTGTTTAGAGTTGTATTTTATAGGTATTTGAAGTGGTTATGGGGGGAGTTCATGGAATTTTCCTTCTTCTATGCTGCCATATTGGCTCTACCCCTAAGCAACCCCTGAACTGTCTTCTTTAATGTTTATGTCCCCAGAGTTTTGCATGGTGCCTAGCACATAGTGGGTGTTTAATAAATGTTTATTGACTGATTGCCAGAGAGGAAAATAGTAACTGAGACATATAGTGCTTTAAAGTTTGTAAAACCTAGTGTTGCTACCTTGGTACTTGTTTCTTCTGCATTAAATTATTATTAAATTGTTTGAATTATTATGGTAAATTCTTATTTTAATTATTTGAATTTTATGAGTTTTTAATTATTTGATATTTTGTTTTAATTATTTGATATTTTAATTACTGTGAAAAATTCTTTATGAAATTTTATGTAGTTCAAAATATTTATTATTTTAAAAAATAAATTGAGGTTGAAATTGTTTAGGGGAAAAGAGCTTATCTAGTTACGGCTCCTGGGGACTATAAAATAGTTCAACCCATCAGGTGGCTCCAATGTCCCAAAAGTGCTTTCAGATCTCTTGGGCAGCTGAAGTACCGAGTAGTCACTCCAGGAATAACCATTTGGCAGCTCAGCCATCTCCCTCACATGGCAGGCCTTAGCTGAGCCATGACACTTCCCACGGCTCTAGAACATTCCAGGATTTCTTTCCACTCTGAGCTGGTTCCTGTCATTCCACAGGCCCCACTAGGAATGTCAAAGTCTCTTCTCAGAAGGAGACTTAATAAGAAAATGTCTTGGAAGTACTTGGAATTACTTTATCCTTTCCTCTCCCATATAGTAAACACATAACCATTTTTAAAACTTCAGTGTATTATTTTTTTTTTTAATATCAATTTTATTCATATTCAGCCTTGTACAAATATTCATAGTGGTAGTTTTCAAAACATTCCTTGTAACTTTGGGATATATGTACTATAAATATTATCCTTATTTAATACACAAGGAAACTAGAGGAGGAAGGGAGGGAATAAGTATATAGTGCATACTCCTTGCCAAGCACTGCTAAATGCTTTACGAATATGTTTTCATCTTATCTATTCTTTCATTAGAATTAAGACTAAGGTTAGGTGGCAGGCAGTAAGTGTTAAGCTGAGACTCCAGTCTGCCCCTTCCAAGTCTTCTATACTTCCTTTACAATACAGATATCATATATCACTTTGAGTTGTTTTGGTGTAGTAAAAGTAATACAAAATTTGTAATCTTAGGCAAGTATTTTAACCTGTCTTAGCCTCAGTGTCCTCATTTTAAAATGGGAATAATAATTCTCATACTCCACTCTGACACAGTGGTTATTTGGCTCAGATAACAATAAAAACTACTTTTTAAACACAAAAGTGCTCTACAAATGAGCTATGAAATACATATGGAAAGAGAAGCATTTCATAGCTCATTTTAGAGAGCACCTCCTTAGAGTTGGTGTCGACAAGATTAACATTCAATATACCTGCACAATCTGTACTTGAATCAGCAATTATAATCACTATTCAAGTTCTGTTGCTGTTTTAGGGACTTGTGTGTGTCACACCCAGTAAGCTGTATTTATTTAACACACCTGTCAACTTTTAGTCAGTGTGATCTTAGAAGTTGGAAAAATTCAGACCCGTTAAGTCCATTTTAGCACTAGCAGGTATTTTTGTTACATTCCAAACTTTTCCCACTTTTCTCAAGCCCCAACTACATTATCATGCCTCATACTTACAGCAGATGATTTAGCCTCCTACTTCACTGAAAAGACTGGAACCATCTGATGAGAACTCCCTCTCATCTTCCCTTCTCCATCCTTCACTACTTCCCAGCATCATCACCCACCTTCTTTTCCTTCCTGCCTATGTCAAGGAAAGACATACTGCATGTTCTGAGACCTTGCCTTATCCTTCCTCCTCTCTCACATGTATTTTCTTTTTTAAATTATATTTTATCTTCAAATTCACATTCTCTTTTGACCCTCTTTCCCACTTCTGCCCAAATTGAGAAAGCAAGAAAAATAAAATTCCTGTTACAAACATGTATAGTCAAGCAAAATGAAATCCTACATTGACCATTTCCAAAAAAATTGTCTCAGTCCATACATACTCTTTTTTTTTTTTTTAAAGCAATTGGGGTTAAGTAACTTGCTCAAGGTTACACGGCTAGTCATTTGATTTATGCGTGGGTGCTCATTTTCTGAGGCCGGATCTGATCTCGGGTCATCCAAACTCCGAGGCCGGCGCTCTTACTCACTGCGCCACCTAGCCGCCCCTTTAGGGCAATTGGGGTTAAGTAACTTGCCCAAGGTTACACGGCTAGTTTTTGTTTTGTGCGGATTAGGTGTCGGAGGCCGGCTCCGAACTCAGGCCCTTCTGACTCCAGGGCCGGCGCTCTATTCACTGCGCCACCTAGCCGCCCCCATACATACTCTTAAGTTTATCAGTAATCTCCAAATCAGGAGATAGGTAGCACATTTCATCTTGTTTTCTGGAAATATGGTTGCTCATCATGTTGATTAGAGTTCCTCAGTCTTTTCAAGTTTTTTGTCTTTAAGATATTGCTGTTATTGTATGTGTTGTTATCCTTACTCTACATCAGTTCAAACAAGTCTTTCCATGCTCCTCTGAAATCATCCCCTTCATCATTTCTTATAGCACAGTGATATTCAATCACATTTATATACCATAATTTGTTCAGCCATTTCCTAGTTGTTGGGCATCCCCCTCTGTTTCCAGTTCTTTGACACCACAAAGAAAGAGTTGCTCTAATTTTTTTTTTTTTATCTCTTTGTGGTATAAATCTAGTATAGTGGTATCACTAGGTCATTGAGTATGCACAGTCTACTAGTTCTTTGGTCATGGTTCCATTTGCTTTTCATAATGGCTGGACTAGTTCACAGCTCAGCTGACAGTGCATTCCCACAGTCCTGCAGCATTGTCATTTTCCTTTTTTTTGTTAACTTTTCCAAACTGATAGGTGTCACACATGTATTTTTTTTTGGAGGGCAATTGGGGTCAAGTAACTTGCCCAAGGTCACACGGCTAGGTTTTTTGTTTGTGTGCATTAAGTGTCTGAGGCCGGATCCAAACTCAGGTCCTTCTGACTCCAGGGCCGATGCTCTACTCACTGTGCCACCTAGCCACCCCGCACACATGTATTTTTAATCTGTCCCTCTCCCCTGCCTTCTCCTCTGGCTATAAACATTTGACCTTCTTCATTTCTTCCTGATGTTAACAATAATTCGTAACTAGATAGTGCTGAACTGAATAAAGTTATTTATACCCGATTGTTCTGCTAGCTCCTCAAAACCTTTGCAGTCTGGCTTCTGCCCCCAGTACTCGAACTGCTCCCTGAAGTGTCATCTGTTACTTTCTAATTAACAAACTGAACAGCCTTTCCCTCCAACCCCCATCCTTTTTGATGTCTTTGAAATGTCAGACACTTGATCACCTTTTCCTTGGCTTTAGAGAGACCACACTCTCCTCACTCTCCTCTCCTTTCTGATCAGTTTTCTTCCATCTTCCTTCTTCCTCCATCTGTTGACTTTTTAACATCCTGTTCTTGGCTGTTTTCTTTTCTCTCTCTATAAGGGGAAAGGGTGTGATCTCATTCTTTCTCCAAGAGCACCCCGTCACAGTTCTATAAGATGATTCCCAAATCTCTTGTCTCCTCTCTTTTTCTTTCTGCACCCCAAATTCAGAGCTACAAATGCCTGCTGTCATTTCAAATTTCAATTTTGAAAATCGTGTTTATCTTTTTCGTCAAAATATACTCAACCTCCTGCTTTTATTAGTTCTGTCAGTGGCACCACCATTTATCCAGTTTCTCACATTGAAAATATTTGTTTTAAATTTTAAATTTTTCCTTTTTTTACCTTTCATATCTGATAAGATAGTAGATTCTATCTTTTCTGCCTCCACAGTATCTCACATTTTTCCCCCATTGCCACTCACCTGGACTATTGTAATTGTATTGTATTCTTCACTCGTCTTCCCAGTTTCAGGCCTCCTTAATAATAATTTTTTTTTTTTTTTTGCTTTTTTGGAGGGTACTTGGGGTTAAATATGTTAAGTGTCTGAGGCCAGATTTGAACTCAGGTCCTCCTGACTCCAGGGCTGGTGCTCTATTCACTGTGCCACCTAGCTGTCCCCTTAATAATAATTTTTACTAATAATAGCTAGCATTTTACATAATGCTTTAAGGTTTGCAAAGTGCTTTACAAATATTATCTTATTTTATCCTCACAGCATCTTTGAAGATAAGTGAGAAAACTGAAGCAGAGAGACTTGCCCAAGGTCACATAACTAGTCAGTGTCTAAGGCAAGATTTGAACTGAGGTCTTTGTGACTCCAAGTTCTGCACTATATCTACTGTGATGCATAGTTACCTCTCTTCAGTCATTCTTTCAATGCAAGCTTCCTTATGCAAAGACCGGGTTATGACATCATAGTTTCCCAAAGTGGGTGATACTGCCCCCTAAAGGGCACTGGGACAATGCGGGGAGTAGTATTAGCTTCAGGTGAAATAGGTGGGCATTGAATAAAAATAAGGGTTACCCTAACCCCAGGAGGATGCTGAGTAATTTTTTTTTAAAGGAGGTGATTGGCCAAATAAGTTTGGGAACTTCTGACTTAAAGGCAAAGATGGTATCTTTATCAGTTTTATAGATGACATAAAGCTAGGGGGAATAGTTAACTTAATGGATGATGCAGTCAGGAACATTGGGTCAGTCTAGTTTGATGAAATCAAGTTGGCTTAAATATAAGGTCATACTTTTGGCTTTAAAAAATCAACTTCATAAGTGTAAGCTTGGTGAAATCGCCTTGCTTTTCCTCATGTGTGACATTCCCTCTCCTGACATTGTACCATATCACTGGCTGTCCTCCAGACCTAGAATGCCCTTCCTCTGGTGTCTGCTGCCACGCTTCCCTGACTTTGTTTGAGACTTAGCTCAAATAAAAGGCCTTTCTCATCCCTATCACCTCCTTCTATGAAATCTTCCCTGATCTTACTGCATTTGGGACCTCACAGAGAACTTTGTCTCTCTTTAATAGTCTTATTGGGAATATTATTGATTGTAATCACTTATGTATGTGTTATATTCCCTTACTAGGTTGTAAATTTCATGTGGATTGGGCCATGTCTTATTTAAATTTTTTATTTGTCCCAGAATCCAACACATAACTATGGACACAATGAAAGTTTAATAAATATGGAATTACTAAGTTTTCAAGCATGAATACATATAAACTTTTACCTCTTTCAATGGTATTAGAGAACAGATTGTGTTATCAGTCAGTCAACAAGCATTTTTTTAGTATTTTATTTTTCCCTAGTTACATGTAAAAATAATTTTTAACATTTGCTTTTAAAACTTTGAGTTCTAAATTCTCTCCCTTTTTCCCTCCCCACCCTGCCTCATTGAGAAGGCAAACAATTTGATATAGGTTACACATATGTAGTCATGCAAAATATATCTATAATAGTCATGTTGTGAAAGAAAACACAGACAAAAAACCTCAAGGAAAAGAAAGTAAAATGAAAGCCTGCTTCAGTCTGTATTCTGACACCATCAGTTCTTTCTCTGGCAATGCAGAGTTTTTCATCCTAAGTGCTTCAGAGGTGTCTTGAATCATTGTATTTCTGAGAATAGCTAAGTCATTCCATAGCTGATCATCTTACAATATTGCTGCTACTTTGTACACAATACATTTCACTTTGTATCAGCTCATGCAAATCTTTCTAGGTTTTTCTGAGAACATAATTTCTTTTTTTTTTTTTTAAAGCAATTGGGGTTAAGTAACTTGCTCAAGGTTACACGGCTAGTCATTATTTATGCGTGGGTGCTCATTTTCTGAGGCCGGATCTGATCTCAGGTCATCCCAGCTCTGAGGCCGGCGCTCTTACTCACTGCGCCACCTAGCCGCCCCTTTAGGGCAATTGGGGTTAAGTAACTTGTCCAAGGTTACATGGCTAGGTTTTTGTTTGTATGGATTAAGTGTCAGAGGCCGGCTCCGAACTCAGGTCCTTCTGACTCCAGGGCCGGCGCTCTATTCACTGTGCCACCTAGCCGCCCCGAGAACATAATTTCTTATAGCACTATAGTATTCCATCATAATCACATGCCACAACTTCAGCCATCCCCTAAATGATGCCCCCCCCCAATTTCTAATTCTTTGCCCCCAGAAAAGAGCTGCCATAAATATTTTTGTACTTGTAAGTCCTTTTCCTTTTTGTTTTTTATCTCCTTTGAGATACAAACCTAGTAGTGCTATTGCTAGGTCAAAGGGTATGCATAACTTTATAGCCCTTTTGGCATAGTTCCAAACCACCCTACAGAACAAGCATTTATTTATACCTGGCACATAGCTGGCATTGCATTTGTTATGAGCATTAGGAATAAAGATCCAAAGAATTAAACAATCTGTTACTTTTAAAGAGCTTAGATTTGAATGGGGGACACATCCCCATTAATCTAAGTACTTGGGGGGAGACAATTTCTCTTTTCTATTTGGTACCTTGTTTTATTATCACCTCACATAGATTCATTTTGAAAATGCTATTTGATTATTTAAAGAGCAGAATCTACATATATAAAAAAAAAGGTAGATAATGCAAACTGGACAAATTCATAGGAGAATCCAGAGCTGGAAGGGATTTCAGAGCCATCTAGTCTAACCCTTCATTTTGCAGAAGAGGAAACTGAGATCCGAGAAGGTTAAACAACTTAAGCCCCAGGGGCAGAATTAGAATCCAGGTTCTTTGACTTTGCAGTCAATATTCTTTTCCCTGTTGTTAAATAAGAAATAGAAATTAATGTTTTCTCTGTTCTTTTCTAGATACCAAGCAGTATTGAAGACATATTTAATGATGATCACTGTATCAATATTACCAAACAGGTAATAAGATTCTTCTTTAAGAGCTCTGTTACCTAAATATACATGTTACAATGTGAAATTTCAGTTGGCATTTTTTTTTAAATGTGCTTAGAGTCCACCCTTTTGGATTTTGGCTCGGGCTTTAAAAGAATTTGTGGCAAGAGAAGGTCAAGGAAACTTACCTGTTCGAGGTACTATTCCTGATATGATTGCAGATTCTGGAAAATTTATAAAATTACAAAATATGTAAGTAATTCTTTTGAAAATGTAATTTTGGAAAGGATCTTTAACCTTATTGTTCCACTGGTTCCTCACATCCATAAAATTGTAATAATGTCTTTCATTGATTCAAATAAGAGACCAAATAAATTTTTTGTTTGTTTTTTGCTTTTTGGAGGGCAGTTGGTATTAAGTGACTTGCCCAAAGTCCCTCAGCCAGTAAGTGTGTAAGTGTCTGAGGCCGGATTTGAATTCAGGTCCTCCTCATTCCAGGGCCGGTGCTCTATTCACTGCACCACCTACCTGCCCCGACCAGATAAATTATATGAAGTTCCTTAGATTCCTAGGGTGCAAATGGAACTTCATGTACATGTAAATATTTAATTGGATCTGTGCTCTTAGTACAGATTATTAGCCATCCATAACTTCTCATCCTTTTTATTATTTCTTATTTGTGTTCCTCCCAGTGATTTTCTCTTCATTTTTTAATTCTTAAAAAACAACTAAAACAAGCACTTCTTTTTACACAGTAGAATAAGGAGGGTTGTACGTGAAACTATGAATCTATCGTGTAAGACTTGCTCTTCTTTTGAGTATGTTATAAATCCAACATGTTACTTTCAAAAGCTGTCCTTTTTGTCTGTAATTCTGGCCTTCCTTCTGTTCTCTTCTGTGCATTTCAAAACATGTTTCAGTTTCGTTTCATTTCATTTTTTGGCAGCCTTATTCCTAACCCCCCACAATCTATTCTGCCTCCTCCCAAACTGAGAAAAAAGAAAAACAAAACTTCTCTAATGAATATGCATAGTCAAGGCAAATCCCCACACTGGCCATTTCCAAAAGTGTTATCTCCATTCTGTATGTTGAGTTCATTACCTTCTGTCAGAAGGTAGATGCTTCATCATAAAGTTGTTTGTTCTCATAGGTTTTCCACAGAGGATACATTCAACATGTTCTTATATTTCATGGGAATATTGGAATATTTGCCTCAAAATGCATACATTGTGAGTTTTTAATATGTAGTGAAGACTGAATTTCAAATCGCATTAGAACTATTTTAGTTCCCATACATAGTATACATACAATCAAAGATTTAAAGCTAGAAAGAGACATTAGAGATCATACAAGTCAGTCCTTTGTTTTTACAGATGAATCAGGCTGAAGTTTTGTGACTTGCCAAAGGTCCTGGGATTAGCAAATTGTGGAGCCAGAACCAAAACCCTGATTTCTTTACTCTTGGACTCCAGTGCTTTTAATACCATGTCAGGTTCCCTAATTACAAGTGTCATTTTCATATAATATTATGTGATAGCAGGTGTCAGATTTACCAGATCACCATCTTGCTGAGAAGGAGAAATGGATGCCTTTTGTTTTCTAGTTTCAAGATACTATTTCAGACTGTTCTGAGTAGCTATTTTTCATTCTCCTACTTTCTAGTTACCGTGAAAAAGCAAAAACGGATGCTGCTGCTGTGGGTAATCATGCTGCCAAATTGCTCCAGTCTATAGGTCAGGTGAGTTGTTGACCCAGACTGCTCTAGTCTGTACAGTCCCATTTTGAAAATGCTCTCCCAGGTCTTGGGAAAAGCTCTTCTGATCTGTTATTGATCCTCTTTCTCACTGAATTCTCTTTTAACATCTGCTTTTGCTTTGGAACAAAAACAAACATTTGTCTTTTTACAGGCACCAGAGTCCATTTCACAGAAAGAATTAAAATTACTCTGTAAGTTGCCTTAGATTCATTTGCTTTATTATTGTGTTTGCTGTACTGTATACAAAGTGTGTTGCTGGGGAGACTATCAGGAAGTTTAAATGATTCAGAATCTGTATAAGTTCCTCTATTGATGAAATCTTACTTAAATGTATAGATGAAGCTTAGTTATGTATGTAAATTTTCATTTAAAAAATGGAAGAATTAACTTTGCCAACAGACATTTACTAAGTACCTAATATATACAAGGCACTAGGCTAGGTACAATAGTGTAAAACTTAGCCATTGAGTAAATACTATATCCATAACAGTACTGAAAAGAAATTCAAATTAAGTACTATTTACATTTATACAAAATTCCTTTCTTTATTCATTTTAAGTAATGTGGGAAAATTATAATAAATGGTTATTTAAAAATGTATGTTGAAGGTGAACTCTTATAGGACATTCAAGCTCCCTTCTACTTATTTACTAGGTCTTATCAACTGTGTCAGTTTCAGTGCTCGTTTTAGCCCTTGTGGTTAGAATATATTGAAGAATTTCTCAAATCCTATGGAGAATGATTGTTGTCCAAAAGATTGATAATATTTTCTTTCATTTCTTAAAAGTCTGTCTTAAAACCAAAAATCCCTTGTTTGGATGGGACTGTCATAGAATTTTCCTAATAGCTTTTCTGTTTTTATAATAAGCAAGAAAGTGTAGACATTCTGATTTGAGGAGGCAGGTTTTACCTCATAGGTATCACTGAGACTCAATAGAATGAGAACCACAGTTGAAATCAGTGACATATCCCAGTCCCAATTCCCTTATTCAGAGGCAGCAGGATAAGTAAAAGTGAGGTTGGAATTAGCATTGTATGTGAAGAAGATAAAGTGGAAATCCAGGAACCAGAGGAGGAAGAGGAGAAGGAGCAAGATGGAGAGTCTTTGCAGGAAGATTAATGAAGGCAGAAATAGAAGACATATTGTTACTCAGTTCATTTCAATTTGCCAGGCATTTGTAGAGGCCCTATCATATGCCAGGCACTAGAGATATGTGCCTGAGCACACACAGCTGAGCACACAGAGACAGAATGAAATAGTAGCCCCTGCACAGAAGGAGCTGACATTCTGCTACTTACATTCATTGGAGTAAACCACAGACCATGTGCACAAAAAGAAGCGATAGAGGAGTTTGGGAAACGTGTTGCTGGCCTGGTTTGAAGGCATGATCTTGTAGTGACTATCCAGACTAGACCTGAATGATAATTTTGTTCTTCAAAAGTTAAAAAATACTGCCTTTTATGAGTGGCCATGTAGCCTGATACAAGGCGGGGTATGGAGTCAGAAAAACCTGGTTTAAATTCTGTCTCTTGACTCATGACTATGGTTATGTCATTTCACTGGGCCTCATTTTCTTCATCTACAAAATGGAGAGGTATATCAGATTTAAATGAGATGATATATGTAAAGTGCTTTATAAATTTTAAAATACTTCATGAATTTCAGTTAAAGTTAACAGATGTTTTTGTTTTTTTTAATGAGGAGAATTGCTATTCTGTGTCTGATTCTCACTAATAAAGAGGAACTGGTTACTGGAAATGGTGGGAAATTCAGAAAATGACCAATTCCATTTTAAGTAATAGAGGATGGGAGAAAAGCTGGATTTAGTCTGATATGCAGCCTATATTTTAGGAAAACTTCAGGCTTTCAAAGAGTTCAGACAAATGATAGGTAGGATTCCGTGGCCTAAAATTCTGTAGCCCAAGAGGATTAGGAAACTCTTGATATTGAAATTCTGAAGATGCAAAGAGAAGAAACAATTCCAGTGAAGAGGAAAAGGGCAGGTTGTCTAATGAGACCTATGTAGATACACAGAGAACTCATCTGTCAACTTCAGTTTTTAAAAGACACATGGAGTAGATGGAATCAAGAGCAGATAGTAGAGAATGAACACAGAATTGTAGTATCATCTTACAATAACATTATCATATCAGAAGTGCTAAAGCTAAGTATAAATAAGTTCATGAGGAAAAGTAAGGAAGACAAAAAGGGTTTTTTATTTTAAAAGAGAAAACAAAACTATTGAATGCAAGAAAGTCAAAAGCAGAAAGGTATCGTATTCATAATAGCCACTTGTTTCATTTCTCTGCCTTTTGATCATTAGGAACTTGACAAACATCAACAGTAACATTTTCCTATTCTGTATCTTAAACCTGATGTTCTACAATGTATAGTTTAGTTTTTTAAAAGTGTATTTCAGGGGCAGCTAGGTGGCACAGTGAATAGAGCACTGGCCCTGGAGTCAGGAAGACCTGAGTTCAAATGTAGCCTCAGACACTTAACACAAAAGTAGCTGTGTGACCTTGGGCAAGTCACTTAACCTCAACTGCCCTACCTTCCCCCCTCCAAAAAAAAAAAAAGTATATTTCAAATTTAACATAGAAGTTCCAGCACATCTCAGCTTATCTGAACCTCCTCTTTTCCTCTGTGTTTTAAAATGATTCCTTGACACTTTTTTCATCCATTTTTAGTTTTGTATCATTATCTTCCCTTCCATTCTCCCCTTCCCTTATAGTAAAATCTCTCCCTTGTATAGTACCTAAAATCAAATTCACACATTGGTCATGTCTGAAAATGTGTGTCTCATTCAGCTCTTCTAATCCATTGCCTCTCTGCCAAGAGGTAGAAAGCACAATTCATCATTAATCTTCTGAAGTTATGATTGGTAATGCATTTACCATAACTCCCCAGTCTTTCACAGTTTTTTCCTTTTTAGTGTTACTGTCATTGTATAAATTGTTCTCCTTTGCCTGTTCACTTCACCTTGCATCAGTTCATATAAATTTTCTCAGGTTTTTCTGAATCCCTTATTTCTTATAACTCATTAATATTCCATTACATTCATACACCATAATTTGTTCAGTGATTCTCCATCTGATAGACACTTTGTTTCTTGTTCTTTGTTACAACTTTTTCTACATGAATCCTTTTCTGTTTTGATCTCTTTGGGGGATAAGCCTGCTAGTACTATGCAATTTAATGACTTTTGGGATATAGTTACAAATTACAAAGCAATTCTTTTTCGTGGTAGCAAAGAACTGGAAATAGTGGATATCCATAATTTATGAAATGGCTGAGCCAATTAAGGCATATGCCATACATACTTATATTGTAATAGTGAATGTAATGAATTAAGAAAAATATGGGAAAATTTTAATTCAGGGAGACATAAGCTGTATTAGGAAAACACTATATACAGTGACTGCAGCAATGCAAATGGATGGAAAAAGAAGATGACATTGAACATTTTGCAGTTATTATAGTGATTCTGGACCTTGGCCCTGAAGAAGAAATGAGGAGATGACATATTCTTTTGGTTAAGAAGTGGGCTACTGTTGGTGTAAATTGTTGTACATGCTGTCAGACATGGTCTATTTGTTAATTGGTTTGGATGAATTGTTATTTTTTTTGTCTCAATAGAGGGCTGGAGAGAGTATATTTGAAATGAAAGTTATATTAAAGCAAATTATATCCATAAAATTTTGAAAAGGAATATTGGAGAAAAGAAGAGACCAGAAGGGATGGGACTGTTACTTGGATGAGATAAGAATAACCAATGGAGAGAAGCTAGAACTATTCAAATTTTATTTTACTCATGTTTTCTCCACCAAAGAGAATATTCTTTGGGATACAAAGAACAGAACCAAAATGATCAGTTGAGTTGATACCTAACAGAAGTAGAGAGCTAATAAGAAGGCATTTGGTTGTACTTGATAAACTCAAGTCACTGGGCACAGATTACATACATCCTAGGATGCTGAAAATGGACAGATAAGGTTGCTACACCATGGCAGAGATCTTTGAAAGATTTTAGAGACTGGGAAAGGGGTCACAAGAATGAAGGATAAATGTCCTCCAGAAGTGAAACATGAAATCTGCACATTGTATAGACCAGAAAGCTTGACTTCAAATCCTAGCAAAATTCTAGAATATGTTACCAAAGGGATGTTTATCAGTGAGTATCTAGAAGAAAAAGGAATCAGGAAGCATTTATTAAACACCTACCATGTGCCAGGCATTGTGTACCAGCAGTAATTATTAAGAGCCAACATTGCTACATGAAGAGGGAATTATGCCAGAGTAAGCTCATTTCCTTCTTTGACTGGGTTACTAGACTAGTACAGGAGGATGGTTATAGATATATTTTAGCAAAAATTTTTAAACATACCCATATTCTTGTGGAGAAAATCAAAAGATAAGGGACTAAATGATAATATAGTTCGATGTCTTCAGAATTGTTCAAATGGTGAGACTCAAAGAAGAGTCATTAAATTTTACTTTGGAAGGAAGTCTCTAGTGCTGTGCCCCAGGGGTCTAGGCTAAGCCCTTTGCCATTTTCCTTTTTTTTTTTTTTAATCGGTGCATTAGATAAAGGTATAGATGGCACGATTATGAAATATGCAGGTAACAAAAAGCTGGAAGAGATAGCTGACTTATTGGATGACAAGATCCAAAAAGCTCTCAGAAGACTAGAATAAAACATTGGGCTGACTCTAATAAGATGAAATTCAATGTAAAATTAAACATAAATTTAATTAAATGTAAAATCTTAGACTTTGTTTCAGAAAAATCAGCTTCATAAAAATAGAAGATGGATAAGAATAGCTTAACAGTTCTTTTTTTTTTTTTTGGAGGGCAATTGGGTTTAAGTAACTTGCCCAAGGTCACATGGATAGGTTTTTTTTTGGTTTGTGTGTGCGTTAAGTGTCGGAGGCCAGATCCGAACTCAGGTCCTTCTGACTCCAGGGCCGACGATCTACTCACTGCACCACCTAGCCGCCCTGCTTAACAGTTCTTAGTGTGAAAAAGATCTGGGGATTTTAGTGGACTGTAAGCTTTTTTGATTTGATAGCCAAAAAATCTAATTGTAATCTTAGGCTGAGTTAAAGAAAAATGAGTATAGGCCTGGGTAAGAGAGAGTCCAGAGATTGTACTCTGCCAGGATCTGACTCCATCTCTGGAGCATTGTGTTAAATCCTGGCTGCCATTTGATGGAACTGAGGATATTTACCTTAGAGAGTATAAGACTCAGCACATGGTAGCTGTCTTCATATATTTGAAGGTCTATCACATGGAAGAGGGTTGTTACTTGTTTTGTATGGCTCCATAGAAAAATAGATAAAAGTTGTGGATATTAGAGAAAAAAATTAGAAAGATCCCAAAGGGAAATGGTTTGGCTTGGGAAGTGTTGGGTTTGGCCTCACTGGTGTTCTTAAAGCAAGGGCTGCATGCACATTGGTTTGGTATGGTGTGGAGGAATTCTTATTTAGATATGGTTGAATTAGGTGACCTCTGACTCTTCCAGCCTTGAAGTTCTGTGACTGACAAGATTATATACTTAATCCTACTTCCCAACCCTAAAGTGAATAGAGTAAATAGAAATGAACTCTATAGTTTCTGTAAGAATCACAATTTCAACAAAAATTTAGACTTATTGTTAGAATTACAAAATTACAAAAATTACACTTAAAAGGAATTAGTTGGTGCAGTGGTTAGATCACTAGACCTGAAGTCAGAAAGATCTGAGTTTGAATCTGTCCTCAAACACTGGCTGTGTGACCCTGAGCAAGTCATCTAATGTCTGTCTTTCTGTATAATGGAGATAATAATCTTCCAGGGTTGTTGTGACATTTGTAAAGCATTTTGTAAACCTTAAAGTGTTTTATTATTATTAAACTAGATATAGTGTAAGAATGAGCACATAGTGTGAGCCTTGGTGTAGTGTCAGAGGCCTGACTCTATAGGAAGAGGACTTGGGTTCACATTTGTCACCCTGCTTGGTGGCTCACCACGCCTATCTTGTCTGTAAAATGAAGGCATAGAACTAGATCTCCAGGTTCTCTTCTGGATAAGAACAGTAGGATTCTGTGATCTTCCACATTACTTAAAATGAACAAGGTCAGATGCTTTTGTGCAGCTGTAAGACATTTTTATCTTGCTGCTTGGGGGTTCATGTCCCAGTTTTGTCAGGGATCCTTAGCTTCTTCAAGCCACAGCTCCTTCTTTAAAATGGGATCCTGATATCTGGACTCTCTTTGTCACAGGGTTCCATCCTTTAATGAGTCTCTGGCAACCCATAGGTTTGTGATGAGGATCTAGTGAGGCAATGTGTGTGAAAGTACTTTGTAACTATAACCTATCTGGTATTGTTATGTACCATATCATCTATTCATGGATTTATTTTCCACTTTTAGAAGAAGTAGAGCTTTTAACTAGGTAGGCCTGAATATCAGAGTAAATGCCAAGGAAAAATCATGTAATTAATCCCCACCCTACCCAAAGGGTAATTCCTCCCATATTTGCTTGCTGGGAAAGAAGGAAACACTCCACACGTGACTCTCATCTCATAGCTGTCTCCAAGAAGCCAGCTGAGCCTCAGCCCTGTCCCACTGCCCTGCAGCTATCGCTCCTCCATTGACCCTGAAACCTCTGCTGCCGCTTTCTCTGGGCACCATCATAGTTACTGTTTTCTTTTATTGTCTATATGCCCTGTCACTTGTATTACCCACATCCAAGTTGCCTCTCGTAAGTTTTAAACCCCCACAAGGTCTGAAATATTGAGTCCAGTTAATACTGAGCTTTGCACATACTAGACACTCAAGTATTAGTTGATCTGATTTAGTTTAATACCCTATTTTTAGGTTTTAGTACCTGAAAAGAAACAAATTCCCAGAGCACAGCCACATGGTCCTCTTTTCAGGACTACATACATACCACACTATACGAGTACTTCTCAGGAATACAAGGTAGACTCAGGAAGTCTGCTTTGGTGGTTTTAATGGCCGTTGTTGTTTCCACATATGTGGCATTATGCTTTTACTGCAGGCCCTGATCTAGAAGTAGTCAGTCATTTCAGAATCCTTTTAGAATCTGTTCTCTTTGTTGGTGAAAGAAATCTCTTCACAGCACATTTCTGTGAAGGGTTTACACTACATGTCATGTAGCCATAAGGACTTGTGAATTAGAATATTAAGTTGCTGCAACCATTTAATTCTATAATGTTTCCCTGTGTTTAGGCAGCAATTCAGCATTTCTTCGAGTAGTGAGGTGTCGATCCCTCACTGAAGAATACGGCTTGGACACTATCAATAAGGATGAAATTAGTGAGTATAAGGATCTTCATACAGCTATCTTAGTGCCTTTAAACAATTCTTTTAAAACAGCTTTAGCTATTTTTCTGTACAGTTGATTGTTGGCATGCAGCCATCGGAGGCCTTGAAGAGATATTAACATTTTTACTCCATAATATATGATAGAATCACTTCTTTGGGGATCAGGTGAAGTCTGCATGACTGTGACCCTGCCTAAAGCTGGAGAACAGCTGTAATTTTTCTCATGAAACTGAGATGAAGGATAGGCTTCTAGCACCAGTTCTTATGACAACGGTTCTTAGAACCAGAAATTGTATTTTTAGCATTCAAGAGGCTGTAGTCATCCTGCCTGGAGTGACCTGAACTTAGGAGGAAAAGGACTTAGGCAGCTAATTTTACTTATTTATTTGTATGTTTATGTATGTGCTTCTATATACATTTATATGGTGTTGTGTTTGTCCTTCATTTTTGAAGAGGACCATGACATCAGGAAATGATGGCATGACTTGCAGTTGACTTTGATTTGAATGAGAGAGAGCTATGCAAGGTCACCAGCCTTACTTTTTCCTCCAAGCCATCTGGATCCAGTGACCTGATATTCTCAGGATGACTGGAGATGACCAGGATGCAATGGGAAACCCTGGCCCTTTTAGGCTAAGGCCTTTTCAGGTACTCACTTAGAGTGAGGTAATGCCCATTCATTGAATAGGCCTCTTTTAAGAAGTGAGTCTAGGGATGGCCCCTTTAATTAGAAAAGAAAAAGAGGAAAAAAATCAAACTGGGAAGGGAAAACCTGGCTTGCACTTCCAAAGAGAAACAGTTACCACTGACATTCACTCTAAGCCAGGAGGGCCCAAAATACATCCATAAAGTGGAGCTTAGGCAGGGATCTCTTATGATCCTATCTAAGTGAAGTGGGTTGAATATTTTAGATGGAAATAATTCCTTCTTTCTTTCTCTCTATCTAAAACTTTCAACCCACTTCACATTTATATATAGTCAGACAATTAAAATACATTTTAAATTATTTTGAATTATTAAAAACCAATTTAAAAACAAATGAAATTACTAATGAAGTATTAACTATTTCAGTTATGAAAAAGATAACTTTCAGATTAGTGTCTTTTTTTTTCTTTAATTTGTTTTGTTTTGTTTTGTTTTGCTTTTTGGAGGGGAAGGAAGGGCAGTTGGGGTTAAGCGACTTGCCCAAGGTCACATGGCTAGTAAGTGTTAAGTGTCTGAGGCTGGATTTGAACTCAGGTCCTCCTGACCTGAGCCAGTGCTCTATTCACTGCGCCACCTAGCCACCCCCCTTTAATTAAATATGAGGATAGCCATAGATAATCTTCTCCTATATCCACCTGTCTGCTATAAGGTGGGACATGATTCCACATTAAGAGATTTCTTTTGATGATTTGTGCCTTCCACAATTAAGGGCAGTCAGTATTTACATACTCATTTTTACCACTGAAGGCTCATGTAGATGGTTGTGATTGTCAGTTTGTATGTGTGATATGATAAGTATCTATAAAATCTGTTATCTAGTTACACATTTACATGATGATCAAAGAATTAAAGATGAGCTTATTACCAAGTAGTAGAGAACAGAATTCAGAGGTCAACAAATATTACAGAGATGGATTTTGTTTTTCAACTAAACTAACATTTGTCAAGTGCCCACCATATGCCAGGTGCTGTGCTAGGCATTGGGAACCCAAAGACAAGACCAAAAGTATCCTGGCCCTCAAATAGCTTACATTCTTTTGGGGAGAGGGCTTTTTAAAAAGACTGGCCTGGGCTTCATAGGACTTTTTTCTTCTTTTTTTTAAATGTTAAGTACTATTTTATTTTTTTTTATTACATGTAAAGATAGTTTTCATCATTTTTAATAAGATTTGGGATTCCAAATTTTTCTCCCTATCTCTTTCCCTTCCCCCTTGCCCAAGATGGCAAGCAATCTGATATAGGTTATACATGTGCAGTCATGTTAAACATATTCATAGGACTTCTTTTATGCATAACTATTTCACTAGTAATAGTTTTGCTATTTACACTGTGGCCTTGGGCAAGTCACTGAATTGGCCTCAGCAATGGGGTGCAGTGGAGAGAATATTGGCTCTGGCTAGAAGATCTGGGCTACCTCTGCTGCTTTTCTGACTCTGGGCAGATTACTCTACCTCTCTGGGCCTCAACTTCTTCAGCTGAAAATGGACTTAGTGAGTGTGTAATCATGGAAATTTGAATGTTCCTTCTGGCTCTAATTCCTATAATTCTACTGTTTAGTAATATGTAATATTTAAGTAGTGAAATTATCTTCCATACTGAAACTGGTTATGCACTAAAATATTCTGTGTCCATTGCATTTTTTTTCTTCAGTGTTTCTTATCCTGTGCTATGTCCAAATAAGATATTTTTTTCCTTTGCCATTTCCAGCTTCCAGCATGGATAATCCTGATAGTGAGATAGTATTGTACTTAATGCTTCGAGCTGTTGATAGATTCCAGAAACAATATGGAAGATATCCAGGTAACCATTTCATTAGCAGAGCAGATATCAATAAAAGTTCAGATTTGTGAATTAACATTCAGGAATTATTTTCAGAGAATTTGCTATTAGGTGTGCTTATATTTTTTAGGGGGAATTGATTAGATTAAGAAAATTTTACCATTTTCCAGCCCTTCTGGACATTAATCTAGTAATATAATAAATACAATGTTATAATAAAAATTCAGTAAACAATATTGAGGAACTGCATTTAAATTTTTAAAGAAAATTTTAATGCAAATGTTTGCAAAACAGATTGATTGGTAAGGATCAGCTATTTGTTGTTTTTATTTGTTTGTTTGTTTGTTTTTGAGGGGTGAAGGCAGGGCAATTGGGGTTAAGTGACTTGCCCAAGTAAGGACCAGTTTAAATACAAATGCTCCCTCCTCATAGCCTTCCCTGATTTCCATCCCCCCCCAAATTATTTTTTCTTTCTTTCTTTCTTTCTTTGATTTCTCATAGCAGTTATAGCTCCCCTTTAATAGTAATTAGAGCTGTCATTGATAGATAATGCTTTAAAATTTACAGAGTAATCCCCTCTGTTCGCACTTGATCCTCCTCACAAGTCTTGTGAGGTCTAGGTAATGTAGATGGTGTTATCTTCATTTTGCTAATAGGAAGCCTAAGCTCAGAAAGTCACTTATTTGTGCTCACACAGGCAGGAAGAGGCAGAGCTTTCATTCAGTCTTGTAAATTACAGTCTATTTGTAGAAATGGCTTTTCTCCATTTACTAGATTGTAAACTTTCCTAGAGTTTAGAACATGCCTTACTTACCTTTGTCTCCTTCGCAACATCTAGTACAGAGCCTTCCACCTACTAGATGCCCAGTAACTGTTTGTTCTTTTAAGGAAAAGAATTTAATTCTTGGTCTGACAAATGCTGGGTAGATAGCTATATGAAATATGTGAACAGCTTTTCCATTTTTTGCAGACTGAATGCAATGTTTGTTATACTCCTGTATTAGTGTATGGAAACCAGAGAATATTTGTGATCTTAAGTTCTAGTATTATATTAGAGGGGTTATTATCAACGAAATTAATAATATCATTTAGATTCACTGTTGCACAGCATAGGGTGTAGTATAAACCCTGCCCTAAACTGCCTATTCCTGTGGGACTTGCTATTTTCATTAGCAAGCCTAACAAAAAGGTCTATTATTATACTTATACCAGCTATCATATTTGACTCAAGAGCTTTAAGAAATGAAAGCAGATGTAGATTAGGACTTTTTAAAAAGTTCATTTATGTTATGGTTGCCCTTTTTCCTTTGAATAGATAAGTCCTAATATATTACTTCAGTAAGAGCAGTAATGAGTGTTTGCATACTGAGTAGTATAACAATGTTTATGTCCTGAACAGGACAGGTATTGTGATGTGTGTAGTCTCAGAATCAGGGTTTAAATGCTGTCTCTCCACACATTCTGGCTGGGTGACCCTGGCCAGGTCATTTAACCCCTTCGCTCGCCAGGCCACTATCTAAAACTGTAAATTGTAGAGTAGATGCCAATCTGCATCAATATAGAGCAGGGGTGGTTTCCTCACCTGGTGTTTCCTGTGTCATTGCAATCAGAGGTTGTCTCTAAGCCTGTCCAGTCCCTTTGTGAGCCTTATATAGAATGTAAGAATGCATAAAGATTATGAAAAGCTAAGGAGCAAATATAAGCTAGCCATTAATTGTTGAAGCAATTTGTCTTAAATGGAAAATAATTTACATTTATTTTATTAGGGGTTTATAACTATCAAGTTGAAGATGATATAGGGAAATTGAAATCTTGCCTGACCAGCTTCCTTCAGGAATATGGTTTATCTGTAATGGTAAAAGATGATTATGTCCATGAATTGTAAGTAATTTATATTTTAGTAGTAGTAGTAATAATAACAATAATGAATTATTTTAATGGCCTAAGATTAACTTCAAGATGGTTTTTTTTGGTGCTTATGTAGCTGTCGGTACGGAGCTGCTGAGCCCCATACGATTGCAGCATTCTTGGGAGGTGAGTTTGGTAGAAAGGCTCTCCTTTTGTTATAATTCTATTTACCTGCTTTCTGAAAAGTACTTACTTTTTAAAAACCATTTGCCATGTAAGCTACAATAGAATCAAGACTTCAGATGTTAAATTTCTAGTGGATAAATATCCTCGGCTAAAATCCTCTTCCAGTAGCTTCTCATGGTGTAGGGATGACACTGGGTTCCTGAAGGTTTGGCCAGTGGGATATAGTCTCTGGCAGGCCTTGCCAAACTGAAAAGAAAGGGTTCAAGGACAGGCCTAATGAGAGACCACTCCACTTCGTTGGGGAGGGACTCATCACCAGATCACCAGCAGGCTGATGGATTTTTCCACCAGAGCAGCTCTCAAGTATCGTCCACTAAATTGTCCTCTGACAACTTAGAGCTACATTATGCATTATGATCAGGGAATACCCATATGGATGAAATCATACATCTTTCAAGTGTTTAAGTAGTGAATGATGTGATAGCTGAAACTTATACTATTTTCTCTGAATTTTAATAGTCATCATTAAAGTTTGATGAAAAGAACACATATCTTATACATAGAGTCCAAAAACACCAAAGGCTTATTTTTTTCCTTTGAGATTATTCATGTTTATAATCAATGTAATTTATGTAATTACTTAAAAAAAGATTCCTTTCAGGGGCAGGTAGGTGGCACAGTGAATAGAGCACCAGCCCTGGAGTCAGGAGGACTTGAGTTCAAATTTGGCCTCAGACATGTGACACGCATATTATCTGTGTGACCTTGGGCAAGTCACTTAACCCCAACTGCCTTACCTTTCCCCCCTCCAAAAAAAAAAAGATTCCTTTTAAAAGGATTATTTACTAAGTAAAGAATTGTACCAAATCCCAACTAAAGCCAGATTTTGAATATATTTTTCTCAGACAAAAACTGAAACCAAATCCATTATTTTTAATTCAGTGAAGGAGAGGATCTGAAGAAATAGAAATAAAATAATGTGAGGTATCTAGTAATTTTTAAGGTAAACTCCATAACTAGTCTCCCAGGTGTAGTTTCAAAGCCTTTTAATTGACATGAGAATTTTTAGTTTTTTAAAATCACAAATTTAAACCAAGAAATTGTTATTCTTGCATAACAGAAAAATTGCCTTCTTTTTACATATAAAAAAACTCGAGACTCTAGCATCATAACCCAAAACATCTTGTTAATTTGGTTTTTAAAAAAGTCTCCTTGAGTTTTACAAACCCTCTTCTTTTTCTGGTTAGGTCAGCTTATTAAGACTAAGTCCTTTGGGATATAAAGATTTAGGAAAGTCATTGTGTTATACCAGAATTTTGGTGTTATTCAGTAGCCACAAATTGGGCAGCTAGGAGGTGCACTGGGAAGACCTCCAGGCTTAGAGTCAGGGAAGACTTCTTTGTGACTTCAAATCTGGCTTTACTAGCTCTGTAACTACTTTACTAGCTCTGTAACCTTGGGCCAGTTAGCCCCATTTGCCTCAGTTTCCTCATCTGTATAAAATGAACTGAAAAAGGAAATGGCAAACCACTTCAGTTAGCTTTGCCAAGAAAACACCAAAAAGGGGACGTGAAGCATTGCACATGACTGAAAAAAAATAGCCACAAATAATAACTGATTGTTTGGCAGAGCTGGCCATCAGCTGAGGAAAACCAGTTCATAAAGCACCCTAGTGTATTACCAGTCGGTTAGATGCCTTCCTTGCCTCTGAAATGAAGGGGAAACTTAAATGTGACTTGCTTGTGTCCCCACTTTCATCCTACACAATCATGTCAGGTATCCCTGAAGGTTAAGTCTGTTCAGAGAAGTCAGTGACATAGAATGGAGCTTTTTGGGAAGTTGCGTTTTAATAAGCAGTTGAAATAGGCTTGCAGTATTTCAAATAGGAAAAAAAGGCAGCAGCCTCTGTTTAATTTCTCTGTCTTCCTGATTAGAAGTATGTAGTATTTAGAGAAAAAAGTCCCATTCTTCCCTCCCCACACACCCCCAGCCCTACACATAATGGTCATTTATTGAGGGAACTCCCAGTGAGGAGACAGCCTTTATCAATGTTAATCAACAACTGTGTTGATGGCAGTGTGCGTGTGTGTACACACACACACACAGTACATATATATGCATATTCGGTGTGTTTATACACACATATATACACTTGTGTATTTGCATATGTACATAGTACATACACATGCATGTATGCACACTTATTTAATATGTGGAGTACTTAGAGGTTAAGTGACTTGTTTAGGATCCCGGAGATATGTCAGAAATGGGACTTAAATCTAGATCTTCCTTACTCAGAGTCTGACTATCTATTCATTATACCAGCCCTGCACTACCTGTGGCCCACCAGAGGATTTTGGGTGGCCCAAGAAAAATGTAGAGGAAAACATCCTCTTCATTTCTCATGGACTGCCAGAAATCCTTTGGTGTGCTCACAGTCCCTTATGGCAGAAGGCCACAGGTTGTGCAGACCTGCATTATATCATGCTGTCTCTCTATTGATCATATTTAGAAATAAATAAATAAATAAATGTGTGTATATATATATATATACACACACACACACACACACACACACACACACAAAATATAGAGCTTATAAAGAACTGTTCTCTTTTGTGTGGAGATGTACAAAAACCTGGCATCTTGGGATTACTTATGGGTACTCGGTTTTAAATATGAATATGATGGACTTCTTAATTTAAATTTTATACAGCTATTGTGAACTATGTAAACATTTTGCTTTTCTAACTTTCCTTTCACAGGAGCTGCTGCTCAGGAGGTTATCAAAATAATTACCAAACAGTTTGTAATTTTTAATAATACCTATATTTACAGTGGCATGTCACAGACCTCAGCAACTTTCCAGCTGTAGAAAAAATTACAGTATGTTAATAGCATGCTAATGCTTAAAACTGTAATTGTCTTCAGATTGTGCTAAGTTCTGTATAATTCTTCTAATACAGGGCTGCTAAATTCTTTCCTTAATAAACATTAAAAATGTTGTGTTTTTTTTTAAAAATTGTGTCATTCTTGATTATTTTGCAGGGGAATCGTACCATAGCCACAATTTTTAATAGAATACCTATGCTGAATTTATTCAATAAGTACAATCTAGTATTTGTAAGTTCTTAACCATAATTACCATAATCTCTTTTTATAAAGTAAAAATGGATTAAAATAATTCATCGAATATTAAAGCTTGAAAGAATCTTAGAGGTCCAGTCCAACCTCCTGATTTTGTAGATGAGGACACTAAACTATCCACATGTATCCTTGATCTCAGGTTCTCCCCTTTTCTTTGATGATCCTTGCTTGATCGTCTCCCTTTCTCATGCATCTTCAATCTCACCTATTTTCTCTCTTTTTATTTAAAATTTTTATTTTCAGCTCAAATTCTCCATCTTCCTCTACTCCCTCTTCCATTCATTGAGAAGACATGAAGTATGGTACCCATTATACATATGAAGTAATGAAAACATTTCTACATGAGTCATGTTATGGAGGAAAAAAAGCAAGGAAAATAAAGTGAAAAAAAAATGCTTAAATCTGTACTGAATTCATTAGTTCTCTCACTGGAGGTGGCCAGCTTTTTCCATTATGTGTCCTTTGGAATTGTCTTGGCACAGAGTAGCTAATTCTTTCACACATGATTATCATTACAGTATTGCCATTACTGTGTATAGTGTTCTCCTGGTTCTGCTCACTTCTCTGCGTCAGTTCACATAAGTTTTCCCAGGTTTTTCTGAAACCATCCTGCCTGTCATATTTTATAGCAAATTGTATTCTATCACAGTCACGTATCACAACTTGTTCGGCCATTCCCTAATTGATGGGCATCCTCTCGGTTTCCAATTCTTTGCCAACACAAAAAGAGCTAGTATAAATATTTTTGTACATGTGGGTCCTTTTCCTTTTTATTTGATCTCTTTGGGATATAGACCTAGCAATGGTATTGCTGGGTAAAGGGTATGCACAGTTTTATACACCTTTGGGTATAGTTCCAAACTGTTCTCCATAATGGTTACACCAATTCACAATCTTTTCTTCTTGGACCCGACATTAAAGTCAAACTGGAATAAAATCTTCAGGCCCTACTTCTTGTTCTCATAGGAATAGGGCTAAAAGAACTAAGATAGACTAGGAGAGAGATTTTAATCCAGCCCATCAAGTTATAGGAGAAAAGAACAGGTTCAGAGAGGCTGTAGTATATTCAAGCTCTCAGAGGTAGTAACAGTTAGGATTATTGCATTAGCCTGCTGATGAGTCTGCCTGCCTTGAGCCTTTCCTTTTTTCAATCCATCCTTCATTCAGTCCCTACAGTGATTTTCCTAAAACAGGTCTGGTCAAGTCACCCCCTCCTATTCAGTGAACTCTAGTAGCTCTTTATAGATTCCAGATTCAAATACAAAATACTATGTGGCATTCAAAGCCCTTCATAACCTAGCCCCTCCTATTTTTCTAGTCTTCTACATGTTACTACCCAACTCTGATCCAGTGACATTGGCCTCCTGGCTGTTCCACAAACAAGACACTAAGTCTTTTGGCTCTGAAAGTCTCTGGGTGTTTACAGTGACTGTCCTCAATAGCAGGAATGCTGCACAAACTACTGACCTTCCCGGCTTCCTTAAGTCCCAGCTAAAATTCCATCTTTTACAAGAAGCATTCCCTAACCCTTCTTAATTCCAGTGCCTTCCTTCTATTAACTACCTCCTATTCTGCATGTATCCGGTTTTGTATTTACTTGTGTGCATTTTGTTTCTCCCCATCAGCTTGTAAGCTTCTTGAGGGCAGGGGGACTGTTTTGCCTCCTTTTGTATCCCCAAAGCTTAGCCCAGTACCTGCCCCTTAATAGGTACTTAATAAACGTTTACTGATTGATTGATTGATTGATTGATTTGAAGCCAAGTCTTCTGACACTTAAGCTAGTATTTTTTTCTGCTATCACACCAACTTCACTAGGTCTCTTCTCCAGAGACCATAAAACATAGTCTCTTTCTCTAAAGAGGATTTAAAATCTTGAGCCTGGCCATTTAATCTCCATTCTAAAGAGACCATGAATAGTGACAGCTTGATCATTCATTCCCCAAGATATAAGCAGTCAAAGGACATGAACAAACATTTTTTTAAAAATTGGAAAATTATTTCCAATGAAATGAAAGAATGTTCCAGATCACTAATAATAATGAACAAGAATTTACTAAGCATTTACTATGTGGTTCCAGACCCTGTGCTAAACTCTCAGGATACAAAGACAAAAACACTGTCCCTGCCTTAGAGGAGTTCACATTCTAATGGGGGAGAACACATAGATACCTAGGCACATATAATATATAGTAGATGGAAGGCAGTCTCAGAGGAGAGGGGCTTGGGGGAGAGCAAGAGAACTGGGAGGGCCTCTTCTATTTTGTAAATGGTATTTCAGCTGAATTTTGAAGGGAATTAGGGACTATTTAACAGGTGGGGAGGGGAGACAGGAGAGTGTTCTAGCCAAGAGGAACAGTGACTGCAAAGCACAGAAATGGGAAGTGTACTGGAGAATGCATGGAGAGAAATAAAGTATAAAAGGACTTGGAAAGGTAAGAAGGAACCAGGTTAGTGAAGGATTTCACCAGGTAGCAAAGGCTACCAAACAAGATTTTATATTTGATCCTGGAGGCAACAGGATGCCACTGAAGTTTTGTTTTACCTCACACTCAGGAAATTGTCAAAGATGACAAAAGATGAGATTGTCAGTGTTGGAGGGGATAGGGAAAGAGAAGCTATAGATATAGACCTAGCAATGGTATTGCTGGGTCAAAGGGTATGCACAGTTTTATAGACCTTTGGGTATAGTTCCAAACTGTTCTCCATAATGGTTACAACAATTCACAATCTTTTCTTCGTGGACCCGACATTAAAGTCAGACTGGAATAAAATCTTCAGGCCCCACTTCTTGTTCTCATAGGAATAGGGCTAAAATAACTAAGAGAGACTAGGAGAAAGATTTTAATCCAGCCCATCAAGTTATAGGAGAAAAGAGCTATGAATTTTTAAAACCATAATGAAAAGTAATTTGGAATTATGCAAGTAAAGTAACAAATTTCTGTACCTTTTGATCCAGAGATTCCACTGCTAGGTATATACCAAAGATATGTACATCCCATATACACAAAAAACATTTATAATAGCACTTTTTGTAGTTATAAGGAACTGGAAACAAAATGGATGTCCATCAACTGAAGAATGGCCAAACAAGTTAAGGTACATGAATGTAATAGAATATTACTGTGTTGTAAGAAATGAAGAACATGGTGAATACAGAGAAGAATGAAAAGATTTATATGATAAAAAGTGAAGAAAGCAGAACCCGGGGAAAAATATGCAACATGCATACAACAATGTAAATAGAAAAACAACAAACCAATAATCAAAATAATGCTGCAAAATTATAATGGTTAACTTTAACCCCTGAGGAGGTAAGAGAAAACACACCATGTTACTTCTTTGCAGAGGTAGGGGACAATAGAGGTGGAATATTGCATATACTATCAAGCTTGTTTAATACATTGGTTTTGTGGAACTTTTCTTTTTCATTTTTAAAATATAAGAAATATCTCTCTGGGAAGGGAGGATATATTAAGAAATGTAAGTAATGTAAAAAGGAAAGATATCAATAGAAATTATCTTTTGCAAACCTTAAAGCACAAATAAGTGCTAAGTATTTTTATTTAAACCTAGGTGGTTAGGAATTTTGAGGTATACAGGGAGATAACTATGAGGAAAAAATATTTTCCAGTTTGTTAAGTAATATTTAATAAAAATTATTTGGGAATTCAGAGCTAATGAGAAAGGTTTTAATTTCAGTAATTAATACTATCCAAACATACTCTTGGATTACTTTACATCTTGGAATGAGACTGGGTTAAAGTGGTATATTCCCCATATAACCTAGAAGTTAGTATGGTTGACTGTAAAATCCTGTAACACTCTTATACTAACGTTGGCCTTACACCTTTCTTGCACCTCTGAGAACAGTGTGCACAGTAGGTCCTTAAAACATTTGTACTGTGATAGTCAAGTAATATTTCTTTTTTTTTTTTTGCTTTTTGGAGGGGGGAGAGCAGGGCAATTGGGGTTAAGTGATTTGCCCAAGGTCACACGGCTAGTAAGTGTGTCAAGTGTCTGAGGCCAGATTTGAACTCAAGTCCTCCTGACTCTAGGGCCAGCTCTCTGTTCGCTGTGCTATCTAGCCACCCCCCCCCCCCAGGTAATATTTCTTAAGTGCCTATTCTATGCCAGGCACTAAGTGCTAAGTGCAAACAAAGAAAGGCAAAAAAAGTTTCTATTCTTAAGTAGCTTACAGTCTAATGGGGGGAGACAACATGCAAATAATTATGTATAAATAAGGTATGTATAGGACAAGTAGGAAATAATTAACAGAAGAAACTAAGATTAGGAAGACTGATAAAGGCTTCATGCAGAAGCAGAGACTTTGGCTGTGGCTTGAAGGACACTGGGGAACTAGGGTACAGATACGTGGGAAGAGCATTCCAGGCATGGGAAATAGTGAAAATGCTTGGAGTTGGCAGAGTCAAGATGGTGGAGTACAAATAGGACTTTTGTGTGGCTCCCACTTCCACCTCCTCCAATTCATGTAAAAAATGACCCTAAACAAACTTTGGAGCTATGGAACCCACAAAATAACAGAGAAGCTAACCTCCCACTGAAGACAGCTCCACAGGCTGGCAGGAAGGAGCAAGTACAGCACTCTGGGAGATGAGACCATGTTTCAGCCTCAGGGTGGCCACAACCAACTGTTGGCTAGAGGGACTTCATATCACCAAGAAGCTGTGGGGGTTTCCAGAATTATCAAACCATAGATGCTAAGGACAAAGTGAGAGGTCAGTGCAGTGTGGACTTTGGGAACCGGGAGTTTGGGAGTGTGGTTCAGCCTTTACCTCCTAGAGGGATAAGTGTCTGAGGTGCCGAGGCAGTGCCTGCAACCACCTGGCTGCTTCAGAGCTCCTGGCATGCAGATTGTGGGGGGACCAAGCAACCATTCTGAGGGGTAATTGCTTTTGCTTAACCTGCTTGGAACTGGATCCCTGTCCTGGGTAGAGGTCCTGCGGTGTGTGACCAGTTTGCCAGAGCATGTAGAGGATTCAGAGAGGGCACCCAACTAATAGCTCCAACAGCTGTGAAAACCCCAGCAATTTGGGACAAAGCTTCCCTCTCTGGTAGTAGAGTTCTACTGTGGCAAAAAGCTCAGAAGTCAAGTAATTGAGTGGCAACATGAGCAAGCAAAGAAAGCAAAGCAAGCAGAGCAATCCAACATTAGACTCCTATTTTGGGGACAAAACGGATCAAAGCATGTAACAAGAGGAAGACAACAAAGTCAGAACTCCTACACCAAAAGCTTTCGAGAAAAATATGAGTTGGTTACAGGCCATAGAGGAGCTTAAGAAGGATTTTGAAAATTAAGAGAAGTAGAGGAAAAATTGGGAAGAGAAATGAGAATGATGCAAGAAAATCATGAAATGAGAGTCAGCAACATGACTGAAGAAAATAACACCTTAAAAAAATAGACTTAACTCAAATGGCAAAAGAAGCTCAAAAAGCCAATGAGGAGAAGAATGCCTTAAAAAGACGAATTTGCCAGATGGCAAAAGAATCTCAAAAGCTCATTGAAGAGAATCATTCCTTCAGAATTAGATTGGAGCAAATGGAAGCTAATGACTTTATGAGAAATCAAGATACTATTAAACAGATCCAAACAAATTAAAAAATAGAAGGCAATGTGAAATATCTCACTGGAAAATAGATCCAGGGGAGATAATTTTAAAATTATTGGACTACCTGAAAGCCATGATCAAAGAAAGAACCTAGAAATTATCCCACAAGAAATTCTCAAGGAAAATTGCCCTGATGTTTTAGAACCAGAGGACAAACTAGAGGTTGAAAGAATCCACTGATCACCTCTTGAAAAAGATCCCCAAAAGAAAACTCCTAGGAATATTATAGCCAGGTTCCAGAATTCCCAGATCAAGGAGAAAATATTACAAGCAGCCAAGAAGAAACAATTTGAATATTGTGGAAACACAATCAGGATAACACAGGATCTGGCAGCTTCTACATTGAGGGATCTAAGGGCTTGGAATATGATATTCTGGAGGTCAAAGGAGCTGGGATTAAAACCAAGAATCACCAAGAAGCATGAGAAGGTAAACAGGGAAAAGAAATCATAAGGAATTTATCAAAGTTGAACTATTTACATTCCTACATGGAAAAAATGATAATTGTAACTTCTGAAACTTTTCTCAGTAAGAGGATAGGTGAAGAGAATATAAATGCATATAGATGTATACATACATATATATGTCTATATAGGAGGGTATATGGGTATATGAATACATATGTGAGTGTGTGTATATGTGTATAGGTATATATAGACAGAGGACACAGGATCAATTGAATAGCAAGGGATAATACTTAAAAGGTGAAATTGAGAAGTGAGAGAGGAATATAATGAGAGGAGATGGGGAGAGACAGAATGGGGTAAATTATCTCATATAGAAGAGGCAAGGGAAAACTGTTACAATGGAGGGGAAGAACAGGAAAGCAAAAGGGAATGGGTCAACCTTATTCTCATTGAATTTGGCTCAGGGAGGGAATGACATGCACATTAAATAAGGTATCTCACCCTACAGGAGAGTAGTGGGGAAGGGGATGAGAAGAGGGATGATGGAAGGGAGGAAAGGCTGGGGGAGAGGGAAGTTGAAAGAACCCACTTTTGAAAAGGGACTGGATCAAAGTAGAGAATAGAACAAGTGAGGGGTGGGATAGGATGGAGGGAAATATAGTCAGTCTTTCACAATATGGAAATGTTTTGCTTAGCTACACATGTACAACCTATATTGAATTGCTTTTCTTCCCAACAAAGGGTGGGTGACGAGGGAAGAAGGGAAAGAATCTGAAATTCAGTTTTAAAATCAAATGTTTAAAAAATTATATATATATATATATATATATATTATTATTATTATTTTACATATAACTGGGAAATAAGATATATAGACACTGGGGCATAGAGATCCACCATGCCCTGCTGCAAAGTTGGAGGGGGTATGGGGGAAGATATGGGAGAGAGCAGAATGGGGGAGGGGATATTCAGTCGGATCACTATTTTGGGATGGTGGATAGGGGAAAAACGGGGAGAAAATTTATAACTCAAATTCTTGTGCAAATGAATGATGTAAACTAAAAAATAAAAAAGGAAAAAAAATGCTTGGAGTCAGGTTATCCTGTTTGAGGAACACAAAGGAAGCCAGTGTCATTGGATCAAACATTATGTGAAGCAGGCGTAAGAAATCTGAAAAGGTAAGAAGGGATCAGGCTATGAAGGGCTATAAATGCCAAACAGGATTTTATATTTGATCTTGAAGGTAAAAGGAAGTCATGGAGTTTATTGAATATGGGGGTTGTGATATGTGATCAGATCTGCATTTTAGCAAGATCAGTTTGGATTTTTAAGGCATTCTTTTCCTCATTGCCTTTGTGAGCCTCTTTTGCCATTTGAGTTAGTCTATTTTTTAATGTTTTATTTTCCTCTATCAGGCTGTTGACTCTAATTTCATAATTTTCTTGCATCGTTCTCATTTCTCTTCCCAATTTTTCCTCTACTTCTTTTATCTGTTTCTTAAGGTCCTCTATGGCTTGTATGCAGCTCGTGTTTTCTTTTGAAGCTTTTTGTGCATGAGTTCTGACTTCACTGTCTTCCTCCTGTTCCATGCTTTGATCATTTTTTGTCCCCAAAATAGCAGTCTAATGTTGGATTCTTCTGTTTTGCTTCCTTTGCCTGGACATGTTGCCACTCAATTACTTGACTTTTGGGCTTTTTGCCACAGTGGGACTCTGCCACCAGACAGGGGAGCTTCTGTCCCAAACGGGGTTTTCTCAGCTGCCGGAGGTATTAGTTGGGTGCCCTCTCTGAAGCCTCCACATGCTCTGCCAATCTGGTCACATACCCCAGGACCTCCAGCCTAGACCACAATCCAGATCCAAGAAGGTTAAAGCAAGAGTGATTACCCACCAGACTGGTTGCCTGGTTCCCCTACAGTCTGCAAACTAGGAGCTGAAGCTGCCACATGGAGGCAGCTGCACTGTGGCTTCTTGCCCTGGGGGGAAAGAGGCTGATGCATTGCCCAGTAGTGGGTCCCAAAGTCCATACTGCACTGACCTCTCACTTTCTCCTTAGTATCTATGTGTTGATAATTCTGGAAATGGCCACAGCTACTGGTGTTCTGAAGTCCCTCCAGCTGGCTGCTGTTCAGGTTTGCCCTGGGGCTAAAACCTCTGGCTCATGCAGGGCTGGGGTCGACTCCCAGAGTGCTGTGTTGGCTGATTCCTGCCGGGCTGCCAGGCTGTCCCCAGTGGGAGGTTAGCTTCTTTATGTCATTTTGTGGGTTCTGTAGCTCCAAAGTTTGTTCAGGGTCCCCTTTTACATAAATTGGGGAAGGTGGGAGCTGGAGCCCCATGGAAGTCCTGTTTCTACTCTGCCATGACTCTGCCCCCCCCCTTTTTTTCTAGCAAGATCAATTTGACAGCTATAAGTAGGGGAGGAATTGGAATGGAAACAGACTTGAGACACTGCCAACCAGCAGGTTATGAGGTGATGAGAATTTGAACTAGGATTGTAACAGTATCAGAATAGAGAAGGAGGCTTATAGGAGAGAGATTTAAAAGACAGATATGAAAATTTTTCTGATTAGATTTGGGGGTATAAAAGCGAGGAGTTGAGGATGATATTACGTTTCAAGCCTTGGTATTCCCTTTATAGTTAATATGTACTTTAGGAAGAGGGGAGGGTTTGAGGGAAGGATAATGAGTTCAGTTTTACACGTGATAAATTTAAGATATCTATCAGACACTCAGTATGAGATGTCTCCTAAACAGAGATTTGAGATTGAGGATTAGGAGAGAAATTAGGGATGGACAAGTAGATTTGACAGCCATCTGTATAGAGATAACTGAAACCATGGGAGCTGATGAGATCCCCAAATGAAATCATAGTAAAAGAGGTCCCAGCAGAAAGCTCTGGAGGATGCCAACTATTAGGGGACATGCTGTGGGAAGAGTGCTGGATTTAGACAGAGGATCCCACAGAAGTCTTATCTGCCTGATACTTATGTTCAGGTCATCTCTCTTGCCAGCCCTCACTTTCCTCATGAAAAACGAATGGGTTGGATTCTGTGCCTTTAATGAGACCTTACAGTCTGGAGGTCCTCGGCTGTTTCAAGGCATTCTGTAGCACCCTATTCCCTCCAGGACTGAGTGGACACTCCTCAGCTAGGCACTGATGGCCCTCTGGCTCCCATCTTCCTTTCAGCTATGTTCCATCCTCGTCCATCATTATCCACCTAAACTGGCCTGCTGGCTTTCCAGCTTATTCCTTTAACACATTTCCTCATTGCTACCTCTCAGAAACCTTTGTCGTCCAAAACTCATCTCCAGTGCCACCTTCAGTGAAGCATTCCCCGATTCCCGCCCCCAGAGGGTCCCGTTCTTTCTTTCCTCAGTTTATCCTGTTTTGTACCTATTCAATACAGGTTGTAACCTACATATCACAGGGTGTATTGTGTTACATCTTGTTATAAGTTATGTCTTACAGCACAGCATAACATAACTGTTACCTGATGACACGGCTTGACACGACATGAAATGACCCCTATGTGGCAGGATGTAATCTTGGGGGGGCAGGGGGTGGCGCTGTGGCACCGAGATGCTGAATACACAGTTACCGGACTGAACTGGCCCAAATCTACCTCTGCTCAGTGTTAACCAGGTCTGACCTGCTCCAAGCGTTTAGGAGCCCAGACTTCAGCCTTCTTCCTTTGGCCTGAGACATAGCAGGAGGTGGAAGGGCGTGCAGGCTGGGAGGTGAAAAAACAATTTCTTCCACGTGTGCCCAGAAGGGTTCTGAGCTGCACGGGAAGTCCCGCCTACAGCCGGAAGTTGCGTTTCCCATTCTGAAGGGAAATGTCGGCTTGGACTTGACAGAGGTACTTAGAATTCCCCCAGAGGAGGGAGAGGCCGAGGGTCAGCGCAGGACCTGCGGGAGGGGCTGAGGAGTGTACCGTCCCCCCAGTACCCCGGGGGGAGGGGCGTGGGGGGAGAGTGAGAGAGTGTGAGAGTGTGTGTGTGTGTGTGTGTGTGTGTGTGTGTGTGTAACCTTTCCTCCGTTGGAGCACCGAGAGCTCGAGGCCAGGCCTAGCACCATGCGTTCGGAACTGACCTCCCACCCAGGGCCACAGAGTCTGTGGAATTGAGAGGGAAACAGATCCAGGGGGGTCTGGCTAAAACAAAACCCCGGATGGAATGAGATAAAGCACTCTGCTCAGGGCCTGGTATGCCGCAGGTGCTTAATAAATGCTTCTTCCCTCCCCCACCTCCCCATAGGACGGGGCAGGTCCGGTAGTTACCCTCCGCTCTTCCTCGTAAAGAGGAAGAAAGGGAGGCCCAGCTTGTCCTGTGGGACAGGCCGCCCTGATCGTCCTGGCGTCCCCACGACCCGACCACCCTGGCGTGGGCCGGGCACCCAGAACGAGGGGAGGGCGGCCAGCCCCGCAGCTGCCTGTGGTCGGAGGGGGATCCGAGGGTCGGGGTGGCTGGGGGCCCTGAAGGGTCATAGGGAGGACAGGACGCACGGAGATGAGCCCGGGCATCCTGGAAGGATTTGAAATAAGCGCCAGTGGAGCTGGAGTGAGGAAGACCCAGCTTCGAAGTCAGCTTCCCACGCTAGCCCTGGGGCCCATCTTCAGTGTCCTCACTGAACAGCGCCTGCCTCCCAGCGTGGTGCTGAGCATACGATGGGATGGTATAAAAGTATATAGATAATGTATAACAGATAACTTGAAAGGCCTGTGTCAGCCATCGAGGACCACATAAATGCTAGCTATTACATGGTGAGGTGATGGTGCGAGGCACTTGGGGGATAGGAGCCGTCTGCGGGCGGTTTAACCGAGGGCACATCCCTTGATGAGAGAGGAACCGCCCACAGCCGCAGAACGTTAGAACTTGGAGGCACCTTTCATGTTATCTTGGCCAACGCCTTCATTTTTAGGTATATTGGGAAGCTAAGACCCAGGGAAGTGAATAATTACATAGTTTTAAAATCAATAAAGAGTTTTCTTTACAGCAGCCTCTGGAGATAAGGAGCACAAATTTTACTATCATGGTTTTTCAGAGAAGGAAACTCAAGTCTGAAGAAGTAAAGTGGTTTGTAGTCAGTACAGCAAGGAAGTGTCAAGGCCTGGGTCCAAACGCAGGTCTTCCTCTTCTGGGCCCAGGAATGTTTCCACAGCCTAAGAGAAGAGTTGTGGCCAAGGTCATTAAAGCAGGCCTGGACTAGAACTGTAAACTTCTGAATCCCAGCTTAGTGATTTTTCTACCATGTTCCAGTTTCTGGAAGCTCTTTATTAAGATCATTGTTCTGTCAAGGAATCATTTTTTTTAAAAAGGGAATAAAGTATTTTTAATTTAAAATTTAGATCCAAATCTCACAATATATACCATATTAAATTCAGGATAAAGTATAGACAAAAAAAACCCTACAATAATACATAGAGAATGGCATAATAATAAATTTCTTTAAAATGTACAGAGGAGATACACATTTAGTTACCAAACCAAAAAAAGTAATTATAGGTAGATAATCTAATTTGCTTAAATATGAAAAACCTCTACACAGAAAAACAATAAAATAGAAACAAAAAATAAACTGGGGAAAATATAGAAAATATACAGGTAAAAGTAGAATATCTAAGAAGTTTTCTAAAATAAGATTATTTATCCTTTTGGTTTTTCTGTAACAGTCATTTCTGGATATTTCTCTGCTCTGCTTCCTTCAACCTGAGAATTAAGCCTTTTCGAAACAAATATTGGAAGTTAAGAAATATAGGACAACACAGGTACGTGTCTAGCAATGTCTGCAAACTTCTAAATCCATGGTCAGCTCCCTCTCTGATGCTTATCTTTTCTAAGACCAAGATTTATTTGAACAACTACTTAGAATTTAGTTGTCTTTTAGTATTCTATTTACATTGTTGGGTTCAATCTGTTCTCTTGTATTATTGTTGTGATCAATCTGTATGCTGTCCTCTTGATACTTTTCCTTCTGCAGGAGTTCATATAGATCTTTCTAAGATTCTCTGAATACATTTGTCATTTCTCATTGCACAGTAATATTCCATTATGTTAAAAAACCAGAGTTTGTTCAGCCAGTCCCCCACTCATGGGTACCAACTTTGTTTCCGTTTCTTTGCTATCATTAAAAGTGCTCTTATTAACGTTTTTTGCATATATGAATCCTTTCTTCTGTCTTTGACCTTCACTGGTATATGTTCAGCAGAAAGACTGGTGGGGAGTGCCCAGGGTCCAGCCGCAGCTGCTCATGCCCTGCGGCCCCTCTGCTCTTCTCACTGGGTGAGGCAGAGGTCCCGACCAGCCAGACCTTGTCCCTCAGACAGAGGAGGGTCCCCCTGGAGACACTGACCTTGCACCAGCTGCAGCTCCAGCTCCAGACCCGACCTGGGCCCAGCTCCCTCCATGGGGTGGGGGGGGGGTCATCAAGGCGGGCCGGGAAGGGGCAGCGGATGCCATCAGGAGCCCCTTCTCATCGTACAGAGAAGGCAGCTGAGGTCCAGAGAGGGTATTGGCCCACTCCCAAGGAATCATTTTTAGATCCTTTAGAGAAGTTATTAAACTTTTCTTTAGGGCTCCTTTTGGTAGTCTGGAGGTGCCTATAGCACTTTTCTCAGAATAATTTTTTTTTGAAATTCATAATGGAAGGAAATGCTAAGTTTCAGCTATAGGTTAATGAAAATAAAGATGTAATTCTTTTCCCATCCAAATTTAAGACCACCTAAATCAATCTGAGGACCTCAGAGTGAGAACATTTCCTTCATAGGATTCTTGGATACAACCTGCATTGAGGCAGGTCTCAATCTGTCCATGACTTTTCAAATTATGATCCTTGTCCATGACCTTCCATAAATTCCCCCTAGTGAATCCATACAACTCAGTATAACCTTCTGGGTTTGTTTTTTGTTTTTGTTTTTGTTTTTTAATTTCATGGGTATCGTTGCAACATTCAAGTTTTTCATCTGTTATCTTCTATTCCTTCTACATCTACCATTTTCTCTTTCTCCAACATATTTCCTTGCTAATAACATTTTGGTAAGAGTCTCCATTGTACTTATACAAACTACATGTCTCCATTGCCCTTTGGATCATCCATAATTTTTATTTTTTTTATTTTTGGATGATGTGTTGTTCCTTGATAAGTAACTACATCGTAGGGAAAATGTTAGTGGTTTTTTTTTTTTTTGGAGGGCAATTGGGGTTAAGTAACTTGCCCAAGGTCACACGGCTAGGTTTTTTTTTTTTGTTTGTATGTTAAGTGTCTGAGGTCAGATCCGAACTCAGGTCCTTCTGACTCCAGGGCCAACACTCTATGCACTGCGCCACCTAGCTGCCCAATGTTAGTGCTTTTAAAAATGAAATTTTGTGTCAGGTTGCAGTTTGTGATTTTTGAAAGCACCTTGAAATTCCCAAAATAAAACCCAACCTACCAACCTCCTGTTCAATTTTGGGTCCAGCTCATCGTTTTCAGTACCTGTCAGTGATACATGTTTTCATAGACTAACTCAATGGAGTAACTGTCCAGCTTGTTGGGCTGTGAGCAATAGGCATTTTTCATTAATTTATTGTTACCTGCTTGCTAAGCTGTTATCTTTTTAATGGTTTTGAATCCCACTGAGCCACTGTAGTAATTTAGGATTGTTGCAGTTATCACAATATTAACCACAAGCAGGAGCATCTGGAGGACTTCACCATCTCTAGTGATCCCCTCTTCCATTTCAACTCTGCAAAGGAAAGGGGAGTACTGAAGTTAAAAAAAGATCATGTAAAAGGTCGGGATTAAATTACAATGGCCACTGTGTGAAGACTATGAAATAAGTACTATACAGATAGCCTGATAAATAAGTCAGGTAGTATATATGTGGATTTCTATGTAGCCCCTGCATCTGAAATCCCTTTGATGACCTATCTCCACATACCTTAACAGAAATCTTGTCTCCTTGCCTAAAGTCTCCTCTTCAATTCAGCTTTCATACAGCTGACAAACTAATTTTTCTAATACCTGTAGACTTAAATGTATGCCTCTCTGTTTAGTATTTATATCTAAAGCCCTTTACAATGTGACTTCAGTCTGCCTTTTCAGTTTTAACCCCTTAACCTCTCTTCAAAAACTCTCCATCCAGCCAAAAGAGCCTTACACACAGTACACCATCTCCTTTCTCTATCTGTTCAGACCACCTTCCATGCCTGGAATTTTACTTTGTAAAATCCCTATATCCTTATTTTTTCTTCAAAGTTCAGTTAAAATACCACCTCCTACCTGAAACCTTTCCTAATCTCCCCAGCTGCTAGTGTCTTACTTCCCACAAATAGCCTTCTGTTTCTTTTATGTGTAATTATGTACGTACATACTGCCTACTACTGTATAATGTAATCTCTTTGAGACCAGAAATTGTCATTTTTGTCTTTGCATTCCTAGTATCTAGCACAGTGTTGGCACATATAAGCTTTTGATGCTTATATTGATTGGTTCAAATATGTTTTCTAGTGATTAGCTTGTTAAAGCAGTTTTAACATAAGAACAATGTCATATCATCTTTACTTGAATATTCTATCTTCTCATTGTCTATGGTACATAAAGCAGTTTTAAAGAAGAAATCGAAGACTTTTTTCTTCCATAAAATTCCCCTCATTTGGGTTGTCAGTCCTAACCTTTGAAAGACTAAATAAGAATAGTAGAATTACAAACCACAATATAGACTTCTTAGAACTTTAGTACTAAGTGTGCTAATTTTTATATATTTATATATTAGAAGATAGTTATTTTCCTAAAGTTTTGGAGGAAAAATAGCTATTTCAGTGGACTTAAAATATTTAAACTCTGGAGACACATTTTTCTAACAGCATCAGGGAACGTGATTTTCCTAACGGCACTGTTACACTTGATTGTTAAGAATTCAAATTATAAATTGGGAGGCTGAGGGGGGTGTTAATTTTGAAACCACATTGGAAGGAAAGGACAGGTAAGGTCTGCTCACTACCCATGTAGCCTCAAGCAAGTTGCTTACTTTCTCTGGGCCTCAGTTTGCAAAATGAGGAGACTGGATTGTATGTCTAAGGTCTCTTCTTGCTCTCCACCCTGTGATCCTCTGTGCTGTTTCTGCTACTGAGGAGAAACTGTGTTCCATAAGAACAAACACAAAGCTTCATTTCCAGCTGCTTCTGATAATGTTGAGAGGATTAAACTGCTCTAATGCTGCACTTATAATAGTTTGGGTGAGAGCTTTCTTTTTTGGGGTAAACAGGCAATGTAATATCATCTTTGTAGTGATTATCAGTGCCCTTTAAAAGTGTGATTAGTTTAATAGTTTAGACCCTTTCAATACAAGTATAAAGCTGTTTTTGAATCATTACTGCTAAATCCTGAATAATCATACTTTACTTAATTTTCCTGTGTACATTTTCTCAAGTTAATGTGATAAAGATGGGAGAATGAGGATTATGAACTAAGTGTAAATAAGATGCAGGGACAAAGTATAAGAAAAAACTAAGCACGATCACAAAAGGGAACTGAGACTACTGATTTCCTATTAGACTTGGAGGGGTGAAGGATCCTAGAATTCAGAACTGGAAGAGAGATTAGAGATTATCTAGTTACAAAGGCCCAGAGAAGGGAAGTGACTTCCTCTCAGTCACTCAGTATGAACCATTCAGTGTTTGTGGCAGCTAAAGTTCATTCACCCCTCAAAGCAGTTTCCCTCCAAAATTTCTTCTCCAATTTTTCATCAGTAAAAAGATCAATGAAAACATTTACTAGTAGTAGAAGTTACTAGTAGTAGAAATTGTATTAATTAGGAAATTGTAAGAATTGAAAAACAGGAAGGTTAATTATAAAACTGACATTAATCAAGTAAAATTAGAATTTTAGAACAACTGGCTTGTTGCTGTTTATTGAACTCCCATTTAAAAAATACTCTGTATGTAAAGTAAGGAGAATGGCTACTATACATACTATATGGCTTTGTTAACTAGCATGGCAGGACTGGGTGCAGAAAACCAGAACTTCCAGTTACGCTTAACGATCCCCTCCCTATTTACAGTATGGTGGCACAAGTGGGAAGTATACTTAATCTCTGAGAAGCAGGTCCTAGAAAAGCTAATCTGAAGGTTTTTGTGAATTCCTGTCTGACCTCCCTAGAGGAGGATGGTAAGGCAGCTCAGCTCTAGCAGTGGGATCAAGAATTCAGAGAGGACAGTCAAGGCAAAGGGGCTAGAGGAGCACTAGTTAGCTTGATGCTCCTGACACACTGATTTTTATTTATTACTTATATTTGCAATAATGTGAAGCACTATGGATTTGAATTGATAAAATGTCTGTCTTACAGGTGAAGTTTAAGAAAATAAAAAATGGAAAAAGATGAGATAAAGAAGACACAAGGTAGGAAACTCACAGTTCGTGTTCTTGAATCAGATTTCATGTTTTTATTCAATGTGTTTCTGTTTAGCATCATTAGCTCTCTATAGTTAATTCATTCAGCAAACATTTATTAAACGCCTGCAATGGAAAGAATGATGGATTTGAAATGAGAGAATCTGACTTTAAATTCCTGTTTGCCACTTTTTACCTGTGAAACCTAGGAGCAGTTATAACCTCTGGGCCTATATTTCCTTATCTGTAAAGTGAAAGAGTTGGATCAGATGTTCCCTAAGCAGCCCTCTGTCTCTTTCTATACTATTTGGCTCAGTGCTTTTCACCTCTCAATGGATTCAGTTATTTGCATACAGATGATTCCCAGTTCTCTCTATCTCACCTTAGTTTCACCCCTGACCTCTGGTCTCACATCTGTAACTGCCTATCAGACATCTTAAACTTGATGTCCAAGAGACATCTTAAACTCAGTCTGTCCAGTAGTGAACTCATCTCAGCTCTGCAGCCCACCCTTCCTTCTTCTTAGTTCTCCAGTGACTGATCATGTAACTTTCTGGGTACTACCATCCTCTCAGTCACCCAGCCTCACAACCTTGGTGTCATCCTCAACTCACTGCATATATTCACACTTGTCGAATCTTGGTAGACCTTCATGACATCCTTTGTATATATCCCTTTCCTCCACTCACATGGCCACCACCCTCATTCAGAAAGCCTCATCACCCCTTGCCTAGACTATTGCAATAGCCAGTTTAAGGCTCATCCCACTTCAGTCACTTCCCACTTAACTACCAAATTGATTTTCTTAAAGTGTAGGACTGATTATAACCACACCACTGGTGTCTGTCTGTCTGTGTGTGTGTCTCTCACTCTCTTTATCTCTTCATAACCTCCAGTGACCCCTTGTCATTCCCAGCATCAAAATACAAAACATTCTGTTTATCAGTTGAATCTCTTCACAACTTGTCTCGTCCTAGCTTTCTTATTTTCTTATACTTCCCTCCCTTCCATGAGCTCTATGACCTAGCCACAATGGCCTTTTTGCTCTTCCTATTACAGTACACTCTAGCTCTCAGCTCTGTGCCTTTGTGTTGTACCCTCCCACCCCCCATTCTCCCTCTTCTTTTTCTTCTTTCTCTCACCTCCTTAAAGTCCCATCCTACCTTCTGCAGAAGACCTTTCCTGGTCTCCCCAGCTTCTAGCCTGCCCCATCTGCTCAGTATGGATTTTCTATGTCCCTAGTTCTTTTCAAGTCTCTTCTGTTAAAATGTGAGCTCTTGGAGGACAGGGTTGATATTTTTGTCTTTCCCTGTGTCCTCAGCATTTGGTGAAGTCCAGTGATTATTGCCACTTAACAAGAAAAAGCACTGGGTTTGGAATCAGAATATCTGGGCTTAAATTCTAACTCTACTAATTGCTTTCCCTGTGCTCTTAGGCAAGTAATTAATATTATTCATCACAATAGCTCTCTTATTTTTTATTATTCATTACAACAGCACTTTAAGATGTTCAAAACATTTGTCATTCATTTTCTCATATGAGCTTCATTACAACTCTCTGAGATGAGTATTTCAGGCACAATTATCCTTACTCTAACAGATGAATAGAAAGACTCAGAGATAATTGTTTTTTCCCTGTGGTCACATAGGACTTGTCTGAAGCAGGATTCAAATTCCTGTCTCCTTGACTGCAAAGCCATCACTGTCCAGTACAGCACAGCACTGTTCAACTTTGCAGTCTCAGAAATAGAAGGGGCCTCAGATCATATAATCCAGCTCTGCCTGACCAAGAACTTCTGCAGCAATTTAAAGTTCTAGGTCTTTTGTAAAAAGAGGGCATAGGAACAGATTATCTCTAAAATCCATTCTAATTCTAAACTTAATTATCTTAGAAATGAAACTCCCAATTTATATTACAGAAGTTTACCTTTTTGTAGTTTGTATCATTTTCTTCAAGAATCCAATACATTTTTTAAAAAAGAATACAATAAATTTTCTATTTTCATAGTGAGCTAATTTTAGAAATAATTGTTAATGGGGGTGACTAGGCGGCACAGTGAATAGAGCACCAAGCCTGGAGTCAGGAGGACTTGAGTTCAAATCCAGCCTCACACACATAACACAAAAACTAGCCGTGTGACCTTGGACAAGCCACTTAGCCCCAATTGCTCTACCTTCCCCTCTCCAAAAAAAAAAAAAAGAAATACTTGTTAAATATCACCTTATTTGTTTTGAAACTAGCCCTGAAGAACAGACAGGTTTCTATAAAAACTGATAATTACATTAAAATTATATGACTTACACTCCTATAAAAAGTTCTAATCTGTGATGTAAGTTAGCACCATTTCCTAAATTTGTGCCTGAATTAGTTACTGAAGTGGAAGCAGTGATAATCTACCCCATAGACACTTTGTTAATCTTTTGGGATTAGGAGGATTCACAAGAGCCAATTTATCTAAGAATTTACAGTTTACAATATTATAGTTATCATGATACAGGGAGGTTGTTATTGAAGTACAAACTCAGTTACCAATGTTGGTGTTTTTAATTTTCAATGAGGTTTTTTTTAAAGTAGAAAATTAGTTTATTTATTACTTTTTTCTTAATTTATATATTCCTACTATTTGAAACAATTCCTATAGTTCCCCCAAATTATAAAAGTGACTGTTGCCTTTCTTATCAAGGAGTGCTTTGCCTGTTTGCAGCCTTTTAGAGGCAGGAAGCCAAATTGTTAGTTTCTGCTTTTCTTGCTTGGTGGAGCCACTTTAGAAAGGGAAATGCCAGCTGTTAGATTAATGGCCCAAAGTAGATAAAGAATCCAGGAAGTTCCCCCTCTTCAAAAATATCTCTGCAATATATTCTACTAATAAGAGATACTTTGGAGATTTTGAGACCTTCTTCCAAAAGCAAATACTTTTTAGGGGATTAAGTCATATGTACTTTACCTTGATAGCTAATGATACTGTTATTTTGTCCTTTACTGATGAAAGTCCTAATCAGGACCAAGGGAAGAGAGATTAATAATTCTGGATTTGGCACATTTTTTTCATGAAAGGCAGATTGGGTGGAATACCACAGAGTGGTACTTTAGATATCTAGAAAGCAGTGTGAGGGCATTGGATACTTGATGGTTGGATGGAACAGAGCAACAGAAAGTAAGAGAATTATTAAAGAAGGGAGACTGAGGAAGAAAACTCTACTTTGCAGTGTTAGTTAGGATCTTAGCAGATCCTTTTAAGGTGCATTGTTGGTGGAGTTGTGAACTGATCCAACCATTCTGGAGAATAATTTAGAGCTATGCTAAAAGGTCAATCAAACTATGCATACCCTTTGATCCAATAATACCACTACTAGGTCTGTATCCAAAGAGATCATAAAAATGGGAAAAGCACTCACATGTGCAAAAATGTTTATAGTGGCAAAGAATTGGAAATTGAGGGAATGCCCACCAATTGGGGAATCACCAAACAAGTTGTGGTATATAAATGTAATGGAATACTGTTGTGCTGTAAGAAAGGATAAGCAGGCAGACCTCAGAAAAACCTGAAAAGACTTACATGGACTGATGCTGAGTGAAGTGATCAGAACCGGGACAACATTGTACACAGTAATAGCCACAGTGTGTGATGACTAACTTTGGTAAAGTTGGCTCTTCTCAGCAATACAATGATCCAACACAATTAAAAAAGACGAATGATGAAAAATGTTCATCCAGACAAAGAAATGATGGAGTCTGAATACAGATTGAAGCTCATGATTTTTACTTTTTTGTGCTTTTTTTCCCCCTTTTGCAAGCTGTTTCTTCTTCTTTTTTTTTAAACAAATGCTTTATTAACTTCTGTTTTACATCATTCATTTCCGCCAGATTTTGAGTTACAATCATTTTCCCCCCATTATTCCCCTACCCAACCTCCCAGAATAGTAGTCCCACAAGATATCGCTTCCTCCAATCTGCTCTCTCCCATACCTTCTCCCATACCCCCATCGACTTTTCCATTAGAGGAAGGTGAATCTTTGTGTCCCAATGCCTGCACATCTTATCTCCCTATTACAAGCGAAAGAGTATTACTAATAGTATTTATATATATTTGAAACATTTAATGTTACGACCTCGAATTTCAGATCCATTTCCTTCCTCCCTTGTCACCCATTCCTTCTTGGGAGATAAGCAATTCAGTATATGTTGTACATGTCTAGCTATGCAAAACATTATCATAGTAGATATATTGTACAAGGCTGCTTATAATTCCCTCCCACTCATCCCACCCCCCACCTGGTCCATTCCCTACATGATCCTGTCCCTCTTCTATAGTGGGTACTTCCAACCTCCCCTCACCCCAAGGATGCCCTCCCATCCATCATCCCTCCTCTCATCCCCCTTCCCCCTATCCTGCTGCAGGTTGAGATATCCCATTTAGTATGTATGTCATTTTCTCCCTGAACCAGATTCAATGGGAATGTGGTTTTGTCTTTTTAGCCTTCCTTATTCTCCCCCTCCTTTGCAACCACTTCCCCTTGCTTCTTCTACATGGGATAGTTTACCCTACCCTGTCTCTCCCCATCTCCTCTTGCCACTTTCCTCTCTCACCTCATAATTCCATCCCTTGAGTATTCTCCCTTCCCAACAAATTCAACCTATGCCCTCTATCCATATATAACTGTAACCATATACACACACATTCACATATGTATTCATATGACCACACCCCTTCTTCCATTATTTTCATAGTGAGAAAGATATCATCAGTCACAGTTATTGCTTTTCCATATAGGAATGTAAATAGTTCAACTTTGATAAGTTCCTTTTGATTTCTTTTCCCTGATGACCTTCTCAGGCATCTCTTACTTCTTGTGTCTGGATGTCAAATTTTCTATTCAACTCTGGTTTTTTCCTCAAGAATGCTTGAAAGTCCTCTATTCCACTGAATGACCATATTTTCCCCTGAAACAAAATACTCAGTTTTGCTGGGTAGGTGACCCTTGGGTTCATTCCCAGTTCTTTTGCCCTCTGGAATATCATATTCCATGCCCTTCGATCCCTCAGTGTAGAAGCTGCCAGGTCCTGGGCTATTCTGATTGTGTTTCCACAATATTGAAATTGTTTCTTCCTGGCCGCTTGTAGTATTTTCTCCTTGATCTGGGGATTCTGGAACCTGGCTATAATATTCCTGGGAGTTTTCTTTTTGGGATCTTTTTCAGGAGGTGATCGGTGGATTCTTTCAACCTCTATTTTGCCCTCTGGATCTAAAACATCAGGGCAGTTTTCCTTGAGAATTTCTTGAAGGGTGATTTCTAGGTTCTTTCTTTGATCATGGCTTTCAGGTAGTCCAATAATTTTTAAATTGTCTCTCCTGGATCTATTTTCCAGGTCAGTGGTTTTTCCCATGAGATATTTCACATTGCCTTCTAATCTTTCGTTTGTTTGGATCTGCTTAACAGCATCTTGATTTCTCATAAAGTCATTAGCTTCCATTTGCTCCAGTCTAACTCTGAAGGAATGAATCTCCTCAGTGAACTTTTGAGATTCTTTTTCCATCTGGCAAATTCGACTTTTTAAGGCATTATTCTCCTCATTGCCCTTTTGGGCCTCCTTTGCCATTTGAGCTAGTCTATTTTTTAAGGTGTTGTTTTCCTCAGTCAGGCTGTTGACCCTCATTTCATACTTTTCCTGCATCCTTCTCATTTCTCTTTCTAATTTTTCCTCCACTTCTCTTATTTGATTTTTAAAGTCCTTCTTAAGGTCCTCTATGGCCTGCAACCCGCTCATGTTTTCCCCTGGGGCTTTTGGAGCAGGACTTCTGACCTCACAGTCCTTTTCCCGCTCTATGCCCCCAAAATAGGAGTCTAGGGTTGCATTTTTCTGTTTCCTTTGCCTTGGCATGTTGCCACTTAATTGCTTGACTTTTGGGCTTGTTGCCACACTATGGCTTTAAGGCCAGCTAGAGGAATTTTCGTCCCGAACGTGTGGGGGGCAACTTCCGTTTCTGGCAAGCTGTAAACCCACCCACAACTTCCACCCTAGATCACAATCCAGATCCAGGGAGGTTAAAGCAAGAGCGATTACCCCCCAAGACTGATCGCTGGATCTCCCCACAATTTGTAGGCTGGGAGCCGGAACTGCCTCTGAAAACTACAAAATGGCGTGTCTCCTCAGCGGCTTCTAGCCCCCAGGGGAGGGAGCTGACGCATTCCCCAAATACAGGCCCCAAAGTCCATAGGACACTAACCTCTTACTTTGTCCTAGGCATGTCTGTGTTGATAATTCTGGAATCGCCACAGCTCCTGGTGTTCTGGGGTTCCTCCAGCCGTCTGCTGGCCCTGCCGCCCTGGAGCTAAAACCTCGGCTCACGCGGACCTGGGCTCGGCTGGGCTTGGCTCCTGCGCTCTGCGCTCTGTGCGCTGCCGGCTCCCAGACCGCTGCGCTCTGGTCCTTCCTGCAGGGCTGCTGGGCTGTCCTCAGCGGGAGGTTAGCTTCTCTGTGTCGTTCTGTGGGTGCTGGGGCTCCAGAGGTTGTTCACAGTCCTTTTTTACATAGTTTGTGGGGAATCTGGGGGCAGAGAGGCTTGGAAGAGCTGTTTCTACTCCGCCATCTTGGCTCCCAAGCTGTTTCTTCTTTTACAATATGATTAATATGGAAATATATTTTACATGATTCCACATGTATAACTTGTATCAAATTGTTTATGGTTTTAGGGAGGGGGGAGGGAGAAAATTTGGAACTCAAAATTTCATAAAAAATGAATAAGAATTATTTTTATATGTAATTGGAAAAATAAAAAACTATACAAATAAAATAAAATAAGTTAAAAAATTATTTATCCTAGCATGGCTATACCCAAAATAATCTTGTTAATTCCTCCAGCCCCATTCAGAAAAGAGGAAAGCAGGATAAATCTGTCATTTTGAATTTTTCATTCTAGAGAAGGGGCTCTGAGCCTTTCTGTGTCATGGCCCCTTTTGGCAGTCTGTTAAAGGCTAGACCCTTCACAGTATTTTTAAATTCATAAAATAAAATACACAGGGTTTCAAAGGAAACCAATTATATTGAAATATATTTACCAAAATATTTTTTAGAAAGAACAAGTTCACAGACATCAGGTTAAGAACCGCTATTCTAGGGAATGAAGACCTGATGATACCTTTTGTATTGTCAGATTCTCAGTAGTAAATTTAATTATTTATTCCATGTGTAAATTTATTTCATTATACCAAATTATTAGACTAATTTTTTTAAGTGGAGGACTAGGCATCCATTGACACCTCATTTTCTTTTAGTGTGCAGTATTGTGACATATCTTTAAAATGTTTTATTGATACCTTTTGTTTTTTATATTGTAATCATTTCCCAAATATACTCCTTCAATTGAACCTTCCTTTATCACAAAGAAAAACAGTTAAGCAAAACCTGTCAACAAACAACCCTGTCTGACAGAGTAGGCAACATTCTGCCCCTATGGTTTCTTAAATCTCTTTACTAGAAGAAAAGAAGTATGTTTCATCATCTGTTTTCTGGAACCAAGATTGGTCATTGTAAAGAATATAAGCTTAGCTATTAGTTTTTTAGACATTGAGTATATTTACTTGGTGGTTCTGATTTCTTCACTCTGTGTCAATACTATTGGACCATATATTTCTGAAAAATCTTAAAGATTATGCAAGATTGGTGGCTTATTTGTAAAAAAAAACCTTGCAAAGTCAACAATTCACAGCATAGGAAAAGTAGCAACCTTGTTTACATAAAGGAGCTGTTGTAGAATATAATGTTAAGTTTTATTTTATCATTTAACCATTCTAGTACTTCTCCATAATGCCAGCAAAGTATTTTAAAATTGAGTTCCTTTTCTTAGTTTTCATTTCAAGTGACTTTTTATGGGTGCTAGTTCAATTTAAAAATTTTTTTGTTTTTGTTGTTCAGTCATTTCAGTCTTATCCAAATCTTGGTGATCCTATTTGGACTTTTCTTTGAAAAGATACTGGAGTACTTTGCCATTTCCTTCTCCAGCTCATTTTACAGATGAGGAAACTGAGGCAAATAGGATTAATTGACTTGCTCGGGATCACATAGCTAGCAAGTGTTTTAGGCCAGATGTGAACTTAGGAAGATGAGTCTTCCTGACTCCTGGCACTCTACCCACTGTGCCACCTAGGAGCTCCTACATGTAAAATACTAAGGGAAAAACTGAATGATATAATGAAGACTTATATAAGAAATAACAGTAAATTATATACTTAAATTAAGTACTTATGATTAAGAATTCATAAGATCTTTTGAGCATCCAATTAAGTATCTACTGCTGGGTAGGTTCTTAGTAGCTTCTGTGTTCCCTAAAAGGAATGTTTTTTTTTGTCTTTTTTTTTTTTTTTTTGCCTTCAAAGGATTGTCACATAAGAAGGAAAAAATAATTAGTTGAAACTTTTTGGGCCAAAATAATGAGAGTCACAAAACATGTGTTTTCTTTTAGAAATGAAGACTGACCTGAATTTATTATTAGAATGTCTTAAATATCAAATGGACAACCCATCTTCACAAAAGGAAGCTTTGGTTACTATTTATTCAGTCTGTCAGCAAAACAGTAAGAAAATGTGTTAATATTTCATCAGGGATTTTCATTTAATATTGTGCTATTTCAGTGCAAAAATGTGTAATTTTTATATTCAAATAATATATTGTCACATTATTATCATTGTAGACTTTTATTTTGTCCTAAGAGAATCACTAGATAAATGTAGTTTCTCTTTTATTTTGTTTACAATCCTCTAGGTGACGCAAGTATTTATTTTCGGGAAATTGGTGGTTTGATGTTTGTAAAAAACCTTGCAAAGTCAAGCATTCACAGCATGGTAAAAGAAGCAGCCTTATTTACTTTAGGAGCTATTGCAGAATGTAATGGTAAAAAGTTACTTTATTATTTTATTGTTATTATTTAACTATTCTGTTAGCTTTCTATAATGCCAGCAAGTGTTTAAAATTACACTTTTCCCCTTAGTTTTCACACTAAGTGGCTTTCTATGGGTGCTAATTTAGTAAAAAAACAAATTATTTTCAAATATGTAAAACTGCCCAGCAGAGGGGTATTCATACCATAAGCATAAACTGCTTTTTGTCAAGCAATTTTTTTATCTGTAGATAACTTAATTTGAAGCTAAACTAGTAGTTTGTCACCTCAACTTTATTTGCCCCACTTGTTCCTTTAAAAATTATCTTTATTCTAAAATTAGTTATCATCTACAGAAAATTTTAAATACAATATTTTTAAAGATCACATATGAAACTTAAAACTTCAAATGTTTTCAGTTTGTTTTTTAAAACAGCATATGTCTTAACTTGCACAAGGTAGTAACAAAAATGCCCCACTTATTTCCAAGCCTTCTCAAATCTCTTTTCTCTGTTTTCTTAAGATTTTGTTGCTTAGTGTTATTTACATCATTAGAATCAGAATATGTTCTGAATCTGCTTTCTTAACTTGGCATCATTTCACATTTTGTTTCCTTTTTCATGTTTGATATTTCTCGTGTTTCAACAATAGACCATTACATCCAGCCAGCTTTAAATTCCTATAATGTTTTGGTGTCTAGTTCTAGAAATTGTGTTGAATTCATTCATCAAACGAACATTAATTAAGTACCTTCTGTTTTCCATTTACTGTGTTAAGCAGCTGAGGAAAAACTAGGTAGATAAGTAAGGCATGTTCTCTTTCCTCTTGGTATTTATTATCTACTAAGGGATGTAGTTGGGTGTATTTTACTCCCCAAGTTATTTTAAAAACCAGATTGCATATGTTTGGTGGACCTCTGACATTGCCAGCATAGGGAGCTCCAGTTAGCAGATCAGTCCCCTACATAGCAGCTTATATAGTCTTAGTTCCCTGAGGCATGAAGAGGTAAATGTCTAGCCCAGGACCACACAGCTAGCAGTATCAAAGGCTTGAACCCAGGACTTTTTTGACTTCATGGCCAGCTCTCTTTCCATTCCACCAAGCTGCCTCTCTTACTGCATTACTAAAGGAAGATATCAGAGGATAATCTTTTTTTTTTTTTTTTTTTGGCTTTTTGGAGAGGGGAAGGCAGGGCAATTGGGGTTAAGTGACTTGCCCAAGGTCACACAGCTAGTGAATATTAAGTGTCTGAGGCCAGATTGGAATTCAGGTCCTCCTGACTCCAGGGCTGGTGCTCTATTCACTGTGCCACCTAGCTGCCCAATAATCATTTTTTAAAAGTGGTAGGGAAATAGTACCAGTGTAGATTGTCTTATTATTTTCCTAATGTGAGGTTAAGAGGTTCACTCTTAAACTTCTTGTGTGTGTTTTGTTTCCTAAACATATTAAGAATTTTTTTTCTGATTTTATTTTGAGTTTTCGTTTGTCCAAATTTTCAACAAGATGGGTACTTTTTTAGTGCACTGGAACCATTTTTGAGAATCACTCAAATATACTTGCCTTGGATAGTGATCACTTAGGTCTACCAATTAAATCATTGCTTAATAGTTATAGTAGAAATTATGTTGTATAGTTAATCTATACATTCATGAAAGTAAGTATATACTTGGGATTAATCCATTTAATAATGTTTTTTAAATGATTACTTCTGTGAAGTAATTTAAATTTTGTGGTTTTTATTTCAGTTTATTGTCAGCAAACTTTGTGTACTTCAGAATTTTTTGAAGACATCATTTGGTTTCTATCTAAGTATGAGTCTAACATAAATTTGAAAAGAATGTCTGTTTATGTGATGTTAGTCCTGGTTTCAAATAATAGTAAGTATCTTTTATTGCTACATTAGAAAAACATTAATATCTCCTTTTAAAATTAAAATTTAATAGCTTTATTTTTTCTCAACCCTTTAATTCTGATTCTTCAGAGTTCTTCTTGTCTTACTAACTTCTGAAAGCTACTAGAAGGAAATTAATAACACATCATCTCAGTATTCTTAATATTAAGAAAAGTGAAATGATGTAGGTTCTTTGTACACACATGCACACACACATGTACACACATGCCATGTGCACATGCATCAGTCAATCAGCAACCTATTTTCTCCACAGAAGACTAAATGGCTGTTTTAGGAGTAAATGACTGGCACTGATTTTCCCCCTCAATTGATAGATTGGTTAGACATTTTTGTAGACATAGTCTTAGAGTGTACATTTTCCTAAGGGACTTTACCAAGGTCTGAGATTGAGGATTGCTATATTTTATTCTTGAAATTTCAGCTTAAGTGCTCATAGTTGATAGGCTTCCAGACCTTTCTTCCCTAAAATAGAACTTATCCAAAGAAGGGGAAATGTGTGGTATAGTGGATTTTGAACCACGGGGACTTGTGTTGAAATCTTAGCTCTGCTATCTGCCATTTATGCAACCTACCTCTTGTGAACTATTTTCCTCCTTTGAGAAGGTTGGGCTGGGTTTTCTTTAAAAATAATTCTGGCTTTGAATTTTATGATCCTGCCTTCTCCATTTTATAAATAGAAAAATACCAAATTAGTACTGGTCATTTTCTGGGAGATTGAGAGGGTGTTGATATGAACAATTCTGCTTGAGTTCTGGATTTGGTAGTTGAAGACTGTTAAAGAACAGCATGGGTCATCAGACCATTTTATGCTTATTTTTTAGGGACTGGACAAACTCTTGTGAGAGAAACAGGCTGTGTTGGTATCCTGCTACAGTTTTTTAGGTGAGCAGCTATAAGATATTTGTTAATAAGTAACTGATATTTCAATCTTCAATACATTTTAAGTCATTGTATTTGCTTTCCCTAATAGAACAGCTCTTTCCATGTCTGAGATGGATTTGTCCAATGAAACCATTTACCAGAGTTATCAGCTGTGGTCTTCAGTGTGCAGTGCTTTGTGTGCATGTGTAAATAATCCACAAAATGGTAAGGATCTCAAGTGTTTAATTAGATAATTCTGGAGATTATAGCTGGAACATCTTTTCCCTCATCTCCACCTACTGAAGGCTCCTTTTATTCCAACTTTCTAACCTATTCATGCTGTAAGTTCCTTGAAAGTACATACCATATCTTCTTTAATCTGTTTTCTTTAGTGTCAAACATAGTATTGTATACAATATATGCTTAAATGTTTGCTGAACTTGAATCTTGGTTGTGAAAAAAAATCTAAAAGCAAAAATGAAAATCTAATTACTAATAATTCACACTTCAAATAGAAAAATTTTAGCCAGGCTAAAATAAATCGTCTTTGATTTTAATTTCTTTTAGATGTCAACCAGAAAATTTGCAGCTCAGTTTTTCAACATGCAAATAAATGGCTGCAGAGCTGTATAAAGCCTGAGATAATTCGCCCTATTTGCTCATTTATTTGCCTGACTGTTGCAAATAACAGTAAGTATTTATTTTGTAATTCTTTCACTTAGAAGAACAGATTTCTTTTAAGAATAAACACTTGCTTTAGTTCACTAATTTAAATAATGTATATTCATCATATTATACTTGGGAAAAGACTGAAGCTGCTAATGATGTTTCTCCCTGTTTCTCTCCCACACCACAGCTCATTTTTCTCTTTCTTCTTACCCAGTCTAATCCCTTTATTTTTATCCTTGCTATTGCCTTCCCAGAGCTTGCCCTTTCAGTCATGCTCTTCCTGCCACCCCAATCTCCAGCCTCCCTATACTGTCTTCTTCCAACTACTGCCTACAAATTCGCATAATATTTCCCCTTCCTTTAAAGTCCTTTGCTTAATCCTGCCATCCTCTCACATGAGCATCCTATAGCTCTCCTCCCTTTCATTGCCAGACTTCTAAAAAGAGCCATTTGTACTCACTGCCCCTACTTCCATACCTCCTATTCACTTTTCAACTCCTGACTTCTGACCTCATTACCTTACTGAAATTGTTCTCAAAAGTTTCGAACAATCTCTGATCTTCAGCTAGGTAGCACCATAGTGCATGGAGTGCCTGACTTAGAATTAGAAAGATTCCTCTTCCTAAGTTCACATTTGGCCTCAGATACTTAATAGCAGTGTGACCCTGGACAAGTCACTTCACCCTGTTTGTCTCAGTTTCCTCATCAGTAAAATAATCTGGAGAAGGAAATGGCAAAGCACTCCATTATCCTTGTTAAGGATATGACATATGACCCAAATAGTGTCGTGAATAGTTGGACACAACTGAAAAGATTGAACAAAAAAACCTGCTACATTTAATGGCCTCTGCAGCCCCTCCCCACTCTGCATCTTTGATTCTGTGGTCCATTCCTGGAATACAGTTCTTATCCCTGCCTTCCTCAAGGAACATAGCCAGGGTCGTAGAATGGAAAGACCACCAGATTTGGAATCAGAAGGCTTGAGTCCAAATCCAGTCTCTCATACTCACTACCCGCAAATAATGTTCTGGGACTTTGGGCAAATTCCTTAACTTCTCCTGGATTCACTTTTCTTCCCCATCATCCTTCCTCCATTTATGTGGGGCTTTATGATCTATGAGATACTTTACAAAAATTAGATCATTTGATACTTAAAACCGTGGAGTTAGTAGAGCAAGTATTATCACTATTTTATCGATGAAGAAATTGGGGCTCAATGATTGGTCCAAGGTCATGCAGCTAGTTAAGTCTCTCTGGGTATGTTTCCTTATCTGTAGAATGAGGTGGGGGGAGGTCTAAAGCCAATCACGAGTAGCTCTCCTGAGGACTGCTGATGTTAATAACTTTAAGTTTCTGATGGCATAGGTATGGTGAACTTTCTCTTTATTCAGCAATAAACTAAAGCAAAACATTCACAACAATATAGCATAGCAACTTAGTAATAACCAAGGTGACCACAGTCTTAAATAAAACATATCATTCGGTAAGTTACAATCTCATCAATCAGTATAAAGTACCCAAGTCAAAGTGTTTTTTCATCTTCACTCCAGGCTGGCTTCCAGTCATCCTTAAGCTGATCATCCTTAAGGGGTAATCATCCTTAAATCAGTCATCCTTAAGGGGTAGTGGAAAGTACAAAGGGCATCTTCCCCTAGGTCACAGTAAATTACAATCTCCTCAGTCAGCACTGAGTACCCAAGTAAAGGTCCTTTCATCTTAACATGAGACTAACTTCCAAACTCCATGGTTCCTCTTCCATGTTCCTAGCTCTTACCTGAATTCACCCAGACTATTGCCCAGATTCATAGGTAGGCAGCTCTCTGATTGCAGCTCACAGGGACTGCTCCATCCACAAGTTCTTTGCAGTTTGTGTTTCTAGGAAAACAAACCTTAACAGAGCCACAACAAAATTTACACATGTTAAGCTTAACAGAGTTACAGTGATATTCACCCACATTGCCAGCACTATTATCTCATTTCACTTTCTATCTGAGAAATCAACACAAATCAACAGAGTGCTTCTGTTTGATAAAGTAACACCAACACAGAACAACAAACAGAGTGTCAGCATCACAAACATCCACTCTGCTTGGTCCTAGCTTGTGCTCGAGCTTTTATATTCTCTGCTCCTTTCTGTTTCACCCTTTCGGCAAGTTCCTCCCACCGAGGGCTCCACATGATGACATTAGGCCTATTAAGAGCAGGGAAGGTCTCCAAACTCCCTTAGGCCTATTAAGGGCAACACAATGTATACTGCTTCCAACAAAGACTTGATATAATCATAGGCAAGGCTCAAAGGCACTTGAATAACTGAAATAAGGATCAAAGTACTACTTTGCTTACCCTTGGGGTGGGGGGAGATTAGTTTGATTTTTAGGGTTCTTTCTAGTTTTGAACTAGAAGTGGGGGAAAAACTAGACAACTGAGTTATATGAGTATTCCACCAAATATATCTTGAGAAGACTTATATGCTTAAGTAAAGCATTAAGGATCATTAATGACAATTATCCACATTCCAAGGTATAAAAATACTAGTAGTGTTTCAAATGCAGAGAAAACATGATCCCCTAAATTGTGATAATAGGATACTACTCTCATAAGATTTTTGCCTTTTCCTTGACCCTTAGAACTTAGCTTGAAGGACATGGGTATAGAATGGCATACTGTCAGCAGATAGGAAAGAAATGGAGAATAGCAGAAATGCTGAATTGTTCATTGTATAATATGACACAGGGTGACCCAAGATGCTTATCACTTTTCAAGTCTAGGTCTTCTTTATTTGAGATATGCTTTAAAAATTGATGAAAACTCATTTTTCTGTAGTCATGTAGCCTGACTAGAATTTTTTTTTCATAAAAATAGTTCCTAGTGATTTTATCAAAAACTTCTTGGATTCTTGCCTTGTCCTGGAAATTTTTCTTATAGCTTCATTTCTAAATGTAGAAAATTTTGGAAAGACTCTTTTCCCCTACTAAGAATTAAATCTTTATATTCCTTAAGAATGCTAGGGTAAAAATAGCCCTGTTTCCTTAATTGCTCTTGCATTTAATTCATGGAACTAGAGTTGTGCTGGGGAAAAGGAAGCCATGGCAGAATAATAATTAGTGACCATACATGTAACTGAGTCTATAATTAGACCCTCAATTTTATGCCTAGGAAGCTTTCCATTAGAAAGATCTCCAGAAAAGACCAGCAGGGGAAGGAAGAACATTTGGGCAGGGATAGACAAGTAAGTCAGATTCTGGACCAGCAAAAAAATTAAAAGGCATCTTCCTTGCTAGCAAACCAATTATTTGTTGGGTCACATTGGCTATATTTGCAGTGAGTATTAGGAAAACAAACATATGTAATAAGGTTACTAAGAAAAAATGATATTTACCTGCATTACTTAGTGTAGTAATTCATATATTCTGAGAAGTATAAAGAGCATACTAGAATAGGTAGAATAAAAGAAATGTTCTTGAACAAAAATTATATTACTTTGTCCTGTGTTTGGACTTGAGGGAATCATTTTTGTTGTTTAGTCATTTCAGTTCACGTTCAACTCTTCATGACCCCATTTGGGATTTGCTTAGCAAAGATTCTGGAATGGTTTGCCATTTCTTTCTCCAGCTCATTTTATAAATGAGGAACTGAGGCAAACAGGGTTAAGTGACTTGCCCAGGGTTATACAGCTAGTTAAAGGTGTGAAATAGGGGCGGCTAGGTGGCGCAGTGAGTAGAGTGCCAGCCCTGGAGTCAGAAGGACCTGAGTTTGGATCCGGCCTCAGATACTTAACACACACAAACAAAACAAAACAAACAAACAAAAAAACCTAGCCATGTGACCTTGGGCAAGTTACTTAACCCTAATTGCCCCCCAAAAAAGCAAAAAAAAAATTTAAAAAATAAAGGTGTGAAGCAGATTTGAACTCACAAAGAGGAGTCTTCCTGACTCCAGGACCAGCACTCTATCCACTGTGCCACCTATCTGCCCTCATATTGAATAAATTAAGAACAGACAAAACTGGTAGCTTCTTTTCATGGTTGCAAAGAATTGGAAATTAAAGGGGTGCCCATCAATTGGGGAATGGCTAAACAAGTTGTGGTATATAAATGTAATGGAAAATTATTGTGCTATAAGAAACGAGGAGACCGATTTCATAGTTACCTGGAGAGGCTTATACAAACTGATGCTGAGCGAGAAGAGTAGAATCAAAAGAAATTTGTATACAATCACAGACACATCATATGTGTGATGACGAACTATGACAGACTGGGCTCTTTTCAGCAATGCAGTGATATAAGTCAATCTCAAAAGACTCATGAAGGAGAGAAATGCGACATCCAGAGATATAACTAGAAAGAACTGAGCCTGAATCCTGATGGAAGCAAACTAATTGATCTTTTTCTTTTCATTGTTTGTTTTTATTTCTTCTTTACCATTTTTCATCCCACCTAGTACAATACGCATTTTTAATTGGACTAATGTCTAATATTAATGTATTTGCAGATCCTATACTGGACTATATGCTGTCATGGGGGGTGGGGGGAGGAAGGTAAAGGAAATTTGAAATTCAAGGAACTATGGAATTGAATCTTGTTAACTGAAACTAAACTAATAAGTAAATTAAAAAAAACCTGGTATCTTGATGATTATAATAGCAAACTAAATAAGTAAATCTGAATGGTTCCATCAGGCCCTTTAAATTTAGGACTTCAAAGCTTACCAGGGGCGGCTAGGTGGTACAGTGAATAGAGTGCCAGCCCTGGAGTCAGGAGCACCTGAGTTCAAATCCACCCTTAGACACTTTATACTTAGCCGTGTGACCTTGGGCAAGTCAACCCCAATTGACCTGCCCTCCCTCCCCCCAAAAAAGGCTTACCAAATCATTCTCCCTGGAGAAATAAAGAGAAGATATTTCTATACAGAAAAAAAAATAATGATCTATGTAACATGCTTATAGGTATATTGAGGTAAATAAATTTTAAGAATTGGTTTATAATTGATATGTGCATAAATGCTGTCCAAGGATTTTCTACATTCCAATTCAAATTCAATTCAACAAGCATTTACTAAATCCCTATCATGTGCAAGACACTATAGTTGGGGCCAAAGATAAAAATAAAGCAGTCCTTACCTCTAAATATGTTACTTTTTACTGAGGGGCTAAATAGGCACACATGAATAAAAGATAATTTGAGGAGGGAGAAAGCACTGACACCTGGGAAGTTAGCAAGGATTTTATGTAGGAGGTGACAGTCTTCAGGATGGATCTTGAAGAAAGTGAACAGTTCTAATAGAGCCTAAGAGGCCATACATTACAGGCAGAGGAGATCACCTGTACAAAGCCACAGAGGCAGGCAGTGGGATAATAAGTCCACATACTAATGAGTAGGTTAGTTTGACTGGAATGTAGAGTGAAAAGGAGAAATAGAAAAAGTGAGTGGAACCAGATTATGGAGGGGTTTAATTGACAGAGTCAGAAATAGTACATTATCCCCAAAGCAGTAAAAAGACACTGAAGATTTTTGGGTCAGGGAGTAATGTAGTCAAATTTTGCCTTATGAATATTTGGTGGGGGTACATCTGTGTTAGAGACGGATCAGAGAGAGTGGAGGTAAGGAGATTAATCAGAATACTACTGCATTTGTCCAAGGCTTAATGCAACCAGAATAATGTCACCTACAAAGAGAAACATCCGGAGAATCTCACCATCTATAGGGTATCCCTCTTCAATCTGGACCCCATATTAGGTATCTTTCCTGACAGTGGTAAACAACTTGGGAGAGTATTTAGCTAGCTCCTTGCCTTATACCTTGGTTGATATTAATAAATTAAATAAAATTATTTCTTGATGTCTTTCAAAGACTCTTGTATAGTTTTTAACATATGCATGGGAAATACCTTGTTGGAGAGAGCTTTGAAAGTGACATTTTCCTATTCCCATTCAGATCCTTTTTTGTAGTCAGTAAGCACAGTGAGATTTAGATTTGCTGTCCCTTTCAGGCAATTGTGTCAGTAAAGATATGATCAGCTGGGGCGGCTAGGTGGCGCAGTGAGTAAGAGTGCCGGCCTCGGAGTTGGGATGACCTGAGATCAAATCCGGCCTCAGAAAATGAGCACCCACACATAAATAATGACTAGCCGTGTAACCTTGAGCAAGTTACTTAACCCCAATTGCTTTAAAAAAAAAAAAAGATATGATCAGCTATTGGATTTCATTTGTAATAAGTCTGCCTGTTTCTTTCTTATATTTATATCAAGAATGCCCTTGATATCAGTATTGACTAAGCTTGACTAAATGGACATATTTTTGCTTCTTAATATTAACAGAGCAGTATTAATGACCACATTACATTTGAACAAATGGGTGAGCCAAAGAAATTATTCTTATAACAATTTCTAATCATGAGGAAGCAGGTATATTTATGGACCTGAATTTCTGGCTGTTTTTGTGATCACAATAATATCTGTAGTTTTTTCCAAATCATTTGATATCTTCCCTACTTTTAGATATCTTGAAACTGTCTCATCTCTATAGCATGGACTTCCTCTGTATATACATGGGCAACTCTAGCTGCACTTCCCACTTTTGTTTTCTTTAGTGCCATTTCTGTTTTTTCATGTAGCACACAAATCTGGTGACTCTGTTCATATATTTTTTTTAATTTCTTATTTTTATTGCTGGCTTTTTTTTATCATTTTTATCATTTTCATTTCTGAATATATTCCTAACCAATTGGTTTTCTCTTGTAACAAAAATTTTTAAAAAAGAGGAAAAAAAGTAAAATTCATCAAAACCAACACCCCAGTCATGTCTGAAAATGGTGTTGGGCAGGGGAGGGGAATTGTCTCAGCCAACCTTGACTCTGAATCCTGGGAATTGGTGGGCCTTTACTCCCCAGAGAATAGGCAAAATGCTCCTTGATTTAAGCTCCTGCCTTCCAGATCTCTTGTTTACTGAGGATGTGCTTATTCTCTTTAGCCATCTGGGTTGTTAAATTCTTAGTGATCAGGACCTTCTCTGGTCAGGTTTGAAGCCATATTCAACACCCTCTGCATAAAATATACCCTTGGAACCATGGGAGGTTTGGCACCTGAGGTAGTTGGCTTAGATGGAATCTTGGTGGCAAATAGGCTGAAATATTTAATTTTTTAGTATTTAGTGGAGTAGGGCAGAATAGACAGGGCATCTGTGTGGTATAAGAAGTTCTGAGGAGAGGAGGCCTATGAATCTGGTCCCTCAGGGCTCAGGTGAGGAGGGGGCGTTGCATTTGAAGGCTGGGCATGACAAAAGGAGAAATGAGTGCAGGAGCAGGGGTCTCCATGTCAGCAGCTGCTGCCACCTATCTGGGTACTTGGTGATAATGGAGGTCTGAGGTGCTCTTGTCTCACCAGGTAAAGGGCACAGGGCAATGAAGCTTCCATTTACGCTCCATTTTCTGCCCCCTGTCTGGCTTCTCCTGCCTTCCAGGGCACTGATGGTAGCAAAGGGCTCAGACTGTTCAGTGACCCAGCACAAAGTAGTACTGGCCTCTGAGAAGGAAGGGGAGCCCTTGGAGAGGAGGACCTAGCAGACGCTGGAAGATGCTGGCAAAAGGAGGAATAGGTGCTGGGCTCAGAGACCTAGGGGCAGTGGTGGCCCCCACCCACCTGGGTGCTTGGTAGTCATAAGGCATGCTGGTTTTCTCCAATATAGTTAGCATTTATATAGTACTTAGAGGTGTACTAAGCACTTGAATATGATATCCCATTTTATCCTCACAGCAATCCAGTGAGATAGGCATTATTATTATCCTCATTTTATAGATGAGGAAACTGAGGCTGAGAGAGGTTAAATGACGAAGCCAGAATCACACAGCTAAGTACATGCCTGAGTCAGGATTTGAACTCAGGTCTTCCTTACTTCAAATCCAACGCTTTATTCTCTATGCCATTTATAAATTGGTGCAAGGTAATGGGTTTCAGGGCATGGAAGGCTCTAAAATCTAAGAGGGTAGAGCTCTTCTGTAGAGCTGCACCCCTCAGCTCCCAGTCTAGACAGGTAGCTGTATTTAACTGTCATCATTCATATGTAACTCTTCCTTGTGAACTTTTAAACCAGATGTGTGAAAAAGGTAAGTGTAGCTACTATTGTCTTAAGTATATAAATAAGATAAAATCATAATGAACTCTCGTTGGTTGATACTAAGGTTCTAAGATCTTACTACTTTATTTCCTGAGTCCATGTACAGGAATATTTTATATCTATTGGTGGATTGGCCGTACTATCTGAAGTTCTGATAAAGCTGGAACATGATTCCCGTGGGAACCTGCCCAGTGCTAAGCTGGCAGTGGTGGTGACCAAGACCCTGGACGCCTGCATTGCTGACAATCGTGAGTGACAGAATTCCAACATCTGCATGTGTCACACTTTACAGAATGACAACTGAGAGCTGAACTTTATGTTTGGCATCAACCAGAGTGTTGGCGATGGTAGAGAAGTTATTCATATTGCTTGTGTTTAACCAATAGTAGATGTGAAATAAAGGTTTCATATTAGTAACTAAATGCTCATATTAAATGAACAGATGACAGGGAGCCAAGCCCAGTTTATGCATTCCTTACTTATTTGGAGTGAATTTAAGTGGAGTGCTTTACAATAATTGTGATTTGTCAGAGCATAATTTCACTAGATTAATAAGTCTTTTTAAGCACCTGTTCTGAATAAGGCACTGCTAGGCCCTGGGGCTACAACAATAGAAATGAGACAATTTCCCTTCTGGAAGAGCACACATTCTACTGGGGATTCAACATCAATCAATCAAGTAGAGGATTTGTATTGATTATGCCCTGTGTGCCAGGCACTGCGATGGCCCCCAGCATTAGAGGGCAAAGATGAAGCAATCTTTGCCTCCAGGGAGTTTCCATTCTATGAGAGGGAAATAGCATCTACATAGCTAAGTAATATGAAGCATATGTGTTGTCAATTCAAAGGAATCGGGGTGGGAGAGAGCACAACTAACTGGAGATGAGCAGGGGTCAGATTGCAGGTAGCACTGGAGCTAAGCCCTGAAGGGACTGGAGATTCTAAGAGGCAGAGAAGAGGAAGGACAAGATTCCAGGCACAGGCCTCATGGGCTGGGGAATGTCTTGTGTGGAGAATGGCAAGGAGGCCAGTTTGGCTGGAACATATAGTATAGGAGGGGAATGATTGTGAAGTGAGGCTGGAAAAATGCCTCTGCAAAGGGTTTTAGGTTTCAAAGAAAGGGATTTATTCCTTATCCTAAAGGAAAGAAGGAAGGCCATGATTAGACCTGTGCTTTGGGATGATCACTTTAGTAGCAGTGTGGAAAATGGGTTGGCAAGGAGAGAGACTGAATGCAGAAAGATTAATGAGAAAGCTATTTTAGTAGTCCAGGCAGGAAGTGATAAGGGTTTGAATTAGGGTGATGACCACACAATTAGAGAGAAGGGTACAGCTAAGAGAAGCAGAATTGAAATGGACAAAGCTTGCCTAAAGTGACATATTACTGTTCATTTTCTAATTTTTAGCATTAACAGAGCATTGTTATTGTTTTTGTTGTTTGCTGTTCTTCTTAAAGAGGACCAATGACATCAGGAAGGTGATATCATGACTTGCAAATGAATTGGATTTAAGTGGAACAGGACTGTGCAAAGTTACCAGCCTCACTTTCTCCTCCAGAGCCATCTGAGTCCAGTGGCAAGATATAGGTCAGGATGACTGGAGATGGCCTGGTTACAGTGCCTTGCCAATAACTATATTACATCTGAAAATATAGGTGGTAATTTTTATTTGGGTTATATGTCAGGCAGTAACAGGCATTAATTCCTGTCCTATTGAAATTTCATATATTTTGGCATGAGTTAAGGAGTAAGAAAAATCAATATAAGTTTCCTGCTTCAGGAATTCAGGTAATAGGAAAAAAGTTCACATTAATTGAATTGTACCTCACAATCATCTGAATTGGGCATCAACAAAAGGGAGAAGAAAGCTTACAATTTGCTACAAAGCTTATGGTGTGTTCAAGATGCTTCGGTCGTTAAAAATCTTGTTTACAGAAACAAAGCAGTGTGACTTTGTGCGTGTGTGTGTGTGTATTTGTGTGCATCAACCTCGTTAGCCCCTATAGGTTTAATGATCATATCTATGCAGATGACCTGCAGATCTTGATATCCAGTCTGTCTCTCCCCTAAACTTTGGTTCCCACATCATCAGTTGCCTGTTGGGGCAGGCTGAATGTTCCAGAAAAATCTCAAAAGTCCACAGGGCCAAAACAGAGCTCATTATCTTTTCCTTAAACCCACTCCCTCTTCCAGGCTTCACTATTTCTGTCAAAATCCCCAGCATTCTTTCATTTTCCTAAGTTTACCACCTCAGTTATTAACATCTCAGTCTCCCTTACACCCCCATATCCAATCAATTACTAAATCTTGCCCATTCTACCTTAGTGCCATCCCTCACTTTCTGCATCCACAAGCCATCACTCTAGTTCAGGCCCTCATCTCTGTTCACTTCGATTATCATAGTGGCCTCCTAATCAGTCTCCCTGCCTCAGTCTTTCTGCAATCCATTCCATCGTCCATGGAAAATCCATGATTTTTCCTGAAGACAAATTGTCCATTTTACTTCCTTATTCATTAATAGCCAGTGTCTCCCTAGTGCCTCTAGGATAAAATATAAACTCCTCTGCCTTTACAACTTGACCCCATTCTATTTCTCCACCCTTATTATACATTATGCACCCCTCAGTTCAGCCATGCTGGCCTTCTTTATGTTCTTCTGTCCCTCAGAGCCCTATATCTCCTATTCTGTGCCTTTGTATTGGCTACCCTAATACCTGTAATATATCCCTCTCCTCCTGTTTCATAGGATCTTTCTCTTCCTTCAGGACTCAGCTCAAGTATCGCTTTCTACACGAACCCCTGACTACTAGACCCCTCCCTCCTTAATTTCCTTGCATTTATTTGTTTTATTTTGTATGTGTTTCTATCTGTACTTATTGTCTCTCCCAGTAGAATGTAAGCTCCATTAAGAGAAGGGATCATCTCATTCTTTATATTTTTATCCCCAGTGCCTAGTGGTATACTAGTAGGCATTTAATAAATATTGATCAGGTCCTTTATCAACTCTATGGGGTAGATAGTCTTTTATAGATAGAGAAACTGAGATTCAGAGAAGCTAAGTCATTTGACCAATGTTACTCAGCTCATAAAAGGCAGACTCTTAGAATGTTAGAACTGGAAGGGTTGATAGAGAGAATCTCATTGAACTCCCTATGCTTCCAGATGAGGGAAGGTGAATTGCCCAAGTGAAGGAGAGACCAACGACTTGAAACCAGGATGTTGTGACTGCCAGGCCAGTGTTCTCTCTACTCTATTGCTTCTGGGCCTACTAATGGTTAAGGAGAGACCAAAGAGTCAAGAGGAATTACTGTCAGAGAGGACCCTTGCATTAATAATAGTAGTGAGATCATGACTTGGTAACATATTTCTGTTCAGAGGCTAAGCCAGATAAGAAGAGTATGTTACCATGTAATCAGCATGACATTTGTCATGCAACAGGATTCCCAGCAACCACAGGATACAGTAATCGGATGAGACTGAGAGGGAATGGCTTCCTTGTTCAGAGGACAACCTTTCATAGTGTGTTGGTGGAGTGAGGTTTCATGCAGTCAGATATGATTCCCTATAAACTCCCAGTGTCTATGTATCTCCCTAAAAGGAGTTAGAGAAGGCTCTGGAAAATAGACAATAGACATATATTTGAAGTTTTCTGATACTTGTTATTTCTTTTTTGATCTTTTGTGCTTACAGCGGCTGTTGGGGTAGTACTAGCCAAATATCACATTGTATCAAAGCTTCTGACACTGCTACTTCATGAAAGTCTGGACTCAGGAGAAAAATTTAGCATTATTCTTACCCTTGGGCATTGCACAGAAGCTTGTGGTAAGTATGGGCTACATTGAATGGGCTTGATACCACAGGTGACCAGGAAGATACTAATACGTTTTATTTCCTAGTAAATCTGAGCCAGCAGGGAATATTGGAAAGAACTCTAGACTTGGAGTTAGGTGGCCTGATTCAAATGCTGGCTCTTCTACTAATACTTTATTCAAGTCATTCAAGTTCTCTAATGCTCAGTTTCCTTATCTATAGTAGGATATGTTCCTAGGGTCCCTTCTAGCTCTAAAAGGTCCCCTGACCTGAATTCTCCTGAGAATTACCGTAGATCCTCCCAAGACATAACTTCCTGGTCTTTAACAGATTCAGATTCTGTCAATTTCTTTTTCTTTGTTTTGATTCCCTCATTTTAGATTTGGGCTGGATATTCCACTGGAATATTGTCATTAGAAAGCAAAATTGATATGACATGTTAGCATGGTTCCTGTCTGCTTAGCCAACTGTAAATCAGTTAGGTTGTGCAGTGGATAGAAGCTGGACCTGAAGTCAAGAAGACCTGATTTCAAATCCTATCTCAGAAATGTATTATCTGTGTGACCCTGGGCAAGTTATGCAAACCTCTGCCTCATTTTCCTCCTCTGCAAAATGGGAATAACAATAGCACCTTCTTCACAAGATTGTTGTGAGGATCAAGCAAGATATTTGCAAAGTTCTTTGTAAACCTTAAAGTACAATGTAAATTATAGCTATCATTTTTTTAAGGTAGAACCTACAATAGGTTTCATGAACTTCAGACTACAATGATGATTACCTACAGGCCTCTACAATTTACAATGTTTATTAAAATTTGGGAATATACTGAAAACAAAAGCCATGAATCTCAAATATAATTAACTGGAAAACTTGAAGTTGTGGGGAAAATACAGTACAAGAAAAAAGTAAAGAATTAAGAAAAAAGGTTATTTTCATCAGATGATATTTGTTGGGTACTTGGTGCATATGTTTTAGGAATTTTATTTATAAAAATCTAACTTCCTCACAAAGTGTTAGCCACATTATTTTAACAAATATTTACTTATTGTGTGTCCAGCATTGTGCTAAAAGCTGTGGGATGTAAGAATAATAGGAACTTATAATCTAATGAGGCAGATAGGACTTGTATAAGCAAAAAACATTTAGAGTAATGTAATCAAGAAAGCATAATGAAGTTTGAAGTTAAGTTTGATTCTAAGTATTATTGGAATTCAGAGAAGAACAGGTAGGTACAGCCTTGAGAGGAAAGGGAGCTCAAAGTGAGTATCAATTAAATTGACAAATTAAAACTTGAATAATCACTTTTTTCAAAGTGACTTACCCAACTTTAGAACTTTCCTGAGAACAAAAGCAAGTAGATCTTGGGTAAATCCCTTTCACAGCCTCAGTTCCGTCATTCATAAAATTGGGGTGGGGGTTAAATAAAATAGTCTCTAGCCCTTTCAGCTCCTGGGCTTCCCTTCCTAATGATTATATGATCTCTAAGTTCTATTCTAATCCTAACGGTCTATCATCCTGTGATTGTTTTGTTTTTGTTTTTTGCTTTTTGGAGGGCAATTGGGGTTAGGTAACTTGCCCAGGGTCACCCAGCTAGGTTTTTGTTTGTGTGTGTTAAGTGTCTGAGGCCAGATCCGAACTCAGATCCTTCTGACTCCAGGGCCAGCACTCTACTCACTGCGCCACCTAGCCGCCCCCTATCTGTGATTGTTATAAAATTCTAAAATAAATTCTTGTGAAATGATGTTTAAAAATCAGAAAAAAATGTCATTTTGATTCCATAATACTCTACACTGGGATTATTAAAACAGTTGCTTTTTAATACCTTCCAGAGCAGTGGATCATGCAGATTGTCCAGTGTGCCATTTCTATAACACTAGAGAATTTACAAAGCATTTTACATATACTGCTTTATTGGACCCTCACAGGAGCTGTGACATAGAAAGGACAAGCATTATTTGTATTTTAATATCTTCTCAATTGAGTTCTCACTGTGAGTTTATGGTAGAATTGGGGTCAGAAAGCAGTTTCCCAATTCCCAGCCTCAGCCTATTTACATAATATCACAATGACTGAGGACACTTTTAAGATTCTCCATGTCTTTTTTTTCCACCTTCTGATGGTGATATTAATTAAGAAATTTGTAAAGAAATGCAGACATGAAGAAACAGTGGGACTTAAAAAGACCCAGATTGAATTATATTAGCCTAATTGAGTTCATTTTGCTTGTGTAGGTCAAAATTTGGATAGTTTAGGGGTATTTTTCTCTAATAAGGGTTGATTTCCATCATGGGATGACTCCTCATTAATCCTTCATTGAGAGATGGAGAAAGTACCTTAGACTCTCAAAAGCTATGCCAATAAAGCACAGGCTCCCTCTAGGCCAGTCAGTCTGGAAAATCTTAGGGTACAGAGGTACTGGGTGATGTTTTTTTCACTCACAGCAAATGTTGAAGACCATTTGTTCTGTTGCAGAGGGGCTGTGACCTGCATTAATAGAAAACTTTGAAGAAAGTACAGCAATCCGTTTAACTATATGTATATTTTTATATGTATGCATGTTTAGGGATACATATATATCTAAATAACTATACATACACAATATTCAAGTTCAAAAGTCAAATGTATATCACTTGATAAGATAACATATTTTTAGAAGAAATATTGCCTGGGTTGGAAATGCCTTAGAACTTTCTCTCTCTATTTTTTTCCTTTAATTTTTTATTAGCTTAATGAACAACATTTTTTTTGAAGGGAGGAAAGAAAGGCAGTTGGGGTTAAGTGACTTGCCCAAGGTCACACAGCTAATAAATGTGTCAAGTGTCTGAGACTGGATTTGAACTCAGGTCCTCTTGACTCTAGGGCCAGTGCTTTATTCACTGCACCACCTAGCTGCCCCTATGAACAACAGTTTTAATCAGGAAAAATCAACTGTGTGATCTTTTGGGACTTCTTGGAACTTCTTAGATTAAAGTGTGGCCTAGATTATTTAATGATGAAATAATTTGTTGTTATAATTTTATATAATATCATATATTATATTTTATAGAAGAGAATCAGCTTCATCTATTTAAGAACAATGGTCTTCCATTAATGATCCAAGTCTTAACTGAATCACAGAATGAGGAGCTAAACAAAGCTGCTACCTTTGTGCTGCACAACTGCAAAAAAATTAGTAAGTTCGATTTAAAAAACAAATCAAAATAAAACAAAAAAACCCAATTCTTCCCATTTTTATGTAGATTTATTTACATTTATGTTGGTAGTAAAGAAGAAAACCCTCAGTAACCTTAAAGCCTTCTATAAATCTAAGCATGATGTGATAGAAAGAACATTGACTTTGAAGTCAGAGGACCTGAGTATGAATCAGGGTTCTGCTACTTAATAGTGTACCTTAGTCAGGTCACTTACCCTCTTTGAGACTCAATTTACTGAAATAGAAAAATGAAGGTATTGAACTAAGATTCCTTCCAATTCTATAGCTATGATGCTAGGAAGGAATTGGGAATGTTTATACCTGAGAGGAGAAAATTTATGAAGAGTCGGAGTAACTGTAATGTGGAAAAGGGCTTAAGTTTTTTCTCCTTGGCCCCCCAGGATCTGGATGCATAGGTGAAGGTGCAGAGAGGCAGATTTAGGCTAGCTATAAAGGAAAACTTCTTTGTAGTTAGAGCTACTCTATTGTAAGTAGAATGAGCTGTCTTGGGAAGTAGCAGACCTCTCTCACACTAAACTTCAAGTAAAAAAATCTGGATGATCACACGTTTGGTATGTTGTAGAAAATATTCTTGCACTTGCACCAGAGAAAGTACATTTCCCTCTATTCTTGGTGGATTGTGGAACATTACCCATGCAGTCAGACTAGAGTAATTTCTTGTTTAGTTTTGCTATGTTTTTTCTCCTTTTTTATTCTCTGTCACAAAGTTCTCCAGGATATGGGAGGGAGAGATAGTTATATTTGGAAATGAAGATTATATAAAAATAAAAAATAACAATTTCTTTTAAAAAAAAAAAGATACCCGTGTTAACTTTGGGGTTGGATTAGATGACTTTGAAGTTCTGCTTAGCTCTGAGGTTTTTTGATCCTGTGAAATGCCTCCTCCATGAAGTCTTTCTTGGTACTTGCTGTTGATTTGCCCTTCAGACTTCATATAACCATTTCTGTAGTATACTTATCATGTATTATTGTGTCCTTTCAAAAATTAATTTTATTTTTATAAGAACTTAATGAACATCAACAAGCAAGATCATTTTAACACGTAAAGAATAAGAAAAAGGAAATTGTATATGAAATTGAATTATTATGTACAGGTTCTTTTTTTGCCCACTACAAACATCTTTTTTGTATAATTTAAATTTAACATGGTAGTTCCAACACTGCCCTGTTTTTATTTCATTCTGAACTTCCTTTTGTGCCCTTTCTTGGTTTTCTTCCTTTTAGAAATATCACTATCATTACCCCATGCTTATTTCCAAATTTCCCCAAGAAACAAAAATAAAAGCATTCCCTGGTAACAAATAAATGTGGCCAGTAAAATATGATTTGGTCTCATGACTATTCATATGTGTGTGGGTGTGTATATACACACACACACACACACATATATGTATGTATGTATATATATATAATTTTCCTACTAAGTTTTATCTTCTCAAAAGTTTGTTAATCTCCTCCTCCCAGTACCTAGCATAGTATTCTGTGCACAGTAGCCATATATTAAATGTTTATCAAGATCTTTTCTGAAGATAAGCTAGAAGGGTGGTAGATGAGTAGGTGAGCAACTTTTTTTTGTTTTATTACCTAGTTAAACCACTAAAATGACAAAGCTTTGTAGTAAATGATAAATTATCCACTTTTGTCTGTTTAATAAAAGCAGAGAAATTATCTCTAAACCTAGAAGAATTTTCTTCTCATGTGAAAGAAGCACAAGAGTTGAAAGAATTGAAGGTGAGAGAGAGGAATATTGAAGACTTCTGGAAGAAAGCTAAAGAGATTCTTCACAGAATAAAACAGCTGGAAAATAAAGAAGATGAGGTCAGCCTGCTTATTTTCAGGAATATAAAGCCTCTTACAAAGATTTTTGTTAAGGTTGGAGGCAAAAATCTTTTCTAGTTGGGTCCATCACAAGTGGGAGAAATATAAGCACCTAAAACACGTGATCAAAACTTTTCATTTGAAAATATAGACCACGATAAAAAGGAAGCTTTCAGCAGAAAAGACTTACTAGCAATGACAGTGGAACAGTCAATTCTTCACTGTGTGTATGTAGGTGTGCATATGGGTGTTCATGAGTGCATGAATACATAAGGGCGTGTCTATGTAAATACATATGGTAGGATCATACCTTTAGAGTCACTAGGAACCTTAGTGCTCATCTGGTCAGGCTCCTGAATTCTAAACTGCTAAAGGTTATACTGTTCATGGGTAAAAGTGACAGAATTTGAACTTAGATCCTCAGTCTTCATAGCTAGTGCTCTCCATACCACCTCATGAGGCTAACTAACTAAATAACTAACTAACTATATATATATATATATATATATATATATATATATATATATATATAATATGTACTGTGTATATTTTCTCTATAATAGGGATTTCTCCTTCCTTCTCTTTAGTGTTAATGTTGCCAGAATCTCTTTTTATAAACATTTTTATTTTTGCTTTCGGCCAGGTTGGAGAGGGTTTGATTTAATATTCATTAAAGGACAGACATATTCTCAGTAACTGTTCTCTGCTGGTTCCTGGGGAGGCACAAAAATAAATGACAGTAAACCCTTGAGGAGCTTACAGTCTGCTAGATATGAGGGTCCAGGCCTCTCATTTTATAGAAGTTGAGTCACTATTTAGAAGAGCAAATAAACCTCTGCCCCCAATTCCTGAAAGTGTTGAAAGAATATAAATGGTATTTTTGAAGGTCTAGGTCTTGGACTCAGTCCTGGCAGGAGTCCTTTCTGTAGAAGTTATATGGAGCTGGACATGCATCCATCTACCTTCCAGATCAGTACCTTGTGGTCCCCCAGAGCGTTGGTGGACATGTCTAATGAGCTCTGAGAAGAAGCTCCTTCTTAGACTTAACAAGTATCAGTTTTCCTCTTGTAATACAGAACAGCTCCCATTCCTTCTGGGTTTTATGCTTTATCAAATACACCCCATAACAGTCTGTGAGATAAGGAAGGTGAGCATGGCCATCGCCCTGATGTGAGTGAGGAAACAGTCTCAGAAAGGTGAGTCAGCTCACCCTCGGTCACACAGCTAACAAGGTTTGGAACCAGGATTGGGACGAGGTGTGGTTGCAGAGCTCCACGCCTGGGGCCCTTTCCAACACACTGCATGGGATTTTGCCCGTGATGCTAGCTAGCCTTTATACTTGCATCGAGACCCATATAGAAGACGACACAAAGAAATGAAGCCATTTCTCTCTTTGTGTAGCTTTTGTTTTCTATAAAATGTTTGCCTTTTTTCCCTCTCCCAGTCCAAAACTGAGATGTTTCTCATCACTTATAAAAATGTGTTTCTGCTATACATTGCAGAATTCACCTATTTCTTAGAGAGAATGTTAAGGAAAAGCAAGAAGCGGATGCATCTTCTTGGGGTTATTTCTTGACATTTTTCTGTTACAGGAAAAACTGGAAAGAAGAGAATTGGCTGGCAATTCTTTGCCAAGGAGCTTGCCCACCCCAGACGCATCTGGAGTGGAGAGCATCGCTAGGGGCACAAATGCAGAAAGAAAGGGCTCCAAAAAGCAGGGCCGACCTGAGAGCTGGGAACCAGATGCTGCAGAGCCGTGCCATGCCTCTGCAGGGCATGAGCCCCGGGGCCCGTCTTGGAGTGACAGAGCAAATCCAGTCAGTGCCTGTTACAAGGAGCGTGGGCCCGCCAATGTTCTGAGCAGCACAAGTGCACCAGCCACTTCCAGTGCCCGCGGAAGTCACAGCTCATCCAAAAGAGCGACTTGTGAGAAAAGGTACAGTATGTGAAAGGTAAACAGACCTAAGCAAGAAGCAATGAGGCAGCAATGTTGAATAGTAATGTAGCACGTCCTGCACTCATACTGCTTCAGTGAATCTGTGATAGAATCGATGTTGGTATTGCCTGCACCTGTGCAGATCCCAACCCACTCACCTCTTCTCATTCTGTGACGCCCTTGTCAGTGTTCTCCTGTCAGGTCTCTACTGCAAGTCCCCTCAACATGCTGGGGGCTTTCCTTTGGATCTCTTAACATTACTTGGGTACTGTGCAGTCTGTGGGCTCTCCATTTGTAATCTGCTCATCTTACCATCTGATAGATTCAACCCCTTTTCTGGTCATATAACTCTGATTATGTATTTCAAGTAGCTTTGGTTATGTTCATTGTTGGTAATATCCTATAGGGGAAACTAGGTGGCACAGTGGATGGAGTGCTAGGCTTGGAGTCAGAAGACTCCTCTTCCTGAGTTCAAATTTGGTCTCAGACACTTACTAGATGTGTGACCCTGGGCAAGGTACTTAACCCTATTTGCCTCAGTTTCCCATATGTAAAATGAGGTGGAGAAGGAAACGGTAAATCACTCCAGGATCTTTGCCAAGAAAACCCCAAATGGGTTCTGAAGAGTCACACAAGTGAAAAATGATTGAACAAAAAATAAGCGGTAGCCTATTTATATCCATTGGCTACTTCTCCTTTGCCCTTTGAGGGACCAGTAATTTTTATTCTTCAGAGTATTCCATAATTTATAGCTCTATAGCATCATTGAAATACTGTTGGCATTACAAAGATCAGCTTTTATTTCAGGAAGAAGCCTGGGGTTTTTGAAAGCACTGCACAATTTCCCGGATTTAGTCCTGCCCACTCTGTTTCTCTTATTAAATTCTGGACCAGCTCATTATCCATCTTCAGTGTATGTCCTTGATCTGTTGGCTGACTTTCCCACTGTATATCTGTCTCCAACAACAGAGAGTCTTTATCCACTTGGCTTTTCCTTTCTGGATAATTAGGTAGAACCTTTAAATGCTATTCTCTGTTTGGCCCTGTGCTTTTTGTTTGTTTATTTTTCTAGCCACTGTCTACTGTTTCTAATCAAGAACCAGGAAGACCTCCTTGTTGCTGGTGGCTGGGCAAAGTCAGGGATGGGGAAGTGGTTTTGCCAACTGACGCTAAAGAATTGTTTGTGGATTTAGAGTCAGAAGGGATGTTAGAGATCAGGGTCACATAAGTTTTAAGCTGAAGGGCTGGCAAGTTTTAAGCTGAAGGGCTGGCGTTGGTCCCCTGACTATCTGCCTCAGAATCCAGCACTGTACTAACCTTGTGTTCCTTACATGGTGGTGGGGCTGAATCCAGAACACTCACTACCAATGCCCCGGCAAGGTGCATGGGAGTGTCCTAGCTTGAACTTTCTCTGATCATTTCTTTCCCTTCTTTTTTCTCATTTTAACTTGGATATACCTTTATGAAAATGTTGAGGATAAAGAGGAAAACACTATTGATTTCTTCTAGACTCCACACTTCTCATGATGGCCAGAGTCTTCAAACCTATCTCCTCCCCCTTCTGTTTCAGCCTTAGTTCAATCATGATGCCTTCTGATTCCCAGTTTCCTTTAATAGCTTCCCTCGCAGTGGAGGTGGCTCACCTAGATAATATCATGTTTAGATTCACCTATGTTTGGGAGAGAGAGATTTTATTCCATAAAGGTAGGCAGTTTCTGACACAGTTTCTACTGAGTAGCATCTAAAATACTTGATGATTGGAAGCAACTGTCATGTAGGCCTTTTGGTCCTACATATGCCATTTATTAGGCCAACACTGAGCTGAGAGTAAGAGCAACTCTGCCTGAGGGAAGAAGAAGCAGTATACAGATTGGGAGCTGAGCCCAGGTAAATCTAAAGGCTAGGCCATGCTGGCACTGCGGTTACTCCAGACTACCAAAATCCACATACGCTGCGATGGACAGGAAAATCAGTTGTACATGTGGCAATTCACAGTGAAAGGAGGAAAGACAGGGGATGCTCAAGGACTTAACTTTGGTGTGACTTGACCTGCCTTACCAAAGTTTTGGTCTTTTTGTGGCAGCTGCTTCTGTTTTTCATCTCCATCCTCCATTGACTTGCAGATATCATCCTGAGCTAGGTCATCCAGGCCTTCCTCTGCCTTGGGAAACCTTTTCCTATCTTTGAGCCTCGGTTTCCTCACCTGGGGCTGAGCTAGTTGGTCTCCTCTGTTTCCTGTTACCTTGCCATAACAGCCTCTTCCCTAACTACTCCTTGCTGATGCCATGTCCAAATTCTTCTGAAAATAAAGGCAGGGGATAAAAGCAGAGAGTTATACACTGTGAACTTCTTTTCTCTTGTTCTTTTCCTCCCTTTATTCTCTTTCCTTCTTTCTTAGCATCCCCTTAATCTCTAATTTTGTTCTTTCTCCCATCAGAATATCTTATCCAGTGACTCAAAAAATTATATTCAGGGCCACTGAATTTACAAAATGTTCCAGTCCTGTATAATCAGCCCCTGCCCCACCTATTCCCCTTCTGCTTGCTAAACACTGAACATTATTACTCCACTTTGTTTGTAACAAGTGCTTTGCCTTCATTGCTAATGTTATGTTTTATTTTTAATACCCCAATCTCTACCTCCTTTTAGTGAACAAGCCTATAAATGTCCAGCTCCAGCTGTCAGAAATAGAAAACATCGCTTACCAGTAACAGGTACAATGACAATTTTTTCATTTCTTTTTTAAAGTCAAAACACTTAATTGGGTATTATAGCAATGAGAATACTCATGCATCTCTGTTCCTCTACCTCAATGATAGCCTAACACCACTGATCTGATCCTTGTCTGGTAGGAGCATACTCTTTAAAACTTTGTCTCTATTGGAGCAATGGGGTGTGTGTATTAGGAGAACCCCAGTGAAATATAGAGGATGGAGCGTGTCAGTACAGCCCTGACGGGGGAAGAAAAGCCCTTTACAAAGGCTAGGCTCTTTTTGTCAGCGTTTATGTAGATAAATCTTGTATTTTATGATATTTCTTTTTCAGATCCACTTTCATTGTGTTCAGATATAATCAGCAAAGAAGCTTCTAATTTTCAAGGAGGTGACAGTTATAAAACACTGAATTTCAGGTGTTCAGGTAATTTTTTCCTAACAATTAGAGCTGCTTCATAATTAAAATGGTTCGAGATTATGTCAGAGTTACTTAGTTTTTTCTTTGCAGAGCTACTAAATTTCACTTTTCTTCTTCAACATAGGAGATGTCTTCTCCTAGTCTCAAATTTATCTTTTATGGGCTATTAGCCCCTAATTCCATTCTTAGTTCTAAGCTTACTTCTCTTATCAATCCAAACTGATGTCCTCTTTATCTCTGAGCATCACTGTTCACTTAACAAAACACTTTTAAAAATCCAGTGTAATATGATAGGAGCAAGAATTTCTCAACGACTCCCCTTTCCTCTGATATAAACCCACGGAGGACGATCATTGGTTTTTCTGAGCTGATGAATTAAGGAACAGAGCTCCCTTTAATTCTCTTTTTGGAATAATTGTCTTCTTTCTGATGTGTACATAATAATTTTATTAGATAACAACTTTTTTTCATATTTTTGAGACCTAATATGAAACAGTGTGTTCTGTTCTGGATTGTTCTATAAACACTTTAGGCATACAAATATAAATTTTTTTTCACTATTTCTAGCAAATAGTATAACAATGTATAGTAAACATTTTAAATTATTTCTTCTTTCTTCTGGGCATTTCAACATACTTTCCATAGTTTTTAGTCTATGATCTCTCTCTTAAAACTCTAGCTCCCCGCCAAATTCATATTCTCTCAGCAGATGTCCTTGCCCTTTGTTTCTAGAGAAGACCAATACCATTGAGCATGAGTTCCTTTGCCCACCTCGATTCTATCACAATGTCTCATTATCAGTGTATTCACATATTCAGCCCTCCAGTTAGTCTTAAGAAGAATTTCCTTTTTTATTCTATAAACATGCTTTAACCTGTGTTCTAGACCCCATCCTTTCCCTCACAATTAGTGAAACAGTGTAATGAGGTGGAGAGATCAGAGTTCTAATCCTATTTTCTCTCTTTGACTGTGTGTGACTTTGGATTGTTACATATTTTTTAAGCCTTTTCCTCATCTTTAAAATGAAGAAATTGGATATAGTAATCTCTGAGGTCTCTTTCAGTTCTACTTTATAGTTCAGATCATTTCTTCCTTCTAGCATCTTCACTCTCTTTTTATAGAATGTAAATTCCTTGAGGGTGGAGACTTATATTTTATCTTTGTATTTTGTTACCTAGTTACGTTGTTTAGTTTATAGTCAATATTTCATAGGTGGTGGAATAGATTGGATTGGATTGTCCTCAGATTTAATCCCTTCCACTTTCAAATATGTACAGGTCTGTTCTATCTTTAGGGTATGGAAGAAGGAAGAAAGAGAAATTTATTGAATCCTGTTACCCCTTACTGCTTCCACATAATCTCACACTTTCACTATAAAATTCCTTAAATTTGTGGGCTCTGCCTGTTGTCTTTTCTTCCCACTTAGCTAACCCTCCAAAATCTATCTTCCTTCCCTACTGTTGTCTCGAAGGCTACGCCTGATATTCTTGCCAAAACCAGTGGCCTTTTCCTAGACCTTATCTTCCTTAACTTCTCTATAATGGTATCACTATTTAATCATTCCCCACTGCTTGAAAGTCACAGATTCAGAATCACAGAATTGGAAGAGATCTCAACATTCATGAAATCCAGGAGTGGGGACCTTGCAGTCTCGAGGCCACACGTGGCCTTCTAGGTCCTCAAGTGTAGTCCTTTGGCCAGAACCAAACTGTGTATTGTCCACTTGGATTCAGTCAAAGGGCCACACTTGAGGACTTAGAGGGTCACATGTGGCCTCGAGGCCAGTCCTTATGTGGGACTCTTTCTTTCCTTGGCTTTAGTGACATACTGGCTATTCCATTGGTCTCTTTTATTATAGTTCTTTATCATGTCTCTAAATAGTCACTGGTTGAACTCACTCACTTTCACCATTTCAACTCTAGAAAGCCAGCATGCTGTCAACTCTCAAATCCATAACCTCGATCATTTCACTCTAGGCCTTCTTTTTTCTATAGAAATAATTATTGTCATAAAATTGACAATCCTCAACAGGTACAAACCTTCAAGAAAAATCAAGACAACAATAAGAGCAAAATCAAGGTGTGCATAAAATATTTCTAGCATTTATGTTTTATCAGATCATGTAAATTTACTTTAAAAGGGTAGCAATTAGCCTTTTTGTTTACATGCCACTTTTCCCTTCTTTTTGAATATATTTTCAGATTTTATTCTGTTTTTTACTTAGTTGCAATCAGTATATATTGTCACTTTATTCTCCTTTTAACTCAGCATTACTTGACATGTTTTCTGTATTTCTTTATATTTTTCATAATTTTTATTTCTTGTGGTGCAACATTATTTCATTCTATTCATACAGGAAAGAAAAAAGGAAACAAACAATATTAAGTCACTATTATCTGCTAGGTACAGTGCTAAGAACTTTAAAAATATTGTCTCATTTGATATATCACTGTTTTAAAAAACATTCCCCAGCTGTTGTACTGAATCTGGCTCATTTCCAGCTTTTTTTGATAGTACCAATAATGCTTCTACAAATGTTTCTATACATATAGTTCTTTTTTCCCCTCTTATCGATAGCATCTCTAGTGTAGATCTCTAATGCAATTACTAAATCAGATGGTATGAACAGCTGTATAAATCTCACCATATAATTCCAAGTAATTTTGCAAAAATATTGTATCTATTCACAACTCCAGCAGCATACCTTATTTTCCTACAGCATTACCAACATTGGATTTGAACTTGGGATAGTTTAATCCAAATCCATTGCCCTTCTTTCAATGTACCATAGTCATAAAAAGCATTGAATTTTATTATTTTTAAGAATTTTTATTATTTTAATGGATATAAGGTAGTATCTCATCATTTTGCATTTCTGTAATTATTAAATAGCTTAAATATTTTCTCAGGTAGTTATTGATAATGTCTTTTTTTCTTTTGAAAACTGTTTGTAAACTTAGGCCAATTATTTTCCTTTTTCAGTCCTCAGCTTCGTTATCTGTAAAATGAGAGGGCTGAGCTAGATGATCTCTGCAGTCTCTTTCAGCTCTGATTTTTGTCATCTTATTGTAACTATTGGTCTTCCCACTTCTTCCCCAACTAATCAATACCGCATAACCAATTCTAAACTATTTTTCTAAAATACCACTTTTATCATGCTACTTGATGCTTACGAATATATAATTTCCCATTGCCTCCTACATCAGAATTAAACTCCCCTGACTTTCAAGATCCCTCTCTTATTTTTTCCTATCCCCAACCCCATTTTAATCATTTCCTACTACTCAATGTGACTCCCATTACAACAAGGTCATACCTAATATATATTCTGCTAACACCTATCTCTCTGGTACTCTAGTACTTATGGTCAGTATCAGAATTTAGCACTCATTTGGATTCTGACTGTTTGATATCTATTTGTTTTATCTTCCCAACTATATTCTAGATGGCTAAAATTGTTTTATATTTATTATGCATCTTCCCACAGCATTAGGCATATAGTAAGTGTTCAGCAAATATTGGTTAATTATCTACAAACATAATATGTGATCATATTCATCTTATAATAAACACAATTAAGTACCTGATTGGGCTATAGTTACCATCCTAAAGAGAATATTTTACATTCGTAGATTTGTAATTAGTTATTTTATAACATCTGTATGTCATCTTAATGTGCTTTTTTTTTAGGTTGCATAGAAGTAGGAAAAACCCTGAATAGCAGAAATTTTAGCAAGCTCTTGCACTCTTGCCCATTCCAATGTGATCGCCACAAAGTCATTCTGGAAGCTGAAGATAGATATAAAAGTGACCTAAGGAAATCACTTATCTTTAACAAAAGTAATTCAGCAGCTTTTAACTGTGTTTATGATAAAATATCTGGACTAGACTTAGCTTCTAAACTATGAAATATATTAAAGCTATGGGGGAAAAGGTTATTGAAAAGAAAGCCTGTTTCTGAGCAGTCAGAGATTTTTTTTAAAAGTCCTGGGGAATAATTTTAGTCTTTCTGGATAGTTTTAAAAGTTCTTAACAACTTGCCTAAAGTTTTCAATGTAAAATATAGGTCTACATTAAATATGTATTTTGCATGTTTTACTATATAGATTTGACAAGTGATTACTCATATGAATACTCTAAAAATTCTCTAAATAATTCTTATATTTTACAGAAATCCTCCTGACTCCACATAAGAAAAGAAGATGTGACATTGAATCTTCTACACATGAAGAAAGAAATAATTTTCAAAACCATTTCCAAAGTGAGTTCTGAATTTTTAAAAATAAAATCAAGTTTTTCTGCTTCAGTTATTTCTCTTGGGAAAGAAGGGAACAGATGACTGATGTGGAAATGTTCTCATGTGATTAAAGCCCCTATTTCCTCATCTATAAAATATGAAAAGTATAGTAGATAATCTCTAAATTTCCTTCTGGCTGTGAACCTATGAGTGATTAATAATAATGTCTTACATTTACAAAACAACAATTGAAGCCAGGTTTTCTGACTGTAAATCCAATGTTCTAACATTCATCAACTCTGCTCTCTTCCTGTCAGCATCTTCATTCTCTCTTTATCTACAGGCTCCTTCTCCTCCACTACCCATCATAGCAATTAGAAAAATACTCTGCAGTGAAGCATGTATTGGTTTACTGTTTTCCTGATCCAGAATTATTTAATGACCACCACGATAAGGAAAAAATGCTAATTATAATAGCTGAATTTCATATAATGCTCTATAGCTTCCAGTGTACATTATAAGTACGAGGTACTTTCCTCATGATAATCCTCCGATGTAGGTAGTGCAAATATTATTATTATCCCCATGTTGCAGATAAGGAAATTGAGGCTCAGAGAAATTGTGCCTTGCTCTCAATAACACAGCTAGAAAGTGGCAAGCTGGGACTAGAATCCACATCTTGTACCAATTCTAGGGATCTTTTTTCTGTAGCATACTGGTACTCTTTTTCCCTAGTCCTTAAATTACTTTAAAACTCAATTAGTGTGTTTACATTTGAATGAAATAATGAACTGCTGTTGTATATTACATTAAATTCTTATCATTGATAGACTTAAATTTTAACTCTGGTGAAAAACATACTATAAAGAAAAACTTTCCCCATACGTTTTCCCCTTTTTTCCACTCCACTTGGGGCTGCTTCTTTCTCTATCACTCTCTAGTTCATATCTATTTAATTCATTAGTAGCTTGTATTTGAGATTACTTGAGAACTGTGTTAAAAATCAAAACAATCATATTTTATATTGTTTTAAAATTTTTTTTATTATGAACCTGACATCAAAAAATGTAAACATTTCCCTATTCAAAGAAGAAAGAAAAGAGGATTCTTGGTGTCATTGTATGCGACTTTTACTATCCCATAACAATCCTCTCATCCCCCAAATAATATACTTCCCTTGTAACAAATAAATATAGTCCATATTGCTCATGTCTGAAAACGTAGGTCTCATTCTGTATCTTTAATTTATCACCTCTCTTCTAAGAGGTAGGAAGCATGGTTCATTAGTCAGTCTTCTGGAATAGTGATTAGTCATTTCATTTATCATTGTTCTTAAATAATTCTCATGTGTTTTCCTTTGCAATACAGTAGTCACTTTATAATTTATTCTTCTGGTTCTACTCACTTATTTTTGCATCAAGATCCCAATTTTTCCCAAACTTACTTCTTTCCTCATTTTTATGACTTTATAATATTTTGTTACATTCATATGCCATGATTTATTCATCCATTTACCAGCTGATGGACATAGATTCATAGTCCTTTGCCACAACAAAAAGTGCTGCCATAAATATTTTTGTACATATGGATCCTTTCCCTTTTCCTTTGATCTCTGGGTTATTTGCCCCAGAGCTTTATTGCTGGGTCAAAGGGTAGGTCCAATTTAGTGAATTTTAGAGTTTGGTTCCTAATTGTTTTCTAGAGTGTTTATATCAGTTTGCAATTCCATTAACAGTGCATTAGTGTACCTTTCCTCCAACAATTGCTATTTTCCTCCAATCTATCCCAATCTGATGAGTGTGAGGTTGAACTTTAGAGTTGTTTTAATTTGTATATCTTTGTAAGTGATTTGGAGCATTGTTTCATTGTGTTATTAGCTTGAATTTCTTCTTTTAATAGCTACCACTTCCTCTCTTTTGACCCTTTGTTAGGGAATACTTCTGTTTCTTAAATATTTGCATACGTTTCCCGAATGTCTAGGATATCAGATCTTTATCAGAGATAATTACATTGTTTCCTGATTCATACTACATTGATTTTATTTGTGCAATAACTTTTCAAATTTATGTAATCAAAATTGTTCATTTTATTTCCTGTAATCCTCTCTACCTTTTGTTTAGCCAAGAACCCTTCCTGTATTGTCACTGTGAAAGGTCTCTGCTCCTCTAATTTGTTTATGATATGCACTTTTATCACCAGGTCATGTATCTATTTGACATTTATTGTGGTATGTGTATATTCATCTTAACTATTTTCCTCAAGACTGCTTTCCAGTATGCTAAGTAGTTTTGAAATCAGGAATCCTTATTTTAGGTGTTGTAGTCCTTGGGTTCATCAAATACAATGTTGCTATGTTTGATTCCTTCTGGGTCTTGTATATCCAATTTATCTAAGAAAGGCCTCTTTCAGAGGGTGGGGGAAAAATAAAGCTAGGTCCTGATTAGTGCAGTTTAATGAATCACATGAAATGGTCATTGAACTAGAACTAATTATCCATATTTTATATAATTATAACTTCAAATAGTTTGAATTCAAATACACATAACCACTTCACAGGATTCATTATTTGTACTAATTGGGATCTAGCTATGTAAGTGGATATATGTTCTTGGTTATGGTTGTGAATTATATTTGGGATGAACTTGTCCATAAAATAGAGAAAAATGGCAGAATAGATTTGAAAGCAGATTCCAACAATGTGTTGTTTACAATTGAACCATAAGGATTTATATAGAATTATGTGAGGATCTGGAGCAGAACTTATTATGATTCAAGTGAACTTCTAAAAAGCAGAAATAGCAAAGTAAGGCAAAGTAAAGATAGATATAATTAAAAGAAACAAACTGGAAAACCACATGATACTTAAGGACATATGTAATGAGGCAGCTAGGTGGTTTAGTGTACTTTGCAGCCAAAGGTGGAGAAGCTCTATATGTTCAGTAAAACAAGACCTGGAACTTATTGTGGCTCAAATCAAGAGTTTCTTATTGCAAAATTTAGACTTAAATTGAAGAAAGTAGGGAAAATCATCAGACTGTATAGGTATGACCAAAATAACATCCCTTATGAATATAAAGATGAATAGATTTCAGGATTTAGATCTGGTAGACAGAGTGCCTGAAGAACTAAGGAAAGAAGTTCACAATATTGTACAGGAGGCAGCAATAAAAAAAAAAAATCAGAAAAAAAAAGAAGAGCAAGAAAACAAATGGTTGTTTGAGGACAAATAGCTAAGGAAAGAAGGAAGGAGAAAGGGAGAGATATACTCAAGTAATACAGAATTTCAGAGGATAGCTAGGAGAGATAAGAAGGTTTACTTAGATGAGCAATGCAAATAAACAGAAAAAAAAAACAATAGAATGGGAAAAGCAAGAAAATTAGAGATAATCTCTTCCAGGAAATGAGAGATAACCAGGGAATGTTTCATGCAAAAAAAAGGGTGTGACAAAAGACAAAATTTGTAGGGACTTAACCAAAGTAGAAGAGATTAAGAAGTGGCAAGAATATACTGAAGAAAAATCTTAATATTGATAACCAAAATGGTGTGGTTACTGGTCTAGTGCCCTGAATGTATCACCTCTCTGTCAGCATGTAGCATGCTTCATCATCAGCCCTCTGGAGTCTTGGTTCATCACCGCATCAGAGTTATTTGTCTTTACAATGTTGTTGCTGTTGTATAAATTGTTCTCCTGGTTCTGCTCACTTCACTTTACATCACTCCAAACAGGTTTTCCCAAGTTTCTCTGTAACACCATTCCTTTTAGCACTTCTTATGACACCATAGTATTCCATTACGGTCATGTACCGTAATTTGTTCAATCATTCCCCAATCAATAGGCTCCCACTTAATTTATAATTCTTTGCCACCACAGAAAGAGCTACTATAAATATTCTTGTACATAGGGGTCCTTTTCAATTTTATTTTGTCTTTTTGGCATATAGACCTAGTAGCAATATTGCTGAGTTAAAGGGTATGAGCAGACCAGTTATATTTAGGGTATGGTTCCAAATTGTTTTCCAGATTAACTAGACCAAGTAACAGCTCTACCGGCAGTACTCTAATGTGCCTCTTTACGAAAACCCCCAGGACAGTTTGAAATGTACAAAATGTTGGTAATTAGAGACTAAAATTCATATGAGAGATTTAGATTGAATATATAGATCAGGAAACCACCTGTGTTTCAAGGTTCTCTGCACAGTGGCCATTTCCTATACTGAACTTTTCTTCTAAATGACTAATTTTTAGTCCTCTCTCCTCAATTTTTAAAAAATTTTAGTTTCTTTCTACATGTTTTATCCCTCCAAGTTAAACCTTCCTTGAGGGTTGGGGTTCCTTTGTTTTTGTCTTTGTCCCCAGGAATTAGTACAGTGCTTTTGCACATAGTGGACAGTTTAATAAATGTTTATTAAATTGAATGTTTTTCACACCACTTCTTGCAAGCAAGTCATCATTGGCAATGTGCTACATAGCACATTGTTCATTTCTCTGTTGCTTTTTGGGTCACCTGCAATTTTGGTTTTTCTGAAGAAGATCATAATGTTCCATGACTCATTCCATGTACATCATTACTGGTAGAATATTGCTATTAAAAAGATGGATTTTTGTGTTATTGAAAGTTCTGCACAGTTTTTCAAATACAATCCATTGTACTCTCTTTTTCCTTTTAATTCTTGACCCAACTCATTGCTCAATTTGTAAATGCCACTGGCCCACCTGACTGCCTCTCACAGTCTGAGCAGTATACACTCTTCATCTACATAATTTTTCTTATGAGAATTCCAGGCTGATCTCTTTTGAGTGTCAGTTCATTTCATTGAGAGGGTCTGGTAGTAGTATTCCAAGGTCAAAATGGAGCATTTGGAGCAACTTCTCCTCATTTGGGAATTATTCTTCCCTTCGGATTCTGCACAGGACATACTTCATAACATTGGTGAACCTTTGGTGGACACATATGTTCTTGTTTTATGACTTGATTTTTACCAGTAATCTATTATTTTTAAACAAAGTAATCTTTATGACTACTTTTAATAAGGAATCATTTATTAAGGGCATGAAAATCAGAGTAGGCACTCTGAGGCAGCATGTGCTTGGCAAGTCAGACTACCATGACCTTGACCTCTATTACTCCTCTCAGACCCTGATAGAGACAGCCCAAGACCCTGAGCCCCAGGCCCAAATAGCAGTAATTCTAGCCTAGCGCCCCCAGCCATCATCCTGGGAAGCCACCTCTATGGAGACACAGTTTGACATCTGTTCCTGGAGATGCTGCAGTCACAGCTCCTGAAGACCCAGAAAGGAAGGTTCTTGCCAAAGTCTTTGACTCTGTCAAGTGGTTCAACATTGGGAACTAATGCCATTTTTATCAGTGAAAATGACATTAAAGAAGATGCCATTTGCCCCTATACCTACAAACATTGGGACTTTTCCATTTGACTTGTCCTGAAACCTTCCCTATGTATTGTCTTCTCTATTTGAATGTAAGCTCATTAAGACCAGGACTATCTTACTTTTCTATTTATATTCTTACCACTTAGTATTCTGCTTTGTGCATTATAAGTGGTTAAGAAATGATTCTCTTCATTAATTCAAGGAATCTTTATAGCTCTGGGATATTTTTTGTTAGTTTGTTTTTTTCTTTAAATATGTGATTTCTTTAAGGGAATTCCTGATGAGGAAATCTCTGCCAACTTTTCTTCAACTCATCATCTTAGAGAGTTTCCTGGGGCACTAAAGAGTTACATGATTTGCCCGGGGTCACAGCTTAACCTATGACTTTAACAAATGCTTGGGAGACACCTTTTTTAAAAAAAAATTATTTTTAGTTTTCAACGTTCATTTCTACAAGATTTTGAGTTACAAATTTTCTCTCCGTCTCTTCCCTACTTCTGCCAAAGATGGCAAGCATACTGAATACCCCTTCCCCAATCTGCCCTCTCTTATATCCTCTCTCCATCCCCCCCTTTCTTATAAGGCAAGATGGATTTCTGTACCTTATTGTCTGTATATCTTATTTCCCAGTTGCATGTAAAAACAATTTTTAACATTTGTTTTTAAACTTTGAGTTCCAGATTCTCTCCCTTCTTCCCTCCTCACCCACTCCCACTGGGAAGACAAGCAATTCAATATAGGTTATACATGTGAGACACCTTTTTGAAGAAGGGTCTCTAAGACAAAATTTTGTTCTAGTGAGTCAGTTACTTTTTTATAATCAACAGCCCAGTGTGATTTTATAATCTTTATTTCATTCATTTAGTTGTCTGAGTTTGAATATATAGTCTGCTATAGGAAATCATCTCCCAAAATCTAGTCTTTTAACCTTTTTTTTTTTTTAAAACCAATTGATGGTCTAAAAATACGACTATTTCTGAGATTAGTCTCATCAGCTTTTTCCAATCAGATAAGATATAGTAAGTTTCTCTTTTTTGTTTATTTGTGTTATTTGGTGCTTGGCATGTGATCATATTCAGGCATGAGACTTTCAAACAATTTATAAACTTCTGATCTCTTTTATTAATCCTGAATCAGATTTTCCAACATATTTCTTGACATCCTCCCTCATGCCCACTGGCATATTTTCGTTCAGAATTATCCATTTTACTTCCCTTAATGCATTCTTGTTTTGTCATAAATTCTTCCCTTATTCATAGAGTTTACAGGTAAGATATCCATGCTCCTCTAATTTGCCTATGATATTACCCCTTATGTCTAAACCATGTTCCCATTTTGACCTTATCTTGGTATATGGTATAAGATGTTGGTCTCTAACTGCTTTCCAGTTTTATGGACAATTTTTGTCATATAGTGAGTTCTTATCTCAAGGCTTGGATCTTTGCCCAATTCTAATTTTTAAGGAATTATTTTCTTCATTTAACCTTTGTACTTCTTTTTCTATTTGGCCAATTCTGTTTTATAAGGAGTTCTTTTCTTAAGTGAATTTTTGTGCCTCTTTTACCATTAGGCCAATTCTGGCTTTTAGGGCATTATTTTCTTAAATATTTTTTGTGCCTCTTTAACCAAATTGTTAATTCTCTTTTTGCTATTTGTTTGTTTGTTTGTTTATTGGAGGGAGGAAGGCAGGGCAATTGGGGTTAAGTGACTTGCCCAAGGTCACACAATTAGTAAGTGTTAAATGAGGCTGGATTTTAACTCAGGTCCTCCTGATTCCAAGGCCAGTACCCTGTTCGATGTGCTGCCTTTCCTCCCCTGTTAATTCTCTTTTCACAATTTTCTTGTATCACTCATTTCTCCTTCTCCCCCTCCCCCACTTTTTCCTGTACCACTCATTACTTTCTTTAACTCTTCTAGGAATTCTTGTTGGGCTTGGGTCCAGTTGGCATTTTCCCTTGAGGCTTTGTTTGTAGCTATTCTCATGTTGTTGTCTTCTTCTGAGTTTATTTCTTGATCCCTGCCACCATGGTAGCTTTTTATAGTCAAATTCTTTTTGTTGTTGTTATCTGCTCATTTTTTTCACCATAGTTCTGGACTTTGAAGTTTATATTAATGTTGGGTTCTACTTACCTGTGGATATGGAGGAACTACCTCAAACTTTAATATTTTTTTGTACTGCTGTTTTGAGAGCTAGTTCTGGGGGTCTGCAAGTTTTTGGTGCTTACGAGGTGAGGTGATTCAGGGAGAGGTATGATCACTCCTTGTAGCAGCAAGCACCCCAATATCCCCAGGGTGACTGCCAACACAGGTTCTTAGATCAGCTTTTCAAAAGGAAAGCAACTCAAAATGGGTTAACAAGCTTACTTTAATCAAACAAACATACATTACCTAGTTCAGGGGAAAAAGGTCAGCACCCCGAACTTCAGAGTTACAGAACTTACAGATCAAACAGACAGGCTTCCAAACTGTCCTACCATTATATCAATACTAAATCACAGTTACCAGAGAGGGAAGCATCAACATCTGGGTTTTCAAAGCCGGGGGGCTCTCAGCAACGGCTTCCCAGAGTCTCATCTGGTCGAATCACACAACACTTATCAAAGTGAGCCCCAAAGCAAAAGCCTCTCCTCAGGGTTTATATAGCCTTCTCCTGGCTCAGAGAATGTAACAACCTTCTGGACCCACTGCCCAATCACAAAGTATCAAGGTGTGGGCTTTCCTGAAAAACAAGCCTCCCACCACAGGCTCCAGGTGCACTTAAGCTAGGGGCAGGGAAGATCTTTAAATCTGCATTTCCATTACACTCCTCTTCTGGTTTGGACTCTGGTCTTTGCCAAGGAAGGGCCCCTGCTCCCCTGCAGTCACAAGTTCTTCTGCCATGGAGCTATGACCAGGGTCCCTGCTTCCTTGTGAAAGACCACAGGTGTTCCTCTCCTCCATGGAATTGTGACCTAGAATCACATATGGGCAAGGGAGTTACTAGTCAGTGCTAGCTGCATCCAGTGCCAGCAAAGGATCCCTTATAATTTCTGACCAGTTCTCTGATTCCCTTACTGTCTCTGGGCTGAGAACTCCTGAAACTGCTGTTGCTGTCACAGCCACCTCCAAGGCCCACTGCTGGTATTACTGTTGTGCTCTGGTCTAACTCCCACCCTGGTGCCAGAGACATCTCTTGCAGACCTCCTAAATTGTCTTAGGCTAGAAAAATGTTTCACCCTGAGCTTTTGTCAAAATTCAGTTTTGAAGTGTTATTTTAAAGTTGTTTGGAGGAACATGTTGGGGTAGTTCAGCTGAGTAGCTGCCTCTCCTTTGCCATCTTGCATTTATTTCCTTAAAATTGGTTATTTTGGCTTTTTCTTAGTTGCCTCTGTGGTCACAATGAAACCATGTAGAACTAGTTCTTTTACCTACATTTTATTTTTTTGTTTGTTTTAAATTAAATTGGTTTATTTACTTTTAGTTTACAACATTCAATTTCACAGTCCCTTGAGTTTCAAATTTTCTCCCCCTCCTTTTCCTTCTCCCCACCATCATGGCGGCATGCACTCAAATATAGGATATACAAATATCTTCACACTAATCATTAGTCAGGTTGTAAAGAAGGATTATAACTGATGGAATGGCCAATGGGAAAGATGAGACAAAACAAAATAAGAAAAAGAAACATAGCAAGTAGTTGGTTCAATCTGCATTCAGACTCCGCATCTCTTTCTCTGGATGTGGATGTCTCTTTCAATCATGAGTCTTTTGGAGTTGTCTTATAACCTTACGTTGTTGAGAGGAGCCCAGTCTATTGAAGTTAGTCATCACACATATGTTGTGTCTGTGATTGTGTATAGATTTCTTCTGATTCTGCTCTTCTCGCTCAGCATTAGTTTATATAAGTCTCTCCAGGTTATTATGAAGTCTGCCTACTCCTCATTTCTTATAGCACAGTAGTGTTCCATTACATTCATATATCACAACTTGTTCAGCCATTTCCCAATTGATGGGCATTCCCCAGATTTCCAATTCTTTGCCACCACAGAGAGACTATAAATATTTTTGTACATATGGGTCCTCTTTCCACTTCTCTGATCTCTGGGATATAACCCTAGAAGTGGTATTGCTGGGTCAAAGGGGATGCACTTATTTATAGCCCTTTGGGCATAGTTCCAGATTGCTCTCCAGAATGGCTGGATCAGTTCACAACTCTACCAACAATGCATTAGTGTTCCAATTTTTTCCACATCCTCTCCAGCATTTATCATTTTCCTGTTTTGTCATCTTAGCTGATCTGGCCAGTGATCCATGGTACCTCAGAGTTGTTTTGATTTGCATTACTTTAATCACTAGTGATTTAGAACATTTTTTCGTATGCTTATAGATATCTTTAATTTCATCTTCTGAGAACTGCCTATTCATATCCTTTGACCATTTATCAATTGGGGAGTGGCTTGTAGTCCTATAGATTTGACTGTATTCTTTGTATATTTTAGAATTGAGGCCTTTATCAGAGACATTGGTTGTATAAATTCTTTTCCAATTTTCTACTTCCTTTTCTACTTCCCTCTACTACCAATCTTGGTAACATTGGCTTTATTTATACAGAAGCTTTTCAACTTAATGTAATCAAAATTATCCATTTTGCATTTTATAATGCTCTCTAACTCTTGTTTCATCATGAAGTCTTTCCCTCTTCATAGATCTGACAGGCAAACTGTCCCTTGCTCTCCCAGATTGCTTACAGTATCAGCTTTTACCTACATTTTAGAGGAAAACTTGTGAGCCACTTCCATGTGCCTAGAACTTCTTTATGTCTTTTAGTAATGTTTATAGTGAAAATGTAGTCTAGCAACTTTTCTATCATTGGGTAAACATCTCATTTGTAGAGCCAAAGGTGAACCAGTTTAATATTTGTAATAATTCTTATGATTGTTAACAATCATCTTGCTTCCTTTTTTCTCATTTCTGTCCTTAACAAAGCAAAAAAGAGTAATGGGAGCTGAAAGCCACTTAAAAAATTTTGCATGTTTTATGGATCATCAGCTTGTCACTGATGCCACAGTCGAGTCTTTCTAATTTGGTAGGACTTGTCAGAGTTTGCTGTCAGCTAGCACAGCCTTCTGTAGCCTAGCATGATTTCTGTGTGAAAGAAAAGCCCTATAGGGTAGTGAAAAGGACTCTGAACTTAGAGTCAGGCAGATGTGGGTTCAAGTCCAGCCTTTAACATAAATAATGGTGCAGCCAATGGCAAGTAGTTTAACCTCTATGAGTCTGCTTTCTCATCTATAAACTGGGGATGGTATTACCTGTATTATCTACCTCACAGGGCTATTATTCATTGTTCACTTGAGCTGAGCAGGATTTTAAAAACAATTTAACATTTGAATGACATATTTTTACATGGTGATCAGCATGGCCACTTTGAACCATTTCAGTTTATACTGAGTGCTTATGATGTTCATGGTGCTCTGATGAGTGTTAAGGATTTTTCCCATCTCCAAGTCATTCTGGTCTCCCAAGTCTAAGAGTATGTTAGAGTAATAATTGTTTCAGAGCATAAGGTACCAAAAGTGCCAGGTTTCCTTTCAGGAAGTGACTTCCTATGTTGGGGTGAATCTTGCTCATTAAGTGTTAGTCATAAATTCTGTAAGCTGTATAAAAGACTGAAAATATAATTTCAATCGATTACAGAGAGATGAAGATTTTTAGTCATAAATTCTATAAACTTTATAAAAGACTGACAAATATAATTCCAATTGATTACAGAGAAATGAAGATTTTGTAGAATTTTGTTTGAAGAACAGGATATCTTTGGTGTGGAATAAAGAAGACGAGTAACCACTGACATACAATTGCGTGGTCTTCCTTGGTCTTTAAAGGCTGGACAGCTGGAGATACTGCTTGTGCCTGCGTTGCTTATGTTCTGGCCCTGTTAGTAGAATTTAAACACTTTTTACTCTCAAATAAATGAAATTAAAATTTGAAAAGTCTCAAGTGCTTACTAAATAAAATGTTTATACCTCTGCCTAAATATATACCTAGTCTGTTTCTAGCTTTTTTAATCATTTCCAGTTCTCTCAGTCTCAATTTGTATCTGCTACGTCATTCTTCAAAACAGTACATTTATTTTGTTTAACCCCAGATAGAGAACTTGTACCACTGGGCAGAAATTTTGTAGATACAGAATGGAGGCAGCTAAAAGGCTCAGTGGATAGACTGCTAGGCCTGGATTCAGGAAGAGCTGAGTTCAAATCCAGCCTCAGACACTTACAAGCTCTGTGACCCTGGACAAGTCATTTAACTTGTATTTGCCTTAATCAACTAGAGAAGGAAATGGCAAACCATTTCAGCATTTTTGCTAAGAAAACTCCATGGACAGTATGGTTCACAAAGTCACAGAGCTGGACACAACTGAATGACTGAACAACAGCATATTTCAGAATACTCTCTATACTGTCAGATTTGGTGGACTTGTTGCCTGGTTTTGCTGAGCTACTGAGGCCCTGGTTCTACGGTCACATGCAGTAGGCTCAGTAAAAGAAATTAATAGAGCCTCTTCTAGAAAAAATATTCTTGATAAAGTAGATACCAGGTAGAGACAACTTAAATATTAAATTATTTTCTCTACTACAAAAGAAATGCTTAAAACACAAAAGAATAATAAATGCACATTAACAGATACTTGAAATTTATGTCCCAATAACCTATAACCTCTGTCATATTCTCCTAGAAGGTAAAGATACCCAGGAAACTTGTGGGACTGAATAGTCATTTCACATTCACTTCTGATATGTCCCAACAAAGCAATTTTCAAGGTCTCAGTTTTCTGGCCAGCCAGCCATGGCTTGGGCTTTCTTAACCCTTACAGCTGGAGTATTCTCTCAGAATTGGTCATTGTTCCCAAGAATCTGTAGCAAAAAAATAACTGGTTGGCAATCAGCTCTCAACATATCAAAATTGTGACATGGCTGTGAATGACTACCCTTGGGATCACTGTATGATCGCTAATGCTCAGGAAAAAAAACACAGACTAGAAGAGATAGCCAAGGGCTTGAGGTCAAGTCTTAGAATGGTTCCCAGAATGCCAGAGTGAAAATAATATCCAACAAGGCTAGAAAAATAAAATGAAGCCAAGTTGTAGATGGCTTTACAAGCTAAACAAAGCAGTTTATTTTTTCTTCCCTAGAGGCAAGAGGAAACCATTAGAGTTGATTGAATGGAGTCACATGGTTGAATCTGCACTTAAGGAAAATTGCTTCTGTAGTGGTGTCAGACTGGGCTTCTTAAATTTTTTTTTTTTTTGCCAGAGACCCCTTTTTCTGTTTTGGCAGTGTTTGTACAAAATGCCCATGCTTTTTGTTCAGAACCAAGGCTGCAGTGAAGTTGTTCTATGCAACATGGGCAAGTGCTGCCAGAAACACCTCAGATTTATTACTCATTTGATTTTTAATTAATTTTTGGTCGTTGCGTGTTCTTTTACTGTTGCTAAATTTTTCACAAGCCTATATGGGGTCACAACCCACAGTTTAAGAAGGACTGGCAGAGGATAAATTGCATTGTGGAGACTTGAGGCAAGGAGACCATTCATGCAAGGGTTGCAGTGACCTAGGCAAGGGGTGAGCTAAGACTGAACTAAGATAGTTGTGTGAGTGGAGAGAAAGGCTCAGATGTGCAAGATGCTATGAAAGTAAAAATGGTAAGATTTGGTAGGGTAAGGGAGAATAAAGATGCAAGGATAATGTCAAAGTTATGAACCTGAGAGATGGCAAAGGTGGTGGTACTTTCAACACAAGTAGGAAAGTCTGAAGACTTTGAGAACCCAGGGTCATCTGCATACCACCATGAGGGCTAAGCCCAGTCCTCAAGACTATTTTTGAAGTGTGTTTGCCTAATGCAATCCCCCTTGTGAATATTTGATAAGCCTGCCTCCAGGAATGTGTAATGGAGAACCTTGTTCTAGACTTTGGAGCATGTGTAGGTATCCCATGACCATTTTTTTGTCCACTTACTATGTGTCAAAGGGGGGACATTTTTGACTAGCTGCTGAACTGGAACTGATTTTTTGTACAAAAGACTCCCATAGGAGCAGCTTACTCTTCTTTCTTCTCTCACTATATACAAGAAAGGAAAATAAACTGGTACAGACTTCCAGCTGTTGGCCAGAGGAGCAGGGCCCTCCATTAGGCATGCCCAGAAACAAGCTTATCAAATATCTACATCAGGAACTGGTCTGTCCTTGGCCAGTCTCCCATTACACAGTCATCAATTCACAGCCGAGGGAAAAATGCGCTTTTAGTCTCAGCTCACTAACACAGATAATCAAGAGTTGACAGTATTAAAAAAATTTTTTTAGAAGTCTGTTGTATATTAATACTTATTTTCTTGAAAATGAGAAGTATTAGTTTTGAGTATGTGTGTGTGTGTGTGCATGTGTATATGTAGATATTTTACTATATATCTCATGATGCAGATATAGGTATAAATAGAGATGTGGTTTAAGAAATAAATAATTATAGTGAAACAAGTATTTTCCTTTTTCTTATGCAATTGGGGTTAAGTAACTTGCTCAAGGTTACACGGCTAGTCATTATTTATGTGTGGCTGCTCATTTTCTGAGGCCAGATTTGATCCCGGGTCATCCCAACTCCGAGGCTGGCGCTCTTACTCACTGCACCACCTAGCCGCCCCAGTATTTTCCTTTTTCAAAGAGGCCATATTAAGTTATAATTGTTTTTTGGTTGTTGTTTAAATCAGAGTGAAAGGAGAAAATGTTCCTACATGAAAACACACCAGGAATGTGAATTCCTTAACTTATGTAAGCAGCCTTTTATGCCCTTCATCAACACCACATCTAAAACCAGTCTGTTCTGTCTCCTATGACCTTCAATTAGAGGAGTAATTCTTGACTAAGTAGCTATTAGCAAGTGAGGAGGTGGCATTTTGACCTTTGACTTTGAAGGATGGATAGAATTTCAGTATAATAATCTTATACTCACATATAGCAAGTTAAAAAATTTTAGAGCACCTGATGCCCAGCAACCCAGTGAGGCATAGGGGGAAAATGGAAAATGAAGGCATTTCAGATGGAAAAAATACTGGTTGAGTTTAAAACCCAGGGTTTCCTTTCACAAAATCCAGAAAAGTCTAGGTATGTTTAGATAACAGGGTAATCTGATTCTCTGGAGTGTGAAATATATATATATATATATATAGAAGTAAAGTATAGGATAAGGGGAGAAAGATCATTTCAGACCAAGTCTTGCAATGCCTTGGAGGCAAGGCTGAAAGTTTTGATTTTGTCATGCAAGCAATGGGGAGCCACTAAAGAACTGGTTTTTAACCAGGTCATATTATGATTGAAGCTTACTAAAAGAGGGGCCATAGTTATAAGAGGAATTGTGTTTTATGCCTCAGTATCTCCCATATAGAATTCTGGTTCACAGGTGAGATAGGGTAAATGGTTGTTTTTTGTTTTTTTTTTAAAGGAATGGAATGATGGCTCCTTCCCTAGAAATCATTAGTAGGAAAGCTACTAGTTGGGATGATAGATGCATTATCTGCCTGAAAATAGGAAGATGTCCTTGAAGAAGCAGCCTGGGATGTTGGAAAGAACATAAGCCCAGGAGCCAGGAAAGCAGGGTTCTGACTTCATATCATCTCTGCTAGCTGTGCAGTAATAAATGTCATGTTGTTTAGTCATTTTCAGTTGTGTCCGACTCTTTGTGACCCCTTTTGGGAGTTTTCTTAGGAAAGATGCTGGAGTGCTATTTTCTTCTCCAGCTCATTTTACAGATGAGGAAACTGAGGCAAATAGGGTTAAGTGACTTGCCCAGGCTCACACAGCTAATAAGACCAGATTCGAATTCAGGAAGATGACCTTTGGCCTACTAAGTCACCCTACTTGTTCCAACCCCATCACTATTGGTGTCCTTCCCTGCCACCTGAGGACTGCCTAATGAACATATCATGAGGCTCTGAGCCCTGTACTCCCTTATTTCTCTCTCATATCAACCAAAGATTCTCCCTTAAGATGGGAGCCACCCATGCATTGGTAGCGTTGACATGTGTGATGGGAACTATACTCTGGCTACAGACTGGGAAAAGAAGCAACCACCCTGACCCCATTTCATCTCCTATAAAAGTTCTCCCATCTGTGTAAATCTCTGGTATCCCTCTCCATTTGAGGACCACTCACCCCAGTTGTCTTGAGTTCTTCCTGATCACAAGTATGTGTTGAATAAACCCTGCCTTACCTACTTCCTGTTTCTGTGGTCCTGGCAACACTGACCTGGAGCTACCTTCTGAGTACCTTGTGGGAGTTCCCTTCAATGTACCTAACCTCTGGCGCTACATCAAGACAAACCCTTGTCTAACTTCCTGGCTGCCACACCTACCCCACCCCCAAGTTTCATTTGATTGACCATAGAAAGCAATGACTGCTATTTCTCAATTAATGTGAAGAGGCAATTTTCAAAGTAATTAAAGCTGTCTATAGTCATATGAAAAAATACTCTAAATCACTATTGATTGGAGAAATGAAAATTAAAACAACTCTGAGGTACCACCCCCACCTATCAGATTGGCTAACATGGCAAAATAGGAAAATAACAAATGTTGGAAGAGATGTGGGACAATTGAGACACTGGTGTTGTGAGGTGATTTACCTATTCCGTAGTACAATTTGGAATTGTGCCCAAAGGGCTATAAAACCATGCATACTCCTTGACCCAGCAATACCACTACTAGGTCTGTATCCCAAAGAGATAAAAAATGAAAATGAAAAGGACCTATACATATGAAAATATGTAACAGCCCTTTTAGTGGTAGCAAATAATTGGAAATTGAAGGAATGCCTATCAGTTGGGAAATGACTGAACAAGTAGTATGTGATTGTGACAAAAGAAAGCAATACTTATTGGTTAGAGAAATACAGATTCCCTCTCCCTTGGGACATAGAATTCATACTTGGGAATGGGAAGCCGTTGCTTTCTGTTTAATATCCTTTTTTTCTCTGATTACACATAAAAACTATTTTAACATTCATTTAAAATTTTTTTTTGAATTCCAAATTCTCTCCCTCCTTTCCCCCTCACTGAAAAGGCAAGCAATTTGATATAGGTTATACATGTGCAGTTATCCAAAACATATTTCCATATTAGTTATGTTGTGAAAGAAAACACAGACCTGGGGTGGCTAGGTGGCACAGTGAGTAGAGAGTTTACCCTAGAGTCAGAAGGACCTGAGTTCGGATCTGACCTCAGACACTTAATGCACAAACAAACAAAAAAACCTAGCCGTGTGACTTTGGGCAAGTTACTTAACCCCAATTGCCCTCCAAAAAGCAAAAAAATAAATAAATAACTAAATAAATAAAAAAAAGAAAAGAAAACACAGACCGAAAAAAAGTTTTTTAAAAGTATGCTTCCATCTGCATTCAGACTCCATCAATTCTTTCTCTGGAAATGGATAGTATTTTTCATCACAAGTCCTTCAGAACTTATATTAGATATTATATTATATTAGAACAGATATTAGATCATTACATTGCTGAGAATAGCTGAATCATTCACAGTTGATCATTGTACAATATTGCTGTTAATGTATAAATTGTTCTCCTGGTTCTGTTCATTTCAGTTTGCATCAGTTCATGTAAGTCTTTCCAGGTTTTTTTGAAAGCATCTTGTCATGATAGCCAGCAGGGATAGAAGGATCCAATGAGGGTCCCCTGATAATGGGGGAGCCATGGGCATGCCTGGCAGATTGTAGACAGCGAGTGACTGAAGAGAAATGCAAGGGTAGGGATGATAGGAAGCGGTCTCCTGGAACAGAATAGGAAGTCAATCCACATCTGTAAAATAGAAATAACTGACACCCACAATACCCACAACACAGGGCTGTTGTCAGGCTTATATAAGATAATGTTCTAAAAGTACTTTGCAAAATAATTTTTTTTAAAGCCCTGTATAAATGCCAGTAGTGGGCTGATTGAAGAATTCATCAAGTTAATCAGGGACCCAAATTATCTTCATCCCCGTATAGAAGGAGCCTTGGGTTCTGAGTCAGACGATGTGAACAAAGTTATTCTTGGCCTTCTCACTGGCCCCTTGTGATACTGGATAAGTCCCTTCCCCACTCCTGGGCTTCAGTTTCCCCATTTGTAAAAATGAAGGGGACCTCGAAGATTCCTTTGAGCTCTGAATCCTAGGAACAATATGTTGTCCAAAGTCCCTTGCAAGCCCTGGCACCCTGTGACTGATCTTCTGCGGACACGGAGTGCCCTGGGATTGAATGATGCTCTCCCAGGATGGAGGAGCTTGGGTACCAGATTGGGGCTCAGGAGGTCGTGGCTGCCGTCCTCCTTCGGGCCAGGAGGAGGCGCTGCCGTGCTCCTCAGACTCAGGGCGGCTCCTCGCGGTGTCACTGAGCCAAGCCTTCGACTGCTTAGCTGTCTTCGTCACTGCCTGACCTTAAGCCGCGCGCTCTGCTGCCCTCGTTTGTCTGGCCCAGCCGTTCAGGGAGGCAGACCTCTAGGCCAATGGGTGATTTGGCGTGGGGCGGCGGCCACGGCGGCCGCAGAGGAGTGAGGTAATTCGGTGCCTGGAATCGGCGTCTTTTCGGCCACCCCGCCGGCGTGGGGTCCTCGGCGGGCCCGGGGGAAGGCCCTCTTTGTGGCTGCAGTTGGCAAGATGGCGCCGGTGGGGGTGGAGAAGAAGCTGCTGCTGGGGCCTGAGGGGACCGGGGCCCCGGGCGCCGGGGACCTGCCCGGCGAAGAGGATGAGGGGCAGAACCTGTGGTGAGTGGAGGACCAAAGGGCTGAGTGAGGAGAGGCCGAGCGCGACTCCGGCTCCGGGGCCGGGCCGGGTGGGGCGGGGCCGCAAGACCGGGCGGGACGGCTAGGCTGATGGGGCAGCCTCCGCCCGCCTCTCCTCTGCCTCCCGTCTTCCCCCACTCTCCACACTAAGGGGCCCCCTTCTCATCTCCTTCATCCCCTTCTCCTCCCTCATCTCAACGAGTCAGGAAGAGCGGAGTTCAGATCCAATCTGACACTTACTAGTTGTGTGACCCTGGGCAAGTCACTTCACCTCTGCATGCCTCATTTTTCCTCCTCTGTAAAATGGGGATAATACCACCACTTCTCTCCTGGAGGTGTCCTTGTGCGATTCAAAGCATCACGTCCGTGAAGAGCTCTGTAAAGTGTTAAATAAAGAGCAGCCATCGTCGTCTTTCTCTTTTCCGTTTTCACCCCTTTCTGGGGGGGTCCCATGGCCAGCATTTCACACACACACACACACACCCACCCACCCAGGTTCTCTGCAGCTGGCATCAGCCATTCGTGATAATTTACAGACCCGGGACAATGTTGGGCTGGGAGATGGGCTTCCCTCCCTCCCCGTGAGGGAGAGCACGGGGATGTTGTGAGGAGCACAGCTGGAGCTCGCAGAGCGAAGCCGGGCTGTGCCGCATTCTCCCTGGCCCCCACGCCCAGCGTCTGGGCGCCCGGCTAACAGCTGTGTCCCCCATGTCCCCCGCAGGTCTTCCATCCTCAGTGAAGTGTCCACCCGGTCCCGATCTAAGTTACCAGCGGGTAAAAACATCCTCGTCTTTGGTAAGTGGTGTCTGCAGCGGGCGCACCTGTTACCGTGACACCTGACCGCGGGGTGGGCCAGGAATCAGGTGTTCCTAAGCCTCTGTTGGGAGTTGGGGAAGATCTTGGGACTTGGGTGTTGCAGATAAGGAAGTGCTCCGTACCCCTTGGGCTTTTGTGATATTTCCCCAAGTGGTTATTAGACTTTGAAACTTCCTTGTTTCAACTGATGTCATGTGGCTAGATTTTAAACTAACTATATTTTTCCCCCTGATTCTTCCAGGTTGTGAAGTTCTTTTTTTTGTTACTTTAAATACTCTCTGACCTTCTGGTTGTGTGGAATTATTCCATTACGTTGGCAAAGGTCACAAAAGTGAGTGGAGAGGAATAACAAAATATGTCATCTCCATTCATCAAGCATTTGTCAAGTACCTGCTGTGTTCCAGGCACTGGGAATACCGAGAAAGGCAAAAAAGACATCCCCTAGCCTTAAGGAGTTCATTCTTAATGGGGGAGACAGCATGCAAACAACTATGTACAGACCAGATATATACAGGATAAATTGGAGATAATTATAGAGTCTGCTTGAGACATGTAGTTTTGCTTAGCTCTGTAATTATTTTCATTAGTTTCCCAGCCTTCAGAGTGCTGGTGAAGAAGATACACTGAAGTTGGAAGCAAACGTTGGGTTCTATCCTGCCATCAACTGAGTTTTCTCTTGATGCTTGTTGGCTGTCACACTTAGATATCACTGTTTAAATTCTGGAAGTTTTAAGGTTGTCATTTTAGACTTAACTGTGGCTTACTGCTTTCTTTGTAATAGTCTGTCTTAACATATTTGCTGTAAGTGACTGATCCCAACTTATTCCTTGACTTTTTACCTTTTTCTGTAGATTGTAGGTAGTCAAGATTCATTTATTTTTCACATGAAAGAATTTGTTATAACTTGGGTTTTCATTACAGAGAACTAGGTATGCCTTGGATAGGTGAAGGTAGTGTGAAGTAAAGAGCATTGGAGTGGCATTCAGAAAGCCCATTTCTGCCATTCTGGCTAGGCAGTGTGCAGCCTCATGTTATAAGTCACTTTGTCTGGGCTTCGGCTTTCTGATCTGCAGAAGTGAGGAGCTGGAGCTGGTGATCTTTGATATTCCAGGTTTAAATTTCTCAAGTCGAAAATACTTAGATTTGTGATCTCGGATGTTCCTTCCAACAGAGCAGATTGTAGCCCATCTATATCTGCCCATCCTGTGAAACAGTCTTGTTTGTGTTTTCCCATAAGTTCACCATGGGGTGAGGGGGTTTACCCATTATGCTGAGGGGCCTTGTTTACTCTTTCTTGACATGAAGATGACATGGGAATACAGGAACTGTCCATTAGGTCATGCCTCTTGCCAGATGACCAGCTCTTTTATGATGATACAGTTCTTTGATGATAGCCTTTACTCAGGTTGGTTTTTTTATAGTTCCTTGTCATGTTTCTGCCTGCCTATATAATGTCCTGCCAAAACATAACTATTACAGTTTGTTAACATAAGTTTGAGTTCTGTCTTATGCTATGAAATCACTTTTTTAAAGGGTTGTATTATGTCAAGATATGTGTATAAGTATGAAAGCTATTCCTGTTTCTTTTAGAATACCAACATAGTTTCTTTAGACTGAGTAATTACATTTTTATGTTTTCCTTCTAAATATTATTTATAGGTGAAGATGGTTCAGGTAAAACAACACTCTTGGCTAAATTACAAGGAGCAGAGCACAGCAAAAAAGGAAGAGGTTTAGAATATCTGTACCTTAACATTCATGATGAAGATAGAGATGGTAAGTTGCTCCAACCCATCATGAATAAAGCATTTTTTAGGCTCTTAGTATGTGCCAATGCAAGCATTGTTCTAAGTGCTAGGAATGCACATGGAAAAAGCAAGAGAATCTCTGTTTTTGAGGAGCTCACACTCTAATTGTGGAAAAATAGGCTAGGGACTGGGCCAGCCATTGCATTGGTATAGGAAACATCCCCATGAGGAAACTTACTTTCCCAATACAGATTGGCATGTTTTAGAGAGTTCCTTAGAACAGAGGTATCAAACATGCAGCAGCCCACAGCACTCCTGAGTGCAGCCTGAACCAGATTAAAATGTAATTGAAAATATTTAACAAAATAAAATGAAACATAGATCATGTTAATATATGATTTTCTAAGTCTGTATGCATCCCACAGGGATCCTTATTATAATTTAGTGGCCCCTGTTTCTATTTGAGAACACTCCTGGCCTTGATTACTAACAGGTTAAGTCAGGATCCTTGCCCAGAATCACGTGGTCACTATATGTTGAGGCAAGACTTGAACCCAAGTCTTCCACCCAACACTGGTTATCACATAGCACCTTTAGGGAAAGAGGAGTTCAGGTACAAAGGGAAAGAGTGTCCTAAGGGTTTAAGAGTGAGTTGGATGGTAAGGCCCAGAGGTCCTCAGGGTGTATCAGTAGATCAGATGATAGCGCATAGAAGAGGGGAAAGATGGTAAGACCTGGTGGTCCCCTATCTCACTAGAAAGATTAGAATTGGTGACTCCTGACTTATCTAAGCAATGTGAACAGTCACCCCTTTGAGGTCTGGATCCCATATTGCTGTAGGAGCATATGCATAAGAGATCACTTCTACTTTGAGGAAGTAGGATTCCTAGGTAATGTAGCATTTCAGCTGGGCCTTGAATGCTAGGTAGAAATTTAACAGGCAGAATTTGGGGAATGAGGGGTTTTTTTCCAGTGTGGGGAATAATATGAGCAAATTATAAAGGTGGGAAAGTATGAGATGTTTTGGTTGCAATATAGAATATGTGAGGAAGAGAAGTCACACATGAAAATGTGTTTTTTTTTTTTAATCAAATAGTGCCCCTTCTATCCTTTGAAAAAATATAGAAAACAAAATACATCTACTCCTGTGTTTGCAGACTTTTATTTAATAGTAGAAGTTAAAACTTAAGTTAAGATATGGATAGGATCTTTTCAGGAGTCTGCCTTGATATCTTGATCTGGTAGCCTGTTATTTTCCTGTGAAGAACTCCTGAAATGATATATTAGAAGTTTGGATTTTTAAAACATTTTTAATGCTCCTTTTCAGCATTAATTTGTTGGATTGCTGGTAGGAAAAGGTATATATGTGCTGCTGTTACACCACTTTAAATTCTGTAATTCTAGGATTAACTGAAGTTTACTCATGAACTCCCTTCACTGCTTTTGTGTCTATTATGATTTAGCTTGGAGTTTTGGCTTTTAAATAAAGAAATGTTATCTCCAATTCTTTTTTTTTTTGTAAGAAGGTTCATCTGAATGTAGAGGTCACAATAAAAATGAAATACTTTTCTTTGAATTGGGTTACATTGACAAAAAAAAAAAATAAAATCTTCCTCAGGACCATTTAAAATTCTAGGAAGGTTGATGTGAAGTGAGATAGAACACATGTTGGCACACCAGTTTACATTCTTAAATCTCAGTTCCCTCATTTGTAAAATGAAGATTATCCTCAGTGGTCTTTTAGGTTAGTTATTAAGTGATTAGTCCAAGGTTAAATAGCCACTAGGTGGCGCCACAGTGCACGGAGCACCAATCCTGGAGTCATGTAGACTCATCTTCCCCAGTTCAAATCCAGCTTCAAAAACTTAATGGCTGGGGAACCTTGGGCAAGTCACTTCACCCTGTTTACCTCAGTTTCCTCATCTGCCAGAGGAGCTGGAGAAGGAAACGGCAAAGCACTCCACTGTCCTTGCCAAGAAAACCCTGAATGGGTCACAGTCAAGACACGACTTAACAACAACTGACAACCAATACCTCAAAGACTGGACTTGGATCCAGGTCTTCTTGGTTCCCAGTTCTGCTTCCACTATACCACACTCTTTACTTTTTAATCTACTTTTTAATATCAGTGTCTAAACTTGGAACTCTTACTTTCTGAATTTTCTAGCTTCCTTCAGCCTACTTTAAATTTCCCCTGTAAGCACATAAATGGGAATGTTGGGGGTAGTTACATTGGCTTCAGTGCTAAAGTCCTTTCAAGCCCTCCTTTCCTGCAAGAATCAAGAACAGATTTGTTTGTCCACTTTTAGAGGTCCTTCATGTAACATGAAGAGCAGCTACATTTCAGCCACGGATGACATAGGGCAACCTTTGAAAAAACAAAAACTTTGTCCTTTGCTTTTTATTTCTTACCTTTTTTTCCTTATTTTTCAAATACATGGTGTGGATACAATTTTCCTTGTGGAGTAGTCAAAGTTCATTTCATGCCAAAGCATTTTCATGTTCTTATTACATTAACAATGTCTATACTTAGGACTTTATGACTGTAGAGTCCTTTTACATGGGTTACCTCATTTGGTCCTCACTACATTCCTATGAGAGAGATTTTGTTTTCATTTTACTGAGATATTAGGTGACCTACCCTGGGGCACACAGCAGGTTAATGGGGACTAGGATCCAGTCTGCTTTACCACTGTCTTTTCTCTGTCCCCCACTTCCTTTAAATAGAAGCAGTGTTATAACTCCTCATTCATATTTCTTTGAGATTACCAGAATAGTTCATTTTAGAGGTAGTCTGGTGTTTTTTGTATAAATAGATATAGATAGATAGTCTATGTCTGTCTGTCTGTCTATCTGTCTGTCTAGCTATATGATCTGTATCTATATGGTGGACTTACTAGCTGTTTGACTTCGGGAAAATGTTTTTCCCTCCTTGAGCTTTGTTTTACTCTTCTGTAAAATGAGGTTAATACTTTCACTGCCTACCATATAGGTTGTTGTGAAAAAAGACTTTTTTTTTTTTAAAGCATTAGCCATTGTAAATGTGAGTTATGATAAATGTTTAATATAGATTTTTAGAGGTATATAATTAGATGTCAGTTTGTCTTTATTTGAAGTACTATTTGACTAGAGGCAAATAAATCTCATTTCTCTTTAACTCTAACCTTTTTTTACTTTAATGATATAAGCTTATAATGAAATGGTTTTGATGTAAAATCTGTGTATTTGAAGATGATTGTGACATGATAAGAACTGTGAGTCTTCAACACCCCTTCTCCACCCCCCCAAAACCTAACACATTTGGAAAGATTGGCTCTAGTTCTCACCAGAGGCATTTCTTGGGCTACTCATTTGGGGATGTGTGGACTAAAAGCTGATTGTTTAATTTCATTTACAGAACATTTGATAAATGCCTTCTCTCTGCATGGCACTGTGCCAGTCACGGGGCTTATAAAGGCAAAAATGAAATGGTCCCTTTTGCCAAAGAATTTATGTTTTACTGAAGGTAAACAACATGTCCAACAAAAAGTAAATAACAGATAGACAGAAAATAATCTGAGGTGGAGTATGGAGACCACAATAATATCGTAAGAGAAGGGGGACATGAGGAGTGACCTTGGGCAGGCACAAAGGTGATGTTTGAGCTGAGTCCTAAAGGGACCTGAGGTGAAGAGGAGGGGAGAGAAAGGCTACAGTGACTGACTGAATGGAACATACAAGAAACAAGCCATGGATCTGTCCACAGGGCCTAATACTGCCATTAGTAATAATAATAGTAATAATCATGACTGGCATTTATAATGTAAGATTTGCAGACTGGAAATGCTAGATCAGGGGTGGGGGTGGGGAGGATGGGGACAAAGCACTGGGAGGGGGCAGAGGTAGGACAAGGGTGCCAATTTGCATTCAGAAAATATTGTGCCCCCTTTGTGCAAAACGCTGAAGTTATAATGACAAAAAGAGGTTCCTGGCCTTAAGAAGCTTCTGTTTCAGTGGAGAAGGAGGAGGATGCACTCTGCATTCTGATGCTTTGTGCCAAAGAGTTCTCTACTTCCTTAGCTACTTCATCCAAAAATGAGATAAGGAAGTCCCAGAATTGAGGTGAGGGTCAAATAAAATGTTGTGTGAAAGCGCTTTCTAAAATACCCCATAATTATAAGGTTGTTTTTTTTTAAGTTGATGCAGGAATCTTAAACTTCAATTTTATCTTACAAAAATGGCACTGTTGGCAAATACTAACATTGATTTCTTACTTTGCTGCTTACTGGCAATGAAAGACTGTAAGCCTCAGTTTCCTCATCTGTAAAATGGGCCTACCTCCACTACTTACATGACAGGACTTTATGAAGATCAAATAAGATAATGTATGAAATTGTACTTCCTTTGTCAGCATTTGTCATCTCATTCCTCAAATTCTACCTTTTAGATTTGAAAGAGGAAATGTGCTCTTCATTTTTTTATATCTTTTATTTTTATATCACATTTATTTCCAAATATAGTCTTCCCTTGTAACAAAACCTTAATTTCTAATAAAAGTAGAAAAGGGCTTAGTATTTTTGGTTGTTGTTAAGTTGTACACACTTCAAAGTTGCTTTGAGAATATTTAAAGATAATATTCTCTTATCCCTCCTTTTAAGGGATGAAGCAGTTTATATACACATGATTCTTGGTTGCATTTTCTTTTGTAAATAAAGCATTTCTAGTTAAAATGTCTTTTAATTATGACTTTGGCATTAAGGACGTAGTGATACTTTTCTAGAATGCAGCTACAGTGGCAGCAAACTTGAGTGTTGAATTGTTAAATTTTTTTCTCTTCTCCACAGATCACACACGTTGCAATGTGTGGATCCTGGATGGAGATTTGTACCATAAAGGTCTGTTGAAGTTTGCTGTTTCTGCAGAAACCCTGCAAGAGACTTTAGTCATCTTTGTAGCAGATATGTCTAGGCCTTGGACTGTTATGGAATCATTACAGAAATGGGCTAGTGTTTTGCGGGAACACATTGATAAAATGAAAATCCCACCAGAAGAAATGAGAGACATGGAGCAAAAGTGTAAGTACAATGCATTTTTCTGCAGTAGAGTGTAATTATGGGCCTGTTTTCATGGTAGATCCTTTGAATGGTCCTCATTTTAATAGGTGGATAATATTTTGGACGTTTAAGATCCTCTTTTTGAAGAAGTAAGCACATAGAAGGTGCTTAATAAATGTTTATTGAACGAATGCTTGCATTCTCTTCCTTGAAGATGCCCTTTGAAAGTTCAGCCCTTTTCAGCTTAGGGTCTCAGAACATTTTCAAGGCTCTCCTCATATTCCAGGTGATCTTTCTGTATGAAGTGAGTTTGATTGGTATTCTTTATTTTCCACATTGATCTGAAGATTAAAGTCTTTTTTGTGGTTTTCAAAGGGAAGGATGTACAATAAGGCTTTCCTTATTCAAACACGTTCTGATCTGTGGATCTTTTTGTTGTTATCATGTGTGGCCTTAGAACTCTTTGGCAGGCCACAATTTGTTGTGGGAATAGCTCTGGTTTTGCATTTAGAAAACCTGGGTCCAAGTCTCAACTCTAACACATAATAGCTTATGGCATAGTCACTTCCCCTTGAGAAGCTTTTTTTCCTCTCCTGTAAAGTAAGTATTATCTGTAGGCCAGGTGATTGCTAAGGTCACATATAGTTCTGACAGTCTTTGATTCTGTGGTTCTAATGTGGTCTGTATAATCTGAAGCTTCCTCTAAGAGTTACATTGTTTGGCAGGAGAAAATAGTTTCTTTCATTAACCTGCAGGAGAACAAATAGAAATTAAAAGCATAATTCTATCAGAGAATTCAGACATAAGCCAGTGCTAGAGCAATCTGTTGCTGAATGCAAGTGCTTAAATGAAAAATTAAGAGCATTTAAAGGTTCATTTTCTATTGTTAAGTGGTAGGCTCTATTGTGATTATTAAAATAAGAGTTCTTTTAAAATAAAGGACTTGATTTTCAAATTTGAAGGAAGTTTGGGAGGGGAGGGATTGTTTTTTGTTTTAAAATATATGTGGTTCAGAAGATTGTTTTTCCTCTTCCTTGCTTCTGTGCAGTTACATGAGCATCTGACCACTTGCCAGAAGAGTAGGAGTGGCCGCGGCAGCAGCAACAGTCTTTGACAAGGGTTGGCTCTGCTCAAACTGGCTTATTTCCACAGTATGACATCACTCCAATGAATTAATGAGGGCCCTTTTGGGCATGATATACAGTATCCTCACATTGCTAACTCATGCATTATAACGACACTCAGAATGATGGTTCCTGAATATTAGGTTTGCTTTTCAAATCAAATTCCACATTCCATGTCTTCTTGTCACACTCTTCATTTTGCCTGTGCCTTCTGTCACATGTCAGTTCAAGTGTCCCACAGACACTGTGAGCTTTACAGTTGAGCCCTTCAACCTGTCTTTTATAAGTTTTCTCAGTTGTATTTGCTGCATTGATTGCTATGCAGTCCAGCTAGCCAGTATCAAACAACTGACCTTTACAGATAATGAGGGTTTTTTCCCCAGAATTAGATACACTTAAAGCAAACTACTTCTGAACATGGGTGCGTTTTGTAGCCGATACACATATAATATGGTACAGAGAGAAATAAGTTGATTTGTTGTGATAAATTGATTTTTCTGAGTTCATTTTTATAGTGTGATGACATTTCAAAGATGTTTCATTTGGGGGGTTGTTTTGTTTTCGAAAACAATTTAAATCAAACTTGGAGGCAGCAAGATCCCCAGAGTTAAGAATTAGGAGATCTGGGTCTGCCCTACTACTTACTAGCCATGTGATGTTGGGCATGCTACTCTTCCTCCCCACCCTCCTGGGCCTCAGTCTCTTTCTCTGCGATATAATGGGATCAAGCTAGGTGACTTTAAGGTCCTTTCCAGCTCTGACATGCTATATCTGTGTGCAGTTGTTTATAATGTTGGGGGGGGTTTTGGTCCACTCCAGTGTTCTTAATTTATTCTAATTCTGGTTAATCTTTGTTCTCATCCCTACCCCCAATGTATCAAACATTTGGGATGACAGCTTTTTTGCTTTGTGTGCTAAAGTGTCTGTTAGTCTTAAGTTACATGCTAATAATGTGGTTATTTTAGGCTAGAGAAGACTTGAGAATCACCAGTACAGTCTTGAACAAATTACTTAACCTCTCTGAGTCTCAGTTCCTCAACTTTAAAATGAAGGGTTTGAATTAGATCTTTTCCCAGGAGAAGCTTTAATTCTATCAGCTGACTATTTCATCTCAGTGGTGAGATTCTTCCAGATGTTGAATTATCCATTAGTATCTTTGTTATTTTTCCTTGTGCTTTTCTATTTTAAAGCAAAAGTTATTGAAAGTTAGTATTTACATTAAAGATCCCTTTCCTTCTCAGTTGTATTTTTGAGTGGTCCCTTGCTTAATTAATCCAGAGCAGGAAGACAAGGCAGTATCTTTTTTTTTTTTTTATTAAGCAATTGGGGTTAAGTAACTTGTTCAAGGTTACATGGCTAGTCATTATTAATGTGTGGGTGCTCATTTTCTGAGGCCGGATTTGATCTCGGGTCATCCCAACTCTGAGGCCGGTGCTCTTACTCACTGCGCCACCTAGCCGCCCCTTTAGGGCAGTTGGGGTTAAGTAACTTGCCCAAGGTCACACGGCTAGGTTTTTGTTTGTGTGGGTTAAGTGTCTGAGGCCGGATCCGAACTCAGGTCCTTTTGACTCCAGGGCTGGCGCTCTACTCACTGCGCCACCTAGCCGCCCCAAGGCAGTATCTTTTGAAATGTTTTGGTATATTTACCTATTGACCCGACTTGAAACCCAGAAGTGACCTGAAGTCATAATACATGGCAGTGGCACAAAGGGCATAACTTGGAACCTCTGAGACTTTCTGTGTAACCATGTCACTTAACCTCTCTTTGTCAGTTTGCATACCTTTAAAATGAAGGTGATGATAATATGAGGACATATAAGAAAGGATTTCTATTCCCCCAAAGAGCAAGATTCTATGGAGACAATAGGGGGCAATACATAAGTATATAAAAATACTATTTTATATGTTATAGACCACAGGCACTTTTAAGAGTAGTGAAAAAAAGATCAGCAGAAGCTTTGTGGAGAAAGTGGAATTCAAGCTAGACCTTAAAGGTTAGAGACACTTTGAATAGTTGTCAGCAGCATTTATTAAATGCCTGCAGTGTACCAGGCACTCTGCTAAGAGCTAGGGATACAGACAACAGCACAAGTACATCCTCCTCTGAGAGAGCTCATAGTTTAAGGAAGGAGAAAACATGTAAACAACTGTGTGAAAATAAGATATATAGAAGATTAAGTAGAGAAAATAAACACAGGGAAGGCACTAGCATTAAGGAGGTGGGGGTAGGAGGGGGGTGGGGTTGTAAAGAGGTGGGCTTTTAGCTAGGACTTGAAGCCACAGAAGCCAGGAGAGGGAGATGAGGAGCCAGAAATTTCCAGGCATTAAGAACATTTAGTGAAAATGCCCAAAGTTGAGAGCTGTGGCTTCTTTGAGAAACAACAGGGAGGCTAGTGGCACTAGGTCAGAGTACCTGGGGCTTTGTAATGTATAAGAAAACTGGAAAGGTTATGAAGGGCTTCATACATCAAGCAAGACTTTATATTTGATCCTACAGATGGTAAGGAGCCACAGGAATTTATTGGGGGGTGGGGGGCAACATGGTCAAACTGCGCTTTAGGAAGATCCCTTTGGCAGATAGACCAGCCAGCAGGTTGATTTCAGTAGCCCAGGCATAAGCTTGGTGGAGGGTGGTGTGTACCAGAGATGTCACAATGGTGACTTCAGTAAGATTTGGCAGCCTGTCAAATATGGGGGATGGAAGGTAGTGAGAAAGCAAAGAGGACAGCCCCAGGTTTTGAGCCTGAGTAGAAGGAAAGTGGGACCCTCCAACATTAATAAGGAAACTAGGAAGACAGGAGGGCTGGAGGAGAAAGTTTGAATTCAGTTTTAGATATGTTGAGTTTAAGGACATCCAGTTCAAGAAGTACAACTAAAGATTCCAGGCTGGAGGTCAGGAGTGAGATTAGGACTGGGTAGATAGATCTAAGAATCATTAGCATGGACATGATAATTGAATCCATGGGAGCTGATGAAATGACCGAGTGAAATAGTATAGAGGGAGCTGAGGACAGGGCTCTGAGGGACACTCTGTAGGCATATGTCACTTAGACCAGGATCTAGCGAAGGAGACTCAAGGAGCAGTCCAAGATAGGTAGAAAGAAGGAAGGAAACAAGCATTTATTAAGTGCCCACTGTGTGCCAGGCACTATGGTAAGTGCTTTACAAATATCTCATTTGATCCTTATAACCACCCTGGGAGGTAGGTGCTATTATTATCATCCCCATTTTACATTTGAGGAAACTGAGGCAGATATATTAAGTGACTTGTCTAGGGTTACATAACTAGTGTATGTGTGAAGCCAGCTTTGAACTCAGGTCTTCCTGATTCCAGACCTAACTTCACTGTGCTTCTTAGTTGCTTAGAGAACCTGGAAGTGTCATGAAAACTTAAGAGAGAAGAAAGTATCAAAGAGAAGCGAGTGATTGATAATGTTAAAGGCTGCAGAGAGGTTGGGGAGAATGAGGATTGAGAAAAGGCCATTGGATTTGGCAACTTAGGTTTTTGGTAACTTTGGAGAGAGCAGTTTCAGTTGGATGATGAGGTCAGAAGCCAGAGTATAGAGAATTAAGAGAGTGGATGAGAGGCAGCAAAGATCTGGGTTGTAGACAGAGATGGTAGGTAGCCTTCTCAAGGGCTTTAACCACAAAAGATAGGAGAGATATGAATGATGGGTAGTGGGACTGATTGGATCAAGTAAGGGTTTTTTAGGGGGGGGTAAACATAGACTTGTTTGGAGGCAAGTTCCCAAGCAATTAAGTGCTTTTTATGTGCCATGCACTGTGCTAAGCACTAGAGACACAAAAAAGGGCAAAATAGAGCTTCTCTCAAGGAGTTCACAGTCAAATGGGAGAGATAATGTGCCAACAACTATGTACAAGTAAGATGTATTTAGGATAAATTTGAGATAATAAACAGGGAAGCCACTAGCATTGAGTGAGGTGGATCAGGAAAGCCTCCTGTAGAACGTGGGATTTTAGCTGGGACTTGATGCCAGGGAAGCTAGAAGGTGGGAATGAGGGAGAGAATTACAAGCATGGGGGGGCAGCCACTAAAAATCCCAGAATTGGGAGATGGAGTATCTCGTGGGAAGAACAGCAAGGTGGCCAGTATCACTGGAATCATAGAATCTTTGGAAGTGAGTAGGGTGTAAGAAAACTAGAAAAGTAGGAACAGACCAGGTTATGAAAGGCCTTAAAAAATTAAACAGAAGATTCTATATTTTATTCTGGAAATTACCCTTGGTGTTGATATGATATAGGGCTGACATAGGCTTTGTGCTTTATAAATTAGGCAGTAGACAAAGAAATTGAATAGGCAGAAAGAAGAAAAAAATATTCATAAAATCTTAGAATTTCAGAGCTAGAAATGACTTCAAGAGGTCACAGTCCAACCCCAAATTTTATAGGTGAAAAATTTGAGACCCAGCATAGATACTTGGTCCAGTTCAGTAGCACAGGAGAAGATCCATGTTATACAAAAATGTAATCTGCCAAAGTGCTTTTGTGAGTTTATGATCAGTGGATTTTAGTAATTTAGCATTTGGGGATGCTTGGTGAGTTATATGTGCAAAACACTTTGCCACAATTAAATTATTTATTATTTTCAGCCACATCTGTGTCTATAGCTCACCTCAAGGTTTAAAGTATGGGCAGTAATTTGAAATTTCAGAATCTCTCCAAAGAGAAGTCATTTAGTTCACTGGGGAAGTGTCAGAGAAGTTACCTGTTTTTCCTATATTCCCTGTAGGGACTAGGCATGAGGCTGTGATGCCCAGATTACTAAATGACATTTAATTTTATGTGTGCTTCATTGGCAGAATGCAGAATGGAAAGGGTTTCATTTAGATAGAACATGAGTTTAAAAGATTCTTCATGTGAGAAAAAAAAGTTGTAAATGGAATTTCTAGTGTTTGTTGTTGTTAATTAAACATAGTTCTCTGAAATATATAGACTCATAAAATTGGGATATAGCTGAAATTTTTCTCATTTAAACTGCTAAGTGTCCAAATAACAGTGGAAACATTCTGAGGATCAGAGAACCCAGCTTGATTAAAGCTCATAAAGTGTTCAGGCTTGCTGCTGCTTCACCAAGTTACCACAAAATTATTTAATTAAAATTTCCAACATAGAATTCCAAAACACTGTCCAAAGTACTTCAGGAGTTTTGTTTACTCAGGTATAAACAGTAGTTTGGTGTTACTTGAATAGGACTGAAGTTAGTTATTCTGACTTCTGATTAAAATGAACCAGGAGATAATGGAAACATTTTCAGTTATACTCTTAAGCACTCTCATTTTTGGAAGCATGGGTGCCTCTCATCTTATCTTGTTCTAGAAGTGGTCCATCAAAGCTGTAGTTGTACTGAACTGTTTTCTAAACTTAGATTGTATAGGCCATGACAAGTGAAGTGGGCTAACCTGCCATTGGTGTATATCCTTAAGTTTGTCCCTACTCTTATTTGGAGGTAGTGCTGATTCTTATTTCTATCTTAATATGAACTTAAAATGATACTGTGTTACACATTTTTAGACCTTACCCAAGCTCTGAAAAACTAGTCATAAAATGTTTAAAGGTAATCTGATGTTTATGAAATGTTCTGCAAAGCTCGTCCATTTCCCATGATGGTAGTAACTTTAGTGATTGTAACCTGTCAGGGTCTGTTTCTGGTGAGTTGTCTGTAATACATTACACAAAAACTAGAGTAAGTGGTATTTATTTCACCTGTTTGATTAATGAAACTGCTTCACTTAAGCATAGTGATAACCTATGGCAGAAGAAAGAGGAGGGAGCCTTACTCCAGTGAGAAGCATTGTGGTGTGAGGGCAAAAGGACAAGATTAGGGGTCAAGAGCTCAGTTCTAGTGTAGGCTTCCTCTACCAATACTAGTTGACATCTTTTCTGAAACTTACTGCCTTAAGTGCTTCACACCCTGGGAAGTTAAATGATTGGCCCAGAGTTACATAGCCAGTATATATCAGAGGGAGGGCTTGAGTTCAGGACTTCCGAGCTCTGCCCTGAGGTCATCTCTTTATCCACTCTGCCATGCTGCCTCTCCTTAAGACAGGAAAATAATGCTTTTCTTTGGTTACTTTCATGGAGGAAAGAAAAAATATATATGACTGCGCTTTGAAAATGCTAAACAAACATAAACAACCATGGTGTAATATCATCACTACCACCTTACCTTTAGCACTACATGCAAATTATTTTTATAACAAATGGAATTTTCTTCAAGGTTGAAGTTTCCTTCATTTCATTTTTTCATCATGAAATCAACCATACGTTGCTTGTTCAGCATGCTCAGGGACAATTTTTTAAAAATACTTATTGTAGTTACAGTTTTGTTATATTTTTAGAAGGAACAAAAAGACCAGTTCCTTGGTGCTCATTAATAATCCTAATGGATACATTAGAATCCGTTGTGTTTTGGTTTTGGGTCAAACTGCTGCTTTTCAGGTCACAATACAACCATGAATATTTCTTGGGTCATTTATATTAGAAGTTTAAATCACTGAATGAAGTTCATTATGAATTAGGTATAAAAACAAAACACCCTTTGCAGTGCTTTCCAGAGAGCTTCTTCAATTTGGAAATAGGCTGTATTTGAATAAGCCCCCTAATTTCACATGTACAACAGTGTTCTGCAAATTAAGCTATCCAAAGCTGATACTATATAATAATGGTTGAAAACAGTTTGTCAGATTAGCATTTTTGTTTTAAAAAGTCTGTCCCATGAATAACAAGGAGTAATATCAACTCTTTTGGGGTCCTTTTGAAATTAATTATTTTTTATTTTCTCAGTTTGTTGCTTCATGTGAAAAATGAAGAGATTGGACTAGATTATCTTTAATGCCCCTTCTAGTTCTGGATCCTATGACATTTTTCAAGGTAAAAGATTAGAGGCATCTGTAGATCCAGATCCCTTTTTTGGTTGGTTGTGGAAAGAAAGAGTGATTTGGTGATTTGTCTTTGTGGCATGAGGGGGAAGGAGTGTGGTGTAGTAGAAAAAGCACAGGATTGGTGGTTGAGAGCTAGATTAGTTCTAGTTTGTGTCACTTTGGCTAGGTCAATTCCCCTCTTCCAACTTCAGTTCTTTCTTGGGAGCTTTGGGCAGAATGATCTCTAATGTTCCTTCTGAGGCTAAAGTTTTATGATGTTGTGTGTATCTTTTTCCCTTCTTCCTTTGTTCCATATTTAGATCAAGGCACTGAGCCTAAATAATGATGCTATTTCCTGTCTGTGGTTAAAGCACTATGCTAATGAGGCTGAGATCATAGGTTTGATTTCCTACAACAACTATTTCAGAAAATTCTACCCTTATTTAATAAGCTGTAGTGGAAGAGAGAGTGGAGAATTCTACACAGCACTCTCTCACTTTAGTTAAATTACTCTAAGGAAATGCTATATTTATCACAGGACAGCTTATTATGGTTACTGCAAATTACCAAGAACAGTACTTTAAATAATAGACCTCAGTAGATCATAGACTTAGGGGTAGAAGGAGTCATAGTCCAACCCTCTCAGGTGACAGGTGAGGAAGCTGAGTATTCTAGGCTAAGAGTTTTCCATCTCATTATTTATGTACAACAGGGATGATATATAGGCCCATTCAACTCTGTTCTATAGTGTGTATATACCATAGAGTTTAGCAGTGGTTTATTCTGTTTCCCTGTATAGCAAACTTTATGTAGAACTTCTCACTGGTATGGTTTAAATGAGTTTCAGGTGTTTTGGTCATTTTACAGATTCAGATACTCTATAAGCAGTTTAATTATCCACAGTATTTTGGAAGTCTGAACTATTTAAATTATCTTGAGATGAGTTGGCTTTTGAACTACACATTATGGGAAACCACTGGGTGGTGTGTTTTTAAGTATTCGAGAGAGAGTTGCAATGAGGATGTCTGGAAAAATGCCTGTGCTACTCCAAAATGATAGAGTTCTAACTAGATTATTTAAAATTTATAGTCTTCATTGACATCCTTTAATCTTTGGTTTTCTTGGGAGGTGGGAAGGAATGGAGGGGTGATTTAATTTTCCAGGGCTTGTTGCTTAAAAGGCATCTAATATATTGTTAGAAATGTGTTGTCTTTTATAGTTGTGAAGGATTTTCAAGAGTATGTGGAACCTGAGGAAGGCTATCAAGGCTCACCACAGAGGAGAGGACCTCTAGCTTCAGCACAAGATGGTGAAAATGTTACCTTACCACTTGGAGACAACATGCTCACACATAATCTTGGGATCCCAGTCTTGGTAGTTTGCACAAAGGTGAGCACATCTAGATTGAAGTGTTACTTGCTTTTTTGGTTTTACAATGAAAACATGCTACCTGACAGTGGGTCCATTTTAATTTGGGCTTTGTGTATAAGTAGATGAATTACTTTAAATGGAAAAAGTATTGAAGACAGAGCTAATACCAGTGACTAGAAGTTACAGAATAATGATTTTCTGTTTAATATAACAAAGAATTTCTTGACAGTTATAGCTGTGCCAAACTAGAATGGACTGCTTCAGTAGCTGGTGAGTTACTTGTCATAGGAAGTGTGCAAATTACAGTTGAGTAACCATTTGGGGTTGGACTAAATGACCTGGGAGTTCTGTGCTTCTGTGATCTGACTTTGGGTCCTCACTTTGCCACTGACTAGCTCTGTGACCTTAGTAATCCAGCTAACTTCTCTGAGCGTCGGTCTTTATCTTTAAAATAATGCAGGCCCTTCCACTTTCACAGTAGAGTTGTTATAAAGAGCAGACTAGAGAATTTGTTTAAAAGCCCTTTGTAAAATGCTACTCTATAAATGCAACTATAAACTACTTCTGCTCAGGTTGATGTTACTAGTGGAATAGAGCCCAGGAGTATTTTCTTTTTCTTTTTATTATTATTATTTTTGCTTTTTGGAGGGCAATTGGGGTTAAGTGACTTGCCCAGGGTCACGTGGCTAGTTTTTGTGTTGAATGTCTGAGGTAGGATTTGAACTCAGGTCCTCCTGACTCCAGTGCTCTATTCACTGTGCCACCTAGCTGTCCCCCCCTTCCCCCCAGGAGTATTTTCACATATCTTTAGCTTAGTCCACCTGGTAGATGGTAAGCTCCTTAAGGGCAGAAACCACTTCTTTTTCCCCCAACTCTGTTTTTCTCTTTTCCTTGTAAGCATAGTGTTTGTAGGTGCTTAAGTGTCAGGTGCTTAAGAAATAGTTGTTGAGTGAATGGATGAAATGTACATTTTCATTCTGTGACTCATACAATAGCCTTGAACTAAAAACAGATTATTTGCACTTTAAAGGGATTGATCAGTCAGGCATTTATTAAGTACGTTCAATGGTAGGCATTGTATTAGGGACACAAAGACAAAATTAAATTCCTTCCCTCAAGGAGCTTTCTATCATGGTACACACCATGTACACAAATGAATATATACAAAATATTTTACAAGGCTATTTTAAGAGAGAGAACACAGGGAACTGGTGGGATCAGGAAAGCTTAAGGTAGAAGGTGATGCTTGAACTGAGTCTTGAGGAAACAAGAGGAATTCTATTGAGGAATTGAGGAATTCTAAGGAGTGGAGTTGAGAGTGGACATTCCAAGGATGGAGGCCATTGAATGCAGAGGCACAGAGATGAGATTCAGTGCTGGGGGGGGGGGGGCATGCTAAGTCTAATTCAGCAGAACTGTCACATGCAGAAAGAAAAGAAATGTCTGACAGGGAATTTAAGGTCAGTTGGGGCCAGGTTGTAAAAGGCTTTAAGTTTTTATTTGACCCTACAATTACAAAGTAGTCATTGGGGTTTGACTAAAGAGGTGGTCAGACCTATACTTTAGAATCAGTGCTCTGAAAGCCGTATGAAGGATGGAATGCACAGGAAGGAGATTTGAGGCAAGGAATGGATTAGGGGGCTATTGGAGTAGTCCAGAGGCAATGGTGGCCTGGTGTAAGATGTGGCTGTGCAAGTAGAGAACTGGTCAATTGCAGGAGATGTGGAGGTAAAAGTCATCAGATTTAGCAACTCAGCAGCTCTGTGACATGTGGAAGTTCGAGGTAGTGAACCTTTAAGACTTGAAGCAGACATAGTGGTGCCTTTAACAGAAATAAGAGAAGTTTGGTAGAAGGTAGAGTTTTATGGGAAAGATAATGAGTTAAACTCATTGAGTTTGAGATATTTATGGGACTTCTAGTTTGCCATGTCCAATAGGTAGTTAATGATGTGGGATTGAAGTTTAGGAGAGACTCTGAGGCTGGCTATAAAGATCCAGGAGTTTTCTGCATAAAGATGATGATTAAACCTCTAAGAGTTGATGAGGTCACCAGTGACAGAGCACAGAGAAAGCAGGAGGAATGAGGACTGAGCCTTGGAAGGTACCCATGGTTAGGGGCCAAGATAATGGGTAGAGACCCATGGAAGGAGACTGAGGAATGGTCAGGTAGGTAGGAAGAACACCAAAGCAGAAAAGAGTTACAGGAGGTCAGGATTGCCCAGTGTCACATGCTGCTCCAGAGAGGTCAGGAATAATGAGGAGATTCAACAATTAGGGGATCATTAGTAATTCTGGAGAGAGTTGTTTCCTTTGAGTATTGAGGTTGGGAGCTCAACTGCAAAGGATTGAAAGGTGAAAGGGCACCATGGTAGAGGTATGGCTCTGAAAAACTCAACCTTATTCAAAGTTAATGGGTAAAGAATGGTGGAATAACCTTACATGTTAAGAAAAATCCAGAGGAGCATGGTGGAAGGGATTTGGATTAAGATTAAGGAGGTACATCTGTAAACAATAAACCAGTATCGTGGGTTTAAGTGCCTATCATGTATCAAGCATGGTGCTAAAGTATTGAGGATGCAAAGACAAAAAACAAAGTTGCTACCCTCAAAAGTTGACATTCTACTTGGGGGAAACAGCATGTATGTATAAATAAATATAAAATATATCTGAAGTAAGTACAAGACAGTGTTAATAGATGGGAGAGTTCAAGAAAGACCCATGTAAGAAATGGTACTTTAGCTGAATTTTGAAGGAAATTAAGGCTTTTTTAGAAATATTTTTGGGGCAACTAGGCGAACTGGATAGAGCACTGGTCCTGGAGTCAGGAGAACCTGAGTGCAAATCCAGCTTCAGACACTTAACATTTACTAGCCATGTGACCTTGGGCAAGTCACATAAGCCCAATTGCCTTGCCTTCCCCCCTGAAAAAACAAACAAACAAAAAAAACCCGAAAAAAGAAATACTTTTACTGATTCTTTTTTTGTTTTTACATTGCATTCTTTCCCAAATATATCCCTCTTTTTCCCTACTCAGCAAAACACTCATTGTAACAAAGATTTAAAAAGGAAGGTAGAAGATGGCTCATCAAAACCAAGGGGCACATCTACTATGACTGATGATAGATGAAACGTTCCCCACATCTTCTGCAAAGAAGGTGCATTTTCTCAACTGCATTCTGTGTATGGTGGGGAATGGAGGAGAAAGATAGCATCTACAAAGACTCAGAGATGCAAAGAAGAATGCCATATGTGAGGGGCACCCAAGTAGGTCAGTTTGCCTAGAAAGATGTCAAAGTCTTTGCCTACAAGCCTCCTATGGAACCCCTAAGTGCCCCAGAACCAGATTCAGTTGTCATTGAGAAATGTTTAACAAACGCCATACAAATACAATGGAGATAATGTTAACTTGTGGTTTTCTAAGTCAATATGCAACTGCAGATATCTGGAATGTTTCTGTTTGAATTTTGTACTGCAGGCCTAGAGCATGGAGTGCACAAGATGGAGTAATGTTCATTATGTGGAAAGGTTGGCTAGAACCTGATTGTGAAGGGCTTTGGATACCTGAAAAGTAATTCTAGTTTATTCTAATGGCAAAACAGCCAGCAGAGCTGTAGATAGGAGAGTGACCTAATCAGACCTGTGCTTTAGAAATATCACTTTAGCAACTGAGTAGAGGATATATTGAAGAAGGAAAGAGACTGGAGGCTGGAGGCTGGGAGAACGGTTAAGGGAGGCTTTGACAAGAAATAGTCCAGGGGAAAGGTGATGAAAGACTCAACTGTAATGGTGCCTGTGTGAGTCAAGAGATCTAGTTGGAAATGTCAGGCAGCTAGTTGATGATATAGATATGACGATATAGGTAAGAGAGACATTTAGGGCTTACATAAATATTATCTGAGAATAATCTGCACAGAGATGATAACTTAGTTCGTGAAAGCAGGTAAATTTCTCAAGAGAGGATTTTTTAGAAAGAAGAGGACCCACAGTGGAGCCTTGGAGTATTCACAGGGTTAAGGCACAGGACATAGATAATGATTGAGCAGAGGAGACTGAGAAGAAGCAGGCAATCAGACAGGTTGTCAGCTGAGAGAACAGTGTCATGAAAACCTAGATAGAAAAGTATATCTGAGAGGAGAGAGTAGTCAGTAATGTCAAATCCTGCAGACAGTTCAAGGAAGATCTTTGAAAAAAGGACAGTGGATTTGGCAGTCAGATACTTGGGAATTTTGGAGAAAGTTTAAGTTGAGTAAAGAATTTAGAAGACAAATTATAAGAACACCTAGACAGAAGAAATAGATAAAGAGTTGGAAAACATATCATCACCCTGGTACAAAGAGGTGTGATATGGTAGTGATAGGAGACTTCTGTTATCTGCACATCTGTTAAAATATCCTCTCTGCCAAAAGCACAGTAGCTGACTTGCTATGATAATAATTTCTTACTCCTAAAAGGGTAGGAAACAACTACAGGAACTGTTATATTAGACCTGATTTGTATCAATAAAGAAAAGCTGGTTATTGAAATAGAAATCATGGAAAACTTGGAAGAAAGTGATCATTCCATATCAGAATTTGTATCAGGATTGGAAGATAGAGCGTAGTTAACATGCATTTTGGGAAAGCAAATTTCAGATATTTCAGAGAGCATAGGGAGGAGTCATTGAACTAGAATTTCGTGGGGAAAGTAATCCCAGGAACTCCAATGTAAAAGGATGTTGCCTAAGGAAACTGATAGAGATTTACACTGAAGTCATTAGAATTTTTAAAGACTGGAGAAGGTGGAAGCAAGGGTAGGTAATAGGATTTGTGCTAAAGTAGGGTAGAGTATCATAGTATCATGGTGTGCAGAAACTCAGGTGGGACAATGTTAACAGATGATGGAGATGAGGCCCAGGGCTTTACCCTTAATTTACTGCTGTCTTCTCTGCCAAGGACCATGATCTTTGCTCTGGAAAGGATAGAACAAAAATGGTAGGTAAGAAGGATAGATTTCAGAGTATCTGAGGAGTTTCATGGCCTGAAATTCTACAGCCCAGGAAGGATGAAAATTGCTTAAGAATTACATTCTGAAGATTAAAAAAAAAATTACTCTGATTAAGAAGAAAAGGACACCTTGTCTAAAGATGTCAATATGAACGTATAGGGAACTCATTGACCAACTTGGGTTTTTAAAAAGCATATACAGAAAATGGAGGTAAGGGCAAAAGATGAATATAAAATCACATAATGCTTCTGTGAGAATAGGGTCAAAATAGCCTGGTGTGGTGGAATATGTTATAGTCCCTGCTACTGAAAATCTGAGACTAGTGGATTTCTTGAACTTGGCAGTTCTGAGCTGCAGTACAGGTCCAAGCTAAGTTCATCATTCATGTGTCAAGCCTCCAGGAACAGCTAAGCCATTGGATGGCCTAAGGAGGGATGAGTGGTGTAGGTGATAGTAGAGTTGAATATGTGAGTCCCTTGCTGTACTTCTGAACTAGGAAGGACTTCCTAACAGAATGGTACCCAAGTGGAATGATTGCCTCGATTAGCTTGGGTCTCCTTTCACTAAAGGTCTGTAAGCAGAACCTGATTGACTTTGTACAATGAATTCTTTTCAGACACGAATTGAATGGCCCTCAAAGCCAAAGTTAAGTAAAATTAGAAATTCTATTGGAGTGCTTTATACACATTCATGCTTTTGTCCTCATAACTTTCCACTGCTGTAGTTTATAATTTCCTCCATGCATTGGACAATTGTACAAGTTCCAGTGGTCAGAAAATTCATTCTTTAGTGAGGAGTATCTCTGCACTCAATATGACTGGTGCCCAGAGAGAAAATACAAAGTCTGTTGCCAAACTCAGAACCTTTCCAGCATGGTAGAAACTCCAGATCCTTGAGTCCTTGAGAATCCTAGATAAGATCATACTATGATGGGATATTAGAGGAAGATTTTAATGGAAAACCATTGGAAATAATACCAATTAAATATATTTGTAGATAATACTTTGTGTAATGTAATGAAAATTTGAATGTTCAAAAGGTCATTTAATGGGAGGAGGGAGAGAAACCTGTTCCTTAAAAAAACAAGACATTCTCCTTCTTTGGTAGAAAAACTGTAAAAGTCAGTCACAAAAAACAATGACGAGGGCAGCTAGGTGGTACAGTGAATAGAGCACCAGCCCTGGAGTCAGGAGGACCTGGGTGGAAATCTGGCCTTAGATACTTAATATAAAAACTAGCTGTGTGACCTTGGGCAAGTCACTTAACCCCAACTACCCCAACTGCCCTTCAAAAAAAGCAAAAAATTAAAAAAAAAATTTTTTAATGACAAGCCTCCAAATGATCTTGAATTTAAAAAAAGGAACAGAAGGAACTAAACAAAAAATAAAAAGAAAAAGTAAAATGTCAGAAATAATCCGCCATCGGATGTGGACCTTTGAGAATGTATTTTTATTTCAAGGTATGAATTAATATGGTTTTAAATTTGTAATTTTTAAAGTTTTAAAGGAATTTTAAAATAAGACACTATAGACATATATACATTGTGTGTGTGTGTGTGAGAGAGAGAGAGAGAGAGAGAGAGAGAGAGAGAGAGAGAGAGATAAAGAAACAAGCATTTATTAAGAGCTTGTACTAAGTGCTGGGCTTATAAATATACTTATGAGGGGGGTGGGAAGGGAGAGACAGCTCTTTTTAAGACTCAGAACATGTAAGCTCAGCTTTTTGCAAGAGTTTGGGTTTAGCTATAGAATCTTTGACTTCCTAAAGTAGCATTCATGATTTGGTGGTTAAAGATGAATATCACCTACCTTTGTATCAGTTATTTCATTGTGCCAGTTCACTGTAAGGTTAAGGTTATAGGGTCATCCATTTATGTAAGAGACCTCAGAAATGATCTAGCTCAGCCTACTCTTTTAATCTAGTTTGGTTTTTTCATGGATAGCAAGCTTTTTAGCAGTGTAAATATTTTTTGTCAGCAGCCAATCAATGATATGACAAGAAAATAGAACTTGAAATGGATTATTCTCATGAATGTTAGTAAGAATCAACTTCTAACCCAGTAGTCCCTGAGACTCTTTTAGAGAGACCCTAAGGTCAAAACTTTTTTCACAATAACACTAAGATATTTTAAATTACCAGTGTGGTAAATGTCTTTTACTATAACCTACATAAACAAAATAATTTTTGGAGGAAGTCCTCAATAATGTTTAAGAGTATAAGGGGATCCTGAGACCGCCAAGCTTGAGAACTGCTGTTCTAACCCTTTGCCTTCGTTGTTCTTGTTTTCTAGTGTGATGCAGTGAGCGTCCTAGAGAAGGAGCATGACTATCGAGAGGAGCACTTTGATTTCATTCAGTCGCATATCCGTAAATTCTGCTTACAATGTATCCTCACTTAAGGTGGTGTCATTTTTGCTTTTTCCTTTGTTTTTGTTTTCTAAGATGGCCCTTCAAAACTGCACTACTTAAAATTGTATAAGGTCAAATGTTTTTGTCACATAATTTGCAAAACAGATGCTGATCTTTATTGGTAGAGAGAATTTCCTTGTCAGAACTCTCATATGCCAATAAAATAGTGGATCCTTCAAAATTAAATGTAGCACTAGGTGTGTAACTTTTCTGAGCCTTGATTTTTTTTTTTCATCAATAAAATGGGAATAATAATACCTGTTCTCCAGACCTTAGGGAGGCCTCTCCCTGTGAGGGAAGCACTTGGTAAATTGTGCAACACATTAGAAATGTGAAATACTGTGGCCATCTTTTTGTTTTGTTTTGTTTTTTGCTTTTTTGGAGGGCAGTTGGGGTTAAGTAACTTGCCTAAGTGTCTGAGGCTGGATTTGAACTCAGGTCCTCCTGACTCCATGGCCGGTGCTATTCACTGCACCACCTAGCCGCTCCATGCTGTGGCCATCTTAAAGGTGGAAAGAGGAATTTATAGTCTCCTAAAGAATAGGCTATCTGCGGCAATACTGAGTTATATAGAGGCATTCTATTCTTGTGGTAAGCCTGCCTTATTGATGGTACACTTTGGGTGATCTGACACATCAACTGGAAGTAAAGAACTTACAGTTCTGCAGCCAAATATCATTTGAATTAGGTGTATTTTAAAACTTAAACTTGGCCTTTTTCAGAGTGGGAAAATCAGATTTAATTTTAAGTCTAAATTATCAGCAAGTATGGAATTGGGCTTGAATAAAGCTCTAACATTTCATCCTTTCGTGGCCAAGTCCATTCACTTCAGCTTCTTCATCTCTCAGATGGACAGAATAATGCTCAGTGTACTTCAGAGAGATCTTGTTAGGATCTAATTACCTAATGAACACCAAGTGCTTTGAAAATTGGAAAGCCCTGTTTAAATGCTATCTGTTGCTATTTATTGTCAAACAGAACATAATTTTCAGCTTTAGTAGGGGGATTCCTTGTTAGTGTACACATAAAACAGTGAGTTAACACCAGCCTTAGGTCTTTGCAAAATCCAGCAAATTGTGCTCCAGAACCACATTAGGTGACTGGACTCTACCAGGAAGCTTCCTTAAATGGGCTTAGACCTCTTTGTATAACTCATGCTGTATAAGGGAGATATAAAAGGAATACATTGATAGTCTTATTTCACAAAAATTTGAAAACTGTTCTTATTTTTGTGCATACAATGGATTTGTCCTATGATATACCAGATGTGTTTGTAGTGTGCAAAGCTTTTTTTTCTGCTGATGAATTTTATGAGATTTAAAAAGTAGGAAAGTGGTCAGAAAAATCAACCAAAATCTAGCCAGAAGAACAAATGATTTCTTTGGCAAAATGTTCACTTAGAAGTTGTACTTATGGGGCGGCTAGGTGGCGCAGTAAATAGGGCACCAGCTCTGAAGTCAGGAAGACCTGAATTCAAATCCAACCTCAGACACCTAACACAAAACTAGCCATTGACCTTTGGCAAGTCACTTAACCCCAACTGCCCTAGCTTCCCCCCTCCAATAAGCCAAAAATAAAGAAGTTGTATTTACTGTAGTTTTGTACCACCAAGGCCAAATTAATACACTATGTTAGTAATTTAATTAAGGATGGTCTAGTGACCTTGGAATAGTTTTATGTATGTCCAGAGTGCTTACATTATTTTCTGAAGTAGTGAATTTAAGCTAATACACTAAGTTAGGAAATTCCTTTGGAAAAAAACATAATGGATGTGTTTATACTCTATATATCTATGTGCTATGTCATTTATTTACATGTAGTATATGTATTATATTTTTTATTCTATGCTAGAAATATAGTATATGCAACTATATACAGATCTTAAATATTTTGTTATTCCTCCATTGAAGTGCTATTTACATCCCTTACAATGGATTAGAGGTGACTCTGAATTCTTGAAGGTATGTACCCATTGGAGCTCCAGCTTTTGAATAGGCATTACCAAACTGGTAGTGTATGTAGTTCTTTTAATGGCATGTTATCTGAGTACTAGTCTAATCAAATAAGAGTCAAGAGGCTCTTCACCATAAAGTTAGCCATCAGGTCAAGAATTTAATTTAATTTGATTTAATTTATCATTAAATATGATAAACTCACAAAGACTATTTAGTTGGAAAAGGTGTTGCAGTCTGCATATAGTACAGCCACACAAAAAAGATCATGAATTCTTGGAATTTCAAAGTGTTTCAAAGTGTATGTATACTTTTTTTTTTTTTTACTAGGAATTAGACCTTTCATTATTTTAACATTAGGATTCTGAGTGAGAAGATTCTTGATATTTGGATAAGTAGCCAGGATATAGTTAAGAACTCTGATTTGGGATCCCAAATACCTGAATGTTAGTTACACCCCAGTGAATGACTTAGACTCACTGTAGAACTTCATTTTCTCATAGAAAATAAGGGGTTGGGCTAGATGATCTTTCAGTTTTCAATATTAATGTTCTGTGATTCTATAGCCATTTTTACCTTTTTGATGTTTCCAAAATTCCAGTGTTTAGTCTCACTAAACATATCTGGATTAATAATGTAGACCTGTTTCTTCTTGGTTGGGTTTTGATTGTGCATGCTTGATTTAAACATTCATATTGACTCAGTTTTCCTTAAGCAAATTGAATAGATGGAGCTGCCTTGATTTATACATCAGTTAAGGAAGAAAAGAACCTTGACTTGTTGTACAAGTATATTGTACATAAAACATACGGTTTTCACTTCACCACACCTGCCTTAGTGGTGGAAAAGGATGCAGTTTTTATGTAAGTTCCCTTAAAGATGTTGTTTTCTTTACATTTTAAATCTTTTTATCCCTGTAAAGTGTGGTGTTTTCCCAGATTTCTCAAGTGGTCTGTTTTTCGACTTCCCTTTATCCTACTTTCTATTAGGCTACACAGAGGCAGTATGGTATCATGGATAGACTCCTAAACCAGGAGTCAGAAGACCTGGCTTTTCTTTTTCCAGTAGCCAGCTATTTGGGCCATTCCCTTCATTCAGTCTTTAATTTTCCTTATTTGTAAAATGAAGCAATACATAGAATAAAAAAATACTTTAGATCCAGGAGACCCAGGTTCAGATCCCAGCTCTGTTCTGCTATGACCCTAGAAGGTGAAGCTATTTCTCTCAGGGTCCTTATGGTTCTTAATTCTTTGATTCTGTGTTTCTTGTTCTCTTGACTTCACAAGGCTATTGTAAGGATGAATTAAGATACTGTAAGTGAAGTTCTTAAATAACGAAAAAGCATTATTATTTAGGAGCAAGTTACTTTGAGACACTAGCTTTTCTCTCCTTGTTTTCCAAGGGTGATTCATTCTTCTGCCCATCTGTGCCCTTAAAAAACGGTATGTTGAAAACAATAGTAAATATCAGTACAACCAATCAAATTTAAATAAATTGACTGTAGTATACAAAATGCCTTTTCAATCAAATTCTTAGTCTTCTTCGAGATTCTTTGTCCTTTTGTTCCTATTCACTTTTCTTCTTCAGGGATCATAATTAGTCTGGTCCGTGCTATCATCTTCTAGTCTGACTTTTTTGTTTTGCAGTATTTCATAAAAGTTCAATTTTCTTTATCCTATAGTCTTATCTTAATTATATAATCATGCAATTATATTTATTTACCACAGTTTATTTAACCATTTTTCTTTTGTTGGACATTTAAGTTGCTTCTAGTTTTTAAATTACAAATGATATCACTGTGAAAATTTTTGAAAAGATATATCATTTTTGTGTTTTTAGTAACACTTTCAAAGTCTGTTCCCAACGGTGGAATTTTAGAGTCAAATATGACGATTATTTTTTTGTAGCTTTACTAGCAGATTGCTCTTTCCTTCCCTTCCCCCCCAATTCTGCTGATTTACGGTTCCACCACTATTAAATGACTTTATCTTTTTCCTTACTACTTACCAGCATTGAGTTTTGTTGCTTTTAATTAGTTTTGCCTTTTTGGTGAGAGTATAGTGGTACCTGTTACTTTCAGGTACTTTTATTTTCATCACTCTTATTATTAGTAGTAGGGTTAAATAGTTTTCCAAGGGATTATTAACAATTCATGTTTCATTTTTTGAAAATTATCTGGCTTCTTTGACCATTTAGCCTTTATAAGAGCTTGGGAGTTTCCTGTGTAAATTTTTAACAATATCTTGTATATTTTAGATGGTGGGTATATACCTGTTAAATTTACCATAAATATGTTTTGTCCCTCTATTTTTCTTTTATTAAGTTATTTTTTGCATAATTTTAATGTAATCAAACATGTCTGTCCCTAGTAATTCCTTCTCTATTTAATAGAAGTATTATTCTCTCCTCAAGAATTGATTGAGATAAACAATGTTATTCTTTGCTTTGTTTGTCATTCACCTGGAATTCATTGAGGTTTCTAATATAAGATGGACCTTCTAAATCCTTTCCTCTATGAAATGCTAATCAGTTTTCGTAAGTACACTTGTTATGTAATGATATGTTAAGTACCTGAGCTTTAATCGGTGTAGGAATTCTGTCCACTGACATATGCTGCAACTGCTGTCCAACTCAGAATCTTGTTTTAGGTGCCAGTGAGTTGCCTTTCGTCACCATGCTAGTAAATGGCAGAGTTGAGTCATGAATTCAGATCTAACTGATTTCTAGTTCTAGTACTCTGATATACCACACTGCCTTGCTAAATAAATGCAAACACAGTGCAGAGGTAAGTTTAAAAATGATTTCTTATAATCCAGTGCTAGGTGTGCAAGGCTGTTTCAAAATCAGAAAAAATGAGTGACAAGACACAGTGTGGCACAGTTGTAAGAGCTTTAGATTCAGAGTCAGAGGACCCATGTTCGAATATTGACTCTGCCACTTACTTGTGTGACCTTAGTCATATCCCCTTGTTAGATTCCTCATTTCAAATAAAGAAGGATCCTTTCTAGCTATAAATCTATAATCCTGTGAAAATTTAACAAAGTAATCGTTTCAGAACTTTTCTATCAATACAAAAAAAGCTTTTGATAAAAAGTCAATATCACAAAAAATTAATACACATCACAAAGAAAAGGAAGAAGGTTTTTTTTTTCTTAGCACAATAAAAGATAGGTTACCCAAGCCAGTTGTTGATATAATTTTTAATGGAAAACCATTAGAAATCATCCAACTAAAAACAGGGATGCCTATTTTTACCACTTTGGCTATTTTAGAAGTGTTAGTAGTTAGCAGTAAGACAGGAAAAAATAAGGATTTAACATTAATAAGCTCAAAATATCATTATTTGCAGGTTACATAGTTATTCAGTTATCTTAGTTAAAAAATTTTCAGATAATAAACAAAATTTGCACTAATCATATAAGATATATGATTAATCCACAAAAATCATTCCTATTAAAAAAAAATCTGTGAAATATATGGCAATGAGCCTACCGAGGCTAGAGATCTGTGACTTGTATAAGGGTGACTACAAAATGACAGTAACTGAAATAAAGTAAGAACTGAATAATCAAAGGACTACTCAGTGTTTATCAGTGTGGTAATAATGACTGCATCCCCTTAATTTATAATTTATTTACATATTTAATGCAGTATCCATCACAGAGAGCATGGTATAATAGAAGGTTGGTAAGCAGTCTTCTACATCTTCTTATCTACATCACTTAAAGGAATTTCCTAACTAGTTATTCCCTATACTGATGAAATCATAGCTGCTGACTCTTCACCTTCCCTCCCCCCAGAAAAGTACTATGAAGACTGTTCATAGAATTGAATAAAGTTATAATGTAATTTGTATAGAAATGCTGAAACAAAAGCCGATGTAGGGGTGATCTTATACCATGAAACTTTAAAACAGATTAAAAAGTGGTTATTCTTCCCTTCCCTCAGCCTTTTTAAAAAAATGCTTCCATTCTTGGGAGCAAAGTTGATTAAATAACTTTTATTGCTTTCTGATAGCTAATAGGTGATAGATGTGAGGGATGGAATATGTACAAATAAAGTTTGGAGATTATGTGTGTGTGTCTTTCGTTTATCCATCTCAAAATCTCTTCCTCTCTCTGTATTTGAGCATATCTTATTTTCTGCAGTTCTTGTCCATGTTCTCTCCCACAAATTCTCTATGAATTATGGAAGCCTTTCTCTATGTCTTTTAATATTTCGTGAACACCTCTACAGCATTTGGACTGCCTGTGTTTTCCTTCACATGATTACTAAGATTCTTATTCACTCATATATTAGTGTATTCATATACACAAGTTGTCATTAGTAATAGGCTGTGGTCTATTTAGCTCCACCCATATCTTTCCCTTGCCCTTTGGGTCATTGATCGTTTTGGTCTTTTGAGTATTAGCTAATCAAGTTTTTCACATGTTTATTCAAGAGCTCTCTGGGCCAGATTGTACAATCCTGGTTGATAGGATTTACAGGTATTTCCCCTGGTTCGTTAAGACCTTCAGTAGGGTTATGCATGGGTCACGTGATACTTAATTCGTATTTATGATGAAAATGAAATAATCCTCTAGAGAGAGTTGTGTCTTATATTTAGAGAGAGAGAGAAAGTAAGCATTTATTAAGCACCTACTTGTGTCAGGAACCGTGCTAAGCACTTTACAAATATTTCATTTGATCCTCACACCGACCCTGTAGCTATTGTTATTATCCCCATTTTACAATTGAGGAAACTGAGGCAAGCAGAGGTAAAGTGACTTTTCTAGGGTCACACAACTGGGAAGTGTCTGAGGCCAGATTTGAACTGGACATTCTTCTGTATCCAGTTGACCACCTAGCTACTTCATACCTTTTAGTAGGTTATGTTTGTTTTCTTGTATTCTTTGAATCTATTATCAACAACAAAAATGCATTAAACTCTTTCATATATGCAGCATTGTGCCAAGTCCTGTGCCAGGCAATACAGGTAGCACCTACCTTGGTGAACATTCATTGACAGTCTCCATTGACATGAATCTAGTTACACTCTAGTATTCACTTGTGGGCTGATTTTTAAAAATTATAATTCAGAAAAAGTAGGCATAAAAGCCCTTTAGGTTCACAACAAAGGAAAATAATTATTAAGTGCAAGTTGTCTCCTTTAAAGTGCCCTAATCGGGGCAGCTAGGTGGCACAGTAAATAGAGCACCGGCCCTGGAGTCAGCACCTGAGTTCAAAGCCAGCCTCAGACAACATAAAAACTAACCGTGTGACCTTGGACAAGTCACCTAACCCCAGTTGCCCTCCAAAAAGCAAATAAATAAAGTGCCCTTATCTACCACAGGACAGATGAAAGCCTAATAAAGAGGACTAGTCAGGCCTATCTGGTCTTATTTAATAGCATCTTGTTTCTTTAAGCAGTAAGAAAATTACTTATTAAGCCCATTGTAAGTATGAACTGTCATACTGTTATCTTTGATCCCATCAGCAAGATATTGACTAAGACTGGTCAGATTATCACTCTTTGTAGGGTCTGGTGATCTGGTGCCCTTTACACCAAACCATCCTGCCCTCCCAAAAAGAAGTCACAGTTTATGGGTGTAGAACAACCTGGAAAATTATAAATAAAGGTTTCCCTAAACCTCCAGGCAAGGAGAGTGATTTCATAACCTGCATAGGAAATCATAGCAATACAACCAAGTCTTAACTTATCACCTTAAATGCACAATTGTGTGTGTGTGTATTGTAATACATGAACTCATTATTTCTTAACTTTCATTGTTGAAATGAAGAAACTTTTGTCGTGTCATTAGTTTACCTCCTAGGAAGAAAACAGAAAATTATTTTCTATGATATCAGACTCAGAACACCTGCCACGTTCATTTTGAGGGAGCTGGAATGGCTGATGAAACCTGAGGTTATTTAAGTTTAAAAAGAGAAGACTTAAGGGAGATATGATCACTATAATGGGAAAGAATGATTAGCCTTGTTCTCCCAGAGATGTAGGAGGCATTTTAAAATTGTAGCTTTTCAATTAGTATAAGGAAAAAGTGCCTGAAACTTGGATCTGTTCCACAATGGAACAAGCTGCCTTCCACCCCTAGGATTCCATGGCAGATTTCATATTGCCTATATTGTATAGGCCACCCTGTAAAATGCTGTCCTCTGAGGGTACAAGCTCCATTTGGCTAGGAACTTGGCTTTCATATGGTTACAAGGGCAGATAGAGCATTATTTTTGTCTTTATTTCCTCAGTACTATATAAATACTTGTTGAATTGAGCTGAAATATATTCTCTCTGGCCCCTAAAAATATCAGGTGTTCAGTGATCATTAGTTAACAAAGTATTTTGTCCTATGTGCTTGAATCTTATATAATACTTCTCCATCTCATTAATATGTCCAAAAAAGCAAATCATTCCCTGTTTCTTTTCTTTTTAGACCTGCTGGTTGGGACAATGAAAAGAAAATAGCTATTTTACATGAAAATTTCACAACAGTAAAACCAGATGATGCATATGAAGACTTCATTGTAAAACCTCCTATAAGAAAGGTACTAAAATTTATTTATTTTAAAGAGTTTTGCATCATTTCAAGGAAATATTTCAACAAAGAAAATTATCTAGTAAATTTTTGGTTTCTTATGCATTGTAATGTCATGGAATAAAATTAGTAGAATTTGTTTTGAAAAGAAATAGAAGACTTGTACGTCGTTGTCAGATATAAATTGAATTACTAGTTAGAGTCTAAACTTGGAGGTATTATTTAGTATTTTCACCCAGCAGATATATTCTCAGGGTCATAATCATTAGCCACAGTCATATAAAAATAAATATTTGAACTCAAACTAGTATTGAAGTACATTTGACCTCTTGCTAATAATAGTGCTTAAATATATTGCAGGATAAATTGTTTTCCCAGTTTTTGGAGCCCCAGAGTCAGCCTTTTCTTTTTTTTTTTTTTTGCTTTTTGGAGGGCAATTGGGGTTAAGTAACTTGCCCAAGGTCACACGGCTAGGTTTTTGTGTGTGCGTTGTGTCTGAGGCCGGATCCGAACTCAGGTCCTTCTGACTCCAGGGCTGGCACTCTACTCACTGCGCCACCTAGTCACCCCGAGTCAGCCTTTTCTATGCTAGCTTTAGGGTGTTTACTTTGTAATACAAGATTTTTATCAGTATTACACTTTTTGGAAGCCCTGTTTCTTTCTTTCTTTCTTTTTTGCTTTTTTTGGAGGGCGGTTGGGGTTAAGTGACTTGTCCAGAGTCACATGGCTACTAAATGTATCAAGTGTCTGAGGCCAGATTTGAACTCAGATCATTCTGACTCCAGGGCTGGTGCTCTATTCACTGTGCTACCTAACCACCCCATGGAAGCCCTATTTTTAACAAGTTCTTGAATGCTTTGACTATTCTTTCATTCATGTGACTACAGAAAACATTAAGTTGATTCTTGTCATTAACAATAACTCAAATTTTATATAGTATTCATTAATGGTTTCCTGAGATAGGCAGAGTTAAAAGTAAAGAGTATCATCATGTTATAGGTGAGGAACCTGAAGGTGTCTCTGGCCCTGTGATTAGTCACTACTTTAAGTTCTAGGCCCTTCTACCACACTGTACTGCTGCCTCTCAAAAGCATCTGGGAATCAGTCTTTTAGGCTTTTTTGGAGCTCCTCTGATGTTTAATTTTGCATCAAAAAAACCTATTTTAATTTTTGCTCACTCATGCTTGCCTCAGCTCTTTTTTGTAGCTTTGTTAATGTAATTCTCAGCGAGCTATATACAGTAGAAGTTGGCAATTTGATGTACTGTCCTCTTTCTTGGAGATAGTAATTTCATTTAAGTTTGGTTAAATTCAGATTTTTAAAAAAATTATAAATAAAATTCTGTGATATTGCATAAAATTTAAATGTTCTATCCAAAATATGTTAGGCTTTTTCAATCTTAGCAGCTCTCATGAATTTAATAATAGCGATCAGTTAGCATTTTGAAGTTTATAACACACATTATGTATATTACCTTATTTGAGTGTCACAGCAGCACTAAGGTATGGTAGGAATTATCCCCATCTTATAGATGGGGAAACAGGTTTAGAGTTGCCTCTGTCATACAGCTAATAAGTTTTAGAGTTGGGATTTGAACCTGGCTCTTCCTGATTCCATTGTTTCCTCCATATTGTCATTTTTTTTACTGTAAGTCAGTTGTTTCATCTCTCCGCCATCCTTCAGATTACTTGATTTGAGAAGCTGCTGGAGTTTTGCCTGAAGGTTTGGGTTTCTTTCTATGTGACTCCCAGGTGCATAGTAAGACTTAAACTCTGTGTTCTTTTTGGAAAATTCTGTGATACTGAGTTGATATTTTTATGCATTTTTAACTAAAAGTAAGCATGTTTTTTCACAGTTGGTCCATGATAAAGAATTGGCTGCAGAAGATGAGCAAGTATTTCTAATGAAGCAGCAGGTAATGGTACTGAGAGAGTTCTAAATCAGTTGGCATCGCATTACAAATAATCACCCTTTGTAGCTCACAACCTCCCTGGGGAATAGGGGGCATGAGTACTATCATCTTAATCATCTTTAATTTTCAGTAAGTATTATACCCTTGAAGTCCTTATGCAGTCTGTTACAATTGAAATTTAGGTAAACTGAGGCACAGGGTCCTGAGTACATCGAATCTATTGGTAAGGCTAGCAGTTACCAATAAAAGGGTCCCTTGACACCTTAGTTAAAATGCCATGAGGTAGGGCTTACTAGCCTCATAGTGTTGGGAAGTACAAGGGAACAGGAAGCATAAGACAATATGACTGGTTACAGAGTCTGAAGTATCATAGATGGTGGAAAATAGTATGATTGGATGAAAGTCAGGAATGCAAGAATAGCAATAACTCCTTCCACCTTGTCGCTATGGAAATCCCATTGCATGGTTAGGTAGGGTCACAGCAATAACAGTCCAGACTTCCGTGAAGGACAGCCAGCACTGCAGAGTTAACAGACTTTCTGGTGTCCACTGCATCTTGCAAGGCTTGTTAGTGAGATGAGTTTTCCCTTAATTGTACATGGGCAGTAAAATGTGTAGAGACAAAATATATTCCTTTGAATTAACATGATTTATGGGACAGTAAAGCTAAACTTCTGAACTCAGAGACAAAGAAACATGGCTTAGGCAATTTTACAATATATTGGGGGTGATATAGATATTACAAAATGGAATCAGAATCGGTTTGATTTTCTCGGTTCTTCCTCTTGACCAATGGAAGACCTATTTTCCCCTGGATCACTTATTTATAAGCCAGTTCTTTAAGATCTTTAACATAATCATTACCAATAGGGTTCACTAGCATAAGGTTTTTCAGTGCAAGTTCAGAATAGGCTTTAACACAGCACCTAATTCAAAGTCTAAAAGGCAGGGCAACAAGGGCCCATTTACCAAAGGTGAGTAAAAGGCTGTTTTACTGTAGCCATGTGAAAAAGAAGAAGGATTCCACCTGGGTTCACCTGAAATGAGTAATTATGTCTCTGCTATAACTTGAATCTTACGTATGCCTGTCACAATATTCCCTGACTGGTTAATGTAAGAACAAGAAGATTGATTAATTATAGTTCAAGCCATAGTAAGAATACTAAACCATGGACTAATATTAGAGGGGAGATTTACATGTCACCAAGGTAACTAAGAAAACTCAGCAAACATAGATATTGTGAAGCAAAAAGCCAAAGTACTACAATAATAATCATCAGCATTAAGTAACATTGTATCCTGGTAACCTACTACAAATAGCCATTTAATCAGCACACTTCATCTTGGATCCCGGATGTCCCATATAGTTGTCTGGTTTCTGAAAACATCTTCTCTTGGACATCTGGAATGGACCTGTTCTCAGAGTAGCTCTGATGGGAGTTACTTCTCTGGTTCCAGTTAACTTGTAGAGATTCTTATGTGTCTCTGCTAAAATCTTTTGCAAAACAGATTTCAATACAATTTAGTACAGTCACTTAAATTTTACTTTCTGAATAATTAATTCATATGGTAAAAGCCAGGTCAAACCTTATGATTCTAATTCTGTCAAGAGCAGAGCTGTAAGAACATCACATTAGGAGCCCCTAGTTCATTTGAGAGAATTTGAGTTTTTATATACCCCCCGTTGTTTCTATCTTTATCTAAACCCTGTACCTGATAATAGATCCTGCCAACACCAGGAAGGAAGAATCTTTTAAAAAGTCAATAAGGACGTGACTTGTAAAATAAGTCCATCTGGTTAAAGATTTAATATTTACCGAAGTAGAGATGTAAATTAAGGTTGAGTGCCCTTCTAAATTAGCACTGACTCCATTCCATTATGATTCAACTTTTTAAAGATTGGTGTTTATTTCATTCTTTCAGATCTAAGCCTCATAAAGAGAAAAGCTTCAGTTTTACTACTTGTGATTGTCTTGTGGTATAAGTTATAAGTTATCGAGTTGTTATGCTGATACATTTAAGAAATGCAAATAACAACTGAGAAATCAAAAACTAAATATTTTAAAACCTTTTGAAGTAAGTGTTAAAAGAAACCAGAAAATGTCTTGTTTGTGTGGAAAGTGAAAAGTATGATTTTCTATATATAAAGTCCCGAATGCAGTTTCTAGGAACTTAGTATTAGAACATGCCTTAAGACTTGTATATCCTGTTATAATAATTTACATTTGATGTTTATAATTGCCTAATCCTGTTGCTTGTCAAAATTTTTCACTCCAACAGACCCTTTTCTATTGTGGAGGTGCCTCTGGGCCCCCAAAGACTATAAAGTCTGGCAGATCCTACTTGAAAAGACTTCAAGTAGTTTGTGTCTGTCTGTGACAACCAGGGTAATGTGAGATTGGAGGAGAGGCTCCTCAGTGCAGAGGTGACCCCAGAGTAGTGGATTATCCCAGCTATAGCAGCTCAGAAAGACTATTTTCTAAGATTTGTATATCAGCACTGCTATCTCTCTGTGGAGAGACAATACCCACAGGGACAAAATCAAGAGTCCTTGGAGGAAGGTATAGATTTCCAAAGGTCACCTGGTGTCATGCATAACTCAGATTATAACCTATGACTTCTGATTCCAAAGCCACTGTATTTTCTGCTATTCCATGCTGTCTTTTAATCATTTATATGATATTCAGCACCCTTAAAAGGGGTTTTAAACTACTGTGATCAGTGATCCCAGACATAAATTATGAAGTATAAATAGGCTCTGAGTTTCACAGTCTTTAAATTCCACTTGTAATAGAAAGAAGGCCTTATGTATTAGTACTAACAGTTCAGGAATAACTTAGTGTATACAGGCAAAAACATATGGCTTAAGGAGACAAGCTGGAAAGAGTTCCTTTTAGTTTTCTCCCTTTATATTATAAGAATTTGCTGTATGTTGCTTACTGGTAGTAGCTAGACAAACTAGCTTGAGGATTTCTCCAGCTGTCCTTCTCACGTGGATAAAGGAAGGTTGTGTGTTGTTTTAAAGTACTAATAAACAGCTCATCTTTTTATGGTGCTTCCTAGTTTACAAAGTTTCCTCACATCAGCCCAATGAAATAGAAGGTAATGTTGTCATCCCTCTGTTATAGCTGAGAAGAGATCAGGCCTGGACTCTGGCCTCCTGATTCAGTGCAGTTCACACCTCATTACTACTGTTTTCCTTTGGAAACTTTTTGTAGTTGGAAAGAAGAGTAAAACTCCTGTAGGGATCCAGCAGGTCTCTGACCCAGTGACAGAGCTGGCAGTGACTTGAGACTTACCTGGTGAAAGGGAATGAAGGCTCAGAGTAGGGCATGACTTGCCCAGAGGCAGAGCCAAGACTAGAATCCAAAGCTTTCCTGAATCTACAATGCAAGGCTCAGTGTATTTCATTTAAGCATATTTCTTAGGAGTTTACTTTGTTTTATTTATGTTAAAATGGCAACGTTGTTTGATAGTAAACTATCAGAGTCCTTCTCTTTGCAGTCCTTCCTTGCCAAGCAGCCAGCCACCCCTACAAGAGCATCAGTGAGTATTGTTTTTGCTACAATAAAGAAAAATCCTTTGTATGATATGATGGACAGTAGACAAATGGTGCAAAAATTATAAGTACAGGTGTTGTCAGGTTAATCATTATGTTAGGTTTTTCAGATTTTGTTATTAGTTAGGATACCTTGCACTTGGGAGTTAAAAATGTTTTGATATACCTTCATGTTTATCTGATTTGACCCTCATAATATTCCTTTTAAAATTACCTTTTTTGTATTGATTATAGAATCATTGTTGCAGGATCATTGCTCTAGAGAAGGAAGGAATTTCCAAGGCTATCCATTCCCCCCTCATTTTACAGATGAGGAGGACACAGGGCCCAGAAAGGATCAGTGATTTGACTAAAATCCCATAGGAAGTAAAATTTTTTCAAAATTAAAATACCAAAGGATATTAATCATCTTCAGAGTTTGCATTCTCTGTAATCTCTGTGCCTTTCAAAGTTCTGTTAACACTAATACCCTCTCTTTGTTCTAAGGAATCTCCTGCTAGAGGACCTGCAGGCTCTCCAAGGACCCAGGGCCGAGCTGGACCTACCAATGTCCCCAGTGCCTCACCAATCACAGCTGTCAAGAAGCCTGACCCAAACATTAAAAGTATGTGTTTCAGGATTGGCTGGACCTTGGTGGCCAGCTGGCCTCCTCCTTTCATTTTACAAAGAAGAAGAGCAGGACTTAACACCCAAGCCTCTTGACTCCAGATCCAGGGCTTTTTCTGCTGCATTCTTCTTCTGGATTTAAACATTTAACCTGAAGCTAAAAGCAAAGTATTGTTTCTAACTCATGGGATTTGTAGCTGGAAGAGCCTGGAAATCATATAATTCAGCCTCTCACATAATAAGAAAATTGATTTGCTCCCCACAGCCCCCCCAGATGGTTGCCAAGCTAAATACAGACACCTAGTTTCCATAGGCCTCTGGAACTCAGAGCTCCCCAACTCAAGAGACCCACCCACCACCTTCTGTGGCTGGGATTATACGTGTGCCCCATCATGCCCAACAACGTTATTGAATAATAGTTAATATTTGGTTATTAATTTATGGGTAATAAATAGTATAGCCAAATTTGTATAATGCTAGACTGGGGACTCCTACAAGATCATATCATTTATCTACAGTGCTTTTGGCCACAAAAGAGATGCCAAGGAGCTTTATAGCATAGTGATAGAACCCTCATAATTTTTTATGTTGGAGGAGTCCAACTTCCAGATTTCAGAGCTCATGCATTCATTTGTGTGATTGCTTGCTCTGTGGATATAGATCACTACCCTTCCGTGCCTTGTTAAGGTATCTTTCATAAGTTGTTATGACCAAAAAATTCATTACAGGAACGAGGCTCTCCAAACTGATTAGATTGTGTCTTGGGCGACAAATACAGAGTCTAACCCCCAATCGGCTCTAACCTTTTCTAGCCCAGGATCACCTCTGGGCTATGATGAAGCTTGTGATAGGTCAGATATAGCAGTGATAGCTTATGCTTTTGTGGGGGTGGGGGGAATCATTTTATTGATCAGTTAAGCCTTTCACAATTGATCATCATTACAATATTGCTTTTATTGTGAACATTTTTCTCCCAGTTCTGCTCATTGATTCTTCACATGTCCTCAGTTCATATATGTCCTATCAGCCTTTTTTTTTTAAAACGAATCCCTTCATTGCTTATGCCACAATAATATTTCACATTCTTATACCATAAATTATTCCACTAATCCCCAATTGATAGGTATTCCCTCAGTTTCCAGTTCTTTGCCACCACAAAAAAAAGCTGCTAGAAATATTTTTGTATGTATAAATCTTTTTCCTTTTTCTTTGATCTCTTTGGGAAATAAACCAAAAAGCATTGTTGCTAGGTCAGGGATCTACAAAATTTTATAGCCCTTTGGCCTTACTTCTGAATCCTTCTCCAGACTGATTGAGCTAATTCACAATTCTGCCAATATTGCTTTAGTGTACCTCCTTTCCCACATCCCAAATAGCATTTGTCATTTTTTCTTTTATCTTAACCAATATCATGGGTGTGCGTTATTTTCTTTATTTTTTGATATTTTTCCAATTTATTTATTGACTTGTAGTTTTCAACATTCATTTCCACAAAATTTTGAGTTACAAATTTTTCTCCCCATCTTTCCTATACCCCCCCCACAAATAGCGAGCCTACTGAATACCCCTTCCCCCATTCTGTTCTCTCTTATATCCTCTCTCCTCCCCCCCCCCCAATTTCTAGTGGGGCCAGGTGGATTTCTGTACCCCAGTACCTATATATCTTATTTCCCAGTTGCATGTAAAAAGCAATTTTTTTTTAACATTTGTTTTTAAAATCTTGAGTTCTAGATTTTTTCCCTTCTTCCCTCCTTACCCACCCCCACTGGGAAGGTAAGCAATTCAATATAGGTTGTACATAATGTAGTTACCCAAATCATTTCCATAGTAGTTATATTGTAAAAGACTAATTATAATTCCCTCCATCCTATCCTGCCCTGCATTTATTCTGTTTTCTCCTTTGACCCTGTCCCTTTCCAAAAATGTTTGCTTCTAACTACCCTCTCCCCCAATCTGTCCTCCCTTTCATCATTCCCCCTTTTATCCCCTTCCCCTCTATTTACCTATAGGGTAAGATACCCAATTGAGTGTGTATGTTGTCCCCTCCTTAAGCCAAATTCAGTGACAGTAAGGTTGACCCATTCCCTTTCCCCTTCCTGCTTTTCCCCTCCATTGTAACAGTTTTCTCTTGCCTCCTTTATATGAGATAATTTACCCTAATCTATTTCTCCCTTTCTCCTTCTCCCAACATATTCCTCTCTCACTTCTTAATTTTCTTTTTTAGATATCATCCCTTCATATTCGACTCATCCTGTGTCCTCTGTCTATGTATACATGTACATACATATGCATACACTCACATATATATTTATACAGATATACACCCTCCTATACATACATATATAAAAATATATATTCCCTTCAACTGTCATCATACTGAGAAAAGTCTTGTGAGTTACATTATTGTTTTTCCATGTAGGAATGTAAATAGTTCAACTTTAATAAGTTCTTTATAATTTCTTTTTCCTGTTTACCTTCTCATGCCTCTCTTGCTTCTTGTATTTGAAAGTCAGATTTTCTGTTCAGCTCTGGTTTTTTCATCAAGAATGTTTGAAAGTCTTCTTATTTCATTGAATGACCATATTTTCCCCTGAAGCATTATACTCAATTTTGCTGAGTAGGTGATTATTGGTTTTAATCCTAGCTCCTTTGACCTCTGGAATATCATATTCCAAGCCTTTTGATCCCTTAATGAAGAAGCTGCTAGGTCTTGTGTTATCCTGATTGTGTTTCCACAATACTCAAATTGTTTCTTCCTGGCTACTTGTAATATTTTCTTCTTGACTTGGGAACTCTGGAATTTGGCTATAATATTCCTAGGAGTTTTCTTTTTGGGATCGTTTTCCAGAGGCGATTGGTGAATTCTTTTAATTTCTATTTTGCCCTCTGGTTCTAGAACATCAGGGCAGTTTTCCAGGAGAATTTCTTGAAGAATGATTTCTAGGTTTTTTTTGATCATGGCTTTCAGGTAGTCCAGTAATTTTTATATTATCTCTCCTGGATCTATTTTCCAAGTCAGTGGTTTTTCCAGTGAGATATTTCACATTACCTTCTATTTTTTCATTTGTTTGGATCTGTTTTATAGTATCTTAATTTCTCATAAAGTCATTAACTTCCATTTGCTCCAATCTAATTCTGAAGGAATTATTCTCTTTAGTGAGTTTTTGAAATTCCTTTTCCATCTGGCAAATTTGGCTTTTTAAGGCATTCTTCTCCTTGTTGGCTTTTTGGGCCTCTTTTGCCATTTGGGTTAGTCTATTTTTTTAAGGTGTTATTTAAGGTGTAATTTTTTGGGGTCTCCTTTAGCAGGCTATTGACTTGCTTTTCATGACTTTCTTGCATCATTCTCATTTGTCTTCCCAATTTTTCCTCTACTTCTCTTACTTGATTTTCAGAATCCTTCTTGAACTCCTCCATGGCCTGTAACCAATTCATATTTTTCTTGGAAGCTTTTGGTGCTGGAGTTCTGACTTCCCAAATTGCTGGGGTTTTCACAGCTGCTGGAGCTATTAAGAGCCCCCACAAACTCTGGAACACAAAAAATATTTCTAGCAGATCTTTTTGTGGTGGCAAAGAACTGGAAACTGAGGGAATACCTATCAATTGGGGATTAGTTGAATAATTTATGGTATAAGAATGTGAAATGTTGTTGTTGTCTTCCTCCTATTCCATGCTTTGATTCTTTTTTGTCCCCAAAATAAGATTCTATGGTCTGTTTGTTCTTCTGTTGCTTGTTCATATTGCCAGGCAAATACTTGACTTTTGAGCTCTTTGCCACAGTAGAACTCTGCTTTCAGAATGGTGAGAGCTTTGCACTAGTTCCTTCCTGTTAGCTGGTGCCGGCTGCCTTCAGTGGAAGATTGATTTCTTTCTGTCATTTTGTGGGTTCTGTAGCTCTAAAATTTGGTTAGAGTCATTTTTTTTACACATATTGAAGGTGGTGGGAGCCAGAGCTGTGTGGAGGTCCTGTTTTTTTGCTGCCATCTTGGCTCTGCCTCTACAAAAGCCCTTTCTTCACAACACTCCCATAAGGATAGATAGTGCAAGTGTTATTATCCTCCTTGTAAAGATAAGAACACTAGGCTCAGAGAATTTGATTTGAATCTCAAAATACCCCTTTGAAGAAGGTAGGACAAATATCATTATCCCCATTTGGCAGATAAGGAAACTGAGGCTCATGGCAAAGTGACTAGTTTAAGGTCTTTTAGTTAGTAGGTGGCAGAACTAGAACTCAAACCCTGACTCCATACTGAATGTTCTTCTCAGTTGTCCATCATTGCCTCTCCGTGTGTGCATTTGTGTCATGCATGTGAGAATTTAGCAAAATCTGATCATGATTGGGCATTAGAGCTCCTGAAGATCAAGCCCTGCTTCCTGTGCGTGACAGTGCTGGGTATATGCCTGGCTGCTGATGAAAACCAATAAAGAAGTGATATATCTGTTGTGTTTTTGTCTATCCCTGTCACAAGAGCTGCTTTTGCTACATAGATCAGAACTGGATTTTTAAAGAAATTGTACAGTCAGGTGTTTTTGTTCCAAGCTGAAAACAGGTTTCTCTGGTTTTTTGTTTGAATTTCTTTAGATAATGCTGCAAGTGAAGGAGTGTTGGCCAGCTTCTTTAACAGCCTCTTGAGTAAAAAGACCGGCTCTCCTGGGAGTCCTGGAGCTGGGGGAGTCCAAGGCACAGCCAAGAAGTCAGGTACCGAAGGGTTTACTTTTATCTGTGGTTTGAGGTTGGGCTGTTTTTGTTGGTTTGGTGTGGAGGGCATCAGGCTTTTTTTCGTTGGCTGTTATTCAGTTATATATATTCAGTGATGCACATTCTACACAAACTCAACATAGGAAAAATCCAAATTTAACAAAAATGGTTAATTTGGCAATGATTAGTCCAATTTTTTTTAAAGGATGCTTCTTTTTACAAAATTATTCATTGTATATCAGAGGATTTAGAGCAAGAGGTAATCTTAGAGATCTACCACAACTTCTCATTATATATCAGTGTGGAAAATAAGGTCCCCAGAGAAGTGACTTTTCCACATACTGATGAATGGCAGTTTGAGTTTTGAGCTTTGAAACCCGGTCTTCTTGACTCCTAACTCAGCTTGCTCTCCAGCACAATGCATTGTATCTAAATTGGGTGCATGTGCATCATTTTAATTACTAAAATGCTTCTTCTGAAGAATAAACTTGTACCTCTCTAGGTACTTGCTGACAAACCATTGGAAAAAGAGTGAGATAGGAAGGGAAACAGAAGTCCCTTTGTCACTTCCTTAGAGCAGCAGCTTCTGAGAAGGTTGTACCCTGAAAGCAGATTCAGATCATCTTGAGTACTTTTGGATATGTAATCATCTCTCTTTTCGGTTTTAAGTAATAACAATAATTCATGTTACTGGAATGCTTTAGGGTTTTAAAGATGTTTTCATAGTCTCCTGGGGTCTAGACCTAGAAAGGACTTTAAAACTGTCTAGTCCAACCCCTTTATTTTACAGGTGAAGAAACTGAGGCACAGATAAAAAAAGTGACTTGCCAAAGGTCACACAGATAATCGGTTTCAGAACTTGAGCTTGAATCCAGGTCTCCTGGGTCCAGCTAAGGCACTCTTTATTTACTATACTGCCCCAAGATTTGTACCTAGTTTCATTTGTTTTTTTGGGTAAAAGAGGGTACATTGAAGTTTTGGGGCTGTTTTTCTTTTTTATAAATTGCTGTCTATTTACTTTGGAAAAAGCATTTGAAATTCAGCAGACTAGTCTTGTCTTAATGTTTTCACCATGTCTCCTGGAAAAAGTCCACCTCTAATGTTTCACACACAAGTCTAAGCTGAAAAACAGATGTTTGTTAAATTCATTGACCTTTTTAAAAAAGCTCTTTTTTTAAAGTTGAAAATAATTTTATAATCTTTGATTTTTTTAAGTATTTAAAATAGGCCAGTTGTTTCTAATCTAGCAGCAAATAGTAAATGATAAAGAAATATCTCGTTTTGCAGGGGAGGAAATTGAGGCCCAGAGAAGGAAAAGGGCTATTTTACATGTGTATTCTCTAAGTGGAAGACCATTTAGAAACTTGCTTGCTATTTTATTATTTTTGACCCTGTACATAAAAATAGTACTACTGTACCTTTCCCAGTAGAATCTGTTGTGATCTGTGCATCATAACTAGCTTTTCCCATAACTTAAAACCCTATTTTATACCAAAAATCACATTTTTGAAGAAAAAAATTGTTGATTAATGATAATGACCTTTTGCTCTTTGAGGGGGGAAGGCAAAGCAATTGGGGTTAAGTGACTTGCCCAAGGTCACACAGCTAGTTAAGTGTCAAGTGTCTGAGTCTGGATTTGAACTCAGGTCCTCCTGATTTCAGTGCTAGTGCTCTATTCACTGCACCACCTAGCCGCATCCCCACCCCCAACTCCCCATAATGACCTTTTAGGTTTAAAAGTGATTCTTTTTTCAAATAGCATAGTAGACATGTGGTGGTTTACAAGTAATTCCTTTTATTTGCTATCCTGAAAAATATTTGAAGATTAAAGTATAGAACGACAAGATATAAAATATGGATGTCAGTACTGAAAGAGACTTGGAAATTCTCTAGTACAGAGCGCCCACTTTACAGAGGAGGAAATATGGCAAGAATGTTCAGTGGTATGCCAAGGCCACGTAGTTAATTATTGGATGAGTGTGGCCTAGGACTCAGATCATGAGACTTTGAGTCTAATTCTCTGTCCATTATATCAATTCATTCATCTGACCACTTTTTATTTGTCAGTCTTTTCTTGCTATTGAAATGGAAGCATTTCTAGATTATTCATTTGCATAGCACATATTTATTGTAACTTGAGAGGCCTGGGAAGCAGATCAGGAATGAGGGAAGCAGCCCAGTGTATGTTAAATTCACATTAATGGGAGGAAGAAGTAGGTACCCCACCTCAGACTTGGGCAAGCATATATTTCTAGTCTCCTGCCTCCACTATCTCCCTTCCTCAATTCATCCTCTGCCCAGCTATCAAAATAGACTTTTGAGGTACAGTTTTGAACATATAACTCCTTTGTTCAGAAAACTGCCGTTAGCTTTTTGTTGCTTCTGAGATAAAATAACTCCCTTTGACATTTAAGGGCCACCACAGACTGTTTACAGCCTACTTATTTAGCCTAACTGTTGCCTTCATATGCTATTCATTCTACCCATATGATTCCTAGCCCTTTTCAAATCTTGTTCCTGCTCCCTCCTTGGAATACACTCCCTCTTTATTTCTGTTAGTTGAGTCTTCAGGGCCCACTTCTCATCTGCCACTTTTTCCCCTCCCCAGATTTTCCTCAAGCACTTTACCTAGATCTCTCCTTTGTCCCTGTGACCTCTACCAGTAAAATCCAAACTTTTTTGGTCATACCCCTGCCAATTTTTTTAGTGTCCCCCCCCCCCCGAAGTGTATATTTACATGTAAATTATATACAGGTACTACTGTAAAGATATGTTTTTTACCTTATAGAACATTTACAAAAATAGACATATAAAAGGATGAGACGACAGTGAAATATTTTAAATTTTTAAAATTCTTGGTTAAACACTTCTTAATATTTTGGTTTCAAGGTCAGGTTCTAAACTCAGTATATTTTTATGTTTGGCTTTTAAAGGCTGTCATAGCTTTAAAAAAAAAAATTAGCTACCTCACCAAGACATGTAACTCCAGATGGAAGAATTACCTTATTGGCTACACAGATTAAATCATGACATGAATTTGTCAGGCCTATTCACAGTTTATGCAAAGGGTTTTGCTTAAATTTGGCTAGTAAACTACCATCTTCCTTGATGTCAGGGAGGGAGGAACATGATCTCTGGAGATCATGACCTGGGTCCCCCAGTGCCAGTGTTTAGGGGAGGGGGAGAAAAGGGCAGTGGCAGGATAGGGGGTGAGGTTTCTGGGTAGGCTCTGTTTCCTACGGATGAATGGTCTTAATTTGTTTTCAAGCTGTCAGATTGGATGAGGGTGGATTGGAAAGGAATCTTTGGGAGCACATTGTAGATCTAAGAGACTTTTAGGCATGGCTCCTTGAGCCCCACATTTGCTGGTGGCAGCTGCTGCCCTGCTAACACTGCTGCTGCTGCTGGTTTCCACTAATCCTGCCAGGCATTGTGTCTGCTCTTCTTCTCTCCCCAGAATTATTTATTTTCAGCATTCTTTATTTTATCAGTTTTGTGTTCTAAATTCTCCCTCTTGCCTGCCCCTCCTCCATCCATTGAGAAGGCAAACAATATGATATCAGTTATACACGTGAAATCATACAAAACCTATTTCCATCTTAGTCATATTGCTAAAAGGGGGGGAGGCAAGAAAAATAAAGTGAAAAAAGTCTGCTTCACTCTATACTCAGAGATTATCAGTTCTCTCTCTGAAGGTGGATAGCATTTTTCATCATTGGTCCTTTGGAATTATTTTGGATCATTGTCCTGATCAGAGTAGCTAAGTCATTCACAGTGGAACATTGTACAATATTGTTGTTGCTGTATATAGTGTTCTGCTCCTGTCCACTTCACTTTGCATCAGTTTATATGTGTCTTCCTAGATTTTTCTGAAACCATCCTGCTTATCTTTTCTTATAGCACAATAGTATTCCATCACAGTCATATACCACAGATTGTTCAGCCATTCCCCACCTGATGGGCATCCCCTCAGTTTCTAATTCTTTTGTGCCTGTTCTTGAACTCACTATTCTGCAGCCCTTCCTGGGCCCAGCATTAGTCTCCTTTGTTTTCCTGAGGGTATTGAAAAGGAGACTCTGGTGGAGGCCATGGAGTTTGCTCCTCCTGGGCCTACCTGGCTCTCTGGGCCCATGGAGGCCTTCTCCCTGCTCCTGAAATTCTTCTTGGCATGTCCTTTTTGTTCCAGGTTGTGGAGTATACAATTCATCTATCTTCCCCTTTGGATGGAAGCAGAATAAAATGCCCTGAAAGCATTCTTGTTGCTGGGCAAGCAGGCATTTCCCTTTGTAGCCTAAGCTTCTCCTCGTTTCTGAAGGTGATACTAAGTGCATAGGAAGCATTCGTCTTATTCATCCTCTGCTGAGGACTAGGTGTAGATAAGGTCCTCACTCTGCAGGAAGGATGCTGTCTGCCTGTCCCTGTGTCATCCTGGGCTACCCCTGGGGTCTAGGTGGTATGCAGAGGCTGAGACAGGACATTTGAGGTGTGTGGTGCTGCTGCTATTTTGGGAACAGAGCATCGAAGGCCTATGGCTAAGCAGGAAATGATTGTTGGGGGAGCTTGTGAAGTGCTAACTGTCCAGCATGCAGCAGGTGCGGGCAGAGGGAAGAATGGGGGTGAAACAGAGAAAAGAGGAGGGTTAATACAACCCAGACTGAGCAGATGCTAGGAGAAAGAGTGTCCAAGGCAGGCTATAAGCAGCTGCAAATGCAACAGCAGTGTTCCTCTCCTCAGTTCAAATGCTTTGTTTGGCCCTGGGAGGGCTTCTTGAGTGCGTACCACCCTACTTGAGAGACCCCTGTTTTAGGGAGGGGTCTTCCTTGTGTCACACTTAGAGGTATACAGATCAGAGTCTCCTTTTTGGATTGCAGGATCCTTTTTTTTTTTTTGCCTTTTGGACAGGGGAGGGCAGGGCAATTGGGATTAAGTGACTTGCCCAAGGTCACACGGCTAGGTTTTGTGTGTGTGTTAAGTGTCTGAGGCCGGATTTGAACTCAGAGCCTCCTGACTCCAGGGCTGATGCTCTATTCACTGTGCCACCTAGCTGCCCTGGATTGCAAGATTCTTGAGGGCAGCAATTGTGACATTTATACCCACTAGCTGGCTTTTGATAATGCAGATGGAGTTGGTGTTTAGTGTCCATTGATGAGAAAAATGGCTTCTGAAAAGGACATGGCAACATGTAGTGAAAACTGATAAAGATTTTTGAACAAACTTAAAAAAAAAGAAGACAGTCATTGGTGGCAGTGAGGAGCAGAAAGTGCCTTGGGATTGGACTTCAGAGGGAGCTGAGTTAGGATTCCCTTATCTCCTCTCTTAACATTACCAAAGACTGTTAGGAAAAGAGAATTTCCTTTATGATATTTTTTTTCTTCCTCTCCAAGGTTACACATGTTGGTTATTTAAAAATAGTAACTTAAATACTTTATTTTCCTTACTTTTTAGGACAAAAGACTGTTTTGACAAATGTTCAAGAAGAGCTGGACCGAATGACTCGCAAGCCTGACTCTGTGGTAACAGCAAACTCATCGACAGAAAATGAAGCTTGATAGTACTTAAACGTACCTGTGTAAATGACCAAATAACTCTGTATATTGATCTGACAAGACCAGGATTTTTTCTGATACAGCCCATGCTATCAGTTTTTCTTGGGGCAGGGGAGATTGAACTTAAAAAAAAAAAAAACCACATATACACAACCAACCAATTTCTTTGGTTTGTCCAAGTGTAAAATGCACATTCAGGAAGTTTGCCTAGAAAAATCCCTCTGTTCCAGATAACCCTTTAGAGTTCATATAGGATAGCCTTGGTGGGAAGCGGGAGAAGCTACGTTTCTTTGACGTGGGCAGCACCAAGGAACAAACTGCAGCATTTCTATCCAAGTGAAGCTAATGGTGATGTGCAAGGGAAGAAGGAGGGACCAACTTTCAGATAGTTGCTAGAGTCCAAGCACTTGTGTGTTAACCAATTCCTTTGTGCCTGGAAAGAAGGTGCAGGTGACAGCAGAGTCCAGGAGAGTGAAGAAGGCCTAAAGAAAGGATGAGATTGGATGCCTGGAGGAAAACCGAATGTGGACGAGATGGAGGAAGACAGAAGGACAGTCAGTGTTACCAAACCCTGTGTGTTGAGTAGGAGTCTAATAATCATTGTTAAAGATAAATTAGAGAAAAGTCTAAACTAAACACTAAACATCTTGGGAATTATTCTTGTCTTGAATCATGTCTTTAGTTTTAAAAAGATGTATAAAATGTGGGCTTGCCCTTCAGTGTACCTGATGCAGGGGGGAAATAACTGCAGCTTGCTTAGATCCAAGTACCTGGCACATGGTGGGATGGCTTAGAAGGTACTTGGACTTAATGTGCACTGTAATGCAGACAGTCACTGTTTGGCTTTAGTTTAAAGTGAATAATTATGGAATTATTTAATTTTAAATTGTATTTTCTAATAGTTACTGCCTTGGTTTTTTTATTTTATTTTATTTTTTATTTTTTTTAATACCAACAGGCTGGCCTATTAATAGAATAATGGGTGGCATATCATTTTCCCATAATGAAATATGCTACAGAATGTTTTAGAGAGATTTTTAATAATTGCACTCTGGCTATTAAGCTAGCATGGATTCCTGCCTTATGGTTAGTGGAAACCTTCAGAGGTTTTCTTTGAAAGATTTCGCCCCAACTCACTAGTCTGCTCTGCAGCTATTTAAGATGGAGAATCTATGAATATTGCACATTGGAAATGGAGATAATTTTTTTTTAGTGTTTTCCTGAAAACACGGCATTTTTTCTTATGGAAAGAGGGCTTTCAGTTATCTCCCAAATAAAACACACATACACACACGCATATTTTGTGTGTTTGTATATATATAGAGATATTCAATTCACATCACAACATCATTTGTGACATAGGAGATGTCTACAGTTTTCAGGTGGCACTTTTTATTTCATGATTATAAAAACACTACCATGAATTTAATGGACGAAGCATTTTTTGGTGTCAAACTGAAGGGGGGAAGCCACAATTTTAATTATGCTGAGTTTACTTTTTATGGAGATGAAATTGTTAGTTTTTACAGTGTCTGAGCATAACATCCCTGATCCATATGTATGTGTGTGTGTGTGTGTGTATGTATATATATATATATATATATATATATGTATGTGTGTGTATGTGTTTGTGTGTGTGTGTGTGTCTGTGATATATCTATATATATATATATATATATGCATATATATAGCATTACTTATACCTTCCATGTTATATTGACCACTAATAGGAATCCAGGAATAATTTTCAATCCTGTTCTATCAGGAGACCTACCTTTATTGTATTTTGTAACTGTCTCAACACTGCTAACTAGAAAACTAAGAGCATTTACTTGCCTCTGACAAATGTTAACCTAAAAGCCTTTTTCTTGTGCCATTTATATTGTTGGGAATACAATATATGTTTTGGTTTTGTTTTTTTAACATTTAAAAAAAATGTACTGTGGCCTCAAGTTACAAAGTTGCCTAGGTAAACACTTGTGAACTGACTGTGGGTGGAAGGTTGATGTAGGATGTCTCCAGAGGGATACATGCTGGGGAGCAGGTGAATGCTGGGAAGGCTCTGACCATGCCAGAAGTAGTCATTGCTTCCTGTCGCAGCAGTATCTGGAAAACTAGAGCAGCAAGAAGGAATTATTGGAAATGCATATGTTTATTATTGTTGCAGTATGGTTTTTTAAATTAGCACAATGGTATTTTGTTTTTTTTATTTGTCATTTTAACTGATAAGCACTTTCTGTATCAATCTAATGTATCTTTATTATTTGTCATAAGATTGATGAAAATATTGAGCAGAAGCTCTTAACGTCCCAGTCTTGTAAAAGAAGATTTCTCATGGAACCGTTTTATGCCAGTTCTTTGTTGCAAGTGAGTGCTCCTAGTGTCAGAAGAAACTTGTCAGTAACTTGGTGTGCTTGGTGGTTGCCAGAGTCAGCCAGCTTTGGACAGCTGCCAAGTATTTTTTGTTCCTGTTGTTTTCCTGTTTTGGGTGTCACCAAACATTGGAACCAAAGGCCAAGTAGCAAGCAGCCTTTACTTTATTTTCTCTGCAGAATATGCTTGTGTGGCAGACTGTTAAAAAACTCCTCTGTGACTATTTACACATGCGCGTTCTAGTGGCTATATCTGCTGTTCCTGTTTAAAGCCGAAAATGAGTCATAGAGAACGGCCTAGAACTGGCCTGTCACAAGAATGCTGCAGACAAGATGTGTAAGTTTTGTTATTTTTCACTTAAAGCTTACACTGTTTCTGATTGGTATCTTAAAAACCAATGTTAAACTCTCATATTTTATTTAAGTGGGAAGTGACTGCTCTGTACATCATGAATCTAATAATATACACGCTGTAATTCACTGTCCTATACACTTAAGTTTCATCGATCTTTTTTAACCTACAGTTAGAGTGGCAGATTATCAGCCACAAATCTTAATCCAGTTGTATGGCTTTAACCAGGTGCAGTATGCAGTCATGTGGAATCTCGCTTTCTAGTGCTGGCAAAATGGAGATGTCTCTAATTACTGGCTTCAATAAACACGAATCCAGACCGCTGGCATTACTTTGTGATTTTGTTTCTTGCATATCTGATTGGGGATGAGTAAAATTATATAGGAGAATAGCATTCTAGAGTTAGAAAGGTTCTCAAGAGGTCATAGAGCCCCACCCACACCTGAGCAGGATCCATACATCCTTAGATCCGGCAGGTAACTGAGATCATCTAGTTCTGGCTTCTCATTTTAAAAATGAGGAAATTAAGGCCTAGAGTTCCGTTACCTGCTTAAGATCACACATAGAAGTGGTGATATTGCTTGAGCCCAGGACCTCTGACTTCACATCTAGAACAATTGCATATTGTGAGCTAAATTTAATTCTCACACTCCATCTCATCTTGTCACATTCCTTCTTCCTGCAGTCATAGAAATCTGGCTGACACAGCATCACTGGCTGCCCTCTCCAGTGCTGGAGGTGTCTTTTCTTGTTCCCTCTTACACACGGCATGATACTTGTGCCCCCACCTACTTCCACTTTCCCCCCACCCCATTAGTCAGCAGTGCCCTCTCAGAGGTTCACTCCATCTTGATAGTTTGCTCTGTCCGACAGATCCTGGTTGCAGCTATCTACTGACTGTCCCTTGTCACTCATCCACTTCCAAACCTTAATCTCACTCTTCACCTTCAGTCCAATTTGCATTCTAAGTGCTCCTGGAGGAGGTCATATGGCTTACTCTCTGGGTCCACTTGTGCTTCAAGTTTTTACTCTTCGCCATTGACTTTATCACATAACCCCTGTCTGTTACAAACCTATCCACAAGCTACCTATACTCTTCCCTGTCCCTAACATCCCCTTCCCATCACAACAGAAGATACCGCATCATCTCTGCATGCTCCCATCTGCCCTGGTAGATTGCCTCTTGGCCAGTCTTCTCTAATTTTCAGTCTGCTGCTTCCCTGCTTTCTACAGATGTGCTCTCTCTGCCATCCTTAATCTTCCCTCAGTAACACCATTTCCTAAAACCGTCATGTTATACCTCTCTTTCACCATCAGACTCCTAGAAGCATCAATCTGTGCTGATTGCTTCTGCTTCCTTCCTACACACTTCTCAGTCCGATGGCTTTCAACCTGGATAGGTTCTAAAACTGCTATCTTCAAGGGTATGAGCAGTCTAAGTAACTGAAACTGACTTTTCTTAGCTCTCATCCTTTTACAAATTTTTCACATTTTTATTGATAATTTTTTTAATATGACCACTCTCCTTTCTCCTCCCTCCCAGGGAGCCATCCCATAGAGTAAATAATATTTAAAGGGAAAAAGAAAAAAATAACTGATCAATACATTAAAAAAACTGAAAATAAATGCAATATACTACACCTGTAGATCTCTCTTCCATGCAAAGAATTGGGATGTTGTATTTTGTGCTGTTGCTTGGGGTTCTTTTGATTGCATTTCTCCTATTAATCATTTGGAGCAATCTCATCTGATTGTTAATAGTTTGCAGTTCTTTTGAAGAGTTTGATACAAAGATTTTTTTCTCTATTTGCTTTCCTTATTCTGATTATGTTAATTTTGTTTGGGGGTAATGAGGGAAATCCCTAAGAGAAGTACAGTGATGAAAAATCACTCATAGTTTAGAAGGCTTATGCTATTTCAAAGTGACGGTGGTATCTGACTTGGGCCTTTAAATATAGGCATGAACTGGAAGATAGAAGGTGGGAATATTCTACAGGTATTCCCTGCTTTGGAAAGATGCCTGAATTACCTTTTCTTTTTACTATGTTTATCTACCTCCTCTTATTGATAAGTATTAATAATGTCTTCCCTGAGTATTTTTTTTAAGGTATTGACATTGATACAACTTTATTGGATTAATGTTGATTAATCCTCCATAAGTATAAAACTCCCCGGTAACCATCATGGACTGGCACTTAGAGCGATGATATCATGAGATATGTTAGTCTGAAAGTTTAGAAACCTCGGTTCAAATACTACCCCTGAGACTTCCCTGTGTGATCGTGTGTATTCCCTTATTAGTAACAATGGGAATAAATAATACCTGTGTAAGCCATATCACAGAATTGTTGCATACGGAACTATATCTGTTTAGAAGTTTAGATACCTCTACGTCCTCTACCCTTCAATCATTTCCCTCGCTCTCAACAATCCACTTGGACATTGTTACATATTATATAATAGCTGTGTATGTATTTCCTTACCAGACCTTAAGCTCCTAAAAGGCAGGGGCTGCTGCTTATCCAAACTTAGCTAAAGGGAGTATTCTGTCCCTACCCCGCCCAGTACCCTACACACAGAAGGTACTTAATCATTGTTTCATAGAATCATAGAGCTCACAGGGATCAGTCAGTTTACCCCTTAGGGTTCTTGGGGTTTAAGTAGAGATTCTCAATGTTTTTTGTGTGTCCTAGCCCCCTCTGGCAGTCTGGTGAAGCCAGAATAATGTTTTAAAATAAAAGGACATAGGATTACAACGGAAACCAATTGTACTGAAATATAATTATTTTATATGTGTATTTTGCACGTATAAAACATTTCATAATAATACCTGAAATCTACAAAGCGTTTTAAAGTGACTAAAATGCTATGCATATCATCTTATTTGCTCTTCATAACACCCCTATGAGGTAAGTTACAGGTTGCCCTAACTGTAACCAAAGAGCACTATTAGCACAAATATCTTCTTTCTCCTCTCTATAACATTTATTTAGAATGGTCTCCTTTTTCACCTCTGTGTATTAGAAGCCTTGGTTTCCTTCAAGACTCCTCTCAAAAACCATCTTCTGTAGGATGCCTTTCCCCGTCCTGTAGTTCTAGAGTCTTCCTGTCCATCTATCAAACCATTTTCCAAAACAAGTTTACAGTTGTCCTTCCCCCCACTCCCTCCCTCCACACACATACACTTAAGGGTAAGGACTACATGTTATTTTATTCCCATTACATGTAAAAAACAATAAACTGTTTTTCCTTAATTTTCCAGATTCCCTCATTGAGAAAGCAAGCAGTTTTATATTAGGTTATACATGTGCAGGCATTCAAAACTTTCCATATTAGCCATGTTGTGAAAGAAAAACAAAGCCATCCTCCTCTTCCCCACTCCAAAAAAAAAAAGTTAAAAAGTATGTTTCAGTCCACATTCAGACTCCATCAATTTTTTCTCTGGAGGTGGATGGTATTTTTTCATCAAAAGACTTTGGGAATTATCTAGGATCATTGTATTGCTAAGAATAGCTAAGTCTTTCACAGTTCACCATCATACAATATTGCAGTTACTATGTACAATGTTCTGGTTCTGCTCATTTCACTTTGCATCATTTCATGTAAGTCCAGGTTTTTCAGAAATCATCCTGCTCATCATCTCTTACAACAGTGTTCCCTCATAGTCCTACACCTTAACTTGTTCAGCCATTCCCCAGTTGATGAGAATCCCTTCAGTTTCCATGTAGAGACTGTCTTTTGCCTTTCTTTGTATCCCCAGGGCTTGTTGACTAACCTCTGGATTAAGGGGTGATAGATCTTCACATTTTCTACCACTTCTAATACCTTTAAAACCCAACTCAAAATATTTCCAAGGAAACACCTGACAGATGATTTCTTTACTTATGATGTGGCCTCATTATTATACCATATTATTTTTTAGATAGGTGTCACAGTGGATATATCTCTGGACTTGGAGTGAGGAAGACCTAAGTACGAAACTTGCCTCAGACCTTTAGTAATTGGGTGACTCTGGGCAAGTTACAACCTTTCTCAGAGTCAGTTCCCATATTTGTAAAACTTCACATAACTTTTAAGAAATTTTAAATATGCATAAAGTTCTTTGCAAACCTTAAAGTGCTATTTAAATGTTATTATTACATTATTTTGTGCAAAGATATTTCCCCAAAGACATTAAGCTGGGAGATAGTTTATTCTTTTCTATGTCATTCCAGTGCCCTAATCCCTTGCCAAATGCCTAATAGGGATTCTTCCTTACACAATCTCATGATTTTTTCCAGCTTTATTCAGCAATATATAAATAGGAATGAAGGAGGCAGATGATGGGAGTAATCCAAGGTTGGGGTTTAGCAAGGCATAAGGGGGCAAGAGTCTGAGTGTAGGAGATAGTATAGAGGGATATCAACAAGGAAGAGAATATAGTCATTGCAAAAGTGATAGCCTGGAAAAAAATTGAGGGGTTTGGGGAATGAAATGAGGATGAAAACAGGGTTAGGGGTTGTAAGGTACATAGGGTCATAAGAAAATGGTATAAAAGGTTATATAAAAGAAAGAGTTCAAGAATGCTAATGTACGGGGCGGCTAGGTGGCGCAGTGAGTAAGAGCGCTGGCCTCGGAGTTGGGATGACCCGAGATCGAATCCAGCCTCAAAAAATGAGCACCCACACATAAATAATGAATAGTCGTGTAACCTTGAGCAAGTTACTTAACCCCAATTGCTTTAAAAAAATGCTAATGTAGAACACTTGTAGTGAAATCACCATCTCTGCATAACTGAGGGAAAGTATAGGAGTATACTGAGGGTGGGAATTATGTGGATTAAGGAATTGGGATAGGGTATTTGAGGGAGCATCAGATATGTATGTTGAACTCAGAGCAGGAGTTTGGGTGGAAAGAGACTGGGAACCAGTCAGTGAATTTGTTGAAGAAAGGAGTATGTCCTAGGTGATCAGTAGATAATGGCCATCAGGATCTGGATTGGGTGATACATTTGAATAGCTCAAACCTCAAAAGCTGCGTGATGCTAGGAGAGGGAGATTCTGGAAATGTCATTGAGGAACAAGTGTTCTGACTCCCCCTGACCTCTATGATCAGCAAAATGGGAGCATGAGTTAAAGTGAAAACTGGTGCTGAAAAGGGTGACTAGGGATACAGTGACATCAGGAGGGAGCCAGGTCTTGGTAAAAGCCAGAAGATGGAGAGAATGAAAAAAGGCTCAGGATGAAAGCTACCTTATTAATCATGCAATAAGCATTCCAGAGAGCACAAAGGGAAGGGTGGATCTGGAGTGGGGCATTATGTACGGGGATGGCATAGGCAATGGGTAAGGTTGAGGAGGATGGAATTAAGGGGTTGAGTAGCTGGAATGAAAAATGAGAAATACAGTGAAAGTTATAGCTACTTTACCCAAGGGCAGTGGGAGGAAGGATTGGTTAGTTGGTTGTCCTTCATTCTCAGAGAGGACCAAAATGACATTTAGCTAGAGTCAAGTTATAGAGTGTCTGACTGTGGCTGATCAAACCAATATGAGCTCAGAATGCTCAGCCAGACACAAATAGTCCATGTGAACATTTCCAGGTGGATTCTCCAAATTTCAGTTCTGCTTTGTTCATAGAGCACAGCACCTTCCCTGGTGAGGGCACACCATGCTTGGCAGTCCTGTGCTGGTGTCTCTCCTATCACACAATCAGGTCCAGAGTTCTTAAGAGAGACTTTGTGTTTGGCATTTGAACAGCATGACCAGCCCATTGGAGCTGCGCTCTCTGCAGTAGAGTTTAAATGTTTGGCAGTTTAGTTTGAGAAAGGAACAGGAGTATGGAAGGAATATTGGGTTTACCCGGGTTTTAATCTCAGCAGAGAGCCCTGTGACCATGAGGAATCACTTCTTTTATGTGTCTTAGTTTCCTCATCAATGAAATGGAATTAGTAATGCTTGTATTACTTATCTCACAGGGTTGCTGTGGAAAAAAGCATTTTAAAAAAACAAAACAAGCCATATATGTGAGATGTGATGGGAAAAGCACAGCAGGTGGGAAACCTGTGGCCTTGAGGCCACATGTGATCTTCTAGGTCCTCAAGTGCGGCCCTTTGCATCCAAACTTCACAGAACAAATCCCCTTAATAAAAGGATTTGTTCTGTAAAACTTGGACTCAGTCAAAAGGCCGCACCCAAGGACCTAGAAGGCCACATGTGGCCTCGAGGCCACAGAAAAGGTATTGCTCTTAGAGTCTGAAGACCTACATTCAATTTTGGGCTTGGATACATAACTAATAATGAAGTGGCAGTTAGATTCTAATTCTAACTAATGGTGCTCTCTGGTTTATTAAATATTTTATACATCCTATCTCAGTTGAGCCTCCCAACACCCCTGTGAGTTAGGTGCTATCATTATCCCCACTTTACAGATGAAGAATCTGAGATGGACAGAAATAAAACCCTTGCCAAGGTCAGGTAATAAGCATCTGAAGTAATGTTTGAATTCCGTTCTTCCCGATTCCCAAATCAAGCACCACTGCGCCACCTAGTGGCAACACCTGGAGTGCACATCACGTCACCTCTGAGTCCCAATTTCTTCACCTGCAAAATGGGGATTAATAATGCTTGTATCATCTACCACATAGGGATGTTGTGAGGCAAAGCTATATAAATTCTAAGCCAGTCCATATTACATATGAATTATTGGAAGGTTTTGAGAGGCTTCTAATTTATCTTTCTGTTTTTTGGCCAAGATATAGTTAAAATATTTCTGATAGATGTGAATCGACCTCTCCCCACTCCCCCCCACCCCCGTTTTAAAGAGGATATTTCCCTTCTACATATTTTTGGGAAAGTCATTTCTAATGTTTCTTGATCCTCCCTGTCAGGTCCTATTTGAAAAGCACCTTAGAGAAAGGTCTTGGAAGACCATTGGATTGGTAGTTGGCTTCTAATGCTCTTAATCCTTGCTTTGCCATGAATCTACATCATAGTTAAGGGGTCTTAGAGACAGATGGTCCAGTCCAAGCCCCTCATCTTGGAAATGAAAAATATCGAGACCCACGGAAGTTGTGTCTTGCCCAAGGTCACATAGGTGGTAAATAACATATCCAGGACTCAGACATGGTTCCTGTAACTCCAGTCCCAGAGCTTGTTCTACTATGACATGATAAATGAACTGCAGCAAATCACTCCCCTCCCTGGGCTTCAGTTCCCTCATCTGTCAAAATAAGTTGGATCTGGCTCTTTCTCCAACAAGACACCCTGTTCCTGACTCCCGCATTTTCTCTGGCTGTCTGCCAGGCCTGGAATGCTCTCCCTCCTCTCTCCTCATGCTTTCCCTGGCTTCCTTCAAATCTCATCTTCTACAAGAATTGTTTCCTATATCCCCTTATTGCTAGTGACTCTGTTGATCTCCAATTTAGCTAATATATATCTTGTTTGTACACAGTTATATGTTGTTGCTCTCTCCCTTCTCCCATTATACTGGGAGTTTCTTGAAAACAGAGACTATTTTTTGTTTGTTTTTGCCTTTCATTGTATCCTCAGCATTTAGCATACTACCTGGCACATTCTAGACCTTTAATAAGTCCTTGTCTACTTGATAAGATGAACTTTGAAGATCTCCTGTCTCCCTTGTTGGTCTCATCAGCTTCCATAGGCTTAGTTACCATATCTCCAGATTCCTAGATCCATATAATCCAATCCTAACTTCTCTCCTGAGCTCCAGTCTTATATCACCAGCTGCCTTTTGGAAATTTAGATGTGATTATCGTGTCCAAAATAGAATTCATTCTTTCCACACCACTTTAACCCTTCCCCTTTCCAAACATCCTAATTTTTTGTTGTTGTTTTGGAGGCAATGGGGTTTAAGTGACTTGCTCAGGGTCACACAACTAGTAAGTGTCTGAGGCCACATTTGAACTCAGGTCCTCTTGACTCCAGAGTTGGTGCTCTATCTACCAAGCTGCCCTCACTTTTCAGTTACTTTTGAGGGTGACACCATCCTCCTATTCATTCAGGCTAGCCACTCTTTTGTCATCCTCATCTCAAACACCCCACAAAAATCTCATCAGTTGCCAGATACTATCATTTTTACCTTTACAGCATTTCTTGTATGTATCCCCTTCTCCCTACCCTACCTTCATCACCAATAGCCTAGGCTATTGCAATAGCCCCCCATCTCGTCTCCCTGCCTCCAGTCTTTCCCTACTACAGTCCATCTTCTACTCAGTGACCAAAATACAGGTCTGACCCTGTCAGTCTTTCTCCCTCCCTCCCTCAATAACTAGTCTCTCCCTATGACCTCTAGGATCAAATATAAAATCCTCTGTTTGACATTTGAAGCTCTTTATAACCTTGCCTCTTTCTACCTTTCCACTCTTCGTAGGCTTTATTTCCATCCATGTACCCTGCCATTTGGAGATACTGGGCTACTCCTCATGCCTGGAAGGCTCTCCACCAACCCTAACCTTCATGTCTTAGATCTCTCACTTCCTTTGAGACTCCTGCCTTTTGCCTAAGGCCTTTCCTAGTCTCTTCCAGCTGGTAGAGCCTTTTTCTTCTTTGTAGGTATCCTGCATATACCCAGTTATTTCCATGCTGTGTCCCTTAAATAGACCATGAGCTCTCTGAGGGTAAAGACTATTTTTTGTCATTCTCTGTGCTTGTGTTAATAAATGCTTGTTGATTGACTGACTGGTGGACTGACTCCAGCCCTAAAATTTAGGATGTTTCACTTTGTTTTTGTAAATAAGGGTGAGATAAACTCTTCCCCTTTCTGATAGAGGAGCCTTTCAAGTGTTCATTCTTCCCTACATTTAGAAGTATGTATTTCTGGCATTGATCAGAACAAACCTTTTAAGTCACAAGGGCCATCAACCCACACTGGAAAAAAAACAACTTGCCTGTTTAAAGAACTATTTAAAGCTTGGCTTCCAAAGGCAAACTGAGAGCTAAACTTGGATTATTATAAGCATCTTAATTTTGTGTTTTGGGAAGAGTTCAACAATTTCCCACCGTGTGTGTGTGTGTGTGTGTGTGTGTGTGTGTGTGTGTGCACGCGTGCTTTTTGTGAGCAGTAGTTAATTTTTAAATACGGCTGCTGCTTTGGTAGAACTGTTAGCAGCCTGTGGTATGTTACATCTGTCCTTGATATTTCAAATATTTGGCCCAGCTTAATGGAGAACTCTTTTTTCCCCCACAAACTTTGAGTCATGTATTAAATACTAGCCTGGGATTAAGCTCTGGAATATGTGGGAAAACAAATATGCCTTCAACTATATTTAAACTTCACCAGGAGATACAAATAAGAGTCAAGAAGCAGTTACAGAATCCCTGAATGTCACGGTGGTAAATTTAGGACCTGGGTTCAGATCCAATCTCTGCCACGTACTACCTGTGTGACCTTGGGAAAGTCACACTCCCTGAGCCTCAGTTTTCTCATTTGTAAAATGAGGGGAAGGACCTCCATGACCTCTAAGGTCCCTTTCAACTTTAGACATATCAACATAGAATGTGACTGTTTCAGGGAACCTCAAATACATAGAGTTCTTCTCTACATATTTTGGGGGGATTTGTTTTCTTTTTTTTAATAGAAGAGAAAACTAAGATGCAAAAGAGCAGAATGCCCAAGGTCACACATCTAATAAACGCTGGAACTGGAACCCATATCCTATTACTTTAAGTACAATGCTGTCAGAGTCACAGAATGGCAAGAAACCCCAGAATTCATCTAGTCCCATTTGTCCACCATCTCTGGAAGCAACTTATTCTACTTTGAACTTATATTGAGGCAGATCTGACTGTTACATCTGCCATTGCTCCTATATCTACCCCTAGGAAACATGCTGAATATGTCTGATTTTTCTCCATGGTGGCCCTTCAGATATTTGAAAGGGATAGCTCATCCTCTTCCTTCCCCACTAAGCCGCTTCTTCAGACTGAATATCTCTTACCTGCTCCTCAATGGCATATTCTCCATCTCCTTCACTATCTTGACCACTTGCTTAGTTAGACAAACTCCATTGTATCAGCTCATCCTTCCTCAAATGTAACATCCTAAATATAGTACCACGCTCCCGATGCCTTGGCAGAGTCAATCAGAACCATTTCCTCTCTTGTTCTGGACCTTACACCTCTCTTAATGCAAGTTAGGACATAGGATCAGAGGACAGAACTGGAAGGGACTTTGGAGACCATCTAGTCTAATCCCCAGGTAGCTAGGTGGCAAAGTGTTGGAACTAGAGCCAGTATAATCCTGAGTTCAAATCCAATCTCAGACACTTAATAACTGTGTGACCCTGGGGAAAACATTTAACCTCTCCTTATCCTGTTTTCTCATCTGTAAAATAGGTATAATAGTCCCTTCTTCCCAGGGTCGTTGTGAGGATCAAATGAGATGAGATAATATTTGTTAAAGTACTTTGCAGGTCTTAAGATATTAATGTGAGCTATCATTATCTCCTCATTTACTTATGAGAAAACTAAGGCCCAAGGGAGTTACCCAGGTAGTCATCACAGGCAGGATTGGAACCCCAATCCTCTCTTTTCAGAGTCAGTTCTCATCATAACATATCCCTTAGCAAGTTAACTTCTTTGGCTACCATGTCACAATTTTAACTTCTTTGGAGCCAGGGGTTTACTAAGACTCCCAGATCTCTTTCTTTCAAACAAAACAAAAACCAATGCCTGTGATTTTTATATCACAGTCAATTTTCCCACATTGAATGCTTCCTTGTAGCAAAGAAAAATAGCTAATCAAAGCCAACTGATGTGTATGCAGTATTCTTCCATAGTTCCACTGACCTAACAAGTGGAAGGATATGTGTTTCATTGCTTGTTCTCTTGGACTAAGTTTAACCATTATAATTCATCAAAATTCAACTGCATTTTAGTGCTGTTTTTATTTATATCCTTTTAGTTACTCTATATATTGTTTTCCTGGGTCTGCTTACTTTACTCTACATTGATTCATATCATCAGATTTCCTGTATTTCTCTAAATTCTTCATAATCTTAATTTCTTATGGAATAGTAAGCAGCATATCATTATTCCATTCCATTTGTTCAGCCCTTCCCAATCAATGGACACCTACTTTGCCTCTGAATTTTTTCTACTTCAAAAAAGTGCTGCTTTGTCTATTTTGGTATAAATGGGGGATTTCTGTCTGTGGTACCTTCCTCCCAGGTCTTTTTCACGTGAATTGTTATCTAGTTATGCTTCTAAAATCCTATATTGACTAAATTGTTATTTTTTAAATTCAACTATCTTATTAGCTCATCGTGCTAGCCTTTTGGGATCTTTTAAAATCTTATTTTCCCCGAATGTTTTCCATGTTTCCTACTATGTCATTTGCAAATATTATAAGCATACATTTATTTTTCTGAATTTTATGAATGCCCCAAAAGAGAGTATTTCCACATGCAAAGTAGAATGGAAAAGGAGAATTATATGTAAAGACAAGAATCTCTATTACATATAGCTTGTTTTTTTTTAAAGTACATAATAAAGTCATTATGTTAATTTCAAAGCTCTCCTGTTTATCTCTTTCCTTCTGAAATTTCTTCAGTTGTCTTCTGTGCATTTTTTGTGCTTTCATTATTTATACTTTCATTATTTTATGCTTTCATTCAAGTCATTGATAGAATGGTAAAGAGCAAAGAACCAAGGATTGATCCTTGGAGTACTAACCTAGAGATCTCCCTTCAAAATGACATTAAATACCTTCAAGAATGATTCCCGGGGCGGCTAGGTGGCTCAGTGAGTAGAGCGTCGGCCCTGGAGTCAGAAGGACCTGAGTTTGGTTCCAGCCTCAGACACTTAATGCACATACAAACAAAAACCTAGCCATGTGACCTTGGGCAAGTTACTTAACCCCAATGGCCCTCCAAAAAGCTAAAAAAAAAAAAAAGATTCCCCTTTGGGTCTAATCCTTCAGCATCTGTGAATCCATCTAACTGTGCTGTCACCTGGCCCAGATCTCTATCTTGTCTGCTAGGATATTATGAGAAACTTCTATCAAATACCTTGCTGTCAGACCCATGTTTTCCTGACTCTTAAGTTCATTGCTCTATCCACTACCCCAACATTGCCTCTCTATTCCACCCCCCTCACGTTACAGTTGAGAAAATGGAAAGCATCAACCAATCAATCTATAAACATTTATTAAGCACCTACTATGTGCCAGGCACTGTATTAAATGCAAAGGATACAAAAAGAGACAAAAGATAGTTCCTGTCCTCAAGGAGCTTGTGATCTAATAGATCGAGCCAAAGCTCACAGAGCTAGTGAGTGCTAAGACAAACCCAGAGCTCCTGACTTCTAGTCTCAATGGCTTTTATTAAAATTTTCATTGATACTTTAAAAAAATTTTTTAGCTTTTTTGAGGGCAATTGGGGTTAAGTGACTTGCCCAAGGTCACACAGCTAGTTTTTGTGTTAAGTGTCTGAGGTTAGATTTGAACTCAGGTTCCTACTGACTCCAGGGCAAGTGCTCTATTCACTCTATTCAACCCTTGTTGATACTTTAAAAAAAAAACAACACCATAATAACTTCTGGATGTGCTGTTCCCCTTTCTTGGCTCTCCCATCATCCTCTAAGCTTCCCCTATAGCAAATAACAAAACTAACAGTTAAACAAAACCACCCAGCATTGACCCTTTCTGACAGTAAATTCAGCATTCCATACTGATTGTCTACCTTAAGCCAACCCCCTCTCCTCCCTTGCAAGACTAGCTTAAGGAAGAAGGAGTGTTTCCTAGTCTCTTCTTGGGGCCCTGTATATTATAATGACTCAGAATTCAGTATCCTTGTAGCATTCTTTCCATCTGCATTACTATAGCCATCATGTTGTTTCCTGGTTCTGCTTTTTATGTTCACATAATAGCATTTTTTAGAAAACTGTTCCCAAGTTGATCAGCACCCACTTTTTTTTTCCAGTCCATTGCTACCACAAAAAGTAGTTCTATGAATATGTTGATTTATATGGGATCCTCCTTTCAATCTTTGGTCCCCTTGGGGTATCCTCTTATACTGCATTATACTGTCAGGAAAGTAGCATAATGTATGGGAGCACTGAAAAGTTATTTTGGTATTAGTAATTAGGATACTTAGGTTTGGATTTTGACTCCTGAATTATTAACCTTTTTTTTTTGTCTTAGGCAACTAACTTAAACTGCTTGGCTGTTCTATTTGAACCTATTTCCTCATTTATCTGGAACTGAGGATTGTGCAAAGCTGAGCTTCTTGATTCTGGATGACCAGAGGTGCTGGCTCAGCATTTAGGTACTCTAGGAATGATGAAGCCCATACCTACTGTCAGACATGTGTGAATCCTTACTAAAGGCTACTTTGACCTTGAAAAAGCAATCCCTTTATTAGCCGCCAAACAAGAAAAACCAGTGACTAAGTGGAATTTTAAAGTGACCAGCCATTCTTTTCTTCCTGGCTACAGACTATATGAATATCCATTGAATGCCTCATTATAGGGGTGAGTAACCTTTCCCTATCCCAATATCATTTTTAACAAATTTATTTCTTTTCAATTCACAGAATAAAACAAGCATTTCCAAAGCACAGTATGATAAAAAAAAGATGATTTCATATGAAACTACAAATCTACCATGTATAGCTTTCTATTCCCTCCAAATATACAGCAAAATTATCACATAAATCTTTTTTTCCTTTTTTTCTTCCTTCCCCTCCCCCTCCCCCTCGAGATGGCTACAATTAGACACAAATAGATATATAGACATGCATACATATATGCATATGTATGTGTGTATGTGTATATATGTAAAATTATTCTATACATCTATTTATCAGGCCTTTCTCCGTATGCAAATAGCATTTTTTCATAGGCCCTTTATTTTTAATTCGTGTATTTATAATAGTCAAAATGACTTATAACTCAAAGTTATTCTTAAAACAATATTGCTGTTACTGTATACGATGTTTTCTTGGTTCTGCTCACTTTTCATCATTTCATGCAAGTCTTTCCATGCTTTTCTAAGATCATTGAGCTCATCATTTCTTATAGCACAGTAGTATTCTATCACAACCATACACCACAGCTTGTTCAACCATTCCCCAATTGAGGAGGATGCCTTCAGTCTCCAGTTCTTTACCACCACAAAAAGAGCTGCTGTAAACATCCCATTCATATTCAAAGTTATAATTTCTATTTGTGAATTTCCTTCCAATTCCCTATTGGAATCATGACTACTGCTCCCAAAAGGCAGCTAGAACAAAGGGACTCAATTAGGTAAATGTAAGCCTAGGCCCTGACTACCTTTTCAACTCTGTGCTTCCTTTCCAGAGTAGGTGACTGAATACTGATCTCAGGATGAATGTATACAGGTTTGGAGGTGACCTTATGAGTATGAGAGGTCCTGAGTAGTCCTGAGTCCATCAAGGTGACTGATAGCATCAGAGAAGACAACTACGAACGACAGGAAGGCCCTAAGCCCTAATATGGTTGAATTGAAGAAATGGACTTTGAGGCAACAGCATCAAGCCAAAGGGAAATATAAATTCAGCAGTCCTGCAAAGTGTATCATGTTTTATTGATGTCTAAGTCTCAATCCCTTTGGAGGGCTTGACAGTAGTTATAAGTTAAGTTACTGGATCCTCTTTTTAAATCTTTTTGTCAGTAAGCAGTTGTGAGTGTTTATTGTTTAGCATTTCTTTTATATGTAAGAAATAAATATCTTATTTGATTCATACTGAGCCCCCATTTTGTTCATTTTGGGGAGACTCTAGATGTGAACTAAAACCTAAGCCTTAAGTGATTTTCCCCCAGAGAATCAAATGGTGTGAGAAAAAGGGTCACACTCTTCTCACCTGCAACTGGGTCTAAAGATGGGCCTCTTAGGGGAGAGGGAAATGATAGAGTGCCATTGGGCCCAACAGTGGGTTCTTATTGTTAGATGTTAAACGGAGACAAGCATATATGCAATACGTGTCTAACAGAGTCAGTGTGAAGACACTCCCTATAAATGTGAGTTTCATCATAGATCATCATATGGCCTTTTCTGTTCTGTTCTCCCTTTTATACCCCATATTCACATATGTAAGGATTTTGTAAAGGGTTTCAACTGATCTTTAGAAATGGGATGGAGGGGCAGCTAGGTGGCGCAGTAAGTAGAGCATTGGTCCTAGAGTCAGAAGGACCTGAGTTCGGATCCGGCCTCAGACACTTAACACGCATACAAACAAAAACCTAGCTGTGTGACCTTGGGCAAGTTACTTAACCCCAATTGCCCTCCAAAAAAAAAAAAAAAGAAATGGGATGGAATGGAATGGTAGACAAAACATTGGGATCTTAAAACTCAGTAAATCGCCTGGACACCCTAACTAGATTTTAAACTCCTTGAGGGCAGGGACTGAGTTTTAGAATTCTTTTCAATCTCCCATAGCACCTAGTACAGTGCTAGGCATTTAGGAGATTGGTTGGCTAATGACTGTGAAGCATTATTAAAAGCGTGAACTAGCAGCCTAGGACCAGACCTACAACTATACTTGATAGTGTATTAGGACTGAAATAACAGGAAGTCTCAAACTATGATATATCTTCTTCTTAATAAATGCCTGTTGATTTATTAGCTTGTAAACTCTCAGGGACCTTTTTTGGGGGCTTCTCAGGCATAAAATATGCCAGTTTGATTCTGTTTGTTTTAGGACTTTGGCAGGGAATCATCAGACAAGTTGATTACAAAGAGGCTTCAATGGGATCTTATCATTAAAGATGACTCAAGATATCAGATCTAGAGGGAATTTTATTGATCATTTACTCCAGCTCCCTATGATGATGAAGTTGTAGAAAGTGTCTTGTCCAAGTTCACTGAAAAAATAAGTGGCAGATCTGGAAGGAGAACCGAAGGTTATTTCTTCCCAGAGTTTTTGTTTTAAAAGAGGATGTTTGGAGAGGCTGTGGCTTCAGCCCAATGGCCAGATGTAAAATGATAGAATTTTAGGTCCGGTGCTCAGCCAGCTGGATGGGGAAGTTATTTTGGGGGAAAGAGACTGCCCAACTTTCCTCCAATCTCATTAATTCAATTCAACAAACATTCAGTGCTTACTACAAGGCATCTTGGTATAGTGGGAAAGACCACTGAAAGTAGTCAAGAGAATAATGCCCCCAGATCACTCTTCTGCCATTTGCTAGTTTGTGACCTTGGACAAGTAATGTAACCTTTCTCTACTCTGGTGAATGAAAACCTCAAGAGACAGTTTCTAGGTAATTGACAATCAATTTATTAGTTAGCCTAGCTGTCAACCAGTAAATTGACAGTTAGTGGTTTCTCTCAGTAACCAAAGCCACCAAGGTAGATCCTGAAATACCTTAAATGCTTTCTGAAAAGGAACTCCCCTGATAAGTAAAACTTGACCCAATGAGGAAGTGTAAAAGTCTTTAGCTTTGCTGGTTGAGAATGTGGCTTAATCATCACGCTCAACAGCCTCTAGGCATCTGGGCTAGGGGAAATCATCTCCATGTAGACCTCTCTAGCTAGTTTTCTCCTTCATAAGCTGAAGTGCCTTAAACTCTCATGGAGGGGACCAAGGACAGAGGGTTCCTCTTCCAGCAAAGGCTTGCCCAATTGGATTCTTTTTAGACTCTAAACAGAAATTTGGTCTTCTAGTTGGGTGGGGTCTTGCTCAACTAACAAACATGTTCCTTGAGGATTAGGAAGAAATCTCATCACTCAGCCAAGCTCTTCAGAGACACTGACCTTCTCAGGAGATAGGTTTTTAACAGAAATAAAAGGGAAAAGGATGGGTCACACATTAATAATTAGTTTTTAATATAAAAGTATAATATTAATTTCTCTCACAACCTCAGTTTCCATTTATGTAAAGTAGGGAAAATAATATCCATAAAACCTATCTCACTGAAGATGAAGTATCTTATGTAGAATGTTTCCTGGAAGAATGTAAGCTAAGTGAAGGCAGGGACTATTTTTTGACTTTGTGTACCTGCCACTTAACACAGTGGCATGCATGTAAATCTTTGTTGAATTGAAAGTACTCTGCTAGGGAGAAAATGACATACATAGTAAATGGGATATCTCAACCTGCAGCAGGATAGGGGGAAGGGGGATGGGAGGAGGGATGATGGATGGGAGGGCATCCTTGGGGTGAGGGGAGGTTGGAAGTACCCACTATAGAAGAGGGACAGGATCATGTAGGGAATGGACCAGGTGGGGGGTGGGATGAGTGGGAGGGAATTATAAGCAGCCTTGTACAATATATCTACTATGATAATGTTTTGCATAGCTAGACATGTACAACATATACTGAATTACTTATCTCCCAGAGGGAATGGGTGACAAGGGAGGGAGGAAATGGATCTGAAATTCGAGGTCTTAACATTAAATGTTTCAAATATATATAAATACTATTATTAATACTCTTTTTGCTTGTAATTGGGAGATAAGATGTGCAGGCATTGGGACACAAAGATTCACCTTCCTCTAATGGAAAAGTCGATGGGGGTATGGGAGAAGGTATGGGAGAGAGCAGATTGGAGGAAGCGATATCTTGTGGGATTACTGTTCTGGGAGGTTGGGTAGGGGAATAATGGGGGAAAAATGATTGTAACTCAAAATCTGGCGGAAATGAATTATGTAAAACATAAGTTAATAAAGCATTTGTTTAAAAAAAATAAAATAAATATATGATAGAATCACATAATTCATAAAAAAAAAAGTACTCTGCTAGAAACAGAATGGAAAATAGACATAACATAGACCCTGCCCTCTTGGAGTTCACAACCTAATGGGGGGATGAGACAGTGAAAAAATAGCTGTTGAACAAGGAGAAATGAGAAAAATGCAAAGGAGAGAACCAAAATGCTATGAGAAACTTGAGGAAAAGATCATTTTCACCCTGGGGGAGAAAATAGTGAAAGAGGGATTCTTGGAGGAGGCAACACCCCCACTCCTGGCTGCCTCATTTCCCATTATAGTTAGCTCTTAGTTATTCAGGCCAGTAGAGAAGAGTTTGGATAAGTTATACCTTAAGTCAGAGCTTTTAAATTAACCTTCTAACTGCTCTTCTTCTCTCCAAGTTCTACAAATTAATGTTGCTAAAACACTGTATCATGAATGCCATTCCCTTCATTGGCTTTCCCAGTGGCTACAAAATCCAAACTTCTTAGTTTGGAATTCCAGGCCCCCAACTCTCTAACCCCAACATGCTTTCTCAGGTTTATCTCCTTTATCATCCTCTACTAACTCTTCCAGCCAAACTTAGTTACTCACCATCCTGTGAGCTCCACAAATATTCCTACTTCTACCTCTGTTCCCCTAGGATTAAGATACTCTTAATTGGACATTTACCAAGTTCTAATAAACATTTATTAAATCCAAGGTGCTGGAGATACAAAAATTAAAAAAAAAAAAAAACCTCAGTCCCTGCCCTCAACTCAAGGAGCTTACCTTCTCTTAGGAGAAAGAAGGGATCTCAGTGGAGGATGGAAATACAACATCCATACAGGTAAGTACCATATAAGGCACAGAGAGACAGGCGTGAAGGAAAACCGGTAAATGTCTCCTAGGACAATAATGAGAGATACAAATTAAAGCAATTCTGAGGTTGCACCTTACACCTATTAGAATGTCAAAGATGATTTAAAAAAAAAAAAGGAAAGGAAAACTACAGCTGTTGGAGGGACTGAGGAAAGACAAGCATTCTTTGTTGGTGCAGATGTAAATTGATCCAATCGTTAAAGAAGGCAATTTGGAACTACATTCCAAAAGTCACTAACCTGAGCATACAGCATTGTTGTGACACTGCCACTAGGAATATACCCCAAAGAAGTTAAATATAGAGGGAAAAGGACCCATCTTTACAAAACATGCAAAATAGCACCTTTTTTTTGGTAGTAACAAAGAACCAGAAACAAAAGGTTATCTCTCTGTCCAGCATATGAAAGTAATGGAATGATTAATTATGAAGTGACAAAAAGGATGAATTCAGAGGAAAATAAGAAAACTTGTTTGAACGGATATTGGATGAACTGAACTGAATAGAACCAGATCAAATTATACCATGACTACAGCAATGTAAAGGAAAGTGACTTTGAAGGACTCAGGAACCTTAACATTAAGGACTCTTGGGATGCAATGGCTGATCACAATTCCAGAAGAGCAATGATGAGCCATGCTTTCTCCCTCTTGGCAGAGTTGACAGACTAGAGATAGAGAACTGAGACAGCCATTTTTCAGAAATGATTGAGGTGTGGATTTGTTTTTCACTTGGTCATGCTTACTTGTTAATGGGAATCAATTTAAGATCTTCTCTGCCACTAGGCCCTTTGATAGGCTTAAGGGCACCTGGACCCTGTGGCAGGAGGCTTGTTATTCAGGAGATACTTTGTATTTGGGCAGTGGGTCAAGAGGGTTGTGACATTTTCTGAGCCAGGAGAAGGCTATATAAACCCTGATGGGAAGATTTGCTTTGGGGCTTACTTTGAGAAGTGTTGTGTGATTTGACCAGATGAGACTCCGGGAAGCCGTTGAGAGCCCCCAGGCTTTGAAAACCCAGATGTTGATGCTTCCCTCTCTGGTAACTGTATCTAGGTATGAATGTAGTGGTCAGACAGTTCTGGAGGCCTGTCTGCTTGAAATGTTTCTCTGTCTTCTTGTAACTTCTGCTTGTAACCTGTCTGTATGCTGAAGTTCCGGGTGCTGACTTTTTCCCCTGAACTAGGTAAATGATATGTTTGATTGATTAAAGCAAGATTGTTAACCCATTTTGAGTTGCTTTCCTTTAGAAAAGCAGATCTAAGAACCTGTGTTGGCCGCTACCCTGGGTATGGTGGGGGTGCTTGCTGCTACACTTGTTACAATGGATGAGGGGAGGGGAAGAGAAGGAAAGTTGTCAGGAGGGGAGTAGATAGGTAATGACAATGATGCAAAAAAAAAAAAAAAAGAGAGAGAAAGGAGCATCAATGAAATACTAAAAATAGGAGCAAGCAAAAGGAAGTTCAGAAGGGGACACGGAAAAGTAGGGCAATGTTGGTCTGTCATTTAAGTTGAATATATACTTTTTTTAAAAACTGTACATAAAAGAGATTTGTGGTTTTATATACAATCCCCTTCTGTTCTTTGTATATAAAATATTCATGTTCGTTGATGTTAAGTTTCATAATTTAAAAAAATTAAATGTTCCAGGACAATATGAGGAGTGGAAGAACAGGTTATTAAGGTTATTTTTCAAGTTATTAAGGAAGGCATTGTGCTTTATAGGATATATAGACCTTGAAGGAAGAAAAAGATTCTTAAAAACAGATGAAGAGGGAGAGTACTCCAGCCACAGTTGATGGGCTATTGGAGACTAGAGTCAACAGGTCAGTAGCTTGGTTTGTTTGGAACGTAGCCTGCGTGAGGGGAATCACATTGGGGCCCACTTATCCAATGATCTGAGCCCCACTCATTCTTCAGTGCCCAGCTCAAGGCTTGTATCTTCCTAGGAAGCTCCTCAGGATCATTCTAGCCCATGGTGAGCATTCTTTCTTCTAAACTCTCACAGGCCACTCATTGGTCACTCCACCTATGCCACCTAGATTTCTTATTTTTACCCACAAAGTCATGGGATTCCTCCAGAGTGTCTATAGTACAAAAGCAGATTGGCTGGATTTGTTCTGCGTCATGTCAAACTGGGAAACTTCAGCAAATTATTTTTTAGTGAGTTACCAGGGAGTATTTAAGTGAAGAGATTATAGTGAATTTATCCTGTCTCATTATTGTTATACTTAACATTTAGATAGCACTTTGAAAGTGATATTCTTCTTCAGTCCTGGCAGACAAGGAGGGTATATATTGTCCCCATCTTAAAGATAGATGAACCAAGATTCAGAGAAAACAAGAACTTGTCCCTGGCCACACAAATAGTCAATAACAGAGTTGAGCCTCAAACCTAAGCTATCTTATTTTATCTGTATTCCATGAGATTCTAAGGTCCTTGAGAACAAAGACAGTTCTTTGTATCCCAGGACCTTAAGCATAGTAATTTTCACACGTTGTGTCCGAATCTTTGGTAGAGATCAATGCTTTGTGCCATCATTGAGGGGTGGAATTGATGAGAGCCAAAGAAAACATGCTCCAGTCTCTTGAATCTCCAAGCTCTGCAGCCACTTTGGTTGCTTCTGGATTCCAGCTTTTACAGGGAAGATGGCAGACACCAAAACCCACTTGGGTTGCTGCTGAGATGAGAATAAGACCCTGGCAAGAAGCTGACATAAGAGACATGAGGTGGTCTCCATCATGTCCCTGTCCCTGCTAGACACTAGAGACTTCAGGCAATTTCCCCTTGGGTCAGATATGGGACTCTCTTTCTTGAGCTATTATCTCACTCCCAATGGGAGGGCTCCTAGACCTCACTCAGGTAGAATTCCAAAGTCTCTAGTGTGGAGAGAGTCCCATTTTAGGGTTTTCTTGGCAAAGCTATTTGAATGCTTTGCCATTTCCTTCTCCAGCTCATTTTACAGATGAGGAAACTGAGGCAAATGGGGTGAAGCGACTTGCTGAGGGTCACACAGCTAGTGAGTGGATGAGGCCTGATTTGAACTCAGGAAAATGAGCCTTCCTAACTCCAGGTCCAGACCTAACTGTCCTTATTTACACATAGTAGGTCCTCAGTATGAGAGGATAAGAATTTTGGGGAAGATAGAAAATGGTCCAGTTTTACCTCTGACCCTCACAGCTGTATGATCATCAAACTACCTTCTGCCTTAGTTTCCTTTTTCCTAAAATGAGGATAAGAATCCACAGGCAGTGTGGGGTAGTGGACAGAGAGTCAACCTCAAAGTCAGGAAGATCTGGATTCAAGTCCTGCCTCTGACATGATGACTGCTTGACCCTGGTCAATAGTAAAGGCCAGTGCTGAGCTTAGATAGAAAAAGAAGCCACAAAATTGAACATGAGGATACCTTTGGGCCATATGTTGACATAGAAAACAACATATTAACATATGTATGTATTATTGTATTTTATTTAGTTAAATACTTCCCAATCACATTTTAATCTGGTTTAGGCCACATTGTTGGTCACTATTTGACACCTCTGGCCCAGGCAGCTTTCTAAGGCTTTTTGAGAGAAGGTGTCAGCCTGTACCAGTAGAGAGAATTTCATCACCTTTGTGGAAGAAAATACAGTGCCCTGCATTTTTGGCTAGAGCTTTCCAGAAACAATTTTATCCATTTAGATTAAACCAGTTCTAAACATGGGAAGTTGGGTGGTGCATCGGATAGCACTCTGGGCCTGGAGTCAGGAAGACCCAAGTTCAAATCTGTCCTCAAACTAGCTGAATGACCCTGGACAAGCCACTTAACTCTTTGTCGGTTTCCTCATCTGTAAAATGAACTGGAAAAGGAAATGGCAAACTGTTGCAGTATCTCCACCAAGAAAACCTCAAATGGTGTCATGAAGTGTTGGATATAACTGAAAAACAACTGAACAAATTCTAAACATTGAGAGAGAGAGAGAGGGATGGAAGAAGAGAGACAAAGAGAGGAGGAGGAGGAGGAAGGAAGATGAAAGAGTTTGAGGGAGAGACAGAGAGGGCATAGTTTCCATATGCCTTTGAAAAATCTATCATAAGTCATTTTGGAATGGCAGCTTATAATATTCTCAAACAATAGACAAAAGTCCACAGTCAAGATTAGTAAGGGACTGGAATTCTCAGAACAATAGTAACTCAAAATGTCATTGTTCCCTGAAGCCCGCTGACCTGCTATGCTAAAACCTTCCTTTTGACCACTACTTCTAAGGACTCTATGCCTGATCAAAGGTGAGCTCAAGAGGAACTTCCATTAACTGAAGAAGTCAAAGGTTTATTCCTTCTAAGAGAAAGAATAGGCAGCTAGACAATGTAGTGGAGAGAGTGCTGTCTTTGCCAAGAAAACCCCAAATGCAGTCATGAAGTGTTGGACACAACTGATCATCATCAATATTTTAGAATATGTAGCCTAAAGAGATAAAGGGTGGTGTGTGTGTGTGTGTGTGTGCGCGCGCACACGTGTGTGCGCGTGCACGCCCTCGCCTGAGCACAGGGTGGGAGAGGGGTCCCTGATGCTCTACATTTGGGAATTCCCTCTATCCATGAAATCGCAGGTCCAGGCCCTAATCCCAAATGCCTGTAGTATCTGCCTCACAGATTTGCTAAGAGGCTCAACTGGAATGATATCTATAATGCTTTTCATAAACTTGGGAATGCTTTATAAAAATCAGCTGGATTTACATATGTGTAACCCAAGTCCCAAAGCACATTGGGCCCTGCTATGGAACTCTCTCCACACTAGAGACTTTGGAATTCTCCCCCTGAGTGAGGTCTAGGGGCTCTCCCAATGGGAAGGTAGAAATGGCAAGATTTGGTAACCAACTAGATATATTTTGGGTGAGGGAAAGTAGATTCCAGGATAATGCCAAGGTTATGGACTTGGGAGACTGCCAAGATAGTGGTGCCAGCAATAGAAACAGGGACATTGAGAAGAGCATTTAGCCTAGTGACTTTTATATAGAATGGAATGGAATTTGTTGAATTTCTAGCTTAAATCTACCAGAGTTGATATAGCCTTCAAGAACCCAAGTTAAATTCTATACCACCAAGAAGCATGAGAAGAGGTATTTCAGTGGGGGAATAATGACTCATATTTCTTCTGTGCCTTAGGGCTTACAAAAGACTTTCCTCATAATAACCCTGTAAGGTAAGTCATCCAAACCACATAATACAGGTAGAGTGTTTTACAAACTTAATGGGACTATATAAATGTAGGGTAGGAAACTCCCTCCAACAATACAAGCTCTGGCACCTGTCTCCAAGTCCTAGAATATTCGATTCACTAATAAAAGAACTGAAATTCAAGTTAAGTGACACTAGCCTCAGCGTTAGAGAATCTAGGTTCAAATCTCATTTCTCATGTTTGTGACCTGTATGACCTTGGGCAAATTATTTAATTTCTGTGGGCCTCAGTTTCCTCATCTGTAAAATTAAGAGATTGGACTAGAAGATCTTTGAGGTCCCTTCCAACTCCAAGCCTGTGATCCTATAACTCAATGTTCAGTTTACTTTCTATTCCACCATGTTTCGAAGAGGTCTCCCAGATCCTAATATAATGAATGTTCTCTCTAAGGCAGTGCTTAGAGAACTGGATCTGAGTTTAAATCTGGTCTTGGACACTTATTGATTGTGTGACCCTGGGCAAATTACTCACTCCATTTGCCTCAGTTTCCTCATCTATAAAATGGGCTGGAAAAGAAAATGGCAAATCACTTTCAGTGTCTTTGCCAAGAAGACCCCAAATAAGGGTCTGAAATTGAACAACCATTCTTTACATTACAATTATGACCATGATTAGTATGAGGAGCACTATGAATGAAACCTACTGAAAATCCCCAAACTTCATCATGGCCAAACTTTTAATCAGTTTCCCCTACAGTTCTTTTGATTATCATAGCATTTACATAGCACTTTAAGGTTTGCAAAATACTTCACAAATTTTATCTTGTTTTATCCTCAAGTCAACTCTGGGAGATAGGTGCTATTATTATATTATTATTATTTTACAGATAAGGAAACTGAGAAGTTAAATAACTTTTCTAGGACCACACAGCTAATAAAAGTCTCTGAGGCTGTATTTGAACTCATTTTTTCCTTATTCTAGCATTTTACTCATATTCTTTTCCTTTTCTATGTAATTAAAAAATGTAGTCTACCAGATAAGGTGAAGGAGGGAGCCTGAATAAAAGAGATAATCAGAGCTTGAATAATCAAGAGCTAGATCTAACCCAAGTGAGCAAGAAACTATGAATTTAAAGTAGAGTGGTGGAATTCCCATAAGGATTGCTGTGGTGAAAAAGTTGGTTGAGTATGTCTTTAGTCATAAGAAAGTAAAAGAATGTCAAATTGGAAAATCCCAACTAATGGGTTTTTTTGGTGGCAATTTCCAGTGTATTTCCAAGGAAGGAGAAGGAAAGGGCACATTCTTAAGGTACAGTTAACTATAATCCCTGCTCACTTGGCCTTGGAATTTGACTGAGAACCAGAGGCCCTTTTCCTCAGTAGGTCATATGGAAACACTGGGAGAGCAAGTCAGGCTGGGCATTTTTGCTAAGTGTCAGTTCTTTCAAACTCCGCAGTAGAATTGTATTTATTCCAGTTACATCCTGATTGCCTTGACTTTTATTTGGTATCCTCTCAAGAGGGACATTCTGGAAATACAAGTTGTTAGAAACCAAGGTTTTCAATATCTGAACATTAAAATCAATAGGAGTGTTCATTTTCCATGTTTCCTTATTGTAGTTGTTGCTTATACTTAAAAATCAGTTAAATTACTCTAAATTGTACTTCCATGTTTCAGTACAACCATCTTTTGCATAAGTACTAGGTAATAGACAATAAACATTTATTAAGCATCTACTATATGCCAGGCACTGTGCTAAGGCCTAGAGATACAAATGTGACCCCAATCCTAATACAAGCCTATTGATAGTGTTATTGTTACATCTAGCTAGTTTTGCTTTGATAGTAATTCTTATTACTTTTGACTGATTACTGTGTAGCATAGATACTCACAGATTTCTGAAATATGCATGCATTAGATATCTTGTATATAGTTAGGTATATTATCACTGTGGTATTCCCCTAAGTGGTGTTCTATATGGTGCTATATCTATAGTATGTACTGGGTTTTATGGGTTTTTTTTAAAAATTTAAGAGTAAATTTTTATTGATATTTTCTGTTTTTTATTTCACCATAATATAGTATGTGTCCTTCCCCTCTCCCTCCCAAAAAGCCATCCTATGTGACAAATAGTATTTTTTAGAGAGGAAAAAGAAAAAAAAAGTCAGCACATCTGATAGATACATTGAAAAAGTATAAAAATGTGTGCAATATATCACACCTGTGGAGCTGCTACTTCCACAAAGGGATGGGTTAGGGGTGTCTTCTCATATCTCTTCATTGAAGTTTCACTTGAATTTTGTAATTTTGTCATATTTACTTTTGATTTTTTTTGGTGTGTTGCTCTTTTTTATTTCCAGTTAGTATATACTGTAGTTAGCATGGTTAGTTGTAGTTAGTATATGCTGTTTTCTTTGCTCTGCTTACTCTGTTCTGCACCAGTTCATATAAATCTTCCTATGATTATCTGTATTAATCACACCTATCATTTTTTTACAGCACAATAATATTCCATTACATTCAGGTACCAGTTTGTTTAGCCATTCCTCAACTGATGGGCATCATTTTGTTTCTAATTTTTAGCTATCACAAAAGTGCTGCTATAAATATTTTAGAATATATGGGAGCTTTTTCTTTCTTTTTTTGGGGGGGGGGTGGGGAAGACAAGGTAATTGGGGTTAAGTGACTTGCCCAAGGTCACACAGCTAGTGTCAGGTGTCTGAGGCTGGATTTGAACTCAGGTCCTTCTGACTCCAGGGCCAGTGCTCTATTCACTGTCCCACCTAGTTGCCCCAGGGATTTTTTCTTATCAATGGTTTCCTTGGGGTATTAAGCTCAGTAATGAAGTCTCTGGTAGCAGGGTATGAATATTTTAATCATTTTATTTGTAGATTTCCAAAATACTTGTGCCATTTCATTCCCCCAACAATGTATAATGCCTATCTTCTAATAATCCTTCCAATATTGACTATTTCCATGTTTGTAATTTTTTTGACCATTTGCAGGATATGAGGTGAAATATGAGGTTTATTTTGATTTCCACTTCTCTTATAATTAATAATTTGGAGCATTGTAAACATGTGATTACAAATACTTTGTAGTTCTTTTCAGAATAATTAATATTCATTGACCATTTATCTATTAGAGAATGACTATTAGTTTTACACACACACACACACACACACACACACACACACACACACACACACACACTACTTATTTATCTTGGATACCAACCCCTTATCAGAGAAATATGATACAAGATTCTTTTGCATTTGACCACTTCCCTTCTTATCCTAGATGCATTAATATTGTTTATACAGAGACTTTCCAGTCTCAAGTTCCCTCTTCTGCTATAGGCAAAGTATTATGTTTCTTCAGTTATGTTAATCTTTTTTAAGGTGGACCTATTCCCACTGATCATGGGGATTGGAGAAAATGTCTAGTCTGCTAACCATGTTGCTCATGGAAGCCGATACTATATGTACTGTCAGTATGCCTTTGTTTTATTTCAGTTTCAATGGTAGCAAAGGCTGTTACTTAGGATGGCAGAAAAAATCATCCTTGTTTTTAAGCATTGATGCTTATGTTTATACCATGTATTTACAGGTTTTGGACTTGCTTCAGCTGATCTTTGCAAGGGACTATAAGGAATTTCAGCCCTGGGAGAAATGTAAGCCTATTGGTATGGGATTCCTTATGGTGAAAAGTGTTCTGTGCCTGCATGAGGGGTGGTATAGAATTAGGAAGAGGGAGCTCTTTGTAATGGAAATGCAGATTTAAAGATTTTCCCTGCCCCTAGGCCCTTTGATGGGCTTAAGAGACTTTGATTGGCTTTAAGAAACTCTGAAAACCGGGGCGGCTAGGTGGCCCAGTGAATAGAGCGCCGGCCCTGGAATCAGAAGGACCCGAGATCAGATCCGGCCTCAGAAAATGAGCACCCACGCATAAATCAAAATGACTAGCCGTGTAACCTTGAGCAAGTTACTTAACCCCAATTGCTTAAAAAAAAAAAAAAGAAAAAAAAAAAAGAAACTCTGAAAACCTTCCTTGATTTGAAAATATGCTCTGCCTCCTAATAGGCTGAATGTGGTCACATGGAGCCTGTGGTGGGAGGCTTGGTTTTCAGGAATGACCACACCTTGATGCTGTGTGATTGGGCAGTGGATCAAAAGGGTGGTTACATTCTCTGAGCCAGGGGAAGGCTATATAAACCCTTAGGAGAGGCTTTGCTTTGGGGCTCACTTTGAGAAGTGTTGTGTGATTTGACCAGATGAGACTCTGGGAAGCCGTTGTTGAGAGCCCCCCGGCTTTGAAAACCCAGATGTTGATGCTTCCCTCTCTGGTAACTGTGATTTGGTATTGATGTATGTAATGGTTGGACAGTTTGGAAGCCTGTCTGTTTGATCTGTAAGTTCTGTAACTCTGAAGTTCGGGGTGCTGACCTTTACCCCTGAACTAGGTAATACATGTTTGATTAAAGTAAGCTTGTTAACCCATTTTGAGTTGCTTTCCTTTTGAAAAGCAGATCTAAGAACCTGTGTTGGCAGTCACCCTGGGGATATTGGGGTGCTTGCTGCTACAAAATGGCGACGAGGGATGGGATCTGCTGAGTAAAAGGAAAGTATGGGGGCTGGGATAATTGTTTGTTTCCCAGTTGTGGTAGCTGTGATTCTGTGGAGCCATGGAGCAGGAGAGAGGAACGGCCTGCATGCTGACTTCACTGAGCTGAGAGCAGGAATGGTGAGCTGCCTGCATGGAGACCTGTGGAGAAGCCTGGAGCTGCTGCCTTCTGCTGGAGGAGAAGGAACCCAGGAGTTTGGAGTTCAGCCACAGGACAAGATAAGGACTGTGTGGCAAAGCAGGGGCACTGAATGTTTTTCCTTGCTGCATCCCACAGTTTGGGACCCAGGGGGAGGATGGACTTGTGACTATGGTGGGTGGGGTGAAGTTCCATGGACCCCAAGGACCCCACTTTGGTTTTGTTGCCTAGTTCCCTCTCTGGATTTGGAAGCAGGGGCTGGAGCAGTGTTATGGGAAGGACACCGCCCCCCTCCCAAGAGTACTTTATGTGATAATGCTTTGTATTTTGTGAATTGATGTGAAAATGCAATGTACTTTGTTTAAGACCCAGTGGCCACTTTGGTAACTTTAGATGTACCTTGAAAATGTGACCTAAGAGATGTTTTAGTGCTGATTCAAATGTAAATTGCGTATGCTATGGGCATGAAAGATCTTGGGGCCGAATGTAATGGAAATGCAGATTTAAAGATCTTCCCTGCCCCTAGGCCCTTTGATGGGCTTAAGAGACTTTGATTGGCTTTAAGAGACTCTGAAAACCTTCCTTGATTTGAAAATATGCTCTGCCTCCTAATAGGCTGAATGTGGTCACATGGAGCCTGTGGTGGGAGGCTTGGTTTTCAGGAATGACCACACCTTGATGCTGTGTGATTGGGCAGTAGGTCAAGAGGGTGGTTACATTCTCTGACCCAGGAGAAGACTATATAATCCCTGATTTGAGGCTTTGCTTTGGGGCTCACTTTGAGAAGTGTTGTGTGATTTGACCAGATGAGACTCTGGGAAGCCGTTGTTGAGAGCCCCCGGCTTTGAAAACCCAGATGTTGATGCTTCCCTCTCTGGTAACTGTGATTTGGTATTGATGTATGTAATGTTGGGACAGTTTGGAAGCCTGTCTGTTTGATCTGTAAGTTCTGTCTGTATAATCTGAAGTTCAGGGTGCTGACCTTTTCCCCCTGAACTAGGTAATATATGTTTGACTAAAGTAAGCTTGTTAACCCATTTTGAGTTGCTTTCCTTTACAAAAGCAGATCTAAGAACCTGTGTTGGCAGTCACCCTGGGGATGTTGGGGTGCTTGCTGCTACACTCTTCAGTTGTTTTTTTTTGTTTTGTTTTGTTTTGTTTAATTTCTCTTCAGGTCTCTTTAAGTCTCTGGGCTCTGTAGTCACTTTGAGTACTTCTGACTTCCAGCTTCAAGAAAAAATATGAATGATATCAACCCCACTTCAGCTTGCTGAAAGGAAAAGACTCTGGGAAGAAGTTGAGAAGAGGAGTTAGCATTCTCCATCGCATCCCTAACCCAACTTGCTACACTACAGACTTTGAGAACTCTCTCTCTCTCTCTCTCTCTCTCTCTCTCTCTCTCTCTCTCTCTCTCCCTCTCTCTCTCAGCCCCCAATGGGAGATCTCCTTCATTCTGCATCTTCTGGTATACATTATCTAATTTACCTTTTACTATCATATTGGATAAATGGGTTTCTTTGCTAAGTGCTATGTGTGTTCATTGTGGAATTGATATTTGGTGTGAAGGTAAGTCAAGCCTTGCATGTAAGGCTTAGAAGGTCCTGCTTCTCCTAATAATAAAACAATGGTCAGAATTTAGCTTGAACCTGAAAATCACAATATTTAAGGGACTAGCAATATTTAAGGGACCAGATAGTTATAATTCTAGCTCTCTGTCTGAGGAGATCAAAGTCCATGTCTGACCCCAACATCCTGCTTTTCCTCTTGACAGGAATTAGTCTCCCTTAAAGATTGGGGGCAGGGCAGGGAGAGGGAGAGAAGAGACTAGATATGTCTCTTTGCCTACCCCTGAGTCATGACACCCCAATGCTATATGTGGGAGATGGCCCCTTGACACACAAATAAGAAAAAGTACCTGCCCTCAATGTGTTTACAATCTAAGGCTGCCTCCATTAGAGCCAACTGAGACTCCTCCATGCTTCTTATTCTATGTAATTTTTGTCCATGTCCTTAAACCTTCAGAGAAGATTTTCCCAGCACAGTGGGGACCTTCCTCTGGTTATTTTACTATTTCATGGATATCAGTGCATCACTCTAGCTGTCCATTACCCTGCACTGGTCCACTTCCCTGATATTTCTCTTACACCACTTCTCAGGCACCAGTAGGTCATTGCTGATAATGCACTCCAGTGTTCTGATTGAAGTGATTTTTCTCCTCATTACCCTTTGCTACGTTGATTCTTCTGCCATCATAATGTTGCATAATTTTCAGCCATGTGGAACTATGGGGAAAATGTTATTAAACCAGTTATAGATGTAGTTAGATGGCACAGTGAATAGAGTGGGAGGCTTGGAGTCAGGGAGATGAGTTCAAATCCAGCCTCAGATACTTACTAGTTGCATGACTCTAAGCAAGTTACTTAACTTGTGTCTGTCTCAGTTTCCTCAACTGTAAAATAGGAATAATAATAGCACTTCCCAGGGTTGTTATGAGAATCAAATAAGATAGCATTTAAAAAGTGCTTAGCCCAATGCCTGGCATATAGTAGGCATGCTTGTTTCCTTTTCTCCTCAAGGAGATGGAATCTTTCAACTTTATATTGAAAAATATTCTTTTTTTTTTTTTTTTTGCTTTTTGTGGGGGAAGGCAGGCAATTGGGGTTAAGTGACTTGCCCAAGGTCACACAGCTAGCAAGTGTTAAATATCTGAGGTCAGATTTGAACTCAGATCCTCTTGACTCCAGAGCCAGTGCTCTATTTACTGAGCCACCTAGCTACCCTAAAAAATATTCTTGATATTTGTTTTATACCTTGAATTTTCTGTTCATCTTTATCTATATTTCTTTAGAGAATAATAATTTCAATTTATATTTTCTGTAACACTAAAACTTACATTTAAAACCCCCTTCTTTACTACAGCCTTGTGATTTAGATAGCACAAGTATTATAATCCCTATTTTACAAATAAGGAAAATGAGTCTCCAAAGGGTGAAGGAACTTGCCCAAGGACACCCTTATAGATAAGAGTATACCTGGGCTTTGGATCCAACTCCAAATACGAGGCTCCTTTTTTGCATAGTCATTCTACTCAGCCTCTCAAGTGAGAATAACTGAGTTGTTCCCTGCCCCCACGCCCCAGAATAGAATGATCAAATCTAGAGCTGGAAAGTAACTTAAAGGACATCCATTCCAACCCTCTCATTTTACAGATGAAGAAACTGAAGCCCAAAGAAGGGAAAGTTGAAAAAGAGTAATAGCATAGCTGAGATTGGAACTCAGGTTCTTTTGACTCCAAACCCAATGGGCTTTCTCCTATACCACACTACATCCCTAGAAGTTAAATCCATTGACTGAATTTTTGTTGTTGCTGTTCAGTAATTTTTTAATTATGTCTGACTCTTTGTGACTCCATTTGGGGTTTTCTTGGCAAAGATCCTGGAATGGTTTGCCATTTCCTTCTCAGGCTCATTTTACAGATGAGGAAACTGAGACAAACAGGGTGAAGTGACTTGCCCAATGACTTGTCACACAGCTAGTAAGTGTCTGAGGCTGGATTTGAACTCATAAAGATGAGTCTTCCTGATTCCAAGCCTGTTGCTCTATCCACTGTGCCACCTAGTTGCCACTTGACTGAGTTACTAATATAAGAAAAGTTAAAAACAATTATAGAACACAATTCTAAGAGCATTTTAATGGAACAGTCTACTAAGATATTTTCTCCCCTAAATAATCAATCATAAGATATTTTCTCCCCTAAATAATCAATCATTTACTCCTTTAAAAACAGGCAAGGTAGAGTGTGTAGATGACCCTGTCACTTAACAGAACTCTAGAGTTGTAAGACACTTGCAATGCCAAGTCTCCGGAAGCTAGATGCAGAGATAGAATCATACTGTTTTAGAGGAAGTATGGTAGAGTAGTGGGAATCACATTGGACTTGGAGTTGGGGGATATCTGAGTTCAAGGGCAAGTGTGATTCGAAAAATCAATCAAAGAGTTTAGATTAAGGGTGAGAACTCCTTGGATGAGGAAACTTAGTTACCCACTGTAAGCTATTTACAAAGTAGGATACCACTTCAGAAACAAAGTTATTAAACATCACATACTCATAAAATGTGTGATAGGGCAAGACCTCTCACTTCTCTAAATCTCTTATTTCCTCATCTTCACAATGGGGCTAGTAATCTGTGCATTAGGTGCCTTGCAAGAGTATTGCGAAAAATTGTAAAGATCTATTTAGAACTGGAAGGGATCTTAGGAACCTTCTTGTCTGACCTTTTCCTTTTTTAGAGATAAGTGAGGCACGAGATTTGCTTAAGATCCCAGAGCTCTTCAGTGGCAGAGCAGAAACTATAAACCAGTCTCCTGAGTCACAGGGCGCTGTCTTTTATGTTGTGTCACATTGGATCTTGCTCTCTCAAGTTGTAGAGATACTTCATAAATATTTCAGATCTAAGTCTTTCACCATAGGCTAATTCACATGTATCAAGATTGTGGACTTATTCTCCCAACCCACATGTGTACTAGCAGTTTGGATTCCCACATCTAGGCTAGCTCCATCTCCTTCTCAGAGTGCAAGGGGTACCTCTGGGAGGTCATGGAGTGTCTTTCAATGCCCTACTACTGTACCCTTCCCACCATGATTATCAACTGACAATCATTTAGTCAGCCAGACTTGAGTAGTTTTTAGAAAGGAGTACATGCTAAGTGGTATAGTAGGAACATTGGTACAGAACATCCCCCTTAGTGGGTTCAAGTTCAGAGTTGAAAGGTCTTTTCTCCACTTTTGTGGGGTGCTCAAGTTGGACCTTGTAGAGTCATGAATCTGTATCTACTCTGTCCTTGGTTCCTGATACAAACCTTACTGCCTGCCTATCAGGGAGAAGGAGCAAGGATAGTGCTAAGATGCCGATGGGAATATAGGAAGTCCAAAATCCACCAGTCTTCAAAACTTGCAAAGATCTCTTTTGGTCAAGGGGTGGGAGTAGAAGTTTAAGGCCAGGGGCGGCTAGGTGGCGCACTGAATGAAGCACTGGCCCTGGAGTCAGGAGGACCTGAGTTCTAATCTGGCTTCAGACACTTAATACACACACACAAAAACCTAGCTATGTGACCTTAGGCAAGTTACTTAACCCCAATTGCCCTATCTCCTCCCCTCCAAAAAGCAAAAACAAAAAGTCATTAAAAAAAAAAAAGAAGCTTAAGGCCAAGACTGATATGCTTCCCTTTCCTCCAAGGGAATCCTTCTTAGGGGATATAAGTAGAATGCCCTTTTCTCATTCACCTCTGAATCACATCTGAATAATACCAGATTCTCAAATCACTTTAGTTCTGAATTGATATTCTATTTTATATATGACCTTCCCCTTCTCCTAAGCACAACTATGTTTCCTCAACCAGTCTAGCTTATTCAAGGACTTTTCACAAAATCTAAAGTCTTTAATTGACTGAGGCTTGTTCTTGATTGAATGAAATAATATTTGTAAAGCACTTATCACAGTGTCTGGCACAAAACAGACACTATATAAATGTTTACTCCTTCCCTCTTGTTCTCACACTGTTAAGGTATCAGGGCATCTTATTCTTTACTTTAAGTGAATGGGGTGACTTTCTTGACTTATTCATTCAATTCCACCCTAACATATAAATTGCAGTTTGACATGAAATGTATGTACTATTTCAGCTCTGGACATTGCCTGTGGCTGGGGACCTGCCTAGAATACACAGCCATTTAAACTTTGAAAGATTGTGGATTTCTGCTGGGGATTAAAAAAAAAAAAAAGGATTCATGAGTCTTTTCTTTCTGTCCCTAGATATAGATTTGTTAGAGGTAAAGATGAAATGGTCCTGAGTTAATTTTTTTTATAACAATTCTTATAAATGCCTCCTTTTCTCCTCTGACACTGGCAACTCCTTCTGCAGAACCTTATCACCTCAAACCTGGACTACTGTAATAGCCCCAGTTGGTCTCCCTGCCATAGCCAGCCTCTAATCAGCAGTCAAAGTGATCTTCCTAAAGCCCAGGTCTGACTATATCACCTTCTTGCTCAATAAATTCCATTGGTTTCCTATCACCTCAAGGGGCGAATACAAAGTCCTCTGTTCGGCATTCAAAGTCCTTCATTACATGCCTCTCCCCTCTACCTCTCCAATCTTCCAGTTCTTTTCACCACTCCCTCCCCCCACATTTATCCCATGTTCTCTGCAATCCAGTGACACTGGCCTCTTTACCATTCCTTGCACTAGTTTCCAGGCTTCTCAACTTTCCTTGAAGTCTTAGCTAAAATCCCTCCTTCTACAAGAATTTCCAAATCCCACTTAATTCTAGTGCCTTCTCTCTGTTGATTATTTTCAATTTATCCTGTATATAGATGTTTGTACATAGTTGTTTGCATGTTGGGTTATTTGAATGTTCTTTGTTTCTGTATTTGTTTATGGGTTCCCATGAGGACTTTGCATCTCATGTATTTGTTGGTTGGTTGAAATAAAAGCTGTCCCATTACCTGATATTTATATTGTATATTGAGTATCTTTCTGTGAAAAAGACATTAACTCTTTCTGATTACTTTGATGTATTTTTATTTTAATTATGGAACTAGGTTCTCTTCTTGAGGAGGAGCTAGCCCTAAACTAAAACCAGACTAACATAGTCTCTAAACTCTAGGTTGCCTCTAGATTTAGTGACTAGATAGATTGAGAAGACTTTGTCATTTAGTAGCATATAATTTAGAAGAATAAAATAATCTAAGTCCTCTTTTCTAGCAGAAAGGGGGGTTGATCAGAGGCCAAGTTCCCCTTTCTGGCAGCTGGAGTCAGAAGTTAAAATCCCTTTTATTTTTCCTTAGCTAGGGTGTAAATTGAGTCTTAGACTCTCTGCTAAGGAAGATGAAGGGTAACTACTAACCACTGACCACAGGCTCCTCTTTCCCAGTATACTTTCTGGTTACCTGGAGGAAAGGATTTCTGGCATAGGATTTAAAAAGTTTGGGAGAAGCTAACTAGTCCCATGCCTTGCCTCTTCCAATTAAATTATGTTCAAAACAAGTTTCTATAATTTTTTTCTAATTCCTCTTTCTTGTTATAAAAACCATCTCTGTAAATCACTCCTGGTCTCTGACCTCTGAGGAGTTGGGTGACCTGGTTTGATGTGCAAATGTTAACTTTGCATATTAAATCATGGATAGCTTGGTAATTTTGTCCTCAGTTTCATTTTTATTTCAGATAATTTTAACATGTGGGGATTTGGGGGTGGTGGTGGTGGTAAAGCACTTTTGCTCACCTTTGGGGAAATCTAAATATAAGCCATATCTAAGATTTGACATACCTGAAATCTTACTCTGGAATGGAGGCATTTAAACAAGAATAGAACCTAACACTCTTGGGATCAAGCAGAGGCTAAAGAGGCTGAATTGTGTTATTTTCTGTTGAGTAATGACTGATAGAATTGTAATTTATTTGTGATTGTACTTTGTAATTGAATTAAGGACTCTGTGATTAACTAAATGAATGTACTATCCAGGGTTGGAGTACTTTGACTTTTGCATTGTATGTCCCTTAAGGAGGTAAGCCTTCTTAAGGATGATTGAATGATTGAGTTACTAAATGATTGTACTTTGTTTAAAACTATGTGACCACTGTGGTGAAAACTATGTGGCCATTTTAGGGATAAGCTGTTGTAAATGCTGTATTTTGATTTTCTGTGATAAATTGTAATATTGTGAATTCTGTACCTTGATTTTCTGTAAATGTTTTGCTCTGATATGTTATCGAATAATTAGTGTTCACTATACTATGTAATCAGAACCTTGAAAGCTGTTCACAGCAGCCATCCTCTGGAAAGCTGCTCATGCTTTGCTTTCTATTAGTTGGCAGGATTACAAAGTATAGTGCCTCTATTTGTTCCAGGATCCATGACCATTTAGATTGAGATTGTAAGGCCAAGGATCCTGGAGGGGTGGAATTTAATGGTAATGAAATTTAAAGATCCCTTTGAATTAGAAAGCTAAGAGGTACTTAGCACCTAGTTCAAATTAAGCCTCTGTTAAAGAAATAAAATCCATGAACTCCTGTTGCTGATATAATAGGAAGGGGCTGAAAAGGGAGGAACAATACTGTATATAAGGAAAAGCCTCAGAGAAGGAGAGTCAGAACTCCTTGTGATAAGCTTCATGGAGGCAGAAGCAGCTGTTGCTGAGGAGGCTGAAGAGGAAAGGCCCAGGCTAGAGAGAATGATTTTGATTTTGGGAACCTGAGTGAAGTGATTTTGATTCTGGGAACCAGCTGGAGCTATTGCTGGGGAGCTACCAGCTTCTCCTAGGAGCTGCCGAAGACTGAGGAAGCATGACTGTGATACTGGTACTTTGAATGAATGTGTTTGTGGTTTTGTTAAGCCTTGACTTCCTGGGAACAGAGACTCTGAAGGATTTAAGGTCGACTGGACACTGTGAGCTTCAGCATGGAAGAGAAACAGCATGAAGAGCTGGACAAGGAACAGGGAGCTGTCTGCCTTTGAACCCAGGTGTCAGTTTGGTGAATCCAGGTAGGAGCTGGGACCATGGAAGGGGATCCAGGGAATCTGAGAGACTACCCCGAGTCAAGCTGAAAGAAGACCTTACTTGGATACTGTGTACTGACTGAGAAGACTGTAACTTATTTGTGACTGAGGGGTAGATGGATTGTGTATTTTACACTACCCCTTAAGAGAGTGCTGAGTAGTGACTGATATTGTAACTTAGCGGGCCCCACGAATGGAGAACTTTGACTATTGTATTTTGTGACCCTTAAGGAGGCTAAGGATGATTGAATGATTGAGTTGATTGAATGATTGAGTTACTAAGTGATTGATTGACTAAATGATTATACTTTGTTCAAAACTGTGTGATCACTGTGGTGAAAACTATGTGACCATTTTCTGTGATAAGTTGTTGTGAATGCTGTATTTTGATTATCTGTGATAAGTTGTAACATTGTGAATGATGTACCTTTATTTTCTGTGAATGTTCTGCTCTGATTTGTTATTGAACAGTGTTCACTATACTGTATAATCAGAACCTTGAAAGCTGTTCCCAGCAGTAGTCTTCTGGAAAGCTGGTCATACTTTGCTTTACAGCCCCCAGGATTGGAATGGGGTCTGTGCAAGCCCAGGGTCCCTTGAGACACACTAATGTACAAGTTAATGTATAAGCATCTATCATAACAGAATTACAAATAGGACCCTGATTAATGTTCTTAATTAGTCTTGACTGAATGTTTAGGGAGAGAAGACAAAACAGTTTCAAATCTGCTGGGGAGTTGCTGTACCTGAAATTTGCCTGTAATAAATTCCCCATGAATTAAAAAAAAAAATAAACATTTATTGAGCACCAATCTAACAGCACTATATCAACCATCTCCCCAAATTCAGTTCAATTCAACAAACATGAATTAAGTACCTTCTGTGTGCAAAGGCATTCTGTTTACTAGGCACTAGGGAGAGCAAGACCCAAAGGAAATGTATCTGCTTTCAAAGAACACATATTCTATTTGGGTGGGTATGAGAGGAAGAGGTAGTATGTTTACTATGTATACAAATAAGTGTATACAAGAAAAGTTGAGAAAGAAGAAGATACTAATAATTGGGGTGATCAGGGAAGGCTTCATGGAGATGTCACCTGAGCTAAGCTTTGAAGGACGATAAGGTTTCTGGAAGGAGTGCATTTAAAGCATGGAGGACAGCTTATGCTAATGCAAGGAGGTTGAAAATGGAATGTTGAGATCTGAGAGAAGTCCATTGTTTAGGGGAGGAATACGAAATAGGGCATGAAAGGTAGGTGCCAGTCAGGTTTTAGGGTGCTTTATATTTTATGCCATTGAAAATGAGGGGATACAAAAGAGATTTTATTTTATTTTTAGCAGGTAGTACTGTAATGGTAAAGGAATTTGAAGATCTTCCCTGCCCCTTAATGGGCCTCAAGTGGAACCCAACAGGCGGGGCTTGACTGGGGGGAGATTTGTTTTTCAGGAAGGCCCACACCTTTTGTTACTTTGTAATTAGGCACAGAGTCATGAAGGTTGTGATGTCCTCTGATCCTGAAGAAGGGTATATATAGTCTGAGGTGAGGTTTTGCTTTGGGGCTCATGTATGGGAAGAGTTGTAAGATTTGGCCAGATGAGACTCTGGGTAGCAGTTGAGTACTGCCACCGTCCCCCCTCTCTTTTTCCCCTCCCCCAGCTTTGAAAACCCAGATATTGGTGTTTTTCTCTCTGGAAACTATGTATGTATGAAATGGTTAGACAGCTAGAAGGCATGTCTCTTGGTCTATTGAATTATGTTATTTTCTCCGTATTTTTGTCTGCTTGTAATTTCTGTTTGTATTTTCTGAAATTCAGGATGCTGACTTTTCCCCCTGAACTAAGTGAATGATACATATGTTTAATTAAAGACTGTTGACCTTTTAAAAATTGTTTTCTTTTACTAAAGCAGATCAAAGTACCTGTGCTAGCAGCCATCCTGGGTATTCTAGGGTGCTTGCTGTTACAGTCACTTATGCCTTAGGAAGATATTTTTGGCAGCTCTTTGGATGCTGGATTGGCAAACAGAGAGACTGAAAGCCTTCAGTTAGAAACCTATTGCAATAGCAAAGGTGAGAGGTGATGAGGACCTGAACCAGAAGAATGGCAGAAATTGGGAATTTTATGGGAGTGGCAAGTTTAGTGGGGGAAGATCATGTTTTGGACACATTGAGTTTGAGATGCCTTTGTGATTTCCAGGAGGAGATATCTAACAGGCGATTGATATTGTGTAACTGGAGTTAGATTTGTAGCTCTGGGAATTATACATGTACAGATGATATTTGAACTTGTGGGAACTAACAAGATCTACGAGGAAAAGTACTTAAAGGAAGAAGACACAGAAAGGACAGAACCCTGGAAGACACTCATATTCTAGGAGATGGATAAAAGATCCTGTGAAACAAGTCAACCTTCAAAAACCTGGTTTACCCTCATGAATTTTTCCCCCGAAAAGTTTGAATATAGGGTCATTAGCTGTGCCATAAGAAATAATGAATATGAGAAATTCAGAGTGTTGGGGGAAAATATGAATAATGTACTCTGGGTTTTTAGCCACAGGTATGTCAGAAACAATTTTTAAAAACTGATCATTCTTCTAAATTGAAGCAATCCAAGAATTTCTAAGACACAGAGAAAGAGACAGAGAGAGAGATACCCAAATCAGTAGTCTCTTCTTCCCCTCAGATGCCTCTAACATTAATCACTTTTAGTAGGATCAAATGAGATAATATCTGTAAAGCACTTAACATGGTGCCCAGCACATAACAAACACTACATAAAGGTTAGCTATTATTATTGTTGTTATTATGGACATTTACAGGAATAGAGAAGAAAAATGTCACAATATGATTATAAGAAGCAACAGTTTTGGGTTAAGACTCTTCCATCTAATTGAACAAGTCACTAGATCTGTCTGGAGAATCACCTTCTAAAACTACTTTCCCCATTCCCCTTAAGGGATCTCCTGTCAATACCCTAATGATATCTTCAGAATGGGAAAAGAAGGTCCTGCCCTTGGGGGAAATCCCAATTCTCATTCTTTCAGGGGATGGGGAAGGCAAAGATCTTAACTAAACAAGAGGAATTTCTTGTTCAAAGTTTGCTTACCACCCTTAACCCCATTTCCCAGGGCCTTAGCTTTCATGTTTGACCTTTTACATACTTTCCTAAAAGAAAAGAGTTAGGCTTAAGGGAAAGCAGGAATAGTCTAGAAAAGGATTGTCGACTAGCGAAATATTTATTTCTTAATATTTTCATTTGAATTGAAAGGGAGATTTTGAATATGCTTCCACAAGAGAAGCATAAGAAGACTTGTATGAACCAAAGCAGAGTAAGAAAAATAAGTAGAACCAGAAAAATATATGTGATCCCTACAATAACATGAAGGAAAACAATTCGAAGAGGCAATCTGGCTGATTGACCTCAATGACCAAGCTCAGTTGTAGAGAACTGATGATGAAATACACCCCTCTCCCCTTGGCAGAGCAGGTAGGGAACTAACATATATAGAATGTTGTACACAACATAGTCAGTTGTGTCCCAGGTTTCTCTTAAATATTTTTCCTTCTTAGAAGAAGACAGGGCCAGGGCAGCTAGGTGGTGCAGTGAGTAGAGCGCTGGCCCTGGAGTCAGAAGGACCTGAGTTCGAATCCAGCCTCAGACACTTAACACACACAAACAAAAAAAAAAACAACTTAGCCGTGTGACCTTGGGCAGGTTACTTAACCCCAATTGCCCTCCAAAAAAAGAAGAAGAAGAAGAAGAAGAAGAAGAAGAAGAAGAAGAAGAAGAAGACAGGGCTAATGGGGGAAATAGTTCAAGAAGAATTTACTATGGAAGAAAAACCAAAAGCATCAGAAAAAATAAAAAATATTAATGGCTCACCTCTATGCAATACTTTTTTAAAAGCACTTTCCTCACAACAAACCTGTGAGATGAAATTAGGATTGATGTGAAATCTTGCCCTTGGGCTAAAAAATCAACTTGCACTACTGGTACAAGATGGAAAAGACACTTACCACATTCTAGGCACTGTGGGGAGGGGTGTGGTACAAAAATAAAAATGAAACTGTCCATGTCCTTAGAGAGCTTACATTAAAATGAAGTGACTAGGCAACAGTCTGAAAATGATCTGGGGTTGAGGTAGAAGCAAAATGGCAGAGTAGCAAGAACCTCCCCAAATACTTCTAAACATATCTAGAAAACACATCAGATCAAATCCTTATAAGGAAAACTAAGAAAAAAATCACAGTGAGTCATTTTTCCAGCCTAAGTTAGCACAAGGAGACAGACAGAGAAGTTTATTGATACTGAGGACAGGGTCTCCCCAGAAGCATTCCAGGGAAGGGAGAGGCTTCATAACAGGGCTTGCCATAAAAGGGCCTGACCCAGCACAAAGGGGCTTAACCTTATGTACAGTGCAGGAACAGTTCCAAGTGGCAATTCAGTCTCTTACTACCCATTTCGGAATCATAGATCCAGGGTGGAATGAGCCTAGGGGTGATATTCCAGGGTGAAGAGTGGTTTCCATTGTAGTTTGGATACCAAGCAGGTAGGAAGTTTAGATGTAAATAGTAGTTCTAGTCTATAGGCCAGTCTGAAGCCTGCAGCTAAATAACCAGAGCAGGAACCCCAAACCAAAGGGAAGCCTATAGTTCTGATGCTGAACCAGCAGAGCTTTCCAGCTGACCAATAGTTAGGAAGTCCAGCAGCAATAGTGTACTGAAACTCCAATGAGAGTGATCCAACAATCTTGTTGCTCAGACCCAAACCCACAAAACTTTTCAGCACTCAGGCTGAAGGGGGGTTGGGGGATTGCAGCGGTGATCTGTCATGCATCAGACCACTTTGAAAACTTTCAGGTCTCTAAAATGAGTCATACATTAGATCCTGAATTAACACAATACTCAATACCTTCAAGAAAATAAAATCAGGACCAGTTCTGGTGTTTCCCTCAAGAAATGCTGAGGCTGGCCTTAATCAAAAAACCTAAAATAAATAAACAAAAATAAAATGACCTCAGGGAGTAGGCTGGAAGAATGATCCAATCCCCCAAAAGAATCTCACCAGAAAAAGCTATTATGGTGACAGGGATGCTCAAGATTCAAAGAACCAAGAGAATGACTCCAAAACATCTGTAAGCAAAGTCTTAAAGAAAAACAAAGCTTGGGTACAAGCTCAACTAGAATTCCTAGAAGAACTGAAACTCAGAGAGTCTGTGACATGCCCAAAGTCAAACAGCTGCTACAAACCAAACCCAAGTTCTTCCCACTCCTGGTCAAGTATTGTTGACACTATTCCTCCTGCCACTAATCTCCTGAACCAATTATGAATTCTCCTACTTCCACCTCTCCTCTCACCCAAAAAGGGGCTGATTCATTCTCGGTGAGGAAGTTCCATAATTCCTCAAGTCAAATTCCTTCAAACCATTGCAAGCTCCCTTTGCTCTCAGGAGGCAGACCCTGACTCAGTCCACAAGCATTACTCTAGCAAAAATTTAATAGTTAGTTATAAAGAGCTCTAAGATTTTGCAAAGCACAGTACAAAAATCATCAAATTTTATCCTCACAACAACCCTGGGAGGTAAGTACCATTATTATCCAAGTTTTACAGATAAAGAAATTGAGGCGGAGACAACGGATTTGTCCAAGGTCACATGGAGAATGAGATGGATAGATAGTGTCATGGAAACCATGAACGTGAACTTGGAGGGACTTGAAGAAACAGTGGAGGACAGAAGGGCCTGGAGTGGATGGTCCAGGGGTAGGTCACCAAGAGGCAGATGTGACTGACCACCACGTGGCTAGTGTCTGAGGCAGAATTTGAATTTAGGTCTACCTTACTCCCTAAGAGTCCTGCTCTATGTTTCAGGCTTCCCTTTCCTTCTACAAATCTGCTCAGAAAGCAGCCCTCTCACTTCCTCGCCACCACCTCCAACCTCAGTCCAGTAGGTCCTGTCTCCAGCACATTTCTTTCCCCTCTGGTTATCTGAGGAGCTGGCTGGTCTCTCCTCAGCCCCCTCCCCTCTTCAGCTCCCTCTCTGGAAGGCAGCCGCCCCTCCCCCCTCAGCTCTTCTCCTGAGACTGTCTATGCAAGCCCCCTCCTCCCCTTCTACTGCTAACTTCAGCCCCTTCCCCTCTCCGGCTGTCCTGGGACACAGGCCTCTTTCAGTCCCCACCCCTCGCTAGGTATGGCTCCGCCCCTTCTGGCTCCCCCTCTGGCCCCCTTCCCTCCTCTACCCTCTGGGTTTGGCGGGGAAGGGTCCAGAGCGCCCCTTCTCTTCCCCCTTCCCTCTTCCCCCGCCCACCCCCGGGCTAGTGCTCAGGGTGGGCGGGGCTCAGGTCTCGCGGTCGGGGGGAGGGGAGCGGGAGGCGGGGCGGCCGCGGCAGGTGAGCGGGAGGGTGAGAGAGAGAGGGAGGGGCCAGCCGCTGCCTTGGAGCCCCGGACGCCCCCTCCCCCCTTCCCGCCCGCCCCTCCCTCGCTCCTCCCGCCCCTCTCTCCCCTCCCTCCCTTTCCGCTGCCTAGAGGAGGCGGCGCCCGAGTGCCAGGAGCCCCGGGAGCCCGAGGAGGCGGCAACGGCGGCTGCGGCCTCGCGGCATCGGCGGCGGCGGCGGCTGCGGCTCCGGGTCCCTCCGCCCAGGCCGGGCCGGGCCCGCGATGCAGCCGGCGCGGCCCCGCTGAGGGAGGCCGCCCGCCCGGGGAGCCAGCATGCGGAGCGGCGAGGAGCTGGACGGCTTCGAGGGCGAGGCCTCGAGCACCTCCATGATCTCGGGGGCCAGCAGCCCCTACCAGCCCACCACGGAGCCCGTGAGCCAGCGCCGCGGGCTAGGCGGCCTCCGCTGCCACCCCGACTACCTGCGCTGCGCCTCGGGCCGCCTCAAGCTGGCCGAAGTGGTAGGTGCTGCGCCGGGGGGCCCGGGAGCCGGGACCCCCCCCTCAGGACTACTCCCCGCCGAGCCAGCGCCGCTCCGGGACCCCTGGACCCTCCAGAGCCAGAGGGAGGCCCCCCGACCCAGGAGGAGCCCCCCAGCCGGCCCTGCCCCCAAGCCAAGGGATTCCCCTCCCCCTAGCCCTGCGACCCCCTACTCCCAGCCCCGTACAAGTCAAGGGTCCTCTCAACCCAGTCGATATCCCTGCCTCGGGCAAAGGGTCCCCCTCCCAGCGCTGTCCGGGCCAAAGTTCTCTCCCCTCCCCCCTCCGCCAGCCAGGGGATTCCCCCTACTCGAGGGAGTATCACCCTTGCCCCTACAGGGGGTCCCCATTCTGGTCTAATGATGTTCGCCCATTTCAATTCCTCTTCCTTCCTAGACATCGGTTTTCGCTTCCTCGCCGCAGGAGACCCCTAGAGTAAGGTCCCCTTCCCCACTCCCCAGGAATAGATCCTCCCTAACCCCAGATGGGGGAGTGGGGGGAGGGTTCCCTTTCCTTGCGGCCCCTCTAGGTCTTGTCTTCCCCTCCAAGGCTACTGGGTCTTCTTTCTTCAGGTTACTTCCCCGAGCTTGTGTGTGGTGTTTGACTCTCCCCTTCCCTCCTCACCATGGGCCCATCTTCCTTCCATTCTCCCTGAGGTACTGGTTCCTCACTCTTTCCCATTCCCAGTGCCCATCCCGGGTGTCACAAATAAGGCAATTGAGTCTCAGCCAGGTGAAATGATCGGTCCAAAGGCACACTATGACTCGTTGGTAGAACTGGGTGTCCTGACTTTTCTCTATTGTGTTATCTTCTTTAGCCCTGGTATCTGTGAATTTTCGTTTGGGGTAGCCTCCTAGAAGACTCTTTATTGGTGGTGCCTTTTGTACTTTCTTCTTCACATCTGGGTCCAGGCAGGGCACACCCAGTCCTCTTCCTCCTCCTTCTCCTTCCAGTGGGCACCAGTCCCACCCTGCCTTCTCTAGGCCTGTTCTGTTCTGTTCTTTTTCACAAGGAGTTTCAAAACAACCTGAAGTGGAGTAGCCAGGTTTAAAGCCCCAGTGAAGAGTAACCTCCTTGACTATCCTTTGCCTCTCTGCCTGGTTCCGAGGTCTGTTCTTCCTCATGCTTCCACAGCAGATACTACTCTTTCTGACAGCAGGGATCAGTTTTCAGCTGCAGTTTTCAGCTGCGTTTTAAGCCCTCTTCCTTCCCACTCATTAACAGTCTCCAGGGTCAGCCTTCAGCCCAGTCTGTGAAGTAAACACCCAGTAAAGGAAGCTTATTTTTCTTTTAGTCTCCTCCTAGGCACAAGCACATCTTTCTTCACTGCCATGCTTCTTTCTCAGTTCTGTTTTTTTTCTTCAATTTCCATATATCCCAAACTCTGCCTGTTTTCCCTCCCAGGTGCTAGTTTCTGTCTGAGTCATGGACTGTCCAAATCCTATGCTTATGGCATAATCTTGGATCAAATTCGACCTTCTATTCAAGGAAGCCTTTCCAGCCCATAACAGCACTCCTCTTACCTAGAATTTCTGTACCCTTGAATTGTTTTTTAGTTGTTTTGTGCATTTAGTAGAAAGGTAGCTGTGGTGTAATGGAAGGAGCCCTGAATTTGCCATGTGGTTTGAATCCTAGTTCTATTGCTTACCTGTATGGCTTTGGTCTAGACATGCCCTTGTTTGTGCCTCTGTTTCCTTATCTGTAAAGTGAGAGGACTGGGGATCTCCAAAATTCTTCCCACCTCCCCAATCCTGTGACGATGTTGGCTGTTTGTGGTAGTGACAAAGAATCTGTTTGCAGTATAGAATACTTAGCTATGTCCCTAGCATTTCAGTTTTTCTAAACGTTGAGCTCCTCATGCCTAGAGAGGAAACAGACATTCCTTGGGAGTAATACAATTTGTCAACACCTTTAAATAAAGATCTCTGGATTGTAGATAGCACAGTTACAGAGTAAGGGTTATCTCCTCTGGGGGAAAAAAAACCTGCATTCTCCTGAGGCCTGCAGAAATGTTTGAAAGGTTTTAGAGAAAGAAAATGGGTCTGCCTTTGAATTTAGGATAGACTTTATCTGGTAAAGGTTGAAATGTTTACCAGGATTTATTAGGTCTCTTTGCTGTATATATATTATCATTGATGCGTGTGGGTTGGGAAGAGGGAAGGAAGCTAGTGATGCTTTTTTTTTTTAAAGGACTTAATTTAGTGTTAGTTTTGTGAGTAGAAGTTATGAAGTAAGCCAGCAGTTGGGTCACTTGGGCAGTTGGAATACATGAGCAATATTAAATGACAAGAATTATTTTCCCTGTGGATTTTTGCAAATAAATAAGATACTGCAACTGGGAAACTTGAGTTGGCCATCTTAAATAGTTTTTAAAATGATGCTCATCACCACCTTATTCCTGTTTTGTTTTTTTTTTTTTTTAGCAGTAATAAATTTTAAAAAATTGTTTAAGACCAGAAGTGGAAGCTAATAGTATTTATTATCGCCTTCTGGTAAAGTGATACTGGATCATGTCAGTAGCTATGTCAGAGACGTGTTTCATTTTGGCCCCAGAGAATCACACCCTTTGACATCCAACTTTATAGTTATTTGTCTCATCCCTGGAGTGGGGCCACAGGGAAGTATGGGTGATGGATGGAAGGGACAGAGGCAGTTAGGTTTAGAGATCTCCGACTAAACTCGACAAATTCAATTTAACGAACAACTATTGTGTGGTGACGAGATCATAGAATTTGGAGTAAGAAAATCTGGGTTTGAATCTTGGCTCTGTCTGACTTTGTCATGTGGTGAGCTTTCTCCTAAGTAAAAAGAAGAGGCCTAATTAGATACTGCCTCAAGTTCCTTCTCTCTCTAAGTCCTTTGCCTTCTGTGAGTACTTAAATGCTTATCATATGTAGGGTACCTTGCTGTGCCCTGCGGATCATACTGGCTTTGCTTTCTACTAGCCGTGACTTTCATCGATTCAGTTAACTGCTCTGGGGTCTCAGTTTTGTCATTTGTTGGTTGGGGAGGGGGGCCTGGATTAGATAATCTCTCCATATTGGATCCTGTGAATATAAGGAAAGAAGACAGTTCTTTTCACACCAGCAGCTTACCATTTTGGGGGCATAAAAGGATAGGCTTCTAGTCTCCCCTCCCCCGCCAAAGACAACTCATAGGTTCTAAAAAAAACCAAATTGGCATTGTTGGTTCAAGTTAGGGTAAGCAGTACAGGGAGTCCAACAGACAGAGTGCTGGACCCGGGGCAGGAAGTTCAAACCCAGCTTTAGACACTCACTAGTTCTGTTCTCACCTCTGTCTGCCTCTGATTTTTTATCTAGAAAATGGAAATAATTGTAGCATCTACATCCTGGGGTTGTTTAATGAGGTAATATTTGTAAAGCACTTTGCAACCCTTAAAGCAATATAGAAATGCTAGCTGCTATTGCTGTTATTGTCATGTAATTATAATAAAGATTAAAATCTGCTAACTTAAAAAGAAAGTTTTAGAAATATACTGGGAGGCAAGATAGAAGAAAGATGACTTGAAGCTGAGTGATATGGGAAGGCTTTGGGGAGGAGGTTGTAGTCAAGCTAGGCCTTGGAGAGACCAAATTGGGTGGGGATTCAGTGCCAGGTGTAGGAGACGGGATGGATGGGAGAGGCAGGAGAGGACAGAATGGAGAACAAGTGTTAATAGGTTAGCTGGGGATGGAAGTGTGGAGAGGAATAGTGAGCCAAATTGTGGAGAATCTTGAATGCTTTTGGAAAATCAAACAAGCCCCACATAAAGATAGATAAAACTCAGTCACATCTTCACAGAGTAGTAACGATAACTCTTCATCATGTAGTATTTCTAACCTTTTTAGAGAAGTCTTATAACTTGGTCAGAGCAAGCCGTTCCCTCTCTTCAGCTCTTATTCTTCATATTGGTAGCCTCACCAGTCTGTAGCTGCTGAAGAAGAGAGTGAGCTATGATGTTGGCATCTGACAGTCATTTTGCCAAAATACCAACAAATACACGTTTGAGGATTAAGGGCAAAAACAGGAAACCAAGAAGTACATTTTAGACTGAAGAGGACTGGAAGGAAAGAGGAAACAGACTTATGTTGTGGTCCCCCAGAAACTAGGGAGAATAGCTATAAAGGATAGCAAGATTTGGCTCAGTGAGAGAGAGAAAGAGATATTGAAATTGATTTCCAACGAATGGTGGTGTGAACTTGGAGTGGGCTTCCTCAGCCAAGAGAGAGAACTTTGCCATCACTTCCAGATTCCTCACTGGAAGGTGTGGATGACCCTGGGTGGGAGAATGTCCTAGAGGGGAGATACATTGCAGCCAAGGGTTAGATTAGACACTCTTTGAGGTTCCTTACAAATCTAAAGCTGTTGAACTGCCAAGCTTGATGATAGGCAGCTGCATCTCAACACCCCAGCTTTGGAAAGGGTTTTGGAATGCTCTGCTATTTGGTGTCTTTCCACTTTAGCTCTTTAAGAGACAATGAAATGATTCCTATTCCCATTTACTCAGGCACTGGGGATACAAACAAATACAATTTTGCTGGAGGGATACAACATAGCCACAGCTGAATAAAGATAGAATAATTGAAAAAACAATAACAAAAAGATTGTTATTGGTATGTGGGGAGAGGGGGATCCTTGTACACTAAAGGAAATAGGAAAAGCCAACCAAGGCTTAGCACAATTATTATTATTATTTTTTAAAGCAAATGGGGTTAAGTAACTTGCTCAAGGTTACATGGCTAGTCATTATTTATGCGTGGGTGCTCATTTTCTGAGGCCGGATCTGATCTCGGGTCATCCCAACTCCGAGGCCGGTGCTCTTACTCACTGCGCCACCTAGCCGCCCCTTTAGGGCAATTGGGGTTAAGTAACTTGCCCAAGGTTACACGGCTAGGTTTTTGTTTTGTGCGGATTAAGTGTCGGAGGCCGGCTCCGAACTCAGGTCCTTCTGATTCCAGGGCCGGCGCTCTATTCACTGCGCCACCTAGCCGCCCCTTTAGCACAATTATTACTGAAGGTTGATATGAAGAGGGAAATATTCTAGGCATGGGGGAGGGGCTGCCCGTACAAAGGCTTGGCCACCTGACTGGAGCATAGGATGTAATATGTAATGTCAGATCAAGTAAACAAGCATTTATTAAGGGCCCACTGTGTACCAGGCACTGTGCACTGGGGATACAAAGCAAAAACCATCTCTCCTGCCAAGGAACTCACATATAAGGGGGGGAGACCACAGCCAGATAGAGGGGACATCCCAAAAGTCTTAGTGCAGTTTTAAGTCATTACAAATAGAAGATTTCTGTAAAGATGTATAAGATAATTTCAGAGTGAAAGCACTAGTATAAAGGGAGGACAGGGAAAAGTTTCATGTGATTTTAGCTGAGACTTGAAGGAGGCCAGGGAACCAGGATTGCAGTCACAGGGGCCAGCCACTGAAAGTAGAGCCGTCACATGTATGAGGGACCTTGAGGAAGGTCAGGGGAGTGAGGTCTAAGAAGACTAGAATGGTAGGAGGGCTTCTAGAGCCAACAAGATTTTCTGTTATATCCTTGACGTAATCAGGAGACACCAGAGTTTATTGCATGGGGATGAGGGTGACAAGGTCAGACTTGTACTTTAGAAAGATCACCTTGCTAGCTGAATGAGGGATGGACTGGAGGAGGCAGTGATGTGTTATTAGTCAGATTGTGCCTAATGAGGAGTTGGCCTTTGGTATTTTAACCAAAGAGTAGCCAAGAGGAAGCTCGGGAGGCTTCTGAAGCAGAGGAGGGAGGTTGAGGATGGTATCCCATGGTATTAAACTTTAAGGTTTGGATTTTGGTGGTCATGTACTCTCTAGTGTTATGTCTACCCAAGTCCCCCAGTTGTAAATCTCTCTTTCTCTGCCTCCAAATTATTTTGTATTTATTTTGTTTTTATGCATGTCCATATTCTTTGCCCCACTTCCCTCAATGGGGACAGAGGTACTATTTCAATTTTGAATTTGTATCTCTAGTACCTAGAGAAGTTCTCTGTACACAGTAGGCATTTAATAAATGCTTGTTGAATGAATATTTGTTGATGGTGATCATGTTTCTGTTACTTGAGAAGAATTGAAAAGTTATGGCTAAGCTGACATTTATCTTCTTAATATGCTCTCAGTTTATTCAAAGTTATGTAGCTAAAGTATTAGACCTTATAAAGGCCCCTAGGAAAACATGCTATTAAGTCTTTTCCCCAGGTCTGATTGTTACTCTGCTGACAGTATTCAGATCATTTCACAAGTTATTGGGAAATACAGAAATAATGACCAGGTTAGCAGAAGCCTAGCATAGTGCCTTACATGTAACTCATTAAATGCCTAATAATTTCAGCTCAGCCACCAAGGGTAAGTCATTTCCTTTTCAAGGCCTTGGCTTCCTCCTTTATAAAATGAGAGGGTCAGAATGAAATGCCCTCATAGACCCTTCTAGCCTTTTATGAATTGTATTAGGGGACACATAAGAAAGAACTTCAAAAAATGTCATCTAGAACTGCTAAGACAGTTGTAAAACAGCATCCTAAGTATAATGATCTTTCTGCCTTTGTCTGAAGAGCTTGAAAGAAATTTGGGATGGTGAAAAGTGGGAATCGTTATGTGAGACAAACACAGTCCCTAACCTTGAGGCTCCGTGTGAAATAGTGAAACAAAAGGCAATATATAACCCAATGTTAAATTAGATGCTACAAATTACCAAAAGACAAGTCAGTGGGGATTGGAATAGTTGGGGAAGGGTTCATGGGAGGGCTAGGCCTTGAAAGTTGGGGAGGGCATTCAGGGTGCATATGGGGGAAAAACATGAGCAAAATTTTGTATGTTAAACAAAAGTCAAATATAATAATGGGATGAGACTAGCCCAGTAGAGTGGAAAAAACCCTTGTGGTTGAGTCAGGAGGCCTGGGTTTGGGTCTCAGTTTTGACACGTGGTACTTAACACTTTTGTCATTTTTATTGTGTTCCTGAGCAAGTAATAATTATAATGATAACATGAAGTGCAAATGTTGAAACCATGTAGGAAGAAAAACTAGAAAGAATGTTCCTTTTAGTAAACTTTATATTGAAAAAGAATGGTTCTCGTAGGAAACGACTTTTGCTTAGGAGGCAGCTTTTTGTGTTTGGAGGGGGAGAGAGATTGCTCGCTTCGCCTGGCATTATACTCAGTAAATATTGGATCAAAAATGGGGAATGTGGTCATTGAAATTGTGCAGCGACTGCAGTTTGCAAAGAGATTGTCACACTCCTCTCCAGGCTACCTTTTCTGTTAAGTTTTTTGAGATAGATGCATATTAAATTCTGTGTACAGCAAGGGGGCATAGTACATAGAGTGCTAGGCATGGAGTCAGGAAGATCTGAGTTCAAATCCAGTCTCAGACACTTAATAGCCATGTGACTGGGCAAGGCACTTAACTGCTATCTACTTTATATTCTTCATCTGTTGTGAGGATAAAATACTCTGAAGCATTTTGTACACAAAACTATATAAATGCTGGCTCTTAGAACTTTACTAGGGGCTGGGAAAAGAAAATAATTAGCATTTATATAACATTTTAACATTTGGAAAGAACTTATAAGAACTCTTTGGATATAGTTATCACTATTTGTATTTATCCTCACTTATAGATTAGTAAACTGAGGCTCAGTAAGATTAAATACTTGCGCAGTGTTGCACAAAGAATAAATGTCAGACTCATATCTGAAACTAGATCTTCCTGACTCCCAAGTTCAGAGATTTTTCCTGTATAGTGTATTGCTTCTCAGGAAAAAGTTAATCACTCACCTCAAGGATATTAGTAGAAAATTAAGACATGCCCACTAGTAATTACAATGTAAGTCTAAATGCATAGGCAAGGCTCAGCCATTGTGGCCTGGGAGATTCAGTGGGTGAGAATGACAGTGGACATATGTAGGGATGAGAAGGCCTGGCTTCATGGGGAATGTGGTCCCCGAACTGGGCCTTGAAGGATGGGAAGGATTTCAGTAAGCTGAGATTGGGGTTTCGGGGTGGTGGTGGTTGGTTGAGTGTGTGGAATTCCTTCCAGCCATGAGAAGCTATGTCAGCCAAGGAACACACAGAGGGAGGAAAGGGCAGAATAAGACTGAGGGACAGGCAGAATATGTGATGTGGGAGAAGAAAATAAAGGTAGTTTGGAATTGAATGAAGGCCCTGAATTCAGGCTTAGGAGTTTGTACTGTTCTGTAGACCATGGGAGCTATCAAAAGTTTCTGAGCAGGACACGGCAGGAGCAGAGCTGCTCTGTGAGGCTCCAAGGAATGGATTGGAGAGCCCAGGAACAGAGACTTTAAAGTTGCATTTTTGGCTTTCAGTTTCTTCTTCTGGAAAATGGCTTTGACAGGATGAGATCTGAGGTCCTTCCCAGCTCTAGGTTTTATTAAGTTGAGGGGGCAGGAATTGTTCTCTTCATTTTGTAAAGGAAGAAACTAAGAGAAAGAGTTGTCTAGGTCACATGATTGATTGAGTAGTCTAACTCTACCAAGAGGCATCATGGCACCACAGAATGAGTACTGGAGGTGGTATCCAAGGATCTCTGCCCCATATGACCTTTGATAACTTACTTGGCTTCTTTAGACCTCAGCTTACTAGTCCATAAAATGAGGAGGTTGAGTTAGATGGCATTGAAGTGCTCTTCCAACTCTGAATTTGTTGTTGTTTAGTCATGTCCAAATCTTTGTGACCTTTTTGGGGCTTTCTTGGTAAAGATACTGGAGTGGTTTTCCATTTCCTTCTCCAGTTCATTTTACAGATGAGGAAATCGAGGCAAACAGGGTGAAGTGACTTGACCAGAGTCACACAGCTAGTAAGTGTCTGAGGCCAGATTTGACCTCAGGAAGATGAGTCTTCATGACTCTAGGCCCAGTGCTCTATCCACTGCACCACCTCACTGCCCCAGCTCTAAATTTATGATCCTATACTTCCACTACACCTTACTTGCCCCTAAACCAGTTAATCAGTAAGTAAACCAGTCATTGATTAAAAAATCTGCAATGTGCTGAACATGTAGGGAACTGTGTCAAGTACATTTAATAAAGATACACTGAGGTGCAGATTCCAAGCAAGATCAGTTTATTAACAGTGACATGTATAACTGTTAACAAAATGGGTCAGACTGGCAGCCTCAGTAAAACCAGTGATCTTAATGAGAAGGGGAAAATGGCTTTGACACATAGGAAAGAAAGAGGTCTTGGTAGTCATGGAAAATTACAATGGGTTAAACTAAGAAAAGTGAGCTGGCATTCAGGTGAAGTTAGTCACATCTGTCTCTGACAATTAAGGAATGTTAATTGTTTTTTATGAGACTCATCTATATCTTAGAATCTTTGCTAAGAAATCACTACTGTCACACTTGTTTTCCCCTTGGAGGAGATAACCCCCCCCCCCATCCCAACAATTATAAAAGGACAGATGACATATCTTTTGGGGGAATGGCACGAGGTTAACTTATTGGCATTTAAAGATAACAAACAGATGTCCCAGAGATTACCAGTATAAGAGATGACAATTTAAAAAAATTATTATACTTTTAAACTAACTCAGAGGGAAAACTAAATTATTGAGTTTAACTCAAGGACATAGAAAGGTGGCTTTAGTCAGATACTAACTCAATTATAAAAAATTTATACAGCATAAAATCAATTACATTGTAAAATCGATATAGTAAAAACTAGAGGTAATATTAATTTTGATCTTTTCAGAATCCAGATACTAAAGCAGGACAGTCCTTGCCTTTAGGGAGCTTACATTCTAATAGGGGCATACAACTTGTTCACCTATAGGTAAAGGTTGTGTACACACACACACACACACACAGAGAAATCAAGAAAGGCTTCTTGAAGGAAGTGCTAGTTTGTTGAGGGTCACACTGGATCCATGCAGATCAATTAGGCTATTACAGTAGGTTAGACAAGAGGCCATAAGGGCCCAGGTCAGGGTATTTGTGTGAGTAGAAGGAAGGGGATAGATTTGAGAAATGTTGAGGAGGTGAAATGACCAAGGCTTGGCCACTTTTTCAAAATGAGGGTGAAGGAGCATGAGGAATTGAGGATGATTTCTAGATTGTGGACCTTAGTGACAATAGAAGAATAGCAGTGACCTTGACAGAAATAGGGACATTAAAAGAAGGAATGAGTATTAGAAGATATATAATGAGTTCTGTTTTGGACATGTTTAGTTGGAGATGCCTAGGAAATATTCAGATGGAAATGTCCAGAGGCAGTCTGAGCCCAGGAGAGAGAAAAGGGTTGTATCTGGAGTCTGAGGAGTCATGCTCATAGAGATGATAGTTAAATTCATAGGAATGGATGAGATCAGCAAGAAAAAGGGTGTAAAAGTTGCAGAAGAGAAGGACTCTGGTGAGAGTTCTGGGGCAAACCCACAAAGAGATGCAGAAACCACCATATAGGGGAACATACAGGGAAAAGGCTGTCTCCATTCTTGAGAAGTTTATAATTGGGTGAGGGGTAGTGGCAACCCTACTTTACTAGCAAAGATAGCTGTTTAAGGGGTCGACAATCTTTTTAAATTACATTCACTCGTTCAGGGGAAAAGTCAGTACCCTGAACTTCAGAGAAAATACAAACAGGAATAAAGACCAATAGACAGGGCTCTGACTGCCTGAATCAAAGCAGTATTGCTATATACTTTACATACATCCCTGGATTGAGAGAGCCTTTACATCTGAGCAGTTGGGGAGCTCTGAACTTAAGGCCACTCAGAATTTCAACCAGGGAGTCACAAGATCCTTCTCATAATCGAGCCCCCAAAGCAAAATACCAGCTCAGAGTATATATACACTTCTCAGAGCCAGAAGGCATCACAACTCTCCTGACTCAGTACCTAATTAGAAATTAGCAGGAGGTGTGAAAGCCTTCCAAAGCAAGCCTCCCCTAAGTAAGCCTTCCTTAATGGGCTCCACATGAGGCCTATTAATGAGTGGGAAGATCTTAAATCCCATTAACATTACATTACTAAGGCAAATGGCCTACTGATGTCTGCAGTAGCCAGCCTGGAGGGTCTGCCTGTCTCAAGTCTCTCCCCATTCTAATCCATTCTCCTTTTAGCCACTAAAGTGATTTTTGTAAAACACCTGTCTGATCATGTCACCTCCGCTCTGCCCTTTCCCCCTACTCAATAAACTGCAGTGGCTTCCTGTTGCCTCCAGGAGCAAATATAAAACAAAAATTAAACTTTGTTTAACATTCCAAAGGCCTTCATAACCTAGCCCTCTTCTACCCATCCAGTCTTCTAACACCTTACTCCCCAACACATACTTTTTTTTTTTTTAACTTTTTGGAGGGCAATTGGGGTTAAGTAACTTGCCCAAGGTCACACAGCTAGGTTTTCATTTGTCAGGTCCTTCTGACTCCAGGGCTGGCACACTACTCACTGTGCCACCTAGCCACCCCCAACACATACTCTTTGATGCAGTGACACTGGCCTTCTGGCTGTTCCATGAACTAGACATTCCATCCTTTGACTCTGGGAATTTTCTCTGTCTCCCATACCTGGAATATTCTCTTCTGATCTCAACTACTAGCCTCCCTGGCTTCCTTTAAGTCCCAACTAAAATCCTACCTTCTACAGGAAGTCTTCTTCAAACTCAGTTACAGTACCTTCCCTCTTATAATTATTTCCTATTTGTCCCATATATAGCCTGCTTTGCATATGTTTGTTTGCATGTTTCCTCCCCTGTTAGACTGTAAACTCCTTGAGGGCAGGGACTACCTTTTGCCTCTTTTTATATCCCTAGCACTTATCACTTGGAGAATGGCACATAGTGTCTGGCACGTTGTAGGCCATTAATAAATATTTATTGAAGTTATTAAGTAAGCTTTTGTTATGTTCCAAGGTCTGTGCTACATACTAGTGATAGAAACAGAAAATTGAGACAGTCTCTGCTTTCAAGGACCTTATATGCCAGTAGGGAGAGTTAATTCATATAGGAACGTTCAGCTTCAGGGCGGATGACAAAGTTTGTTGGTCTTTAGGGGGGAGCAAGGTTGGGGAAAAGGGATGACCTGAGGGCCTTGAAAGATTAGAGCTGTCCAAAACTGGGTTGCCTTGGGAAGCAGTGAGTTTCTCTTTGTAGCAGAGTGATCTCTTGTCATGGATGTTGAAGCAGAGACTGGATAATCACTTGTTGGGGATGTTATAGATGCAATTTTGTAGTTTCTTCCAGCTCTGATATCAGCATGTCTTAGAAATACATCATTTTGGGGGGATAAGAGACACAGTCATGAATGTTTAAATAAGAAAAAAATAAGGCAATAGTGATTAAGTGCCAAAAGCAGTGGTACAGACAGTAAATTCAGTAAAGAATTAGTGAGACGCGTGTGGGATGACAAACAGATTGGTCTGCTTGAAACAGGGGCTGTCTTGTGGGAGTGAGAGCTGAGTTTGGAAAGGGAGGAGAAAGCAGTTGATTGAGTGTCTTGAATGTAAAGCCAAGGATATTGGATTGGATATGATGGTGGTGGATAGCCAGGCTAGGGGGAAGGGCAAAACCAATCTAACTCTGTTAGGGACAGCTAAAGTTACTACTGAATAGTAACTTTCTCAGTCTCTTTCTATGGACCCTAGTTATGTTTATGGTCCTGATATTTAATTCAGTAAATGTTCATTAAGTGCCTACTATGTGTAAGGCACTATACCAGGCATTGGGCACTGCACTAGGCATATGAAAATAAAATCCCTCAAGGAATTTGCATTCTACTGGGGGAAGACAGTATGTAAACAGGTAAGCAAAACCCAAAGGGACTTTGGGAGAGAGATCACTGCGCTGTGTGTGGGGAGGTACTCTGGAGCAGCTGAACCTTGAGGGAAGCTGGGAGATTCTAAAATTCTAAGAAGGTGAGGAAGTCCTTTGGTGGGGAGAGAGTGACAGCCATTAGGTTAGCCAAGACAGCTCTTTATAACTCTAAATGAGGTAGTGAAGCTACTCCTTGAGACAGGCTCCAGCTTTACTGTTCTTCCTTGTTACTCATTCCCTTCCCACTCCTGTCCTGTGTGTAAACCCTCCCCCCCCATCTTGCTATGTGAAACATACATTGTTTTTTGGGTGAGAGGATTTAGTTGTTTTAAGGTGAAAACTTGGAACGTTTTGTTCTAAGACCTTCTGATTGTTGGTGAGAAATTCATGATGTCAGTGAAGAAATGACTTGCATTGGTGATCTAGGAACATTTCTAGTGACTCCAGTTGGGGTACAATGGATAATCAAGAAATAACTATTTTTGGCTGAAAGAATTAATTTAACATGTAATCTAAAAGTATGCAATTGAAAGTGTCATGATTCATAATATCAAAGAAGGCATACTTCATGGCTTCTCCATGTTAAGGGCTTTTGGCTATGGGAGGCTTCTTTACTTTCTCACATGCCTTGATGTCTTCTCTCCTGCATCATTAGCTCCCTGCATTGGTCTGTGCCTCCATCTGGCACTGGTTCTTCCCCTCCTGGGGTTAGGGGACATCTATATATATGCACAGGCCTCCCTCAAGAGATTTGAAAGTTTGCCTTTATGGAGCCTTTCTGCTTTCTATATCAGATCTCCTGGAAAGGCTGTGGCTCATTTTAAAGGCTCAGCCTAAAGGGATAGCACCAGTGTGTGAACTTCTCAGTTATGTATTATCAGTTCACTGGTCTTCCTTGTTCCTGAAACTCTGGAGTTGGGAATTTAAGGTAATACCAGAGCAAAGGGCCAAATGGGCTGGGTAACAGGGACACAAGTGAGTTCATCCCTGGTCAAAGAATTCACACTTTATCATACTTTGAGGACAAAGAGGGCCTTTCCTAGATCCTAGGACATGCATGGGCATGCCTTCTGAACTCAATGAGCCAATCTTGGCAATAATACAGAGTTTACTTTCTCTACCTTGTTTCTTTCAATTACTCGAGTTACCTATGATTTTGGTTATAAGTCACATTAATATGGTGCTTTGTAAACTCTAAAGAATTTTCCTCACAACCAGGAACAAATATAAAGTCCTTTATAACCTAATCTTCTATCCCCCTCCCCTTTTCCAGTCTTCTTAAACCCTGCCCCCCCCCCCCAACTTCTCTATTCAGTGACGCTGGCTTCTTTGCTGACCCTCCATCTCCAGACATTGGGTGTTTTCACTGGCTGTCCCCATGCCTGGAATGCTTTCACTTCTTAGCTATCTCCTGCCTTCCCTGATTTCCTTGGCTTACTTCAAGTCCCAGCTAAAATTCCACCTCAGGAAGCTGATCTCCTTAAATCCTAGTGTCTTCCCTCTGTTCATTTTTTCCACTTATCCTGTCTATAGTTTCTTTGTACATAGTTGTTTGCATGTCCTCTCCTCCATTAGACTGTGACCTACTTGAGAGAAGAGATAGTTTAACTTTTTCTGTTTGTATCCTCGGAATGTAGCATGTATAGTAAGCACATAAGAAATGTTTTTCATTCACTCATTCCATCATTCATCTTGCCTTGCTACTTTTTCTTGGACAGTAATGTCATTCTTCATAATGTACAGCTGACAGAGCACAGGCAGACACTAGACAAAAAGTCCCCGAGTGAATCCTTAACTACAGGTGAGGCTGCCCAAGTTGGACGGGCTGGGGCTCAGTCCACAGGCCACCTTCTCTAGGCTTAGAGGGCAGCACTAGTTATTTGACTTCTGATGCAAGGGTCAACACCAACCCTCCCTCTTCTGTCTATTGCTAGCCCATGCTGAAGAGCTCTGCAGAGCAGAGCTTCCACCCCAGCCCCTTAGGAGCCTTTCACTCTCGTTCTCCCAAACTAAACCCAGTCTGTGAAGCTGCAGGACACTCCTCCCTAACACCGCCCCAGCAATGCCTTTGTTTATACGTGGTTTTCGGTGCTGTTTCCCAGTTCTCCAGCAGCTTTGGGTTCCCCAGCAACTGACCCAGCTTGCATAATGATGAGTTGGCCTCCTTGCCTTTCTACTTAACCCACTGTGACCAGAATCATTGATGTTGATTGGATAGCTCCTGGGAGCTCCTTCTGGTCAAGATATAATGCTCAATAGCTACAAACCGCTTTGTGCACTTGTCAGAGTGGTATTTTTGGGGAAAAAACCCACTGAGTTACAGAGTCCAGAGTCACAAGACCTGGGTTCCAGTCCCATCTGCCATATTTATGAGCTGTTATATAACTTTTCCATTTTCTTCTCTGTTTGGGAATATTATACTACTTTATGATACTTATTTCATACATAGGCCTTGTGTGAAGAAAGCACTTTAAAAATCATGAGCTGTTATTATTCCTCAGAAGGAATGCTTAGTTTTGTGTATTTTAAATTAAATTTATAATTGATCAAAGGTTCTTAGAGATTAAAATGAAAGGGTGCCTTTTGTTTGGAGCCCCTTTACAATAGCAATCCTCTTAAAATACTGGGCATTCCAGTGGGCAGTTTAAAGCTGGAATTATTAAGTATAGGACTTGGCCACATGACTCCAGTTTTGATGCAACAACTTTGCAGGTCATTGCATAGAAAGTCTCTGACTGCCTTTTATAAATTTCTTATTTCTTGATTGTTTTGGCACTGGAAATTTATTTTATAACTATATCATAGCTATAATCTTCTTAGGCTGGGAGTGGCAATATATTTTAGAGTAAGGCATTCCCAAACAAACCAGAACAACAAACTAAAAACAATTTCTTGACTTTAGTTTCTAAAAATAATTCTGCCCATTTTGAAGTAGGGAACCTTGTAATGAATTTGTGGCCAAGGAGCTCTAGGACTTTGTAAACATTCCACTGATGATATGCAGCAAGTAAACAGTCAAGTTTTTATGGACAGATACAGTTAAAATACTACAAATCTGTTAGAGTTGCACAGGTTTAAATTAAACTACTTTTCTTTTAGGAGTTCACAATCATGGAATGAAATACCATGGTGGAGGTGGGACTGAGGCTGGGGAAGGAATATGACTTAGAGCCAAGAGGGTCCTTGGAGATCATCTAGCCTAACACAATAATTTTACAGAGGAGGAAACAGTACCAGAGAGGGGAATAATTTACTTAAGCTTTATAGGAATTTCACCCATTTCTTTCTACCCAGCATAATTGTTCTCTAGTCAAATCCAGTCACTTCTTCAAAGCCACTAATGTCATCCCTCACTCTCCTCAATACCCTGAACTTACTTTGTTATTCTGTACACCTCCCTCTCACTGCTTCTGCCTAAGTTTTTTTTGTCTTCTCCAAATTCCATATGCGTTCCTTTGTTCTACTTCGATAAACCATCATAGATGCAGGGTCATAGAACTTTAGGACTGGACAGGCCTTCGGGATGATCATATTCAACCTCTTGTGGGACAGCCTAGAGAAGGGGGATTTATTAGCTAAGTGATAAAGCTAGGCCTGGTCTCCTGATACCAATGTACTCTGTACTACCCCTTCCTGCCCCTCTCACTGGACACTCCAATTTACCAAAATTATCCCTTAACTGTGATATCTAGACCTGAACACAATACTCCAGATGAGGTTTGATTAGGGGCATGATCCAGAGGCACCATAACCTCCACCCATGTTCCTGTGGGAGCCAGACCTCTTAAAGCAGCCCAAGATCCCATTAGCTTTTTTGGGCTGCCATCTCACACTGTGGCACACATTCTTAACTGTACTTGGAATCCATTAAACTCTCTTCCTATTGGGCAAGTCTTCCCCAATTCTGTCCTTGTGAGACTGGGTTTTGAACTCAATTGTAAACCTTTACATTCATCTCTGTTCAATTGCTTCTCATTAGATTTAACCCCGTGTTCTAGGCAAGATCTTTTTAGATCCTGACTGCCATTCCACTGTATTAGCTGTCTCTCCCATCCTTGTATCATCTTCAGACTTGATGAGCATAACATCTTTGCCTTTGTCCCAGTCATTGATAACAAAGTTAACTGTTAGCACAGAGCCAAGCAAAATCTTAAGTAAGTACATTTCGTGGGAGCCTTCCTTCCAGGTTCATATTGCACTGTTAATAACTACTTCTTGATTTGGGTCAATAAACCTGTTCTAAACCCATCTAATTACATTACTTTCTAGTTTGAATCTGGTTATCTTCCATTTAAGAATGAGATGCTTCAGGCAGCTAGGTGGCACAGTGAATAGACCACCAGCCCGAGAGTCAGGAGGACCTAGTTCAAATCTGGCCTCAGACACTTGACACACTACTAGCGGTATGACTTTGGGCAAGTCACTTAACCCCAATTGTCCTTCAAAAAGCAAAAAAAAAAAAAAAGAGAGAGATGCTTCATTAAATCTAGGTAATATCTAGGTAAACTATATTTGCTACATTCTTCTAATCTCCTAGTTAATTAGCCCTGATAAGACTAGTCCAGCATGACCCCATTCTCTTTATTTTTAATTTTTTTTTGTTATTCAGTACTTCATAAACATCCTCAAATTTCCATACACATATAAGAATGGATAGAGAGGATTATAGATGAAACCAGGAATCTCTATTATATAGAGTTCACATTAAAAAAAAAGTTCAGCATGTTAATTTCTTTTTTTTTTGTCTTTATTAATTTGTTTACTTTTAGCTTACAAGATTTAATTCCATAATTCCTTGAATTTCAAATTTTCTTTACCCTCCTCCCCCATGATGGCATACAATCCAGTATAGGATCTGCAAATACTTTCACATTAGACATTAGTCAGTTTACAAAGGCGGATTGTACTAGATGGAATGAAAAATGGTAAAGAGGAAATAAAACCAAACAATAAAAAGAAAAAGATCAAGTAGTTTGCTTTAATCAGAATTCAAACTCAGTTCTTTCTAGTTCTTTCTCTGAATGTAGATATCTCTCTCAGCATGTTGATTTCAAAGCTGTACACATCCTCCTCAAATAAAAAAAAAAATCACAAAAATTCTTAACCATGAGCAGAGTTAAATGAATCTATACATTGGTCTCTTAAAATGTATATCTCAACTGGCCTAAGTCCCTTACCTTTCTGTTTGATGATGGATAATATGCTTCACCATTAGTCCTTTAAAGCAGTGGTTGGTCAATGCATTGGTCAGAGTTTACCTAAGTATTTCAAAGTTGTTTTCCTTTACAGCATTGAAGTTATTGTAGAAATTGTTCTTCTGGTTCTGTTCACTTCACTCTGCATCAATTTATATGAATCTTCCCAGATTTCTCTGATCAATCTCTCTTGTTGTTTCTTCTGGAGCAATAATAGTCCATTACATTTATATACCATGATTTATTTATCCATTCCTCAATTGATAGATGACATGACAAAAAGTGTTATTATGAATATTTTTTTGTGCATGAAGGTCCTTCCCTTCTTTCCTTGTTCTCCTAGGGGTATAAGCATAGTAATGATATTACTGAGTCAAAAGCTAGGCACAGTTTAGTATCTTTTTCCATGCCAGACCTATTCACGACTCCACTGAAATATGTCAACCTACAGTCCTTCTTAACAATTTTGAGTTTCCATTTTTGTCATCTTTTTCAATTTTATGAGTATCAACTCCAGAGTAGTTTTAGTTAATATTTCTCTATTAGTGATTTAGAACATTTTTTCATATGGCTGTTGATAGTTTAAATTTCTTACTTTGAGAATTACATGTTATAGCCTCTAGTCATTTATCTATAGGGAAATGGCATAATTCTTAGATATATGACTATATATACACCCTTATATATTGGCTATCAGATTTCAGAGAAACTTACTATAAAATTTTTTCCCTTAGTTAACTTTTTCCCTTCTAATTTTAACTGCATTAATTTTGTTGTGAAAAAGCTTTTCCATTTTAAATAATAAAAATCTTCTTTTATCTTTAATCTTCTGTGTCCCTTCTTTGATCACAAGTTTTCCTCCTGTGAATAGCTGCAAAAGCTACCTCCTTCCTTGCTCTTCTAATTTATTTATGATATTATCATTTACATCCTACGTCATGTATGCATTTAGAGTTCATTGGAGCACATGGTGTGATGTTAGTATAAGCTGATTTTTTTTTTTTGCTTTTTGCAGGGCAGTTGGGGTTAAGTGACTTGCCCAAAGTCAAAAGGCTAGTAAGTGTGTCAAGTGTCTGAGGCTGGATTTGAACTCAGGTCCTCCTGACTCCAGGGCTGGTGCTCTATTCAGTATGCCACCTAGCCACCCCATAAGCTGATTTTTTTGCGAGACTGTTTTCCAGTATTTTTCATGATGAGTCCTTGCTCCAATAGTTGTTTTTGTATTTATCAAATACCGTGCTACTATTTTTAAAATTAAATTTTATTTTACTTTTGGATATCCTCCTTCCCCTCCCCTCATTGAGAAAACAAGACAAACAAAATTCTCCTCACAAAGAGGTGTAGTCAAATAAAACAAAATTTTGCATTGGCCATATGAAAAAACAAACCAAAAACACCTCCCTCAACCTGTACTGGGTCTGTGACTTTTCTATCAGGAGTTAAGTAGCGTGTTTCATCTTGTATCCTCTGAAACTGTAGTGGATTGTGGTGATGATCAGAGTTCCTAAGTCTTTCCTAAGTCTGTCTTTACAATATTAAAGTTATTGTATAGATTGTTCCCCTGGTTCTGCTCATTCTTATTCATCAGATCCTACAAATTTCTCCATGTTTTATACTATTATAATACTTTGCTTCTATATGTGTGTATGCCAGACAGCTCAGAATCAAGAAGACCAGAGTTCACATTCTCTCAGATCTGTAGTTATATGATCCTAGGCAAGTCATTTGACTTTTCAGTAGTAGTGTCCTTATCTGTAAAATGAGATCTCTATAGAGTCTTTTCCGGCTCCAAATCTACTATTCTATAAGCTTATAATCTATTCTACTGTTCTAGCTTGTAACTAGTTCCACATGGTTTTGAGGATTACTGCTTTGTACAAAAGTTTGAAATCTGCACTACCAGGCCCCCTTTCCTTTTCAGGTCCTTCTGACTACAGGGACAGTGCTCTACTCACTGTGCCACCTAGCCACCCTTTTCCAGTGTTTTTAACATAAATGGGTTGTATCTTGTCAAAATATTTTTTCACCATCTCTTAATAGATTCATGTGATTTTTATTATTAACATAGTCATATAAATGTTTGTAGTTTGTGATTATTTTGTTCAATATGTTTGAGGCATCACCTGTTCTTGATTGATCCATGCTGATTCTTTGTAATTGCTAATTCCTTTTCCAGATGTTTACTTAACAGCACTTTAATGCTCTGTCTAAAATTTTGCCAGAAATTGAAGTCGAGATCACTGACCTCTAGTTTGTAGACTGTTTTCTTCCCTCTTTTGAAAGTCAGGATAACGTTTACTCTTTCCTGCCCTTTGATATTTCTCCTGTTGTTCACATCTTTCGAGTCATCGTTGACACAGTTTTAGCAATCACATCTGCCAATTCTTAGAGTATACAAGACTACGTATACATTTAAGCCATGTGATATGAATTTGTCAAGGGCAACTAAGTTCTCTTACTGTTTCCTGTCTTATCTTGGTTATCAACCCCATGCATAGCCATTTTTTTTTCTGATATTTTTAGTAAGGTCATTATCTATGGGAGAAAAAAACAAAAGCAGCATAGGGATTGCATAACATCTCTCTGTTCTCAGGAATCATAGCTCCATCCCTGCTGAGCAGCTGTCCTTTCTTTGTTCCTTTTTTTTTTTTTTTCAGATGTAGCTTTAAAAACTTTTTGCTCTTCCTTTCTCTTGCCAGCCTTAAATCATTCTTAGCCATTCTTGACTTAAGATTCTGATGCTCTTACAATGTCCTGCAACACTCATATTCATCTTCTTTTACCTCCCTATGCTTTCATTACCCATACATATCTTTTCCAAATCCAAATTACTTGATGAGTTTCCTGTGCATCCACATCAGTTAGACAACTCCTTTATTATTTTTTTCCCTAGAACTATTTTCTTTTGTTTCTTCAGAATTTCTTTTTTTGTTTCCTGTCCTTCCTGTGCTGACTTCCCTTTTAGAATTTGAGAACATGGTATCCTAATTATCTTCCTTCTGAACCCTTTGAAATATCTGTTTTCCCCCAGTGTAGGATCCATGCCAGACCATGCACAGCTTTCCTGTTCTCATCACAAACTCTAGGAGGGAATGGTCCTTGCCTCTTAAGGTTCCCATCATTCCCTGCCAGCAACCTGCACTGATTACCTAGTTAGGTAGAATCAGATGCAGTATAGAATTTCCTCTTGTTGGTTCCTCTACTTTTTGAAGGATGAAATTATTATTAAACAAGTAAGGAAGTTATTAGCTTCTCTGGAAACCCAAAATTCATTATTTAGTTCTTCTTTTTAGAAATCCCAGGAGTCCATTGTATAATTTTGGCAAGATTGTTTCTCTTTCAATTGATTTCCACACAAATGCCCCCTATCATGCTTCCCACTTCTGCTTTCTGGATTTGCTCACATATATGTACTTTTTAAATACAGTCCTACTCCACCTATGCCTTTTACCCATTGCATTTCCTTCTAACAAATTAGACCCATCTAAAGCTATAGTTCAGTCATGAATTTCATCTCACAGAGCCAAAACCCCAGTGATACTTAAATCTGCCTCCATACTTAGACCTTTATTTAGTTCCTCTTGCCTAAACTTTGGGCATTTGTGCGTAGACATTTGAAGCCAGGGGTTTTACTATTGGCTCTTTTCTTAGATATTGTCTCTGTTAAATTTAGGGGTATCTATCTTAACTGTTATATTTCTTTTACTTCTCTGGTATCTAGATTGATGAACAATTTTTTCCTGGCTCCTTCATTTAAAAATTTATAACTTAATTGGATTGGCAAAATATTCAGCAAGTAAGTACAGTCTTACCAGCTTTTGTTAGGTGTATGCCACCTTGTAACTGGGAATCTGCTCCTCTATATTTTTCATTTATTTATTTAGCTTTTCGGAAGGCAATTGGGGTTAAGTAACTTGCCCAAGGTCACACGGCTAGGTTTTTTGTTTGTGTGTGTTAAGTGTCTGAGGCCGGATCTAAACTAAGGTCCTTCTGACTCCAGGGCCGGTGCTCTACTCACTGTGCCACCTAGCCGCCCCCTGCTCCTCCATATTTTAAGCTGCAGTTCAGAAGTCCAAATCCCATTCTCAGACCTCCTCTTGTTGGGTGTTCACTTCCCAGATTATTTTTTCTCTTCTGCGTACTTTGCTTTCAGTGATCATTAGGAAACACAACCTGTGCTCCTTTAGTCTTTAGTTTTTTGATCAGGACTTTGTAACATTTGACAAATTTTTTAGGTTCCTTCTGGACTTATCATTTTTGCCCACATGATTCACCAAAAGTGTGCAGTAGTCATTGGTTTTGATAAGTCTTGGGAGGTTTTCTGTTATGTCTTGAATATTTGCTCCTGGAAGACAATAAATAGCCTCCTTATTGTTATGAGATTAGCACATATTTTCTATTCAGATACCTCTTGAAATCTGTCCTCTTTCAAGAAGCCTTCTTGTTTCCCCTTAGTTCAGGAATTCTTAACTTTTTTGTGTGTCTTGGACCCCTTTGGCAATCTGGTAAAGCCTGTGGATCCCTTCTCAGAATAACATTTTTGAAATACACAAAATAAAATAAATAGGATTACAAAAGATACAATTATACTGAAATGCAGTTACTGAAACACACACACACACACACACACACACACACACACACACACACACACACACACACACACACACACACACACACGATTCCAGATAGAATCTGACCAGGGCAGAAATACAGTGGAACCATAGTCTTTTTGTACTAGACATGATGACTCAATGCAATCCAAGTTCTCAAGAGCTTTTTTGTCCATTTTGTCCATTATCATGGTAAATTTGTAAAACCCCCAGATCTATTCCTGACAGCTGCCTAATCATACCTTCCCTACCTTACCCTTGGGAAATTGAATTTTTTAACCTAAGTGTATTCCTATTGAATTTCATCTTACTCAGTTCAACCCAATACTCTTCTTGGTGAAGCCATGATGGCTCTTTGTGATCACTGCTTTCTTTTCTAAATGTTCAGAGACCCCTTTAATTCTAACATTTCTATAATGATTCCAAAATTTCAACAAGATTCCAATATCAAGCTCATTGGCTTATGCTTTGTAAGTTATATTCTTTCCCCCTTTTTTGAAAATAGGTTCATTTGTCTTTCTCCAGTCCTGAGCTTCCTCTCTCATTTCCTAGAGCTTTTCAGATCTCACTGATAATGATTTGGCAGTCGCATTCACATATGGGTATGTATGTATATATATGGATAGACAGATAGTGTGTTTGTAATTTTTTTTTCAAGTTCTTGGACCACTGGTTAAGAAACCCTGATAAGACTATAAGCTCTGTAAGGGTATGGACTATTTTACTTTTATATTGAAATTCCCACCATCATGCATGGCATATTGTAGGCACTGAATACTTGTTGATTAATTCTTGCCTGTGTGAAGTAACTTCTAACTATAAATTTGACAAAGAAGCCTCTTGTTTCAGGTTTCTGCCCTCAGGGAGCTTGTATTATAACAATAATTTACATTTGGCATTTTAAGGTTTGAAAAAATGTTTTTTTCAAGGCACCCTTTTTAAGGTTGATGATTTTAATATTAACTTTACAGATGAGGGAACAGGCTTACATGGTAGAATGACTTGCAGCAAGCAGGTCACATTATCCAGTAAGCCTCAGAGCCAGGATTCAGACCTAGTTCTTCTGACTCTTAAAAGTCCAGTGATCTTTCTACTAAGATCTAAAATACACTGCCTTTTAAACCTTTTATGACCTGGCCCTTTCCCACATTACTAGTTTTTTTGTACCTTGCTCCCCTCCATATACTTTATGATCCCGGATGACAAGCCTTACACACAGCACTCCATCTCTGGACTCTGAGCAGCTTTGCTGGCTCTCCCCCATGCCTGGAACCCTGGTCCTCCTCAGCTGTACATGCTTGCTTTCCTTGAGTCTCAGCTAAAGTCCTACTTTCTGCAAGAACTCTTTCCCTGTCTAATCTTGGTGCCTACCCCAAATTTGTCCTGTGTCTATCTTGTTTGCATATTGTCTTCCCATTAGACTGAACTCTTTGAGAGCAGGGGCTTTTTTTTTTTTAAATGCTTTATTAACTTCTGGTTTACATCATTCATTTCTGCAAGATTTTGAGTTACAAATTTTCTCCCCGTTTTTCCCCTACCCACCTCCCCAAAATAGCAGTCCCACAGGATATCCCCTCCTCCAATCTCTCCCCTATCTTCCTCCATACCCCCTTCAACTTTTCCAGTAGGGCATGGTAGATCTCCATGCCCTAGTGCTTGTATAGCTTATTTTCTAATTGCATGTAAAATAGTATTAATAATAGTGTGTTTATTTATTTATTTATTTAGAAACATTTGGTTTTAAAACTTTGAATTCCAGATTCATTCCCTTCCTCTCGTCACCCACCGTTACTGGGAAGATAATCAATTCAATATAGGTTGTACATGTGTAGCCAATGCAAAACATTACCATGGTAGATATATTGTAAAAGACTGATTATATTTCCCTCCCTCCTATCCCACCTCCCACCTGTTCTATTCTCTGCTTTGATCCTGTCCCTTTTCAAAAGTGGGTGCTATCAACTTCCCTCCCCGCCAGCCTTCCCTTCCTTCCCCCCTACTCTCCTGTAGGATGAAATAACCTATTTAGTGTGTATGTCATTCCATCCCTGAGCCAAATTCAGTGAGAATAAAGTTGACCCATTCCCTTTTGCTTTCCTGTTCTTCCCCTCTATTGTAACCATTTTCCCTTGCCTCTTCTATATGAGATAGTTTACCCCATTCTGTCTGTCCCCATCTCCTCTCATTATATTCCTCTCTCACCTCTTAATTTCACCTTTTAAGTATCATCCCTTCCCATTATATTGATCCTGTGCCCTCTATCTATGTATACCTGTAAACATATATATATATATATATATATATATATATATATATATATACACACATTCACATGGATTCATATGCCCATATACCCTCCGATATAGACTATATATATGTGTATATATCTATATGAGTATCTATATATCTATATCTGTATCTATATATCTATATCTATTTCTATTCCTTTCAACTATTTTCATACTGAGAAAAGTTTCATCAGTTATAATTATAGTTTTTCCATGTAGGAATGTAAATAGTTCAACTTTGAGAAGTTTCTTATGATTTCTTTTCCCTGTTTACCTTCTCAAGCTTCTCTTTGCTTCTTGTATCTGAGTGTCAAATTTTCTATTCAACTCTAGTTTTTTCATCAAGAGTAATCCACTGAATGACCACATTTTCCCCTGAAACATGATACTCAATTTTGCTGGGTAGGTGATTCTTGGTTTTAATTCCAATTCCTTTGGCCTCTGGAATATCATATTCCAGGCCCTTCAATCCCTCAGTGTAGAAGCTGCCAGATCCTGTGTTATCCTGATTGTGTTTCTACAATATTCAAATTGTTTCTTCCTGGCTGCTAGTAATATTTACTCCTTGATATGGGAATTCTGGAATCTGGCTATAATATTCCTAGGGGTTTTCTTTTTGGGATCTTTTTCAAGAAGTGATTGGTGGATTCTTAAACATCAGGGCAGTTTTCTTTGAGAATTTCTTGGAGGATGATTTCTAGGTTCTTTCTTTGACCATGGCTTTCAGGTAGTCCAATAATTTTTAAATTCTATCTCCTAGATCTATTTTCCAGGTCAGTGGTTTTTCCCATGAGGTATTTCACATTGCCTTTCATTCTTTCATTTGTTTGGATCTGTTTAACAGCATCTTGATTTCTCATAAAGTTACTAGCTTCCATTTGCTCCAGTCTAACTCTGAAGGAATGATTCTCCTCAGTGAGCTTTTGAGATTCTTTTTCCATCTGGCAAATTTGGCTTTTTAAGGCATTCTTCTCCTCATTGCCTTTTTCAGCCTCTTTTGCCATTTGAGTTAGTCTATTTTTTTTTCTTTTTTGCCTTTTTGGAGGGCAGTTGGGGTTAAGTAACTTGCCCAAGGTCACACGGCTAGGTTTTTGTGTGTGTGTGTTAAGTGTTTGAATCCAGATCCGAACTCAGGTCCTTCTGACTCCAGGGCCGACGCTCTACTCACTGCGCCACCTAGCCGCCCGAGTTAGTCTATTTTTTAAGGTGTTATTTTCCTTAGTCAGGCTGTTGACTCTCAATTCATGATTTTCTTGCATTGTTCTCATTTCTTTTCCCAATTTTTCCTCCAATTCTCTTATCTGCTTCTTAAGGTCCTCTATGGCCTGTAACCAGCTCATATTTTCCTTTGAAGCTTTTGGTGCAGGAGTTCTGACTTCACTGTCTTCCTCCTGTTCCATGCTTTGATCCTTTTTGTCCCCAAAATAGGAGTCTAATGTTGTATTCTTCTGTTTGCTTTGCTTCCTTTGCCTGGTCATGTTGCCACTCAGTTACTTGACTTTTGGGCTTTTTGCCACAGTAGGACTCTGCCACCAGACAGGGGAGCTTTCATCCCAAATTGTTGGGGCTTTCTCAGCTGCCAGAGGTATTAGTTGGGTGCCCTCTCTGAAGCCTCCACACACTCTGGCAAGCTTGTCACACACCCCAGGACCGCCACCCTAGACAGCAATCCAGATCCAAGCAGGTTAAAGCAAGAGTGATTACCTGTCAGACTGGTTGCTTGGTCCCCCTACAATCTGCAGGCTGACCTCTTACTTTGTCCTTAGCATGTATGTGTTGATGATTCTGGAAGCCACCACAGCTGCTGGTGTTCTGGAGTCCCTCCAGCTGTTGGTTGGTCAGGCCTGCGCTGGGGCTAAAACCTCTGGCTCATGTGGGGCTCAGCTCCCAGAGTGCTGTGCTGGCTGCTCCCTACCGGGCTGTCGGGTTGTCCTTTTCTGGAGGTTAGCTTCTCTGTGTTATTTTGTGGGTTCTTGTAGTTCTAAAGTTTGTTCAGAGTCTCCTTTTACATAATTGGGGAGGGCGGAAGCCAGAGCCCCATGAAAGTCTTGTTTCTACTCTGCCATCTTGACTCTGCCCCTGGCTCTTTTTTTTTTTTTAACCTTTCTTAGTATCATCTACTCTAGGCATAGAGTAGATGCTTAAAAAGTGCTAGTTGACTGATAATAGATGATATTTTTAGTCTTGCCTATGATTTTAGTTTTAAATATCTCTTGACATTTATTATCCTCTATAGTTTCTTTTTTCATATCTGCTTAGAGCATCACAGACTTTCAGCTGAAAGGGACTTATCTAGTTCTACTGATAACCCAAAAAGAAATCCCCACTATAAAACACCTGGTAAATGGTTAGTCATCTGACTTCTGCTGAAGATTTAAAGTGAAGAGAGCCATTAAGGAAGGCAGGTTGTTCCACCTCTGGAGAGCACAGATTATTAATAAGTCTTTCCTGACATGCAGATTTGCCTCTTTACAACTTCCTTCCATTGCTTCTAGTTCTGTCTTTTGAGGCTAAGTAGAACAGGTCCAATCCCTCTTGACTATGATAGTCTTTCAGGAACTTGAAAACAGCTAGCATATTCCCCTTGAGTATCCCAGGGCCTCCCAACTGATCCTTTCAAAGCATGGGCTCAAAGTCCTTCACAATCCTTACTGGCTTCCTCTGGACATTCTCCCACTTATAATATTATTGTTAAATTGTGGAGAACAGAGCTAAATAAACACAGGCTCCCAGATAGAGTCTAACCAGGGCAGAAATACAGTGGAACCATAGTCTTTTTGTACTAGACGTGATGACTCAATGCAATCCAAGTTCTGAAGAGCATTTTTGTCCATTTTGTCCATCATCACGGTAAATTTGTAAAACCCCCAGATCTATTCCTGACAGCTGCCTAATCATACCTTCCCTACCTTACCCTTGGGAAATTGAATTTTTTGATCTAAGTGTATTCCTATTGAATTCCATCTTGGAGCAGCAAGCACCCCAGCATCCCCAGAGTGGCTGCCAACACAGGTTCTTAGATCTGCTTTTGTAAAGGAAAGCAACTCAAAATGGGTTAACAAGATTACTTTAATCAATCAAATATATATCATAGATCGTTTACCTAGTTCAGGGGGAAAAGGTCAGCACCCCGAACTTCAGAGTATACAGACAGATCAAACAGACAGGCTTCCAAACTGTCCAACCATTATCAATACCAAATCACAGTTATCAGAGAGGGAAGCGTCAACGTCTGGGTTTTCAAAGCTGGGGGCTCTCAACAGCTGCCCAGAGTCTCATCTGGTCAAATCACACAACACTTCTCAAAGTGAGCCCCAAAGCAAAGCCTCACATCAGGAATTATATAGCCTTATCCTGGGTCAGAGAATGTAACCACCCTTTTGACCCACAGCCTAATCACACAGCATCCAGGTGTAGGCATTCCTGAAAACCAAGCCTCCTACCACAGGCTCCATGTGACCACATTCAGCCTATTAGGGGGCAGAGTGTATTTTCAAATTAGGGAAGGTTCCCAGAGTCACTTAAGCCAATCAAAGGGCCTAGGAGCAGGGAAGATCTTCAAATCTGCATTTCCATTACACTCAGTTCAACCCAATATTCTTCTTGGTGAAACCATGATGGCTCTTTGTGATCACTGCTTTCTTTTCTAAATGTTCAGAGACCCCTTTAATTCTAACATTTCTATAACGATTCCAAAATTTCAACAAGATTCCAATATCAAGCTCATTGGCTTATGCTTTGTAGGTTATATTCTTTTCCCCTTTTTTGAAAATAGGTTCATTTGTCTTTCTCCAGTCCTGAACTTCCTCTCTCATTTCCTAGAGTTTTTCAGATCTCATTGATAATGATTTGGCAGTCGCATTCAATAATTCTATCAATGTTGGAGAAGTCCATTTGGGCCTAGTGACTTGAATTCATCAACAACAGCTGGGTACTTTCTTCCTATCCTTATTTATGTTGAGCTTCAACTTTCTTTTAGCCATTTTTGTTTTGTCCTTCCCAGTCCATTCTCTCTGGAAAAGACAGAATCAAAATCTCAGTGTAACATTTCTGGCTTTTCTCTGCTGTTACTTATCATTATCCTATCTACTCTAAGCATTGATCCTGTAATTTTAATCCTCTTTCCTTATATAGATTAAAACAAGCAATAAACTCCCATAGCATCCTTCCTTCTTTTTTTCCTTTTCTTTCCAGCCTCAGATCTTTTACAATTCATCTTCTTTTGCCTGCTTTTACTTCCATCTTCCATAGATAGCTTTTAAAAAGAATCAAAGTTGGTCATCTGTATCCACATAGATCTATTCAGATAGCTGCCATTATTCTGCATTGAAATCATAAGCAATTTTGAAATTGTAGTCCTAGTTAATGATGAGTCATTCAAAATTTTTCTCAACCTTCTCCCCCTCAATTTCTTTTAAAGACTTTGGATGTATTTAAAGGAGTGTGTGGAATGGGCAGAAGGATTTTGTGTGTTTTGGAGGAGACAGAAAGCTCTGCTTTGCAAATTGCAGTATATCCTGTCTCTGAAAAATTCAGTGTTATATGAGCTGCCTTCACATACTTATTCTTGGTTGGTTTTTACTGATATATTTTGCTTTTAGAATCTCAGTCATAGATGGCCAGAATTGGAAGGGACCTTGAAACACCTTAGAACATAGATTGTTAAACCACAGAATCACAAAATATTAGAATTGGAAGGAACCTGAGAGATTACCTGGTTCTAGCCTCCTTATTATAGAGATGAGGAAATTGAGGCTTACAAAAGTGAAGTGACTGTATAGTCCAGAGGAACACAGTGAATCCATAGTAGAACTAGCATTAGAAACCAGACCTCTACCCATCCATTGTTCTTCCTGCTTCATTCTGCCATTTCCCTTTCCCCTGCAACTCTCTTTGTAAATTCCCTATTGTGGTTGAGGTTGCTGCCCTTCCAGTCACAAGATGGAAGCAATGGCAAGTAAAAGAAGATGCAACCCAGTTGGCACCCTGAATCCCTCATTCCCTCTCATCCTCCACATCGAATTAGTGGTCAAGGCCTGTCCTTTCTTCCTTTGTCACATCTCTCACATCTGCCCCCTCCTCACATTGCAGCTGTCCTGGAGCAGGCCCTTAGCACCTTATATGTGGACATTGTGATGGCTGCTAGTTGGTCTTTTGGCCTCGGGTCTCTTTCCATTCTAATCCAACCCCCACTCAACTGTCAGACTGATATGAGTCTCCCTTATCATCTCATCTCCTGTATTTACTGAAATCCAGTGGCTCCCTGTTACGTTACCTCCAGGATCAAATATAAAATCTTTTGGCTTTCAAAGCCCTTCATAAGCTGGCCTCTTCCTACCTCTCCAATTTTCTTTTACCTTGCTTTCCTCCACATACTCTTGTGATCCATACTCTGATACCAGTCTCCTGGTCACTATATTTGGACTACAAGGATTTTTATTGGCTATCCCCCTTCTCATAGCACTGACCCTCTTTTTGTCCACCCCTCACTTTTCCTGGTTTCCTTTAAGTCTCAGCTAAATTCCACCTTCTACAAGAAGCCTGTCCAAGTCCTCCTTAATCTTGGTGCCTTTTCTCCAAGATTTCCCCTAACTTAAACTGTACATATATTATTTGTATATAGTTACCTGCTTATTGTCTCCTTCATTAGACTGTGAGCTCCTTGAGAGTAGGGACTATTTCTGCCCTCTCCGCCCCCCTTTCTCTCTCCCCCCCCCCGCCTTTTTCATATCTGCACAGTGCCTGGCAAATGGTAGTTAACTTTTTTTGGAAGTTATGCTATATTATATACATTAAGACAAGAATAACAAAGAGGCAACAGAATCCTCCCTTTCTGCAGATAACATGATGGGATGGTTTACATAGAAAATCCTAGAGAGTCAAACTAAAAATTAATTCAAACAGTTAACAACTTCAGCAAAGTTGTAGGATATAAAATTAATTCACACAAATCATTAGCGTTTCTGCATATAACAAATGCATATAACAAAAAATATCCAAGAAGAGATAGAAAAATTACATTTAAGATTACTACAGAAAGTATAAAATATTTGGTAGTCTGCCTGCCCCCCTACCACAAAAAAACTATAAAAATGCAATTACAAAATACTCTTTACACAAGACAAATCTAAATAATTGGAGATATAGCCATTGCTCATGAGTAAGTCATGACTCAATAGATAGAATGCTGGACCTGGAGTCAGCAAGACTCCTCTTCCTGAATTTAAATCTGACTGCAGACACTTATCAGCTGTGTGACCCTGAGCAAGTCACTTAGCCCTGTTTGCCTCAGTTTCCTTATCTCTAAAATTAACTGGAGAAGGAAATGTCAAGTCACTCCAGTATCTTTGCCAAGAAAACCCCAAATGGGGTCACAAAGAATCAGAAACGAAAAATGACTGAACAGTAAGTCAGGCCAATATAATAAAGGTAACAATATTACCTAAGTTAATTTACATATTTAATGCTATAACAATCAAACTTCCAAAGGATTATTTTACAGAACTAGAATAAAAATAATAAAATTCATCTAGAGGAACAAAAGATCAAGAATCTTAAGGAAATAAATGAAAAAAAGTAGAAAAGAAGGGGGCTTCAAAGTAATCAGATTTCAAACTATACTACAAAGCAACAATCATGAAACAATTTGGTATTGGTTAAGAAATAAAGAGGTTAATTAGTGGAACAGACTAGGCACACAATATACAGAAGGAAATGAATGCAGAAGCCAAGTGTATGATAAACCCCCAAATCCCAGCGATTTTACTATTTGACAAAAATTGTTGGGAAAATTAGAAAGCATCTTGGCAGAAACTAGGTATAGACAAACATCTCACACTCTGTAGATGAGACAAGCCCTAACTGACTCCATGACACAAACATAACACTGTGAATAAATTAGAGGAGCAAGGAAGAAAACCCCTGTCAGAACTGTGGAGAGAAGAGTTCATGACCAAAGAAGAGATTGAGAGTATCACAGAAGGTAAAATAGTTTTGAGTATATAAAATTAAAAGAGTTTCGATAGAACAAAACCATTGCAGCTGAAATTAGAAAAGAAGCAGGTAGATGGGAAAACCTTTGCAGGAAGTTTCTCTGGTAAAAGTCTCATTTCTAATACATAGAGACCTGTTTCAAATTTATAAGACTGAGACTAATTTCCCCATTGGTAAATGGTGAAATGATATGAATGAGCAGTCTTCAGAGGAAGAAATCCAAGCTATCAATAGCCATATGAAAAAATTCTCTAAGTCATTAATAATTAGAGAAATGCAAATTGAAACAATTTTGAGGTACCACCCCACACCTATCAGATTGATAAAGTTGACCAAAAAAAAAAAGACAAATACCAGAGCATATGTGGGGAAGCAGGTACAATAATGCATTGTTGGTGGAGTTTTGAAATGGTAGAACCATTCCAGACAATTATTTGGAAGTTTGACCAAAAAAAAAACAAAAACAAAAACCCCTATTAATCTGAATATCCTTTGACTCAGCAATACCACTACTGGGCATATACTCCCAGAGAAATAAAATAAGAAAAGGACCTATCTGTACAAAAAAGTATGTAGCAGGGGTGTGTGTGTGTGTGTGTGTGTGTGTGTGTGTGTGTGTGTGTGTGTGTGTGTGTGTTGGCAAAGAATTGGAAGTGGAGGGAGTGCCCATCAATTGGAAAATGACAACAAACTATTATATATAAATGTAATAGAATATTATTATGCCTTAAGAAATTATGAAGGGGATGGGAGGGCATCGTTGGGGGGAGGGGAGGTTGGAAGTACCCACTATAGAAGAGGAACAGGATCAAGTAGGGAATGGACCAGGTGGGGGGGTAGGATGAGTGGGAGGGAATTATAAGCAGCCTTGTACAATATATCTACTATGGTAATGTTTTGCATAGCTAGACATGTACAACATATATTGAATTACTTATCTTCCCAGAGGGAATGGGTGACAAGAGAGGAAGGAAATGGATCTGAAATTTGAGGTTTCAAGACTAAATGTTTCAAATATATATAAATACTATTATTAATACTCTTTTGCTTGTAATTGGGAGATAAGATGTGCAGGCATTGGGACACAAAGATTCACCTTCCTCTAATGGAGAGGTCAAGGGGGGGGGTATGGGAGAAGATAGGGGAGAGAGCAGATTGGAGGAAGTGATATCTTATGGGACTGCTATTCTGGGAGAGTGGGTAGGGGAAAAACAGGGGGGAAAATGATTGTAACTCAAAATCTGGCAGAAATGAATGATGTAAAACAGAAGTTAATAAAGCATTTGTTTAATAATAAAAAAAAATTAAAAAAAAAAGAAATTATGAAGGGGATGACCTGGGAAGACTTGTTTGAACCCATGTCTAGTGAAATGAGCAGAGCCAGAACAATTTATACAGTGGCAGCAATATTATAAGGACAAACAACTTTGAAAGACTGGGGCACTTTGGTCAATGAACCAACCACAATTCCAGACAACTTAAGTGGAAACATGCTACTTACCTCTTGATAGAGAAGAGGTAATGATTTCAGAGGAGAGATTGAGATGTATTTTTTTTTTCTTTTGGGAATTTATGTGACTGTTTGTAACAGTATTTTTTTTTCTTTCTCAGCTGGGGCAGGCAGTGATGGGAGGGAGAGAATGTGAATCTAAAAATAAAACAAAACACCTTAAATATTAGATACTATCATTGTTTAGTATTCATAGAACCATAAAACTCAATGAAATGTTTTATCTTTCACAAGGATAGTTCATATTTATAATGCTGATCCCAAAGGCATACTATATGAAAATGCTTTCCTTATTGTCTTTTTTGTCAATATAACATAACCTTTCTTTAGCTTATATAATGTTTCATTGATTATATTCCATAAAGAAAAGTTAAATAATGTAAGACTAATTTTTCAAAAAGGCTGATTTAGAGAATGTTGTATTAGTAGAAAGCTCCTAACTTGGAATAAGGAGACCTGAATACAAATCCTGTCTTTGGAACTTAGGAGTTGTGTGACTGACTGCGACTGACTGCACATCCTTCCACCTCAGCCTCAATTTTTCATATTTGTAAAACAGGCACAATAATTTTTAACTGCCTACTATGTTGTAAAGGAAGTGTTATATAAACTTTCAAGTACTATGGAAATGTGAATTGTGTTTAGTTTGGTTTTAATGATGAAAAATACTTTTTTACCTACGTAAAAAAAAGTATTGGTGTTATGGGATAAATTTTAGTTAACTCGAATCTCTTTTTAGAGTATCATATTCCCCTCTACTGATTCATTTGAAAAATTTAATTTAATTTGATTTGATTTCTACTAACAGAAATCCCTGTTCCCTTTCTCTCTCCTGTAATAGCAAGCACCCTCGAATACCCAGGATGGCCTGCTAGTACAGGTTCTTTGATCTGCTTTGCTAAAGGAAAGACAACTTTTAAAGGGGCCAGCAATCTTACTTTAATTACAGATAAGTAGAAAATACAAGCAGAGGAATTAGCACAGAGGTTCAACAGACAGGGTTCCTACTGTCTGAACAAAGTAATACAGCCAGCCTACATACACCATCTGAACATAAGAGCACAAACCTCTGAGTAGTTGGGCCTTTTAACAAATGGCTACTCAGACTCTCCTCCAGGGAATCAAAAGGTCCTTCTCATGAGCAAATACCCCAAAGCAAAATGTCACTTCAGAATATATATCTACTTTTGGCTAATAGACTCAGAGCTAGAAGGCATCACAGCCCTCATGACTCAATGTCTCATTAGCTCAGTACCAAAAGGTGTGAAAGCCTTCCTACAAGCAAGCCTCTGCTAAGCAAGCTCCTCCTTAGGGAATTTCCTCATCTAATAGGCTCTGTGTGACTCAGGATGTATCACAGCTGGACTGGAGTTCAAAGCAACAAGACATCTATGATTGAACACATGTGGTCACATAGGCCTATTAATGGATGGAGAAGATCTTCATATTCCACTAACATTACACCTCCCTACTCCTGTAATACAGGACCTTTCCCCCTTGCCCCTCCTCCCCCAAATCCCTTGTAGCCAATATCCACAGTCAAGCAAAAACATGACCTTATTGACCCTGTCCAAAAAGTATATATTCCAGAGTGCACCCTGAATACATCATTTTTCCGATAGGATATAGTTACCATGTTTCATCATCAGTTCTCTGGGACTGTGATTTGTCATAGATAGAGTTCTTAAATCTTTCAGGGTTGATTGTTTTTACAACATTGTTGTCGCATAGATTGTTCTTCTATCTAGTTCTGCTCACTTCACTATGCATCAGTTCATTCAAGTCTTTCCCACTTTCCAGGTTTTCCTGAAATCATCTCTTTCATCTTTTTTTTTAATAGAGCAATAGTATTCTATTACAACTACAAATCATAATTTATTCAACCATTCCTCAAGTGATGGGCAAACTCCCAGTTTCTATTTTTTAACTGCCACAAAAAAGAGTTTCTATGAATATTTTTCTGCAAATGGCTCATTTTTATCTTTCTTTGATCTCTTTGAGGTATAGTCCTAATAGTGCTATCACTGAGACAAAGGGTAGGCACAGTTTAGTAGCTTTTTGGGGTACAGTTCCAAATTGCTTTCCAGCATAATTTGACCAATTTACTACTCTCTCACTGGCCTATAGGTGTGCTTTTTTTGCTGCAACCCCCTCAACTAAGTTATTGGAGAAATTTTTGCTAATCTGTAATATTATTTTTACTTTGCTTTATGTTTTTTGTTAATCAGTTACTTTAAGAAAAGTTGGCTTGTGGGCACCTTCCTTTTAAAGCTGGTACAACAGCTTCTTTACAACTTGGGTTAGAGTTTAAGACTCATAAAAGAGATGGTAAGCAGCTATTGAACCAACTTCAAAAGAAAGTTAAAAATAAAAGCTATTGCCCCTCTCCTTCCTGAAAGCCTGTCTACATACTTCAGTGATGCTGTTCCAATCTGGGGCCCTAAGCAAAAATTTCCAAAAGTGCCTTTTTACCCTTGGTTAATTACAGAATAAACAGAAGGAACAACACATTAGCTGGGTAATTATAGAGGTATCTTGAGCAGTAGTTAATCCCACTTTCGTCAGAACTAAAATAGCTTTCAGAAAATAGTAATTTTGTTCAGTATAGAAAGCATATTCTTAAATATCTTTCGTTTATAATAAAAACCAATTAATAAGAGCTTTAAGGTTTGTAAACTGCTTTATAAATATTATTTCATTGGATCCTCACAACAACCTTGGGAGGTAGGTGCTTTTATACTCAGTTTACAGATAGAAACTGAGGCAGACAGGTTAAATGGCTTGTCCAGTGTTACATAGTTAGTAAGTGTCTGAGGCTAGATTTGAATTCAGGTCCTTCTGACTCCAGGCCCAGTGCTCTATCTGCTATGATACCTTGGTTTCGTAGTATTAGTATAGTAGTTCCTATTTCAAGTGTTATTACTAAGAGAGTTCTATTTTCTTTTAATTAACATAGCTAACTGATACATTTATTGTATATTAATAGTTATCTGTATTTTGCTGCCTAAAGAGCATTGGGAAGATTCATCTTGGGTATAAGTAGGCTACATTTAATTACCAGTGATGACTTTTGTGAGAAGTAGTATAAAATATAACACCAAGGATATGTATGACTGGAAATGGAAATAGGCTGGTCATGTAGTGGAATGAAGATAACATATCCAGCCCTAATTGATTCAAGAATTAGAAGGGTGGATCCTCTGTGGTGGGTTTTCAGAAAGACTGGACAAAACTGAATAGGATGAGAAGGTGTGAAAAGGGGTTGTTTGTTATTGATGGAGTATCCCTCGCAATCGAGGTATAGTTTTAAAAGGTATCTCTAATTCCAACTAGTTCACAAACACTGTGAAAGCAAGAACTGTCTTAGAGGAACTTTGTTTCCCCTTCCACTTGAGCCTAGTAGAGTTCAGAAGAGTTGTCCACACAGTAAACGCTTAATAATTATTTACCTATTTGAATTTTTGAATAGCTGGATGCTGTGGCCTTTAAATGAGGAAATCATGGTGTAGTGCAAAGACCTATGAGGTTAAGCATGCCTGATTTGAATGTCAAAGGTCAAGGACACTTCCTGGGTTGCCTTGTTTTTTATTTTAGCAATTCAGTTCAATACCCATGTACTACATTTTAGCTATATTACAAAGCACTGTGCCAGGTGCCTGGGATACAGAGACAAAGATGAAACAGTTCCTATCATCATGGAGCTTACATTCAACTGGGGGAAATGCAAAATGTGTGCAAGTAAGTAAATAGGAGGTAATTTCAAGCCAGAGAAGATGTTAACTTCAAGAGAGGAGTGGAGGTGAGGTTACCAGAACTTCATCAGTATTGTGATAAGAAATGAGTAGGAGAAAACTGTTGGTCCTGGCAAAGACAGGCTAGTGTATGAGTTTGAGGGGTCCTTTTTATAGGTGGTTTCGTATTTATTAGCCAATTACATTTTAAGTTATTCTGCTCAAAATTCAGGGAGAGCAACTTCCTAGTAATAACTCTCTTTCTGTCCCTGTCCCTGTCTCTGTGTGTCTCTCTCTCACATTTATTTTGCCAATGAGGGAAATAAGATCTAGAGATAAATAAAAATTGAGAGTCTCACAATAGGTTTTTTGGGAGTCAGAATTATAACAGTTTTGCTTGGGCTTATTATGCGTATTCTTGGGAACCACTGTCTTGAATCTTTGAACCTACTTTTCAATATTCAAAATATATTGTGAAGGGAATTGTGATTTTCACATTAATCGAAATATGTGTAATATAAACTATTCTGTTAACATTTAGAAGAAAAACTTAGTTTATGGAACTTAGACGTATATAAAAATATATACATATTTAAAGAAGGAAAGAAAAGAAAAATAGTACAAGTAATTTTATATACTTTTCAGGATCTGAACTCATGCTGTATTTTTGTTGTGATATGAGTCAGTTTTGGAGGGAGAAGGGGGAAGGAGTTTGATGTGACTTTTCTTTGGCTCCATTAAATATTTGTTATCTGTGGCAATTTGGAAAGAAGTTTAGAGGAAATCCAGTAGTTGATGTTTCTGTAGCTCTTTAGATTTTATTTAAATGGCTTTACAAAGAGCTTTCCTCACAAATTTTGTTGTTGTCCAGTTGTTTTTCAGTCATAACAGATTCTTTGTGATCCTGTTTGGGGTTTTCTTGGCAAAAATATTGGAGTGCTTTGCCATTTACTTCTCTTGCTCATTTTACAGATGAGGAAACTGGGGCAAACAGGGTTAAGTGACTTGCCCAGAGTCACACAGCTAGTAAGTGTCTGAGGCTGGATTGGAACTCATGAAGATGAGTCTTCCTGACTCTAGGACCAGCACTATATCCACTAAACCACTTTGCTGTCCCCTTCCTCATACTTGCCCATGATTTAGGGAGACTGGTGAGACATAGTTAGGGAGTCACACACCTAGTCACATAAGTGTGGGACTTGAAGTTGTGGACCCAGATTCCTGACTCCAAGGGATTCAAGTTCAGATCTTCTGCCACTGAGACCAGGGGTCATAATCTTGTTCTGAATGTGCTCTGTGACCCTGGGCAAATCATCTCACTTCTCAGCCTGTTTACCGATATGTGAAGTGGAGAGAACACTTAGCTAATAACAACATTCCTGTAAGGCGGTAAGTGCTTTATAAACGCTTGTAAATATGAATTATTCATAATAGTAATAATTATCATTATTACATCTGACTTTAACATCTACTAATTGAAGCTGGGAATTTAACTTGAGTCTTCTGACTTTGAATGCAATGTTCTTCTTCCTATAAATATGCACATCTACTTTACTTTCCAATATATTGACTTTCTTATCTATACTTGTCCTTCTTATAGAAACCTTCCTTGCCATGATCTCTTTTCTCTCTCAACTCTTAACTTCTCTGGGACTCTCCTTTCAGTTCAGTTCAGTTTTACCTCCCCATACCCCTGTTTTCCTAAAGCTGTAACCCTTAACTGCTTTCCTTTGACTGTGTCCTATAGTGACCTGGCTTCTTTATAGACAAATTCTCTTTTGTCTTCAAACTTTTCCTAGAACTTTTTCTACTTCCTTGACTTACCAGAAAGCTGATTTTCCCCAGATGAGGTCTTCTATTGCCCTTGATTCAGTTGGGGGAGTAAAAGACTTTGCTTAACTAGAGGGTCCTTTGAATTGTCATCATTATTACTACTTTGTTTTTTTTATTTATAAATTTTCACACAGCGGCCACCCAGCAAACACCCAAAGAAACCCTTCCATGTCTATTTTTTTCCCTGAGGTACTTGGGATTAAGTGACTTGCCCTGGGTCCAACAGCTAGTAAGTGTCTGAGGCTGGATTTGAACTCAGATTCCCCTGACTTCAGGGTCAGTATGTTGTCTTTAAAAAAATTTATTTTGGGGGCGGCTAGGTGGCGCAGTGAATAGAGCGCCAGCCCTGGAGTCAGAAGGGCCTGAGTTCAGAGCCGGCCTCTGACACTTAATCCACACAAACAAAAACCTAGCCGTGTAACCTTGGGCAAGTTACTTAACCCCAGTTGCCCTAAAAAGGGGCGGCTAGGTGGCTCAGTAAGAGCGCCGGCCTCGGAGTTGGGATGACCCGAGATCGGATCCGGCCTCAGAAAATGAGCACCCACACATAAATAATGACTAGCCATGTAACCTTGAGCAAGTTACTTAGCCCCAATTGCTTTAAAAAAAAAATTATTTTGGGGGCGGCTAGGTGGTGCAGTGAGTAGAGCGTCGGCCCTGGAGTCAGAAGGACCTGAGTTCAGATCTGGCCTCAGACACTTAACGCACACACAAACAAAAACCTAGCCATGTGACCTTGGGCAAGTTACTTAACCCCAATTGCCCTCCAAAAAAAAAAGCAAAAAAAAAATTATTTTTGTAACATTGTTGTCCTTGTATATATTGTTCTGGTTCTGGGTCTCCTACCATGACTTCTTGAAGGTTGTGCCAGTGGAGTCCATGTTCTGCTTCCAGAGAGCTTTCCTCCTCTAGAAGGAAATAATTACTTCTTGGAATTCTACTTTGTTTCATTCCAATAAAGTAGGAAGACAGAAGTGCCCTCTAGTTATAGTAATGCTGTCATTGGGAAGTTACAAAACATGTTTTAGAATAATACCTTCATAAATGTTGGAGCTGTGAAGAGCCTTAAAAAAATTCTTATTTTTTTCCAATCCCCTCATTTTACAGATGTGAAAATAGAGGGGGGCAGGAATAAGTTGCTAAGGTCAATGGTAGAAAGTATTAGAACCCAGGACTCCTGGTCTCAAGCTCTTTCCACTGCCTCACACTAACAAAAAAAAAAAATGAATCATTTACATGATTTAATCATTTATATGTCATTTACATTGACATGATTGACCGTTCAGTGATTGACTGTGCAGTAATCATTGGAGGACTCCCTAATCAAGTTTGGAAAGAATCAACTGTATGTGGGCTACTTTGTTGTTCAGTCATGTCTAACTTTTTGTGACCCAATTTGGGACTTTTTTTTTTGGAGGGAGAAAGGCAGGGCAGTTGGGGTTAAGTGACTGGCCCAAGGTCACATGGCTAATAAGTGTTATGTCTCTGAGGCTGGATTTGAACTTAAGTCCTCTTGACTCCAGGGCCAATGCTGTATTCACTGAGCCACGAAGCTGCCCCATTTAGGACTTTCTTGGCAAACATACTGGAGTAGTTTACTATTTCCATCTCCACCTCACTTTACAGATGGAGGACCTGAGTGAGTCAAACAGTTAAATGACTTGCCCAGGATCACACAGCTAATAAATGTGTGAGGCTGGATTTGAACTCAGGAAGATAATCTTTTTGACTCTAGGCCACACGCTCTATCCAACATGTTGGCCACTAGGGGGAATATTTTTCAGCCATAGCAACTCAAGAAGACCATCTATTTAAGAGAGCTATAGTTTCTATCGGTGGAAGGCAATTCCCATAGCACTGAAATTAGGGCTTTTTACAATATATGGGAAATGTGCACTTTGCAAGGGGTGAAAAATACTAGGGAAGTTTTATTTATGGAGATTGAACCCTGCAAAATGAAAAGGGATGGGGGGCATAGATACCAGAATATCAACAGTATGGCTAAACATCTTCAGATGGATGTGGTTGAAGGCAGCTGGTTTCCTGTATACTGTATGCATGTATTGTTTGTTCTTTAGTACTAATTTAAACAGTCTGGGTATGCAGCCATTTGGGGAGGGTGGCATTTATACTCAAATTCTGTGGGCATTCTTCCTGGCAGGGAAAATGCTGACCATTTTGTGGTTTTCATAGGATCTTAGGACTTAGAGCTGCAAAGATCTCATTTTACACATGAGGAAACAGCAGCCCAGAGGAGATGACTTGGCTGAGGTCACAAAGGTATTAGACTTCAGGTCCAACTTCTCTCACTTCTAATCCGTTGTTCTTTCCCTACATATAGAAATTACCTACAATTCTGTCATTAAACCACATGAAGAAAATTTTCTGTAGTGCTCTGTATTAAAATTTTTTTTGCTGATATCTTTTGCTCTTACACTGTCTTCATTGGGGAATGGATCTTCTCCCCACCTCCTAGAATTCCTAGTCTCTTTCAAGATTCAGTTCCAGTGATACCTTATGGCAAAGATTCTGGATCCACCCAGCTGCTAGTGCCCTTTCCTCAAATTACTTTGTATTTATTTTGTTACCCTTATAGCAGAGAAGTTTAAAAAAAACAACAGTTTAACAAAACTAACATATTAACCAAATTTTATATTACATACAATGTTTCACACCCAAAGCCTACCACCCATGAAAAGAAAGGAGTTTCTCATTTCCTCTTTGATTTCAAGTGTGCTCATGGTAGTTACCAGTGTTGTTTTTTTTTGGGGGGGGGTAGTGCTTTTAAAGTCTTTATCTCTCCCCTTAATTTTACCATTTCTGTTGAGGATGGCACCATTCTCCTGACCACCAAGGTTGGTGAAATCCTTGACTATCCTTGACATCCTCATTTCTCATTTCTAATAAGTAGGTCTTGTCAACTCTACTTCCACAATATCTTGCATCCTTCCCCTCACACAGGCTTTCTTCGCTTTTCCCCTAGACTATTTCAGGAGCTTCCTAATTGGTCTCTGTTTCCAGTTTGTATCATGTTGTCGTCATTGCATAATTTGTTGTCTTTGTGTAATTTATTCTCCTGGTTCTGTTCACTTCGAATCAATTTGTGCAAATTTTTCTCTGAAACCATACCCTTTAACATTTCTTGCAGCATAATAATATTCCATCAGATATTTATGTACCATTAAGTTGTTTAGCCATTGCCCAATGGATGGGTATTCCTGCCTCCCCATTCCCATTCTTTCTCACCTAAAAAAGAGCTTTAAATATTTGTGTATATCCTTACTTAGAGTTTGTTTTTGTTATCACTAATCCCTTATCTATCCTTCCTTTAATTCTCCTTTCTCTTCTGTTTCTTTCTCAAATGAAATGTGTACAGTAGGATTTATTTTCCACCTTATTTATTGAATGACCATGTCTCTGTGTGTATATATATGCATACATGTACAAGTTCTTGGATATCAGAAAAGGATCCTGTTTTATTTCTCTTACTGTTAGGTACCATGGCTAGCCTTTCAAAGTAACTTCTGAAATCCTAACATCCTGAGAGCAGAATTTATGGTAAAGATGAAAGTGTTGCCAAGGCAGAATTGAAATTTAAGTCATTTGCACAGCCATAGGGCAGATCCCAGCTCCACTAAGTACTACCTTTACTTATTTTAGGGTTTAGGGAATTCTGAAATAGAAAAAAAATATTTACATGGTCAAAAGCAACTTGAAAAATCTGATGGAATCATAGCTGGGCTATGGCACAAACAAACCTAAGACCAAGACAGGCTGATAGCTTTATAACGTGGCAGCAACTAGAGCCATTCTCAAAAGCAAATGTTTGCTTAAAAAAATTTCTCGAACAAAATATTAGAAATCTCAATGATTAAAGCTAGAGGAAACCATAGAGATTATCTTGTCTAATCTTCTCATTTTGCATATAGGGATACTGAGGCCCCATGGGAATTGATAGACCCAGGGTCATAATAACTAGTTAGTTAGCTCTCATGGGTTCAATTATCATCTCTGAGCAGGTGTCTCTAGAATATATATAATACACCCCCACACCATAATCTCTTTTGTGAACTTTAATCTCACATTACCAGTTGCCTACTAGATATCCCCACCTAAACGTTCCATTGTAATTGTAAACTGATTATATCCAAAATAGAAATTATATTTTCCCCTAAACCCATGCTTTCTCCAAATTTTTTTTTCTTTTTTGTACCATAGTCTTTTCAGTCACTCAAATTGGCAGTTTTGGAGGCCCCTTGATTCTTCTTTCGCCCTCAGTACTATATCCAATTTATTCCTAAGTACATTGCCAGGTCTTACTGATTCTATGTACATGACATCTTTGACATACATTCCCTTTTCATCCTCTCAACTCCTGCCTTAGTTCACACCATCATCACCCTTGCCTAGACTATTGAAATAGCCCTCTCTTTGGTCCCCTGCTTCCAGTCTTTTCTCTTTCCCATCCATTATCCCCATAGCACAGAACAATCCATCCCTCTTCTGACTCTGCCCCCTTTAGGCTGGCTGTTTCCCATGCCTGGAATGCCCTCATTCCCTGTCTCTACTTCCTGCCTTCATCAGCTTTCTTAAAGACAGCTCAGATCCTGTCTTCTGCATGAGACTTTTCTTCCCTCTAAGATTACATTCCATTTACACTGCCTGTCATTTGGATGTCCAGATGTTTGCGTGTTGTCTCCCACCTTAGAATGTGAACTCCTTGAGGGCAGGGGCCATATTTTTACCTTTCTTTTGAATCCCTAGGCTAAGTAGCCTCAGCACTGGCACATCGTAAGCATTTAATAAATGCTTGTTGGCTCACTGATGGCTGCTAAATTGATATTGAAATCACAGATCCTACCACATTTTTTCCTCTATGAACATTCCCTCCCCTGTACCTTCTTGTTACCTTTCAGAAAAAATACAAAGCCTGAATTAGCCTTGGATTTAAAAGTCTATAAAACCTTCTTCCCACCTACCTTTTTAGTCACTTCCCTAGATGTATTTCCATTTTTTTTTCAAACTGACCATCTAGTTGTTACATGAATTTGACGTTCCATCTCCTGCCTCTTCATGTTTGTGCAGAGGATTGGTTCTCCATGTATAGAGTGTATAGTGCTTTCCTTACCTCTGCCTTGTAAAAATCGCTGTCTGTGTTTGAAGTACAGCCCAGGGGCCATCTCTTATAAAGCCCTTTCTGATCACCCTGGTTCTTCCTGCTGGATTCCTCTTGAAATTACTTTGTATTTAATTGGTTTCTACTTCTCTAGATTTAGAGATGCAGCATGACATAGTATAAAGGAAGCTGAACTTGAAATCAGGAACACCTGGGTTCCCCCCCCCCACCCATGTATTACTGTATGTGTGACTTGTTGTCACTTAAACTCTGGCCTCAGTTTCCTCATCTGTAGGATAAGAGGATGGTCCTTGATGACCAAGATGCTTGAGGCCAGGGGCTATTTCATTTTTGCTTTTGTATCCCTAGCTCCTAGAATAATGCTTTATATACAGTAGGCACTTAATGTAAATTTATATGGCCCAATCAAGACTAGAGCCCAGGTCTGATTTCTGGGTCTCAATATGATAGGGAAAATGGGACACATCAGGGTATATGGTAGAAGAGAACACAGGTATCAACTTGTGTGACTCTTGGGAAATTCTCCTCAAATGCTCTCCTGTGGTGCTGGGGGCCACAGGAGTGGCTGGGTGGAGCCACAGACAGGTTGCAAAAGCATTTCTGCCAGCCTGTCTCAGGCACTCAGTGTGTAAGAAAGGGACCATCAGATCATCCTGTAAGTGGTTTGGAGTAAGAGTGACTGCTGTCATTGCTAGGCAGGGGGTCTGGTTGAGGCTGGAGAAGCAATGCAGCAGGATAGCACAGAGTGCTAGGACCTGGGCCTTCCTCCCTGGTATCTTTATCATGGGGATTGAACATGCTTGTGGATGTCAGTGGTCAATAGTTGACTTTTGTGCCATTACAGAGTCTGATCTACTGCATGCTAGAATTGGAGGCTTAATGGACAATGAAGCTATGTACAGACCCAGCCTAGTGCTGCTTATCTGAATTGTACTGGCTGAGCTCACTTTTGGCTTCCCATATTCAGAGGACTGCCCAGGAGCAGGCAGCCCCAAGTAACACTAGGCCTCTGTTCTGTCCATTATATGAGCCTGCTCTTTCCCTCAGAATGAGGATGGCAAAATGCTGAATGAAGGGCACGAATGTTTAGCATTTCCAGGTACTGTTGATTAATGTGGAAATTGCCAGGGTTCTTTTATTTCTGCTTCTTGGCCCTTGTTCCTTCCTTTCTCCAGTATTTCAGTGCTGTTGACTCTGAAATTGTTGAATTTAATTATATTTACTTCTTCCTCTTCCTTGCCCGGTTTTATCTCAATTTCAGTTCTCTTGTACCTTAATGTGGTCTACTTTCAGGAATAGGCCATTTTTCTTTTAACTCTGTGGTAGTAGTCACATTTCTAGCCCTGCTCCTATTTGGCAATGGGAAAACAAAGGAAAGATTACATAGGAAACCATTGACTACCTGGTAAATAATTTACCTGTGCAATCTTCTCTGTAAGCACAGAAATAAAAAAGGTAACTAACCACACTAAGTGGGAGAGGCTAATTTCTAGCTTTCCCCAGGAGGAAGTAGTAGTTTGAATTGACCTCCTTTTATCCAATATCTCCCTCTAGAGAGAGACTTCATGTCATGGGAATCATAAATAGCACAAACTCATAGTTGACAGTTCTTTTAATTATTGCAGGAGCTTCACTGAAGTCTTTGACATGGTATAGAAATGATGATGATTTTCGAAGGCTTTGTCAACTGAGGGCAAGCTCCAGCTGGAACAGCTTCACAGTCAGGTCTAGGGGTACATTGTTTGACTTTGTTCCAAGGACCAGATCATTACCAGTGATGGTGGCTAGAAGGTGATGATTTTTCCCCCTCAGACACTCATTAAGACCATCTGCTAAGCTGAAGAGCTATTGAAAACTGTGTCTCTATAGCACGCTTGACAGTTTATGAGTGCTGAACTTATAGTAACCTTGTCAGGTCAGGAGCACAAATAGCTCCTTGTTACAGAGAAGGAAATGGAGGTTCAAATGAGGGAAATGATTTGTCCAAGAACACCCAGCTAGAAAGGAGTAAAGCTTGGAATTCATCCCTGGGCTTTCAACTCAAGTCCAGTGTGCTGTCTGTGACATCCGTTACAGGTCAGAAGTCGTACAGGAAGATTAAGTTATTGGGGTTCACAAAGTCTGTCAGATGCCTTGGAGACCACATTTCCCTGATCTTTAGGAATTTACCTTTTAGGATGGCACAACATACATAGATAAAACAAAGCACAGATCTGAATTTTCCTTGTCTACACAGTTTAGGAAGGGTCTTATAGAACAGGTGCATGTATATATCTGTATATCTGCATTGATACAGATATAAATATATGAATATTTTATCTCCTAGCACATCTTTCAGCAATTCCAAAGCCTCTAATAAAGCAGTACTAAATTGACATTGCTTTTCACTTATGAAAGAATCTAAATTCTATACTTTTTTTGAAATCCATGAATTTATTGGTATGGGTACTCCCTTTGCCAATGCAGCTCTTAATTCCTGTGTGTGTGTGTGTGTGTGTGTGTGTGTGTGTGTGTGTACTTATATACATGTATATAAATATGCATGTATTCACACATCTCATTGATACCTTAGGTTACTTGGAGCTATCTTAGTTATTATATAATGTGGTATAATAAAAGGAACATTGACTTTGTAATCAGAAGACGTGGAGTTGAATGTCACTCTATGACCTTGACTTTTGAATCTACTTGCGTATATGTAATAAAGGAACAGTAATACCTACTGCTTATCCCCACAGCCTTCTAGTCAGTCAAAAGACATTTATTTATTTTTAAAAAATTTCTTTGACACCTTTTGTTTTCACATTACAAAATTTGTCCTAGTATCTTTCCTTCCCCTGCCCTTCCTACTGGGTCATCCCATATAACAAAGAACTTTATTTTTTTTTTTTTAAGAAAAAGGATGGAGGAAAAGAATCTCAAACAATATCAATCAATAGACAGGAAAAATATAGGTTGGTATTGCTGATTTTTATTGCAAATTTATGCAGTGTTCCCATGGACTCCCCACATTTGTAAAGGAGTGAGGTGGGAATGTCTTCTAGCAGCTCTTCTTTGGGGCCATGGTTTTGATGAAATTTATTTCAGGCATTTATGAAGCATTTACTATGCTCAGGTCATTGTGTCACTGTAGTGTGTTGGGGATGTAAAGAAAGGGAAACATTTCTGGGCATTTCCCCTCTCCAACCATAAAACCTTTTCTGGTAACAAAGTTATGAATGAAACCTAACTAACACTGTTTCTGACAGTATGTGAAGCACTTGGCATCCTCGGGTCTCCCCCATATTGATTATTGTATTTAATCAGAATCTAGCTGCCTTTTACAATCATTTTCTTTTATGTTATTTGAGTCATTGTGTATATGGATCCCTTGGTTCTGGTTTTTTTTTTTCCACTCTTTGTCAGTTTATGTTTTCCCCCAAACTCTGTTAATGGAAGGATAAGAAAACTGTTCACAGAGTCTCATTTATCTAAAGACAAAAAAATAGTAACTAACAAAGTTAGGATTCAAACCTAGTTCTTCTGGGTCCAGATTTAATGTTCTTTTCTCTATAGCTTCCAAGGCTTGTGTTTGGATATTGGCTCTTCTCCTCATACTTTAGGTGACTTTGGGCAAGTCCCAGCTCCACTTTGGGAACCAGTTTTTCCCTTTTGTAAAGGGTGGGGGAGAGGTTTGAACTTTATGATTTCTAATGTCTATTCCTGCTTTTAGTTCTTTTTAAATTTATTTATTTATTTTTTGTCTTTATTTGTTTACTTTTAGTTTACAGGATTCATTTCCACAATTCTTTGAGTTTCAAGTTATCTCTCCCTCCCCTCCTCTCCTCCCCTCTTTCCCCCTCCCATGGCAGCATCCAATCAAGTGTACTATCTGCAAATATTTTCACATTAGGCATTAGTCAGGTTATAAAGAAGGATTGTATCAGATGGAATGAACAATGGGGAAGAGGAAACAAAGCCAAACAAGAAGCAGAAAATGAACAGGTAGTTTGCTTCAATCTGGATTCAAACTCAGTTCTTTCTCTGGATGTAAACATCTCTCTCCATCATGAGTTTTTTGGGGTTGACTTAATAACCCTGCATTGCTAAGAAGAGTCCAGTCTATCAGAGTTGGTCGTCACACATACGTTGTGTCTGTAATTATGTACAGATTTCTCCTGGTTTTACTCTTCTCACTCAGCATCAGTTCGTATAAGGATCTTCAGGTAATTTTGAAGTCCATCTGCTCCTTGTTTCTCATAACACAATAGGATTCCATTACATGAATATACCACAACTTGTTCAGCCATTCCCCAATTGATGGGCACCCCCTTAATTTCCAGTTCTTTGCCATGCTTTTAGGTCTGTTATCCACAGACTTCATTGGTCATGTCAATCTTACCTGTATCTAAGCAAGAATTCCCACTACAGCAGTCCTATTATGCTCTGCTTAAAGATTCCCCGTGACAGAAATGAAGAATCTGCTGCTCCTAAATCAGCTTATCCTAGTTTTAGACGGCTCTAATTGTTAAGAAGTTATGTTCATGATGGATGAAGATTGTTATTTTTATCTAAAACCATTGGACTGTCATCCTCATCTCCCTCCCACTGGAACTTGAGGAGAGCCTACCCCGGCGTTTCTGGGGCTTTGATTTCTTGCCACTTCCTCTTTTAGTGCCAGTATCCTCTAGCTCTGACTTCCCTTTCCAATACTTTTTCATGGTTGTCTTCCCTCATAGAATATAGGCACCTTCACTAAACCAGTCAACAAGTATTTATTCAACACTAAGCACTGTTTTGGGTGCTGAGGATAGAAGAAGAATTAGTGAAAAAACCCTACTCATGACACTCTTATGTTCTAGTGGAGGAGGCAGCACATACATATAAAAATGCATACAGTATAAGCAAACAATAAATATAAATATATACAGAGTTGTTAAATACAAGATAATTAGGGAAGAAGAAGGGCACTAGCATTTGGGAGAAAAAAGAAAAGACGTCATGCCAAAGATGGTTCCTGGCCAGTATTTTAAAAGAAGAGAGGAACTCTGTCAGAGGTGAGGAGGTTTTATTGACGATTGTGGGAGGGGGAGTAACACCCAGTGAGTCTAGAATGGTAAAGTGGGGCTAAGTTATTGTAGAGCTTTAAAAGCTAAGCAGAGGAATTTGTGTTTTATTTTAGAGAAGATTGGAAGCCACTGGAATTGAGTAGAGAAGTTAGATGGCCAGATCTGCGATTAAGGAAAATTACCTGGGCAGTAATGGTTGGACTGAAGTGGGGAGAGACAAAGTAGAGAAACAAATTAGGAGGCTGTTGCAGTAATCTAGGCAAGAAGTAATGAGAGCCTGAATGAAAGTAATGACTGTATGAGTGGAAAGAAAGGGTGAGATAGGAGATATTGCAAAGAAACTGCAAGATTTGGAACTAATTGGATATAGAGGGTGGTGAGGGAAAGTGAGGAGTTCAGGATGATGCCAAGATTAGGGATTTGGAAGATTGGAAGAATGGTGGTGCCTTCAGCAGAGGTAAGAATATTGGAAGAGAGGAGGGTATAGGGGAAAAGATAATGGGTGAGTTGGAGATGTCTCTTAGTCATCCTGTTTGAAATGTTTGAGAAAACCTTGGTTTTGTAGGATTAAATTTCTGGTGAAATTGGGGGTTGATATTTTGATCTATAAAAAGTTTGAGATACATAGTTTCTGGGTAATTAATTATTTTATTAATTATGCTAGTGAATAATGAATAAAAGGATGATCATTTAGCTGTTTCTCCTTAACCAAAGAACCCACTTAATGCTTATATGCCCTTGGAAGAGTGGGTGTTCCTGAGGGTGGAAATCAACTCTGGTTAATGAGAGAATGAATTATGAGAGGTGGATTTATTCTAATGAGGATGGCGGGGCGGGGGGGTGGGGCACACAGGACTTTGATCACTCCATCTTGGACAAAAAGATTTATTTATACCTGCACCACCCATCCAGGGTAATCTAGAAAAAGAGGGAATGCACTTGTACCCAGACCTATATGATAGACTGGAATCTACCAATTCACCTAAACTAGAATTTCTTTACCTTTTGATCAGATCTAAGTTTTCTGGTTTTGCCCAAGATTTCATCTCATTATCAGCCCTACACTTCAAAGGCTGACTGGATAAACTACAGGGGCTGATTTCTGAACAAGGAAATAGAAAAAAGGAAAAACCTTAGTCCTAATTCAGTAATTGGTTATTAATATAAGAAAGAAATAATCATTTCTCTCAGTGTGTAGATCTGAGAGTCATTTACTTAGAGCTGATAATTAAATAAGAAGGGGAGGAAGGGAGGGAGGAAAGGAGGGAGAGAGAAGAGACAGAAAAAAAGAGAGCCCAGCATAAATTTGGGGGAGCCACTTATGGTTGGGGAGAATGGGGTGGATGATGAGCAAGTAAAAGAGACTGAGGAAGAAAGAGAGGAGGTGAGCCAAGAGAATATTGTAAGAAAGAAAATAAATCAACCTAGAGACAGGGTAATTCAGGGGGGAGACGGTACTCAATAGTGAGATGCAGCAAATTGGTCAAAAGGAATTAGAACTGAGAAAAGCTCATCAAATTAGTCAGTTAAGAGATTATTGGTAACTTTAGAGAGAATAGTTTCATTTGAGTGATAAAGTTCAAAGGCACATTGCAAAGGGGCAGTGAGAGGATTGGAAGTGGAGACACACCCAGTGTCTCTTTGATGACAGGGATTGTCTCTACAAGTAATACTAGGTCTGGTGCAGAGTGTAGCAAGAGCTTTATTCTCTCTCTCTCAGCCCTCTCCCTCTCCCTGTCTCTATTATAACCTATGAACAACTTTTTAGCTCTGTGAGGGAAAAATTTCCCATTATTAAACTTCTGCTTTTCAAATCACTTTTCTAGTTTATTCTGAAATACCTTTTTGATGTTGAAAATCCTACAAAATGATTAGAAAAATCCAATTTTTTTAATGCTAGGTTAGGTTGCTTGTTAACACGTGTTTGTGATATCCATTTTAGTTTTGGTTGTGAAATGTGGCCTTCTGATATGGTCTTCAGAGTTGGGTGGGGCTGCCTGTTCTAGGAATATCATGCTGGAGTTTGATAAGGCCTATGAATTACTTAGTACTTACATTGGTTCATTCCACTCAAACAATAGAATGTTTGAAGGTCTCATAAGTTAGTATTAAATTTGAACTAGTTACCAAATATTTATTTAGAACCTGATGAATTTAAGTAATTCTTGTGAATAAAAATGATTACTTAGTATACCATAGGATCAGAGTTAGATTTGGAAGGGAACTTGAAGGCAAGGGAGGTGTTATTATTATCCCTATTTTTACAGTTAAGGAAACTGAGGCAGATGAGGTAAAATGATTTACAACTACTAAGTGTCTGAGGTAGGATTTGAATTCAGGCCTTCCTGACTCCAGGTCTCCACTCCTAAGACCTCTTTGTTGGTTGCAAGCTTCCTCTTCTTCCTCATGGAGTGGGCATCGAGCTATGGAAAGAAGTGGCTCCTACCTTGGCAGAGTGGTTTTAGTTTCCACTAAGTTTTTAATTTTGTCTTAAAATATTCATGAATTAGTTTCAAAATGGAATGAGAGTTTGTTCATAGTCCCAACCATTTAATTCATGATAAGCCAGGATGCTTGAAAGTATTCTGAACACTGTTTGATTTTTAGTTCATTAGATAAATGTTTCCATTTAGTTCTGCATAACAACTGGAAAGTTTTCTTTGAGCAATAGAGAAAGTATGGTGCTTCATCTCTTCCAAACAAAGCTTGTCCAACAGGCTTATTCTTACTTTGTTTAAAAAAAAAAGGAAATCTCACCAGAAGATAGATTATGAACTCTTCAAAGAAATGCATCTCTCATGCGTTCAAAGCTCTCTTACGTGCAGATGTTAGGCTGTGACAGATGTAGTAACAGTCTTTCCTGGGATCTCCTTCAAGTTGTGCTGGTGCCTCCTTGTGCTGGGAAGGTTCTCCTGGCTCCCTAGGGGCTGTGCCAGTAGAGCTTTGGCCACTGGCACTAAATTGGTAAGACCTGAAGAATGGCACAATCCCGGGGTGGCTAGGAGGCACAGTGAACAGAGCACTGGCCCTGGAGTCAGGAGGACCTGAGTTCAAATCCAGCCTCAGACACTTAACACTTACTAGCTGTGTGACCTTGGGCAAGTCACCTAACCCCAATTGTCCTGCTTTCCCCCTTGCAAAAAGAAAAAAAAGAAGAATGGCACAATCCCAGTAATGAAATTCCCAGTTTTCAGGCTTATGTTGGCTGATAACTCTCATGTATGCATCACTTTAAATGTATAATGTATCTTCTTAAAACGTGTGTAAGGCAGGTAACACAAACATTATTCTTCTCCTTCTACAGCTAAGGGAATGGAGGCTTGGAGAAATGATTTGTTCATAGTTACCCAAGATAGTTAAATGCCAGAGCTGTCCTTTAACTCACAGCCCCCTGTGCTGGTGGTTTCACTACACTCATTTGTCCTCAGTTTGTTGTCGTTCACTTGTTTTCGTAGTGTCCGACTCTTGGTGAGCACGTGTGGGATTTTCTTGGTATGGATGAGGAAACTGAATGGGGTTAAGTGACAGCTAGCCAGCATCTGAGGCGAGATTTGAACTCAGGAAGATGAGTTTTCCTGACTTCTGACCCAGCACTCTAAGCACTATGGTGCCACCTAGCTGCCCCTCAGAAGTTCAGTAACCAGGGGGTGAATTTTTTCAGCCACAGCCAATGTGTTATCAATGGAAAGAGTGTTAGATTTGGAGTCAAAGGGCCTATGTTAAAATCCTGGCTTCTGCTGCTTATCACTTGTGTGAATTTGGGCAGCACACTTACTCTTTTTTGGACCTTATATCCTCATGTATAAAATGAAGACATCAGATGGCATTACCTGTAAGGCCACTTACATCTCTAAGCCTACAATCTTATGTCATCATGAAGGCGGGCTGCTGAGGCGTAGAAAGGTTGTGATCTTATGTTGGTGGGAGAAATAGCCACACGGATTAGATAAAGGATCCTTGAGGTATTTACTTATTTACAAGAGACCACTAATGCCAGGATGATCATTTAGGTGGCACACCCATCTACCCCTTCCTTCCACTTGGTACTCATTGGGTAGCTCTGACTAGCATTGCTACTTTTGGGCTGCTACTGCTATTCCTACCATCCAGAAGCAGCTTTCAATGCCAAGGCATGGGAGCAAAAGCCCAGACTGCTTCAGGATCCAGCTGGGTGGCCAGAGCCTACTTTTGTGTAGGCTCTGGCCTACACAAACATTCAAGAATGTTTGCAATGGGGGACTTCAAGTGTTTTACTACCTTTATTCTCCATCTTTAATCCTACTTCCTTGAGTCTCTTTCATAACCCTTTGTCCATCCCAGTTACGTTGTAAGTTCTTTACAGGTGGAGATTGTAATTCCCCTGCCTCCCCCATCCTCAGTGTCTTGTGCATGCACAAATATGTAAATGCTCAAAGAACTCTGACTTTGTCAGCTCCTTTCCCATGTGGAAGCTCCCCCCACAAACAGATTGATGTGTTGGGGCTCATCCTACTAATTAAAATCTGAGGTACATGGATATTAAGTTATTTGCTGAGAGTTACATTGCTAGTATCAGAGGCTTTGGTTGACTCCGTTGCTTACTGATTCCAAATGTAATTATCTCTCCAATCTACTATAAAAGTTACACATGCCTTGTACATACTTAATATTTTTGAGGTTATTAAAGAAATAGTTGACTTTAGGGATAATCTTTAGTGCTGACATTGGCATTTTGCATGAACAAAAAACTAATCTAGAAAGCTATTTTATGTGCTGTATTCCAACCAAAGTAAGTGGTTTTAACTTTTTGATTCTTAACTTGATTCTTGACTTAAAATTTTTTTCTGCCTCAGTTTTGATAAGGTCAGGGAAATGGAGGTAAGAATGATTATTTAGTTCCCAAATATTGTGGATTCTAGTGATTTTTGCAAGTTATCCTTGAGATTTTAATTTGATTACCATAAACTGGTTGTTTTTTTGGTTTTGTTTTTGCTTTTTGGAGGGGGAAGGCAGGGCAATTGGGGTTAAGTGACTTGCTCAAGGTCATATGGCTAGTAAGTGTTAAGTGTGTGAGGCCAGATTTGAACTCAGGTCCTCCTGACTCCAGGGCCAGTGCTGTCTTCACTGTGCCACCTAGTTGCCCCTAAACTAGTATTTTTAAAATTTAGAAATAATGAGGGTAATTTAAGTCATACTTAAAGTGGTGGAGATTTTTGTTCTTTCCCATCCAAATATTGTCACTTTTTTGGTAGCCAGTCCAACTGCTGTTGTTGGTATTATGGCTAGAATATCATTCCACATTATTTGTTAATTCAACAAAATTTGAGAATGGAAAACTGATATTTTACAAAGAATTTTCATAGATCACGGTTTACTTGTATCCTTTTTGTGTTGTTGAGATGAGAATATTGTATTCATAGAATCTATACTATCTAGTATCAGTATCTTTGGGCAGACAGGCTGTAGGAGAAGAAAAAGACTCTGTGTGGCACATACTTCTTTTTAAGGATCAGTCTGATGAGCTTTTACATTTTTCATAAAATGTCCTGCTGTTTCTCTGTGTTGTTGGAATGTGCAGGTGACTTTGGCATTTTCAGGGCTATTCCAGAGAATACAAACTGATAAATTCTACCAAGCTGGAAAGGATTTGAGTACATGCCTTGTGACAACCTGTGTGTTTTTTTCAGGACCTACCTCTAAGTGAACCTATAGTGTGGAGGGGCTTTAATCTGCATTGGTTCAGAGAGGAGGGGACCCATGCTGATGAAATTGCAAATCCTTGATGTATTAAAATAAGCTGGAGTACCAGCTTGAAGCTAGCATGCCAGAGGCATTTGCAACTCATCAGTACAATATGTTATTTCTTACTGAAGATTACTAGATCTTGTTACAGAAAATATATTAAAAAAAAAACAACTTAAGGACTTTCCCATATGTGTTCCCTTTTCAGCTGACTTGTAGGCATGTTGTCCTTCAGTTGGGGAAATATGTAGCTTTATGGAGAATGACTTTGGGAAGGACATCTAGAGAAACATGGATGAGTTTTTGGACTTAAGAGATGAAACCTAAATCAGTGTTAGGTTGGGATAGAAATGTGAAATAAAGTATTCTTTGCTTTTGGTGTACAAATGCCTTTTAGGAGTTTCGTGTCAAATTATTTTCAGTTAGAATGGTATAAGCATGAACAGAAATTGAAAAGTCAGGATGAGGAGCTGATTGGGACTGTAAGGGCTGGAGAGGAACAGTTCTGTTTTAGACACCACACTTACAAGCTATTGCTTGAAACCTTTGAACTCTTCATAGTCATAAGTGGGCATCTAATTCTGGATGATACTTCCAAATGAAAAAAACAGAGTCCAGTTGAACTCTTATGACCTGGCTTGCTCTTTGCTGTTGCAAGGCTATGCTCTGTTTTACACAATCTGATCCTCACCTCTGCCTTCTGCCCTCCTTGCCTTTCTTTAAAGCATAGCTCATTTTCTACCTCCTACACAGGGCCTTTCCCAGGAGTTTTCACTTCCTTCCTCTTGGAATGACTTTGTATTTGCTTGTTGTATCTTTCCAAGTAGAAGATAAGCCTTTTGAAGGCAGGTGCTATTTTGTTTTGTCTTTCTACAGTGCCAAACTATGTCTTCTTCCACCTGATGGACACTTAACAAATGTTTACTTGAGTTGACCAGAGGGTTAAGAGCTGGAACAATGCTCAGCAGCTAGCTAATCCTACCCCTCATTTGACAGATTAGGAAAGAGGGGAAAAATAATATGCTTAAGGCTCCCTGTAGAAGTAAGTAGCAGAGATGGAATTGGAACCCAGATCCTGTGACATGCCTCCTCTATTCTCCATGGATGTGCTAAAAGACCTTCTGTTACGCAGAAGTATAGGAAGCTTATGTGTCTGCTGATGTGCTAAATAAACACGCTCAGATATATGTTTATATACTGTGGATCTTTCTGTTTATCTTTCTAGGTTTTGGCACTGATTGCGTTCATCTGCATAGAGACTATCATGGAATGTTCCCCATGTGAAGGGCTCTATTTCTTTGAATTTGTCAGCTGCAGTGCATTTGTAATTACTGGAGTTTTGCTGCTTATGTTCAGTCTCAATCTTCACACGAGGATACCACAGATCAACTGGAACATTACAGTAAGTACAAGCGTTATCTGCAAAAATGCTCTGTCTTTAAATCACACCTGAAATTTTCATTAGCCCTGGGTATTCTGTTAATATACTAACTGCTGTTCTATAATCCTGTTTTTGATTTATTTACTTGTTTAGCTCATCAGAGATTATAGAATTTAAGAACTGGAGAAAACCTCAGAGACCATCTAGTCCAGTCTCCTCTTTGAACATAGAAGACCCTGAGATCCAGAGTAGGAAAGCCACTCACTCAGATCACTGGCACAGTCAACAAGCGTCTATGAAGCACCTACTACATGCAGGTGTTGTGCTGGCTGGCGATACAAAATGATTAGAATAGCGCTTGTCTTCTGATGGGGGAGACAATATGAGAATTTTGTGAAATTTGTGAAATTTGTGAAAATATGTGATTTTCAGTTCCTTCATTACATACTCACGGGATCCGTGGCATGGACACACTCCAGAGCACAGGTCAGGGCCCAGAAGAGGTTGTCAAGGTGTTGCAAGGTGTTGTCACTGTTGCTGATCTCGTGACAAAATCATTGCCAGACCTTTGTGAGTTTGTTTTTTGCCAAAGACCTTGAACGGTTTGTGGCACAGAATAATTCACAGAATTTCCTCATTGTCTCACAAAATACAAAGGGACACAGACACTGGAAAGCCATGCAGATAAACAGCATGCCCATAGTTGCTGTGCCATGCCATGAAATGACCTCATCCACAGCAGGGTGGCTCAGCCCCGCCTACAGCTGAGTCCAGGACACTACTGGCTTTAATTGGCCCTTTGCCAGCAACCTCAGAGTAGGAGGGGAGCTGGTGCCCTCTTTAGGTTATTAGCAGCAAGTCAGCTTCCCAAGCTGTGGTAACTGATGGCATCTTAATCCCCTTCCTTTGGATGAGCCCTGTTAGCTTTTGTCCTGCTCTTATCAATGAAGCCTGAAATTCCAAAGCAATGCTGATGTCTCAACGAAAACATTCATAGGTGTTCATGTGGACTGCTGCTTAGTTTTATCCTCTCTATCTTATTAGACTAGTGTAGGTTTTTTACTGTATTTACTGTATTCTTACTGTAAGAATTTGCATTTATCTCTATTAAATTTAATCTCTATCCTCCCTCTGTAGAGACTGTTGCCTTTAAGGAAGTGACAAGAAGAGAAGCAAATTGCGGAGTTAATTAGAGCAGTTGAAATTGTTTTTCTGGTTGTCTTGGCTTCGGTTCAGCACTTAGAAGGAAGAAAATGTGTGCCCGGCACGTTTCATTTAAGCTTTGCAGCTTCAGGATACTTGTACTATTTTGTCTGTGCCTTTGTGATAGATTATATACAGATTATATGTTTCAGACATTTCCTATGATAAAGTGTGATAGTCCTATGGCTTCTTGTAATAGACCTATTTCAGGAAATTTTGCTCTATCGTTTTTTCATCAAATACTGCTTTACAATAAAATTTCATTTATTTATCATTGAATCACAGGATTTAGAGGTTGAAGTGATATTATAAATCACTTAGGCTATCACCTTGAGATCATATCCCAGAAATCTGTAGTAGACCCGATTATCATAGTTTTGTGATTTTTTTCCCCAGCATCATTCAGTAGCATGTGAATAGAAAGGAAGGTAGCAAATGGTGGGAGTAAAATATTCCATGTTGCCTTCCCCCAAGTCACCCAATTGCCAGTCAGCCTTCTTTTCAATTAAACACATTTAATTCAGACTGGTTTTCCTCCTTAGTCTTTTAGGTATAATAGCCCTTTTTAAAATAAAGGTTTACTGTTAATTTTTCTAGGCACTGCCCTGGTCAAGTCACTCAGCGTCTGTAATGTTCCTTAGTGTGGCCTGAACCAGATTAAAATGTCATTGGGAAACACTGCACCACAAAATACAATAAAACATGGATAATGTAACATTTTAAAACTATGTCTTCACATAGCTTACAGAGATCCTTACATATGTTTGAGTGGCTCTCATTTCCATTCAGGTTTGAAACTACTACTCTTGACAACTCTATGGACACAAGTTGTGGAAAAGGCCCTGGCTTGCATTGGTAGGAGGGGTTTCCTCACTTGGGAGTTCCCCATACCTATGAAATTTCAGGTCCAGGCCCTATCTATCCCCTGAATAATACACTTTTACCCCCCTCCTGGGGGTCACTATTCCATGAGATTAATTTGCTCTATCTTTTAAAAGAACAAAACAAAACCAAAGCTCATGTTTCTGTAGAACTTTATGATGTACGATGTGCTTTCCTCAAAATAAGCCTGTGGGGAAAGTTAGCAAGGATTATTATCCCTATGTTAGAGATAAGCAAACTATGGCCCAGGGAGGTGGTTATTTGTTAGTAAATAGCAGTATTATGACTCAGACCCAGGTCTTTGACTCCAAGTACAGAACCTTCTCTCACCTAGGCAAGTAGGTGACCCAGTGAGTAAGAACACTGGATTTGGAGTCAGGAATATGTGAGTTCAAATCCCACCTCAAGACAATTACTAGTTGTATAACCTGACCCTATCGTGTAAACTTTCAGCCTCAGTTTCCTCATCCATAAATTGGGGATAATATTACCTACCTCAAGGGGTTGTTGTGAGGATCATGTTCAGTGCTTTATAGTCCTTTAAAGGGCTATCTAGGTGCTAGTTCTTATTTATTGCGTGCCCTGTTCTTAACCTTCCTCTATTCCCCAGTTGTCTCTTTTCCTTTGAATTGCAATGCAGATAACAGCATATCTGTATCTTCTTGTATTCCACTAAAAGGTACAGCCCCTTAATAAAGCTGCTTAATTCAATGAAAATAAATGTAATTGGGGTGCCGGCCCTGGAGTCAGGAGGACCTGAGTTAAAGTTTGGCCTCAGACATTTGATACAATTACTAGCCCAAAGTGACTTTGGGCAAGTCATTTAACCCCAATTGCCCTCCAAAAAAAAAAAAAAGCAAAAATAAGTGTAATTTGTTTTATAGGAGACTAGGAGAGAATGGTTCTCCAGAGGTTCCTCATAGTACATAAGTTTATTGTGGTGACATTTATTCTACTCATGCCTTAATTCTCTGAAAAGATTGCATGGGGCCATGTGTGGGCTATAGCTTGTATGGGGAATTTCACAAGAGGCGAATCGAGCAGATCTGGAAACAATAGTTACTCTGGCTTTAGGATGCATTTGGAATCTGAAATCTTGACTTCAACACTAACCCTTTTATCTTGGTTGACTTTACCTTTGGGTCTTGGTTTCCTTATGATATGAGGACATTGAGTAGATTCTAAGGCCTTCCCAGCATTTGTGTTTGGCTTGTCAGTGTCCACCCTAAAAGATAGTTCCTGGAACTAGACCCATTTCTCCAAATGTGGTCTGATCATGGCCGAGGTCAGTGGAACCATCACCTACCATTGTTTTCTCTTCCCTAGCCTGACTGGCATCCTTTTTTCTTTATCTCTTCCTTTGTTTCATCCTGAACAAACCATACGTTACTCCCCCTGGGTTGCTTGCTTGGAATGTTTGCTATGATTGTCTTATTAACCCTGGATGTGTTAATGACTCTGAGATTGAATTTACATAGCCCTTGGAATAATGTCCCCTTTAACTTAAAGTTACAAATAGATGTCCATGCCAAGTGAGTATCAGATACATGAAAACTAAGCATCAACACATAGTTTGGATATTGCGAGCAATTAAAATTTGGAACAGAGCTAATCTGGCATGGTCAAAGATAATTGTTACTGTGCTTGTGGTAACTAGTTATACATGGTTAGTGTACAACACATTAAAGGTCTGTAATTTTCTCATTGTGAATACTCCACAAAAGTAGACAAGACCCTTTCTTTAATGTGGAAGATGTTCTTATTGATGAACTTCTTCCAACTTCAACTGATCTTTGGGTGACAATTTTATGGTGTTATGCTGGCATAGCTTTTGAAAATAACTTTATTGGATTGAATATTATTGGATATTATATTTAATAAGGTATTCTTTTTTTTCTTTTTGGAGGGCAATTGGGGTTAAGTAACTTGCCCAAGGTCACACGGCTAGGTTTTTGTTTGTGTGTGTTAAGTGTCTGAGGCCAGATCCGAACTCAGGTCCTTCTGACTCCAGGGCTGGCGCTCTACTCACTGCGCCACCTAGCTGTCCCTAATAAGGTATTCTTAACCTTTTTTATGGCATGGACTCCTTTTACGTAGGAAACCTACAGACCTTTTCTCTGAGTAATGTTTTTAAATGCATAAAAAGAAAATATATGGAATTATGAAGTTAAGCCAGTGAAATTTTATTTATTTTTGCTTTTTGGAGGGGGGAGGGCAGGGTAATTGGGGTTAAGTGACTTGCCCAAGGTCACTTGGCTAGTAAGTGTTAAGTGTCTGAGGCTGGATTTTAACTCAGGTCCTCCTGACTCCAGGGCCGGTGCTCTATTCACTGTGCCACCTAGCTGCCCCTCCAATGAAATTTTAATATATTATAATATTTAAAAATTTTTATAGACCTTAGATCAAGAAACTCATGCTTTAGTGAAAGTTCTTCTAAATATCTCTGATTTATATTACTTTTTTTTATTAATAATAGTATTTATATATATTTGAAACATCTAATGTTACGACCTCAAATTTCAGATCCATTTCCTTCCTCCCTTGTCACCTATTCCTTCTTGGGAGATAAGTAATTCAGTATATGTTGTACATGTCTAGCTATGCAAAACATTATCATGGTAGATATATTGTACAAGGCTGCTTATAATTCCCTCCCACTCATCCCACCCCCACCTGGTCCATTCCCTACATGATCCTGTCCCTCTTCTATAGTGGGTACTTCCAACCTCCCCTCACCCCAAGGATACCCTCCCATCCATCATCCCTCCTCTCATCCCCCTTCCCCCTATCCTGCTGCAAGTTGAGATATCCCATTTAGTATGTATGTCATTTTCTCCCTGAACCAAATTCAATGTGAATGTGGTTTTGCCTTTTTAGCCTTCCTTATTCTCCCCCTCCTTTGCACCCACTTCCCCTTACATGAGATAGTTTACCCTACCATGTCTCTCCCCATCTCCTCTTGCCACTTTCCTCTCTCACCTCATAATTTCATCCCTTGAGTATTCTCCCTTCCCAACAAATTCAGCCTATGCCCTCTATCCATATATAACTGTAACCATATACACACACATTCACATATGTATTCATATGACCACACCCCCTTCTTCCATTATTTTCATAGTGAGAAAGATATCATCAGTCACAGATATTACTTTTCCATATAGGAATGTAAATAGTTCAACTTTGATAAGTTCCTTTTGATTTCTTTTCCCTGATTACCTTCTCAGGCATCTCTTACTTCTTGCGTCTGGATGTCAAATTTTCTATTCAACTCTGGTTTTTTCCTCAAGAATGCTTGAAAGTCCTCTATTCCACTGAATGACCATATTTTCCCTGAAACAAAATACTCAGTTTTGCTGGGTAGGTGACCCTTGGGTTCATTCCCAGTTCTTTTGCCCTCTGGAATATCCTATTCCATGCCCTTCAATCCCTCAGTGTAGAAGCTGCCAGGTCCTGGGCTATTCTGATTGTGTTTCCACAATATTGAAATTGTTTCTTCCTGGCTGCTTGGAGTATTTTCTCCTTGATCTGGGGATTCTGGAACCTGGCTGTAATATTTCTGGGAGTTTTCTTTTTGGGATCTTTTTCAGGAGGTGATCGGTGGATTCTTTCAACCTCTATTTTGCCCCCTGGGTCTAAAACATCAGGGCAGTTTTCCTTGAGAATTTCTTGAAGGGTGATTTCTAGGTTCTTTCCTTGATCATGGCTTTCAGGTAGTCCAATAATTTTTAAATTGTCTCTCCTGGATCTATTTTCCAGGTCAGTGGTTTTTCCCATGAGATATTTCACATTGCCTTCTAATCTTTCGTTTGTTTGGATCTGCTTAACAGCATCTTGATTTCTCATAAAGTCACTAGCTTCCATTTGCTCCAGTCTAACTCTGAAGGAATGAATCTCCTCAGTGAACTTTTGAGATTCTTTTTCCATCTGGCAAATTCGACTTTTTAAGGCATTCTTCTCCTCATTGCCCTTTTGGGCCTCCTTTGCCATTTGAGCTAGTCTATTTTTTAAGGTGTTGTTTTCCTCAGTCAGGCTGTTGACCCTCATTTCATACTTTTCCTGCAACCTTCTCATTTCTCTTTCCAATTTTTCCTCCACTTCTCTTATTTGATTTTTAAAGTCCTTCTTAAGGTCCTCTATGGCCTGCAACCCGCTCATGTTTTCCCCTGGGGCTTTTGGAGCAGGACTTCTGACCTCACAGTCCTTTTCCCGCTCTATGCCCCCAAAATAGGAGTCTAGGGTTGCATATTTCTGTTTTCTTTGCCTTGGCATGTTGCCACTTAATTGCTTGACTTTTGGGGTTGTTGCCACACTATGGTTTTAAGGCCAGCTAGAGGAATTTTCGTCCCCAACGTGTGGGGGGCAACTTCCGTTTCTGGCAAGCTGTAAACCCACCCACAACTTCCACCCTAGATCACAATCCAGATCCAGGGAGGTTAAAGCAAGAGCGATTACCCCCCAAGACTGATCGCTGGATCTCCCCACGATTTGTAGGCTGGGAGCCCGAGCTGCCTCTGAAAACTACAAATGGCGTGTCTCCTCAGAGGCTTCTAGCCCCCAGGGGAGGGAGCTGACGCATTCCCCAAATACAGGTCCCAAAGTCCATAGGACACTAACCTCTTACTTTGTCCTAGGCATGTCTATGTTGATAATTCTGTAGTCGCCACAGCTCCTGGTGTTCTGGGGTTCCTCCAGCTGGCTGCCGGCCCTTCCGCCCTGGGGCTAAAACCTCGGCTCCCGCGGACCTGGGCTCGGCTCGGCTCCTGCGCCCTGCGCTCTGCCGGCTCCCAGACAGACCGCTGCGCTGGTCCTTCCTGCAGGGCTGCTGGGCTGTCCTCAGCGGGAGGTTAGCTTCTCTGTGTCGTTCTGTGGGTGCCGGGGCTCCAGAAGTTGTTCAGAGTCCTTTTTTACATAGTTTGTGGGGAATCTGGGGCCAGAGAGGCTTGGAAGAGCTGTTTCTACTCCGCCATCTTGGCTCCGCCCCCTGATTTATATTACTTTTGCATAATGAGATCAAACCCTTTTGAGATCAGCTTGAAGAAATAGAAAAGGCAGACTGCTTAGAGGTGCATTCTGAAGATCCCCAGTCTGATAACCTAGTTGGACCCAATTAGGTCCAGATAGCTTGACTTTGTCATATTTCTGACAGAAGGTACCCATGGTGAGGGTATTCTAGTTGCTGTGGACTGAAAACCTAAGTTAGCCTGGTCTTTGTTGTTTGGAAGAGGAACAAGTCAGGAGGAATGGTGTAGCCTTTGGCTTTGGTACCTGTTTTGGAGAATGATGGATTTTTAGATCAGGTTAGGTCAGTCCTTTACTTTCTGACTTTTGAGTTGTTCCCCTTTATGGTTAAATGTTGAATGGGGACAGCTCACATCTTAGACTAAATTAGGCCCTATCAGAACAGAAGATAAGGAATCAGTATATGTCATCATAGTTGCGGAAAGAAGTAAAGAGGAAGAATTTGTTATCTTCCATTGAGAAAAAGAGATGGTAGAGGACACATAGTTTTCTTTTCCCTCCCCCACCTCAGGATTGACCTTATTTAGGGGAATAGCTGGATTAGTAGGATTAAAAGACTAGCCATCTGCCCCTAAATGACTCTTTGCACTCTGCCTGCACTGTTGCTTATTAGAGATTCATTTAGGTTAATAAACACTCCAAAAGATGGAGAAGCCAGACTATCAGTCGATATAATAACTTCGTAAGAATTAGCTTATATTCACTGCCTATCAATTAGACAGATTGAGAAAATTGTAGTTTTTGTGAAGTGGAATAAAGAGGAAAGGACAGAATTTGGGTGGGATGCTACAGTGGTGACTTTTAGATATCCAAACAACGTTAGGGTCCTGGGCCATGACAAAAAGCAACAACAGGGAAAAAGGGTTCATAGAAAGTGAATTGGGGGAATGCCCCAAGATAAACTTAGCCTGTTTTGAAATTTTGCCTAAAATGAGCCCTGTACCCTCTGTGGTTCATAGAAAAGAGCAGATATGACCATGTATTTTACTGTTATCCCTCTACCCAAAGCTTAGGTATAATTAACATTTATCAAATTTCTGCCTTCCCATTACTCTGCCAAGAGTGGTAAAGCAGGGATAGGGAAGAAAAGGAGAGCCAGCTTCCCAATTTCTAGAGTTTACCACCATATTTCACCTTAGGGGAGCAACTCTCTACCTTCCAGTTGTACTGGCTACTTTTTTGTTGAACATTTCAGATTTATATAGCAAAAGTATATTGGTGGAAGGACTCTTCATGCCAGTGAAATCACTCATTCTTGAATTGGATTGTATTTCAAGTGTTTATTATAACTTGGATTGTTAAGGCGTTCCATCACAGGTGACTAAATCTATGTCATTTGGCCTGGCCTGCCCTTGTGCTGGTAGAAATTGCTGTAGTAGGAAGGTCAGAACTCTCCCCTACCATGAATTTTTCTCTCTTAAGGATTAGGGGAGTAGAATGACCAGTGGCTAAATTAAGCAAAAATACCTGGCAAGGTAGCAAGAAGACCTTTCTGATCTCCAACAAGGTGAAGCTTTATTGAGGGTCATCAACCAAATGAGCTACCACAAATTATTAATGGCTAAGAAACTGATTTTGGCATTTGGTGATTCTGTGTACTCTGAGCTACAATAGAACCAAATGGAATGGAATGATAGGCACCAAGTACTTAATGTGATAGTTTATCTCTTATCTTGGTCCATTAAGGAGTATACCCTTCTAGTGTGGTACATAAAACCTACAAAGAGCCCTCGCTTTTTTTACATCCAAGACTGTGGTTTGGCAGAATTCATCCTTTAAAAAAATTGTATGTCTTTCTTTTCTTTTTTTAAATATTCATTTAAAATTTTTTTTTGAGTTCTAAATTTTCTCCTCCCTCTAGCCCTTCTACCCATTGAGAAGGGAAGCAATATGCTATCCATTACTTATATGAAGTTAAGTGAAACATTTCTGTAGTATTGGCAGAAGACAACTTAGGATAAAGGGAATGTTTGATGAATGAATGCCTGTATGCCAAGGTTATTCTAATGCTTAATCTTTTCCTATATCACCCTGGTTTAGTATTATTCTTCATGTTTCTTAGAGGAAGCATTGAGATCCAGAGAATTTATTCATAGAAGGTGATGAGAGATTATGAGTTTGTGGCTTCTCTTCTTGGTCTTTAACTTTTGACTTCTTAGAGAACAGATGATGAACTTGTCAAGGAATCTCAGGTAGTAACTTAGGTTGGTTGGTTTTTGTGGTGCATTAAGGAGAGGGACATTGTAAGTGATGTAAAAAAATGTCATTTAAAACTTTTAAAAATATGTTAGACTTTGAGAATACAATAGTCTCCATCCTCAAGGAACTTGAAGTCTAATTGGATGGGGAATGGGAAAGGACCATGACTCTTACACAGATCCGAGTGATACAATAACGAATGTGTTAAGAGCAAATCAGAGCTAGGCATGAAAACATGAAAAGTTCGAAGTGTGGGAGATGACTTACTTGGGGCAAGGTTGGGGGGAGGTAG